>CM053771.1:179916686-180144049 GCA_028658325.1 Potorous gilbertii | reverse complement strand
CACACTGTGGTCATTGCTGTGCACAAAGTTTTCTTGGTTCTGCTCCTTTCGCTCAGCATCAGATCATATAAGTCCTTCCAAGCCTCCCTGAAGTCTTCTTGTTCATCATTTCTTATGGTGCAATACTACTCCATTACATTCATATACCATGACTTGTTCAGCCTTTCCCCAGTTGACGGGGATCCTCTCAATTTTCAATTCTTTGCCACCACAAAAAGAGCTGCTATAAATATTTTTATACATGTGGCTCTTTTTCCATTTTTTATGATTTCTTTGGGATACAGACTTAGTATTGGTATTGCTGAATCAAAGGGTGTGCACAGTTTTATAGCCCTTTGGCCATAATTCCACACTGCTCTCAAAAATGGTTGAATCAGATCACCAACAGATGCCTATGACGTCTGCAACCTCATGATGAGACCTTCTGTTTATCCCACAGTGGCCCATTTGCCTAGGAATGACCCACCCAGACACATAAGAATAAAGGAAAACTCATTCATGTCATTTAAAAAAGTCCTTGCTCTACTCCACTCAAACACTATAGGAAGGAATGTCAAGGAAGACTTGATTCTAATTCTATATTTTGATAAATCTTGAGAGGTTCGGTATCACATACTGGATACATGCTAATATATGCCTCAGTAGTTTATGGGCTTTTAAAGGAGGACTAGTTCTGGTATGAGTGCTTGGTGCACCTTTTTTAGGGCTATTCATCTACTTTTGGTGTCTACCTAACTCTCACCTGTGGCTCTGAGAAACCGTAGCAGGGATAGAGGCCAAACCCCAGTAAAACCATCTCCTCAGATGGGCTAAACCAGGTTGAGGGTAACCAACAGGCTTCAAACCATCAATGAGTTGGGGGGATATCAACCTCATGCATGAGAAGATTTCGTGATAGAACAGACAGATGAGAACAGTTTGTTCCAAAAGCCATGAAGACAGCTAAAGCAGGAGCTACAGAGTACTTAGAGCTTGACCAGACATGAAATACATCACTGTCATCTACTGCATCCCCAATCCTGGCACTGGGTTTCAGTGACTCTGGAAGAGAGAGTAAGTCTGGTGACTTGTGCAACTCTTCCTCACTCAAATCTAATTCACCCATGAGTGAAGCTATCACCCTGTGATAACATTGGTCATTTTCAGAAATAAAGGACAAACAACAACATGCCTCAGGGAGACAACAGACCTCTGTTCTATTATTAAGTCAAGAAAAAACTGCTTCAGTACCCCTGAAAAGGGAGTCACCAGCTACCCCTAATTTTCTCTTTTTTCTTTGATTTACTGGATATCTATGTCCTGATAAACTTTGCTATTTCTAGTTTATCATGTTTTAGATGACAAGCAGTTTCTTTCTCTTTAGAATGTACCTGTTCTCTCCTCTTTAGGAAGAACCTGAAAAAAATTTTTTAGCTCCAAGAGTACTGATACCCTAGTCTTTTCCTTCCTTTTTTATGTGCTATTTTTTTCTCACTAGCTTTATAACCAGTATCAAGATTCTCTTTTGTCACTTCACTTCCTTTTTGCTCTGCCCACTTAGTCCTCAGTGCTTTATTTTTCTAGGAATATTTCCTTGTCCTAGATGTTTAGGAGTCTAGAAGATATTTGTAAAGTCATTCATCTCTTTTAGGAGGGACAACAGCCTATGAAGCAAGTCACATCTATGATATTTAGGAAGGTGGTAAAAAAAGTTTTAAAACAACAAATTTAGTTTTAGTAGATTGGTAAAGAAATGATCTGCTATATTGTTGATGAAATTGTAAACTGAATAAAATTTTTGGAAAGTACTATAGCAATAACACAATGAGTTACAAAACAGATTGTGCCCCTTGGATTCAGTAATTCCACTACTAGGGTTCCATCCTAGGTATGTTATTAAAAGGGCAGAAGGATACATCTGTACAAAAATATTCATATGCCAGTATTTGTAATATCCCAAAATAGCAACCAAACAATGGAAGTAACCAATATATCCAGAATTTAAGGACTGGCTGAGAAAATTGTGTTTTATCTATACAAGTGAATATCTCTTACTTCAGTACTTAAGTGATTGATGGTTTCAATTGTGAGGACATTCTCTTCATTGTTGTGGGTCATAACCCTTCTGAGATTTAGTTCTGTAGAATTACCGTAGATGAAAAATTCATTTGTTTATGAACAACCTAGTGTTAAGCTTCCCTGAAATTTATTGGACTGGTCCCCACATCAAAGACATATAGTATGTCAAAGGGCTTGTACTCAAAGTTTTCCTGCATGGTAGAATCTGCCAAATAGTCAATAATCAATAAACATTTATTAATAGCCTACTCTGTTCCAGATCTTGTATTTTTCTGATAAGTATTTAAGAGTACTGGTTCACTGTTGAAAATAGTAACCACAAAGAATATCAAGAAATATGGAACTACATAAAAAGATGAAAAGACAAAAGGAAAATTAGAACATATAATTTACTGTAACTAAACAATAACAGATGGATTAGTACACAAACTAGAGATATAAAGAGACAATACATTATTGCTATTATCTTGTGAAAGTTTGTGTATTTTAGAAAGTTAAGTAGTTTTGATCATATTATTTGATTTAGGAGTTTTATATTCCTCATTTTGTTTGCTTATTTGTTTTTATCTGTTAACAATGTTATTCATTTTATAACAATTATCTATTATAAGTCAACTGCACAAGTCCAAAATGGAGGAAATGTAGCTAACGAACAGTTAACAAATAACAAGGACTCTATTTTGCCTTTCCTTGTATTTGTAGCACTTACCACAGTGTCTGGCACATTAATAAGCCCTTAATAAATGCTTTTTGAATGATTGATACATCCAAAAAAAAAGGATTTGGGGTGGTAGTGTATTCAAGTTCAGTAGTCAAACAATGGAACATTGAAACCCCCAAAGTTAATGTGATCTTAGGGGGAGGTATTAACAGAAACATAGTGTGGGCAAGGAAGGCAATAGTTCCATTTTACTGTGTTTTAGTTAGTAGCATTATATTTAACTCTTTGAAGTTGGATCTTAGAAAGGGCATTTATATGTTAGAGATAATCCAGGGTAGGGCAATAAGAACAGTAAAGGTTCACAAAAAACATACAATGCTTGAAAAATTTGGAGATGTTCAACCTGGAGAAGAGAAGGGGCTTCATGATTATTGTTTTTAAATATCATGAGTTATGTGGAAGAGAAAATGCACTGTTTTTGATTGGTCCCAGAGGATACAGTTACGACCAATACCTGAAAATTGTGGAGAGGAAGACCAATTAATCTGAGGAAAAACTTACTAATAATTAAGAATTATCTAAAAGAAGAATGCGACTTGACAAAGAAGTGAAGTCTTTAGGGAAAGGCTTGATCACTGCTTGTCATATCTTGTAGAGGAGATTTTGACAAATTACATACAAACTCTTTGCTGATGTTCGTTTGTTTAAGCATCCGGATCCTTTCAACTCTAACTTGACTTTTATGTATTTATTGACTCCTTGACTAGAACCTATGTAAGTTGGAGCCGGGCATCTCTTCTTTGCCTGGAGACCCCAAAGCCTCAATACCTTACCTTTTTTGAAGCTCATCTAGGTGGGGGGTTATGGGAAAGGAAACAGAAGTAGCCTTCAAATCTTTCAAACTTCATCCTGGAGGAATGATAGATAGATGGTTTGGGAAGGAAGAGTAGAGGGGAAAATGGGGATATTTCATCCCCAAACAAGAACTGAACTGAAGTTAGACAAGAGGGACTGGAATACAGAGGGAGCAGGAGTCAATGAACAAGGAAGGCAAAGGCAATCTGATTAGTATTAGTATCATTAAGGCCATAAGTTGCTACACCCTCATTCCTCCTCAGGATTCCAGTGTTTTCTCCACTGTGTCCAGAAGAGTGGGAGGAGAAAATGGATGCCTCATGGGGTTCAGAATATAAGGCAGGGAAGGTACTTTCCTTTCTTCCCTTTCCCAGGGCTGTGCTTGAAGTCTTTCCATAGATCAGATATTCTTAACATTTTTTTTTTGTTTCATGGACCCCTTTGAAAATGTGAAGACTATAGGCCATTTCTCAAAACACTGTTTTTAAGCTATTAAAGGAAATGCTAAATTCTGTTAGAAGTTGGTGAAAATATAGATGTAATTTGTTTTCTCATCCAAGTTCGTAAATCCTCTGAAATCTATCCACAGACTCCTTGGAGATCTGTGGACCTTAGAATAAGAACTCCTAAACAAAAAGCAATCTCTGTTATGGTTAAAGAGCTATGATACCTCACTTTACAAGTACATATATACGCACATATACATACATAGACGGTTAAGCATCTAGATCCTTACAACTCTAGCTTGACCTTTATGTATTTATTGACTCCTTGACTATGTATGTATATGTGTGCATATTACATACACATATACATACACATATATATGCATATGTATACATACATACTTAAACCAGAAATTCTTCTAGGACATTTTAAGATATTATTCAAATTACAGAAATCCATTTATATAACTTTTATGACATAACTATTACTTAAACCAAGGAATATCTGTTAAGGTGATTGTTCACAGAATTGTACTAGTCTACCATATGTCATTTAAATATTCTTTGAACATGCTATTGACTCATTCATAAATGTACCCATGATAGGACCTAAAAAGACATTGAAATGTTCTAAAGTTTTAACTTGTTCAGGGGAACTATGGCTCAAACTGTTAAGGTACCTTTTCAGTTGTGTAAATCTTGGAATAAAGAGCCCAGTTTTTTATTTTATTATTATTTGTGGAGCTCCAGAGACTTGATAAACTCCCCACTGTCATGCAAGTCCTCATTTGACTAGGTGGGAAGCTGTGTCCAACTCAAACAGAAATTTAGTTTAGTTTAGTTTTCTTTTCTAAACTTCCTTCCCATGCTATTAAATAAATTTCCTTTTGTAGAATGTTTCATGGTCTACAAGAGCCTCATTTAATTCCAATTTCAATCCTAAGTCAGTAGACAGGCCTACATCAGACCTATCCCGAATAGTATATTAATTTTTTGGATAAATAGCTTTGGATTTAAGGATTGGATTTCACCTCTCTGTCAAACCCAGAAAATAAAAGACCAAACTGCTAAAAGCCAAATGACCAAAGCAGGTGTGATGGAGTACTTAGAACTTAGTCAGATATCAAAGACACCAGTGTCATTCACTGCATCCTTGGCCATCCTCACTCATCTTGACTTTTTCTTGCCACTGGACTTCAGTGATACTGGAAGAGAGAGTGAGGTTGATGACTTTGTGCAGCTCTGCCTGACATAAATCCAATTCATGCAAGAGTCATCACCCCATGATGTCATCAGTCCTCTTTGAAACTGAAGAACAAACAACAACATATCGTGCGATAAATCTTGCTTCATTCCATAATATTTCTTCTCACCTCTTATTTGAATGTGAATACTGATTAGGTTGTCTATCAGGTTAATTCACATAGCACTCATCCATTATTTCTAGATTATATATGTCAAAGAGGTGTCATGTTGTAGTGGGGAGAGCAGAGTATTCAGAGGTAAAAGATCTGATTTCAAGTTATGACTCTACCAATTACTGTGTGACTCAATATAAATCACTTAACGTCTTTGAGTTTCATATCTCATTTTTTACTATCTCACAGAGTTGTTTTAAGGAAAGTGCTTTGTGAAGAACAAAGCTCTACACAATTGCAAACTATTAACATTCTTCTACTAACATTTTGTTTCAGTGACTTATTATGATATTGTGGTGACCCTGTCTTCTAAAAAGCTATCCCTGTGGAGTATAAGCTCTCAGATATTTAATCAAGCCAGAAAGATTTTGAGGACAGGACTGTATTTATATTATCTGAGCCTGGCCTAATGAGATTCAAGGCTCTTCACTACCAGGTTGGCTTCAGGGTCATAGTTTTTTTTTCAGTCACAGAAACTGTCAAAGATGATCTGGGATCTTAGAGAGGGGGTACTATCTGCATCAGTGTTCTGCACCAACAAAAGCACAGAGTTTTGTAGTATTAAAGTATTTTTTAAAGAACTACCAGTATCATTTCAGAAATTCTTGGCCAAATCAGCATGGCTGTTTCCTTCTTCACCACTAATTGTAACTCTTTTATCCCTTAGCAAATGATCTTCAAGAATTGCTGAAGTTGAAAAAAAATCCTCACCCATTGCACAATTTTCTAAGGATGAGTAGCTCTCTGAATTTAGTTAGTTTGCTTCTCAGGTAACATAGAGTCTATAGACAAGTCAATACTTGAAGCATATCCTCTTTCGTTGAACTTGCCAGAACTTGTAATCTACTGACATAGTCTTCAAGTCACTACCATGTCATGGTAAGGCTTAAGGCAACAGGTGGTTAGTGGAGGATTATTAGTGTTATTGTTAGTATTAGTAATTAGAATTATTAGGTGGCTCATCATGATAATTACTGAATGTTCTTCAGTGTTACATTATTTGAATATCATTTACATTTACACATCTTTCGTAGGTTTTACTTTAATGTTAGTATAAATGCTATATATTCTCTTACAAATCAATAGTTTTAGGAAAACATTATTGAATACAATATCAGTTATACTTTTGACCTTAATAGCGTCAATGTGAATAGAAAAATATCATTTTTGTTAAGGTGATCATCACTAAGATTTTTAAAATATCTGACATTGTCAATAAAGTAGGTTAGAATTATGATTATTTAAGCATTTTTCTTTAGTTTTTGAACTTAAAATCATGGCTCATAGGACCCCAGATTTAGAATTGAAAGAACGTTAGAGGTAATTTTGGTCAACCCTTTTATTTTATAGACCCAGAGAGATTAAAGGACTTACTTGCTAAGGTCACACAGATAGGAAGTGACAAAGTGAGGATTCAAATGAAAAGTTATCTTTTTTTATATTTTTCTACTGTAACGTATATTTTTCTGTGATAAGACGTTGAATGGTCTCATGCTTTTTATAAATTAATCAAATTTCAATATACATCTCACAATACACTTTAAAAAATTGCTGTTGACTTATTTCTTTCAGTAACCTCAACCTTCTATACTAATAAGTTTGAGCACATCAATTATACATCTACAACTATAAACCTATGGTGATAGATAAAAATATAGAAATAAATACCTTTAGTAGTCTTAACTTTAAGATTGTTTACAGGGAGTCTTTGCTGCCACATATTAAAGCGCTGGTATGGTATGATAAGAGCATAGGCATAGAGTTCAGGAAACTCAGATTTTAGATTCTGTTCTGCTACTAATATACTGTCACTTTGGACAATTCACTTAGCCAGTGGTTCTGAGTTTTGTCCCCTGCAGAATGAGGGGTTTGAAGTAAATTGTCTCTAAGGACACTTTCATTTCTAAAACTCTCTATCAGTCAGAAACAATGGAATTCAGTAATTCAGTCTTCAATAAATTGGAAAACATGAATACTTAGGAAATAATTCCCTACTTGATAAAAAAAAAACTTACTGGAAAAAATGGAAAGTGGTCTGGCAGAAATTAGGCTTAGATTAACTCCTTATATTATATTCCATAGTATATTCTAAATAAATGTATGGTTTGAATATTAAAAATTGTACCATAAAAATTAGAAAAAAAGCAAATCATAAACCCTCACAGCTATGGGTAAGAGATGTTTTCTCAACCAAACAAGGAATAAAGATAATTATAAAAGATAACATAGATAACTGACTACCTGAAACTCAGAAGCTTCTGCATAAACAAGTTAATGTACCTAGGATAAGAAGGGAAGCAATTGAAGATGAAAAAAATCTTTATCAAATTTTTCTGGTGGGTTTGGTATGGAGGATATGTAAACAATTAATGGATATAATACATTTCACATACATGTACATATATATGCATATTATATACAATATATATCATATTATATATGATAATATATGCATATTATCAAAAAACCATTCCCCAGTATTTAAGTGTTCAAAGAATATGAACAAACAGTTCTGTAGTGCCAACATGATATTCACAGCACCTACGGTGGCTATGAATATGCCAGCATAATTCTGAATCGCAAAATATAACAGATTTTCCAACTAGAAGACAGAACCAAAACATTTATTTAAACACCAGAGAGATGAATCCCAACACCAGAAAACCAAGTCCATCATAGCAACAAAGAAATCTACATACAATAACAACGCAGGGAACACAACCATTCCCAAGGCTTCCCCCTGCTAGGGCTTTTCCACAAAGGAACACTCACAACTTGCTGCCTGCTTCCTCTTTCTCCTTCAGCTCTAACTGCTGTGTCCAACTTCCTATCAGCTCTGCTCCACCTGTTAGGCAAGCTCCTCCCACCACAAACTTATGTGACTCAGGCTTCCATGTGACTTAAGCAGGTCACATGGGCCTATTAATGGAGCAGAAAGATTTTCCCATTATGCAAAAATACATTAACAATACAAGTTCTTAAAAGAATTACAAACTATTAACAATAACATGAAAAAATCCTCCAAATCATTACACTGTTGGTAGAGCTATGAATCAGTGCAATCATTGTGGATATCCATTTGGAATTATGGGAATTGAGGGATTAAATGTCCCAGAAATTCCATGACTAGGCTGATACCTCAAAGAGGCCATGATGAGAAAGAAGTGCATAAAGGCACCAAAATACCTCAAGCAGCATTTTTTTTTTATTACAGCAAAGAATTTTGGGGAAAAAATATTTTAATCCATTGAGAAATGGCTAAACAAACAGTACTATAGTAATGGAATGAAATTACTGTGCTATAAGATGACTATGATGACCACAAAGATATATGGATGACCACAAACTGATGAAGAATGAAATAAACAGAGAAAAAAGCAAGTGAGGTTAAGCAAGGAAGGAAAATAATACACATAGTGACTGCAATAATGTGAATGGACAGAACAATTTTTTTTTTTTAAAAAGTGAACGTTGAAAAACTACAAAAGACAAACTTGACTTGAAAGACTTGGAAGGGGCAATGTGAGAAAATGTTCCCATCCTACCCCTTTGCAGAGGTGGGAGGCCCACAAATGTGGTACCTGTGTTTTTATTTTGAAGCATTCATCAATTTTTATAAATATTGAAATTAAGTATATCGACTAACTTTGTAAGTAATGCAGAATTTTCAGCTAAACACTTGCATGATTCTAAAATATTTACTCAAAAGATTTTGCTTTAAAAATAGTTCCACCCTTTTAAAATTTAAGATGCTAACAAAAGTTTGAAATCAAGAATATTTTTTGTGTTTTGGTCCTGGTTTGGAAAATTTATATTGAATTAAACCCTTTCCCTCTCCCTGTTTCATTCCACAATAGATTTTTAAAAGTGTGATAAGGTAGTATAAGTAGTATAATATTGGTCTAGATGTAGACCATCCTTCAATATTGATAAGTAGTCTAAAACTGTTATGGCTTTTGAAAATCAAAAAAGTAACTCTGAGCTAGACTTAGGTGGAAAGAGTACAATTTGGATTCAGAAGAACAATTCAATTTATCTATAATCTCAAAAATGTGTATATTTCCTCCATTGGAACAGATTGCGATCCATCATTATTTTCTCATGCTATGTAACATATATCCTCCATAGGGGATCTACTCAATATTCTGGAGTCCTTCATCTAAGTCTTTTTAAATTTTATGGTTACCATCTTAGTGGTCAGTCTGTCCATCTCTTATGCCTCATGCATACCCACTTTCTTATCAATTATCCCTTTTGTGGAATCCCTTACCATTCTTTTTTAGTTTTGGGCTTCATTAGACCTATGTTATAATCTACTTGAGTCCACCATGTTTCTATGCATTGCCCTTAGAGTCAACTGAAACATAATTCCTAAAAGACTGTGGTTTTCAACATTCTTGACCATGCAATATTACTAGTAGAAAAATTTGTGTTGAAAATGTTGGATCTTTTCCATTAGGAAGCATTTTTGTACTATTTAAAGCATTGTGTCATTGCCAAAATGCAATCTGTCAAGCTCTCTTCCTCCTATTTCTGGGTCTAGCTCATGGTCCATCTTTAATACCATTTTCAAGTCCATGTATTAATGTTCTAACTCAATCACTACTGATTTAATTGTATGTCATAATCTGAACAAAACAGTCTTCATCCATTTAACTTTTTCTTTTGGATTGTTAAAGCAGTCTTTATGAATAACCACAAGTCTCAATAAGGAGATCTTGTAATATTCTGGGACTCGATGCAAATCACACAATGTTATCTGCAAACTGAATCATCTAAAGGATATCACCATCTGCAGAGATCAGTGCAATAGTTAAGTGATCTATTTTGGTTGTATTACACTTGATTTTAATATAGCTTTTAGGACCAGTACGATATTGGGCACATCAGTTCATCCTCATTGTCCAGTTTCTTCATCTATAAGATTAAGGGTTGGATGATGTGTAAAGTTTCTTCCAACTCTGTATCTATGATCTTATGATGATTAGAATCCACACCAACATATTGTATTATATTGATGTTCATCATTTGTTTTCACGGTAAGACCTTAGAGAGCTTTACTTATACATTTGCTTTCCTATTAAGTTAAACTTTAACTAGAGGTATTCAACTCAGGTAGAGTCCTGGAACAGAAACTCCAGAAATGTTTTCTGGCTTACCTTTCAGAGTTATCTGGATTTCTCTAGGGAATCCTGGTACACTAATTTAATCCTGCCAGCTGCTACATAAATGTGTTTTGTTATTCAAAAATAAATGCCTAAACAAAACAAAGATTTTGTTTTATAGCTGTAGCCACTTACCCTGTGGCAATGTTTTGTTTCAGAGCCTTTATTTGTTTTGTACAAAATGTCAATTTAATCATTTAGTTTGGGGGCAATAGGGACAGAGGTTCATTGTTTATTATGAAGAAAAAGCTACTTTGTCAGATTAATAACAGATTTGTTCTTTGGTTCCTATTGGGGCTCTAAAATAATAAGTAATGGATGATTTAAATGTATTTTAAATGTATCTTTTCACGGAATGAGACTTGGATATCAGTATTTTTTTTAAATCTAATTGTCATTTTCAAGCACTGGAATGCATGTGAATATGTAATCAGTGTAAAATTATACATACACGTAAGTGTGTATGATTTGAGTATATACATACATATATGTTCAAATCCTGTAGATTGTTTGGGAACTGTTGGTTTCTTACATTTATATTTTATGAAAAATCATTATGTCCTATTGAACCTATTTTGTCTAATTTCAAAGTGCTTAAAATTGACAAACACTTTAACTTTGAAATTCATACCTTGGCTCAGCAAAAATGGGTTATGTGGAGGTTAGTTTGCTTAATAAACAGCAAAACCAAACTTCATTCACTTTTGATTGTCAGCATTAACACACACACACACACACACACACACACACACACACACACACACACACACACACACACACATGCCCACTTCAGTTTAGACCAAGCTTTTCACCAAACTTTCTCTGCTGTTTTTCCTGCCTAACCGATTTTTTTCCTTTTGCTTCTTTTTAGGGATTGATCAAGTACTTTTATTCATTGTAAACTATAGTTTCTAAATGTGTAGAAGCAACATAGTCTGTCAAACAATAGGTGGAAGGAAGTTTTAGAGACCTACATTCTGTTATCAATCCTGGCAAATTAGCATCCCATAGGAGAAAAATTCACTCCAGTTTCACAAATACAAAAACCCATTTTACTGATGAATTTTATGAGTAATTTTGAAGCATGGGAAACTGCTTAGGGAGGTATGACACCCTAGGGGAGGAACCTAGACACTCAGAAGGTAATCTGAGGACACCTAGCTGAATCCAGTGTTATCCTGGTGTGTCTTCCGGCTGCCTAATGAAAGGCAAAGAAGGTTTGTGGTCACTGAAGTGGGAGGGGCATCAAACATTTTCATTCCATCACAGTTTCCCTTAGGGCTGGCCTTTTCAAGTAGGCAATTATGGTTAATTGCATGTTGCTTTTTTTTATACTTATCTTTTTTTGGAAAAGGAATACTATATTTGTTGCCAGTGTGTTTTGAATCTTTTGTGTTTGAATACAACATTACATTTACTTGAAGTCATATTAATGAAAGTTTATATTTTAGTGATTTTAAGAATTTTTCCTTTATTGATATTGGTCAGGAGTACAGAGCAGAGTGGAAAATTGCTCAGTGTGGGGGGAGTATGTGTGTGTGTGTGTAGTTTATTGAATCTTAAATTTAGAACTTAAAGGCCAGAGATGATGTAGTCCAATTCCTTTGTTTTACAGATGAGGAAACTGAGATTGAGAGATGTTAAAGCACCTGGCCAAGGTAGTAAGTAGTAGAAGCAATCAGTAAAAGCAGCAACTCTGTTTTCAAAGCCTGGACTTTTGCCATTATGCTTCAATGCTTCCCTAAAACTAAGAAGTAGCATCATCTACTTGGAATGGGGAAGTATAGAGATAAGGGGTTACTGAGAATACAAGGGGCCTTTGTGAGTGTGTGTGTATGTGTGTGTGTGTGCGCGTGCGTGTGTGAGACAGAGACAGAGAGGCCTAGATAGAGACAGACAGAGACAGAGACAGAGAGAGAAAGCTTTGATTAGGTCCCTGAAGATTTCTTTTAGAGAATGGGAATGGAGCAGACATGGTTTCTAAGCATCCTGAAGCTTTCCCTGCATTTTTTTTTCCTGTGTAGAGGGGTACATGTGACTTGTGGGTAGAAGTATAGAAGTTTGGGGTGAAATTGGTTAGGAACAAAGGCTAAAAATTCTCAGGCTCTTTCTGTTAAAAAACATTCTATTAATGATCAAATTGATGATTGTTCTATAATAGATAATGGTTTTGTCCAAAACATCCATTCCTATATAGGTTTCAACTCCTGCTCATGTGAGATTGACTTGGGTTTTATGTGTTTCCTAGGCAAAATGTGAAAATTGTGTACACCTACATTTGAAAATCTTATTTGTATATGGTTTGAGACTTCACATGTATCTTGCTTAATAATAATAAATTATAAGTTATAATTAATAATAAATTATATGCTATGGAGAAAGATTTCTTATATAGAATACATGCATATTTATATAAAATCATATTTACTTATTAACTTTCCTTCTTTTTGATGTGTCCTAGATGACTATTTACTTTGTTTACTCCTAATAAGGTACTGAAAACAATCCTATTCTCATCTCCTGAAAATCTTAGTACTCTTACATTTGCTGTATTTTTATTTCAGTTTTGAAACCAGGCATGCAAAATCTCACCCTCACACTGGATTGTATTATTACTTCAACTGAGTTTTCTGATCATGCTGTGGTAATGATATAAAAAATAAAGCAAACATTCTTCAATGGTAATTATTGCTTTTTTCTAATTTATATTGTTATCAGATGAAAGCCTTTTAGTTTCTTTCCTGAGTACAGAATTGGGCAGCTAGGTGGTGCAGAGAATAGAACGCTGAGTGTAGAGTCAGGAATACCTGAGTTCAGATCTATGTGACCCAGTTTACCTCCATTTCCTCATTTGTGAAATGAGCTGGAGGAAGAAATGGCAAACTGTGCCAGTGTCCGTGTCAAGAAAACCCCAAATGAGGTCACAGAGAGTCTGAAATGACTTAACAACAAGTTCAATATTTGGGCACATGTAATGCCTGAGCTTTCCTGTGTACAAATGAAATTAAAACTATGAATTTCTTTTCTGTTAGATAGTGGGAAACCCCAGAGATGTTACAAGCTATTGACAGCCCCCTATACATGCTCACAATGACAGAAAGTTTCAAAAGAAGATTTTTTCAACTAAGCAAAAACTTAAATGCCCACTGTGAGTGGGATAGATGGGTTAGGAGATTATAATCCTGAAAATAGATTCCTTTGGAAAAAAGAAGTGTCAGAAAAATTCCTATTTCTTTTGTTTATATAAAGAAGTAACAGGATACTGAGTTTGAAGCAGAGGACCTAGGTTTCAGTTCAGTCCAGGGATGAAAATGGAAAGCTGAGCTCCAGAATTCTGCCACAAATAAAGGCACTACCTCCTATGCCTTGCCAAGCTGTCTGAGAAAAGCAACAGTGCCCCAAGCTCTCCATAACCGTTTAGTACAGGGACAATTGACCTCTCACTTCCAGGATCCCATCCTGGTTCAGAGCTGGGATTTGTTTATTTTGTTTGTCTTTCTTTGCATTCCCCACATTTAGCAAAGCCCCTGGTACATAGTAGGTACTTAATAAATGCTAGTTGACCAACCTGAGACATCAGGGCTCTTGCTGCCAGTACCTCCTGGTAGCAAGACCCCAAACACTAGACTCAACCAGAAGCTAAATGTATCCTTATGGAGAGTGGTATGCAACCTGTCCTGTACTCTTGAATCCTTTGCCTTCTTGGCCTTTTGCTGCATATTCCTTGCTAAAAACCTAATCCTGAGACATAACCCAGACCAGTTATCTGTCCCTCCTATTCAGATCCTTCCAAACTTCCATGAAGAAAGTTACATAATATATTATAAATTTGTTATCTAAACTCACCTGGGCTATCCCTGCTGTATGGCGACCCTTCTACTCTTCTGCTCTTCTCTCACTGACTCCAGCGCACTCCCACCGCGGATTTTCCTTTTCCAGATCCCTTTGCTTGTTTACTTCCTCCAAGAATTGATTAGTAATAGTAATAATATAGCCAGCATTTAATAGGTGGCCTGTGTCCCAGCCTTGGCGCCCTCCTCATCGGGCACCCTCTGGGGCCCAGGCTGGTCAGAGAGCTACCACCATGGCCGTGGAATGCACGAAAAAGGATCTAGCAACCCCTTCTTAGAATAATGTTTTCAAATATCTAAGATAAAATTTTTTTATGTTAAGAAAATCAGTTATTAAAATATTTTTTAAAAAAGCTCACATACTGATCCAACCATTCTGGAGAGCAATTTGGACCTATGCCTGAAGGGCTATAAAAAGGGCATCCCCTTTGACCCAGCAATACCACTTCTAGGGCTGTATTCCAAAGAGATCATAAAAATGGGAAAAGGATCCACATGTACAAAAATATTTAGAGCAGCTCTGTTTGTGGTGGCCAAGAACTGGAAATTGAGGGGAATGCCCATCAGCTGGGGAATGGTTGAACAAACTGTGGTATATGAATGTAATGGAATACTATTGTGCTATAAGAAATGGTGAGCAGACAGACTTCAGAAAGTCCTGGAAGGACTTAGAGGAACTGACGCTGAGTGAGGGGAGCAGCACCAAGAGGATACTGTACACAGTAACAGCCATACTGTGCAGTGACCAACTTCTCAGCAATGCAGTGCTAAGACAATTCCAAAAGACTTATGATGCAAAATACATCCACATCCAGAGGAAAAGACTATGGAGTCTGAATGCAGATCAAAGCATACCATTGTCTCTTTTTTTCTTTGTCATAGTTTTTGTTCAGATTTTTCCTTTAGAACATGACTAATGTGGAAATATGTTTAAGAGGATTGTACATGTACAGCCCATATCAGATTGTATGCTGGGCAGGGAGAGGAGAAAAGAGGGAGAAAAAAAGTTTGGAACTCAAAATCTTATAAAAGTGAATGTTGGAAACTATTTTTGCATGTAATTGGAAAAAATTAAGTACTATTAAGTGGAAAACAAGAACAAAGCAAAACAAACAAAAAAACCCAGTTTACACACAACAGATAAGAACATCTATTTTCATAGGATGGATAGGTAGTGCAGTAGACAGAGTACTGAACCTGGATTCGAGAAGAGTTCAAATCCAGCCTCAAACAATTACTAGGTGTATGACCCTGGGCAAATCATTTAACCTATTTTGCTCAGTTTCCTCAACCCTAAAAAGTAGAAATTAATAGCATGTAAAGATCAAATAAGATACTAATTATAAAGCTCTTATCACAGTGTCTGGCACATAGTAAGTACTACATGATTAGCAACTCTTATTATTCTTTTCATCTCTTTTTTATGCATGTTTCATATCTGGGCAGGAACCTGTCCTTTCTGAATTTTAAGATGTGATTCAGAAGTCCAAATACTATTTTTCGATACCATCTTTTGATTTTTAAATTTTTTAACTAAAAAAATTATGTTAATCTTTTTTTCTTACATTACCCTCATTTCTGACTATATTCCTTCCCTTACTCGACAAAGTATATTTTGTAACAAGTATTTTGAAAAAAAGAAAAAAGATCAGCTAAGAAATCAACTATTCATATTATTTACAATATGCATACAATACATCAAATATTTCCCAACCATAGTGTCCCAGGTCTTCAGAGAGGTGAGGGAGATACATTCTTTCAGTTCTTCCCTAGGGTCAAGCCTGCTCATTATTAATATACAGTATTCTCCTTATTTCTTTTTGGTTGTTCTTTCCAGTTACATTGGTATAATTATTTAATATTTTTTTCTGGTTCTGCTTATTTCATTTTGAATCAGTTCATATGGTATCCCCATGTTTTTCTGAATTCTTCATAGTTGTCATTTATTAGACAGTGTAATTCCATTACATTCATGTAATACATTTTGTTTAGTCACATCCCAATTAATAGACATCTGCCCCATTTCCAGTTCTTTGTTACCATAAATAGTACTGCTATGAATTTTTGATATCTATAGGACCTCTCTGTCAGACTCTATCTTGCTTTATAGAATGATTTATTTATTCTTAATCATATTCTCCCAATATTACTTTTCTCTTCTGAATTCTTTATCTTCAGTGGGGAGTAATGAAGAAAATACTTTGTTCTCAAAGTAGGCAGTTTGTTATGCAGAATTTTGTAATCTTTAGCAAAACTTAATTTGTTTCTTATGGTATCATCCCTGATAGTAGTAATCTGTTTTCATAATTCTTCTGAGGTTCTCTATGATGTATTATAAATATTCAGTGGAGAGTTAAAAGATGTTTTCAGGCCAACAAATTACTTCTCCTTAAGGAATCACCAACTATTAAGTGTCTCTTCTTTTAACTGGAAAACATTTCACCTGATGTGTGGAGGAGGATATATACTTCATATTCAGAGCAGCTTCCAACTCTTAAGGAGGTGCTTCAAATTTGTCTTTTAAGCTTCAAGTATTTGGTTCCCCTTTCTCTTTCTCCAACACTTCATCATCCCTGAATACCTGGAGAACAGACAGTCATTTCTCAAGTCTCTGCTTTTTTCTGCCTTAGTAGAGACAACTGACTTTTAATTTGAGCATAGATGGAAGTTCTTCGGTCACAGCAGAAAAACAAACTTTGCACATTTAATTGATTGCCTTTCACATAGTAAGTAGTTTATTTTTTTTTAAACAAGTGTTTGTTATGTTGCATTGGAATGGATTAGAATTTAATGAAAAATTTACTTTTTCTCTTTACTTCCTGGAAGAGAGATCACAGATTCTTGTCTTTCCTTCTGTGGCAAACTGTGAGCAGGTGATTTCATCCTACAGTTGCCAGCTCTCTCACCACTTTAGCAACTTGTTAACATCTTCATGCTTATTTAGTACCCTCTTAGCAATTCTTCACCTTGACAATCACTTCAGACTTCCTTTCCTTTCCTCTGATTAATCACCCACCTTGTTTTACTAATTAATTTTGTAACTTTATTTTAATAACCACTTTAACCTTAAGTTCTATTTCTCCTCTGTCTTTTCCTCTTCTTTGGTCATTCACCTTTTGCTCTTCTCCATTTTCTACTCAGATCTCTTTCCTTCAGCCCTAGCCCTTCTTTTCTTTGACCTGTGAATAAGAATTACACAGAATGAGAAAGTATTACCCTGATCACTGAGAGTGAATCGCCAGCATCCCATAACCAGTGTCCATCACAGGTTGGACTTGAACTCAGGTCTTCCTGACTTCACAGGCAGATCTCTAACAGTCATGAAGTGTAAAATAATATATTTTTCCTCACCTTTATTAGTTCCTAAGGTAATTAAAATAAATTACTTTGACAATTTTGCTGAATCTCCACTTTTTTGGTGGGAAAATGAAAATATTTTTATGGGCTAAAAAAGCATTGGTGCTGTTAATCTAACACTTTTTTCCTCAGTGATGTATATATTTTCTTTTATGTTCTTCTTCAACAAGATCATGTGTGTGTGTGTGTGTGTGTGTGTGTGTGTGTGTGTGTGTGTGTGAGAAAGAGAGAGAGAGAGAGAGAGAGAGAGAGATTTGTATCATGCAATTTTTCAATATTGTTTTCTGTTCAATTTTATGATGTGGGTGTTGATCATAAGAAATCAGGAGCTTTCTTTTAAATAAAGCCTCCGTAGCTTTGAGAAGGCACTGAAATTTGGGCTCATATCATTTCATGGAATTCTAAATATAGTGCAAGGAAGATATAGAAGATCAAGTTTTTAGGGACTTGACTTACCTTCCTTTCTGGCTTTCACATTCTCTTGATGGGACTGAGTAGTCAGGTGGACAAAGAAGAAGCAAGGGAATTGCCTTATTTCATATTCATAGTTTTTATTCATTATATCAGGGAACTGGGAATACTGAGACAATCTGTTCCAGTCTCTGGGTTTGGGAGAGAACAATTCAATTTGACTAACAAATACTAATTAGCTAATGAACTGCTCAAGCTGTGATTCCTAAAGAGTTCTAGCTTCAGGGTAAACTGTCAAACTTAGCAGTCAAAGGCAGAGATACCAACATGAGGATATTCTGAAAGTAGTAGATGCTGTTTTTTCTCCTCCTTCCCCTTCTTCACCTCACTAAAGGACCAATGGTAGCTGATGTCCCCCACCTCTTCGCCTGACATTATGCCATCATATTCGCCTGACATTAAGCCATCATAGGAACCTAGAGGATCTAGGATCTGATCAACTAGTCCTTCCTCCATGGGCAAATTCCTTACTTTGTAATGCTGTCAGGGGAAAGAGAACAAATGTCTGAACCTATTTAGGGATGCTTGTCCCAGTGATTCAGAGTCTACATCTGCTGAAGGAAAATCACTTTGTCTGCAATCTCTACTCCTGATCTCATCACTCTTCGTTTTAGATCTACCCATCAATTGTTCATGTTCTGTTCTGACTCCCACTTTATGGTTAACAAACTCCCCTTTGTCCCACTCATGCATTTAATTTATTTCCACTGAATCTTTCCCATCTTAAGTGTGTGAAAGTATGTGCCCACGTATCTACTCGGATCTTCTTTAACCTAAAGTGTCTTCTTTAGACCTTCCTCCCTCCTCTAGCTACCATCTCATCTCTGTTTCATCAACAAACCTGACTTGCTGTTTATTAACAAATAGAAATGGTAGTTTTTATGCAATACCTTCACTTCCTTAGCGGTGAATTGTTCAAAAACTCTTTGCAATCTGACTTCCCCTTCCAAATATTTTATTAAAATTGCTTTCTCTAATGCCTTCAGTTATTTCCAAATAGCCACATTCAATGGTCTTTCCTCAGTTATAATCTTTATTAATCATCTTGTAGTGTTTAACATTATGTATTATTACTTTTTGTTCTTTCTCTTCCTTTGGCTTCCATAACGCTTCATTGTGCTGCTTCCTTTCTTTCTCCTTTACTGACACCTCATTTTTTTTCCTTTTCTCTTGTAGTGCTAGTGCTCCCCAGTGTTCTGTTTCTCATCTTCCCATCTCTCACTACCTCATTAATGTAAGCTATTTCTTTGACTTAAAATCTGAGATGTCAAACATATAGCCTGCAACACTCCCTAGAGATGCCTGAACCAGATTATAATGTAATTCAAAAATATTTAACAAAATAAATATAAATTACATTGTTATTATTATTCAGTCATTTCAGATCCTCAGTGACTCCATTTGGGTTTATTTTGGCAAAGATACTGGAGTGGTTTGTTATTTCTCCAGTTCATTTTATAGATGAAGAAACTGAAGCAAACAGGGTTAAGTGACTTGCTCAGGGTCATACAGCTAGTATCTGAGACCAGATTTGAACTCAAGAAGATGAGTAGGTATGACTCCAGGCCCAGCACTCTATCCACTGTACTACCCAGCTAAACATAGATAATATTAATATGTGTTCTCTATGTTAAAATATGACCTCCTAGGTTCCTTACATATGGTTTAGTGCCCCCATTTCTATTTGAGTTTAACATCTCTGGCTAAAACTATGAGCTTTATGCAGATGAGTCACAAATGTATTTCTCAAGCCCTAACATCTCTCCTAAAATTCATTCATATTTTTAAAATGACTACTGTCCATCTCCACCTTTATATTTCCTTCGTACCTATGTTCAACATAGCCAAAACTGAATTTATTATAATTCCCCCCAAAGCTTACTCTTCATTCTGTTGATGGTACCACCATTCCACTATTTTCCTAGTTGTCCTTGCCCTAAATTGTGTCAACTTAAAACTTTCTTTTTTCTCATTTCCTGTATCCAATCTTTTGTTAAACTTATTGAACCTATAGCTAAAATAAACCTCTTGCCGATCTATTCCTTTTCATTCCCTGTTCTCTAATATGTTTTATCTGGGTTATTACTGCAATAGGGGTCATAACCATCTTTACTTCTAATATTACCCTATTTCAGTCAGTCATTCAGCAAATATTAGGTGTCTGCTATGTGTCAGAAACTGTGCTTGGTGCTAGAGATTGAAATATAGACATGAAACACTCCCTTCTCTCCAGGAGCTTTAATATTGCATCACTAGAGATGTACATATATGCGTATATTCAGAATATATGCAATAGAGTGTATATATAAGATATACATATAATATATACAACAGGACTATCTCCTAGGGGTATCAGGAAAGTCCTCATGTAGAAAGTGGCATGTGCATTTAGTTTTGAAGGAAACTAGACATTCTAAGAGGTGGAGGTGAGCTTGAAGTGCATTCAAGGCATTTAAAATTGCTTGTGCAAAATCATGGAGAAAGAAGAGAGTATTGTAAAGCCTGAATTCTAATTAAAGGAGCATTGAGACAGTGAGAATCACAATCACAGCAAAAGAAATATTATTTTATGTGGCAATAAACTTATTTTTTCATTAATGAGAAATAAAGACCCTGGGAAACAGCATCCTACTGTCTTCTAGCATCATTCATTTGATCAGAAGAAAGACTTATAAAGCCGTCTTCTTATTTTTCTCCAGACCACTCAGGGTATACAACTGGAAACCTAAATAAATCCTTATGCTCATCCTATCTTTCCATTTAGAGTTTTGTGCCAATTCCCTACCTGCTACAGGTCATGTTTAGGAGCTGTAAGGAGGACAGTTTGTATGGACCGAATTTGCATGGAGAGTAGTAATGTTCAATAAGTCTGGTAACATAGTTGGAGTCAGATAAGAAAGGCTTTAAATGCCAAACAAAGGAGTTTATATTTGATCTGAGGTAAGAGGGAGTGACTGGAGTTTATTGAACCAGGAAGTAACCTGGTTAGATCTGGGCTTTAAGATTCCTGTGGAGGCAGTGTGAAGGATTAATTAGAGAGGGAAGAGACTTGAGGCTAGGTGTGAGAGATATTATGGAAGTAGAATTGACAACACTTGGAAACTGATTTGGATATGAGTTGAGAAGAGTGAAATTGAAATTCATTCTGGAGTTGTGAACCTGGTTGACTGGAAAGTTAACTCTCAGAGACTTAAGAACTCTAATAAATTCAATAACCAACAACAATTCTGGGGGGCAATCAGTAATGAAACAAGCTACCAGCCTTCTGACGGAGAGGCCATAGACTTAAGATGCAGAATGAGACCTGTATTTTCAGACATGACCAACGTGGGATTAGCTTTACTATGTATATTTGTTACAAGGGTCTTGTTTTATTTTTCTCCCCAAAGGAGGGAGAGAAGGTGAGAAGAGGAAATAATTTTTTTAATGTGGAGGTGTCCTGAACAGAAATAATTCAGTCAGGAAGAGGTGTCAGTGTGGAAAGAGGAGAAAGAACAGGTTCTGGTTTTTGACATTGTGAATTTGAGATTTCTAGGAAATAACCAGTGTGAAATATCCAGGAATTGGTGATGTGACAATATAGGTCAGAAGATAGGTTGTCATGACATAGGTGATGATTCAGCAAAGGCAATCGGGAATAAGCAATTCAACAGGTTAAAGGAGAACAAAAACAAAGTCACAAAAACTGGGAGAGGAAACTATTCCAGAGAAAAAAGTTGTCCTTTAATTAAAAATCCCCATTAATGCTAGTGCCTTCCCTCTGTTAATTAGAACTGTAAAGAAAAACAACTTTGAAAGACTTAAGAACTTTAATTAGTCACTCAATAAACTTTTATTAAGTGACAGACATAGTGCTAAACAAAAGACAGTTCCTGGTCTCTAGGAGCTCTTAACCTAATGTGGAAGAGAGAATTCAAATAACATTATATAAACATGATATATACACTGGACTGATTGGAGATAACCAATAGAGGGAAGGCACTAGTTTAGTATAGTACCTGGCACATAGTAGACCCTTGTTGTTTGTCCTTCATTCTCCAAGAGGAACATGACATTGGAAAGATGACGTCATGACTTGCAAGTGAATTGGATTTAAGCAAGGCTGGGCTGTGCAAAGTCACCAGCCTTACTGTCTCCTCCTGAGCTATCTGAATCCAATGGCAAGATACAGATGAGGACAACTAGAGATGGTTCTGGATACAGAGGGCATCCTTAGTCTTTTTAAGCTGAGGTCTTTCCCAAGTCTCAGTTTGCTCATTCAGGTTAGGTAAGGTTAAGGTTAGGTAAGAAATGAGGCAAAAAATGACCCCTTTTACCTAGTCAAAAAAAATCAATCTGGAAAAGGAAGAGTTTCTGGCTAAAACAGAAACAATTGCTATTTACATTCACTCTGAGCCATCAGAACCCAAACCATGACCAAGGTAGGCTTGGGCTTAGACCCATTATTGGTTAGTCCATGAGAGTCAGAGTGATTTAGGTTTAAAGCATGGCCTTTAAAAAAGAAATCTAGCCTGTAAACCTCAAAATATCTTGCAAGGTTTCAGTAATCAAAATTTATATTCCTTTGGGCAGAATATCCGCAGGTGAAGTATGATTCCCTATGTGGACTGGGGAGAAGAGAGAGAGGAAAGAAGAAACAAAGGAAGGAAAGAAGGAAGGGAAGGAGGGAAGAAGGAAAGGAAGCAGGAAGAAGGGAGCTGCATTGCCTAACTGAAACTGGATACTTGGTTCTCCAATGGGACAGCTGCTACTACTCATGGGTTGTTGTTTGCCCTTCGTTGTTGAAGAGGACCACAACACTGGGAGAGTGATGTCATAGCTTGTTAAGTGAATTGGGTTTAAGTGAGGCAGGGCTGTGCAAAGTCACCAGTCTCATTCTCTCCTCCTGAGCTATCTGGTACTTAATAAATAAGTACACACTTAATAAATACTAGTTGACTGGTCAGCAGGATCAAATACATGATTTTTACTGGTACTGTGTACCATGTACACAATCTGGTGGTATCAGTGTTGTACTAAAAACACTTTAACATTTTCTTGACTATCAAATAAAATTTGAGCTTTTAAACCTAGATACAAAATCCCCTAATCCGAAATTACTATACCATTCTAGCCTCATTGACCACTATTCCCCTCTATGTATTCTAATTTTCAGCTCAACTAAATTCCTTGAAATCACCCAAATATAAGCACTGTTCTCATGCTGGAAGGGAACAAAGAAAAGAGTTGAACATGATGTGATCTGCACCATAGAAGGGAATGTCATATGCCAGATCTATGGAAGCATGGAAGGAGTCACTGATTAAAACATAATGCCCACAAGACCATGGGTGGTACTTTTGCTTGTTTTCTTTCCCCCATAATTAATTTGTCTAATTGCAGTTACCTATCTTTCAATATATATTGCTGGTTACAAGATGGACCACGTAAGAAATTATGTATGAGTCAGGGCAAATCTATCATCACTATTTGAGAAATCATTCAGCTTAAATGGCGTACTTCCTGCTAATGTGTCAGTTTTGTCATCTTCATTTTTAAAGGGCATTGCATCTGTGATTTTTTTCTTAGCTCAAAGAATGATCACACACTTGTTATTTAACACATTGTCTCTTACAAATGCCAAAAAGAAAGGCTCAAAAAGAAACACTCTTACGAAGTTCTGATTCTCCACCCCACAGCTGTCCAAATGTTTGGCTCTGGTCCCTTCTTCATGTTGCAGGAAACAATGTAGCCACTTGTGCGACGCTGGCAGTGGCCTTTGGTTAACTAAATACTGTAAAGAGTCCCCTTGACTTTCTCTCATATCCAGCTATAGATTATAGAAAGATGTAATCATTTCTATTTTCTTTGGATTTGGGGAGGGGACAACTTTATGTTATATAAATGTAACATAAACATTAATGTAAACATTTACTTTATGGTCTCCCTTTTTGGGAAACAAGCAAAATAAACATTCTATTTTTGCCACAGAGAATCTGCAGTTTGGATAATTGAGAGGCAGTACAGTAATATTGATATGATTTACAGAAAAGCAAAACAACTTCAGTGTATTCCTGTTCATTCCTTGTAGTCTATGCAGCTTCATCCTGGGGTAGGACAGTATCAAAGAATCTGATGACTCAGGTCCAGGAAGCTGTAATGTAAATATAATTGTAGGACTTTACCTTACATGTGTGTCTGAAATCCTCACTTCCTGGGTCTGTGGGGAAAATGGTTGGAAGGGAGGAGCCAGTTTTTATGGAAGAGTTTTTTAAAAATTGATGTGAGTTGAGAAGGATATATCTATACTTGCACTTGCATCTCATTTTTCCAAGTCAGTTCCCAGCACATATTCCCTCATATTTTCTATTAATTTCCTTGTTTATGTGGAATGACCTTTGCTTGAGATACTCATGAACATTTTTAATGTTATTATTTCAAGGTTAATAGTTGTTTGTAGGCCTAAATGTGATGTTAAACACAACCCTACTTTCATAATTCTACAAGCCCAAGCATCTTTCCTCAATATAGTATGAGAAGGTTCTTGTGATGAACAACTACTTTGAAGTGATACCTTAGTACTTTTATAAGATCTCTCTCTAGGATGAAGTTGTTTTACCACTTAAAAACTGTAGAAGTTATGGACTTCTAGTAGGGAAATCCTTTTAATCATCATTATTTAATAGAAATAGATTAAATACCTGGAAGAATAATGCCTCAGGGGTGATTTGATTTGAAATTGCTTTCCTTTTCAAGAGTTAAAAATACTAACTACTGACTCTCAAAAGAGAAAGAAAGCACAGTAACCCTGGTAGACCAGTAGCATAAAATGAAACTTCAGGATGTTGATATTAAAACGTGAATGTCAGCACAGTTTACCCAAACTTTTCTTTAATGTTTCTTGCCATCTTAATGAAATGAACCCCAAATCCTATAGAACAGTCATCTATAGTCATGGATGATAGTTCTTAAATGACATGATCTTGATAATTCTATGATAAACCTAAGCTGTTCTTTTAGCACGCTAATGTTATGCACTGAGTTATCAGGTGAGAATGGTAATAACTAGTATTGTGGCAATAACTAATATTCCCCAAAACTTTCATTTGCTACAATTTGTCACATATGAACAAATGTAGAGTTAGGTATAAATGACTGACTTTAGATGTTTGAACCATGTGTGTTAAGCTTAAAGTTTATATTTATTTATAATAATATTTATGCTTCTAAATATTATATTTATTAAATCATTCTAATTTTTAAAACAGATTCTCAGATACTATTAGAAAGCAGTTGCTTTATAACTACTTTCTCAGACAACATCTTAATCAGTAACTGATAGGTAGGTACTTGTTTAAAGATCAATATGGCACTTCATTTCTGTCTAAGCAAGATATTCCTTGACTAAGCTTAACACAATTAATACTTTAAAATAAAATTCTTTCAGTACCCAAGTGAGATACAAGATTCAACTTAGAGAATGCCTCTTTTTTACTACAATGAAATTACAATGATAAATTTTTTTAAATGCTGGGAAATTTGCCTTGAAGATACATTTCAGCTGCTATATAAATTAACAAATGAAAGGACACAGAAATACATGATTAGTTAATAAACATATATCCTGATCAAAGCGAGCATTCTTGGTAATAATATAGGGAATGTTCTTTTATCCACAATATAAACTTTATTTTCAACTAAAGATAAACTTTTAAAGTTAGTGAGAATATACATTGATAGGTACCATCAAAAGATTACAGGGGCAGCTTTTGGAGGTGGGACTGGAGTATAAATATGTATGATCGGGCCAATGGTATGGTAACTTGTGAATGTTCTTTAATAGAATTACATTAATTTTAATATGTCTCCTTAATTCACTAAATGTCTTTGTTCTAGGTCCTATCTGAGAGAGGGCATAACTATTTTAACTAAAATAGAATTCATGAAAGGGATCTTTTATTTTTCTGTTCATTCCAAGTTGCTATAGCAAAAAGAATGACAACACTGTTATGGGGGAATGAATACATATAGAAGAATTCATAATGTGTTATATTAAAAATAGATTTTTATGTTAATAAAGAGTTGTCTAAATTGCAAGAGTAGTCTATCGAGAGTTCCAAGCCTTCTACCAAGGCACTAAAATGATCCTTTGTATTATACATTTCAGAAGCAGTCTTTTAATGAAAGACAGTGTTGCATAGTGGTGATATCACCAGCCTTGGTGTCAGAAGACCTGACAAGCTCAGTTTCCACCACTGTTTAGGTTAGTAATTTGAGCAGGTTATTACCTATTCCCTACTGAATCTCAGTTTCTTCATCTACACAAATGGTAATAATGACATTGTTACCTAACTAATAGGATAATTGTATCTAAAGCACTTCGTCAATCTTAAGATGTCTATCTCAAATCATCTAAAAGTCTAAATTGAAATCTTAATAATAATAATAGCACTTATGTGGCGCTTTCAGCTTTGCAAAGTCCTTAATCAATAATCAATCATTAACCATTTATTAGCACCTACTATGAACCAGGCATTGTGCTAAGCATTAGAGATAAAAAAAGGGGCAAAAATGGTTCTTGTCTTCAAGGAATTTACAATCCAATGTGAGAGACAACATGCAAACACATCTATACAAAGCAAGCTATAGAGAGGATAAGTAGAAAATAATTAACAGAGGGATAGCGTAACGTTAAGAATTGATATTGCTTCATTTTATTCTTTGTTGGAATAATATTTTTTCTGCTCCCAAATCTGAATGTTTATTTATTGCTGATTAAGTAAAGTTCTAATCATTTTGCTGGCATTCAAGGCATTCTTTGGGACCAGCCTGCTATTTCATACTTATTTCGTATTTCTCCCTTTTAGTCACCCTACGTTCCTGTCAAACTGTATAATTCTCTCTTTTCCTCAAAAATATACTTGTTTTCATACCTTCCTACTTTGCTCACTATGCCTAGAATAAGCTCTCACTTCTTTGCCTATTGAACTTCTATAAAGTTCAGCTCAAATGCTACTTCCTTTAGGAAATCTTCTGTGATCCCCATCATTAACACCTTTCTGCCTGATTTCACATAGCACTTTTATGTGCCTCTCTAATTCACTATTATTTATTACTGTATATTGTGTATTTCTACATATGCCTTCTCCTGCCTGAACTGTAAATTCTGTCTTTGTCTTATCTAAACTTCACATTAAACCCAGAACCTAGCCTTGTGGGCACTTAATAAATGTTTGTTGAATTCAGTGAAAAATTCTTTGAAATACATGAACATGGGAGAGAAATAAATGAATGAACAATGCTGCCATGGAAATGCTATTATTAATTCCATTTTACAGATGAAGAAAATGAGGCAGGGTTGTTTCTTACCTGTGGTCACACAGCCAATAAGTGCCTGAGGATGGATTTGAATTAGGTCTTTCTAATAACTCCAGGCTCAACTCATTATCCACTGTGGTACCCAGCTGCCTAGAACTCAGTTGTTAATGTTATTAAATGAGAATTTATATAAAGATAAATTGCACAATATACTGTATTTAATGACAAAATATGTATGGAACCATAAATGGCTATATAAATGTTATCAACAATGTTGTTATTACTACAACTCTAACATATAGGAAGATGACATTGACGCAATTTCTTAATTTCAGAGCCATAGCATTTTTTTTGAGGGAATTGGGTTAAAGTGACTTGCTCAAGGTCACACAGCTAGTAAGTGTCTGAAATGGGATTTGAACTAAGGTCCTCCTGACTCCAGGATCAAGAGCTGTAACATTTTGATAACACTTTTAAAATCAAGGGGGAAACCTGTGAACTGTCAGACTTTTCCTTTGAGATCTGTGGGGCAGGACATCATGTGCTATGGTGCCAGAAAAGAGAGACAACCCTCTCTTCTCTCTTCTACAGAAGATAGGAGACAGTTTCTCATTGTTGTGATCTCACAAAAATCTTCACTCTGTGATGACACAGAAATGTACAAATTATGGATGAGTCTTATATTGATTGTGTCAGCCAACCTGCTGCTTTTTTATAAGAAAAGAGCTAAATAGTCAACAAAGTTGATACCTAATCTAGACAGACAGAGACAGTTTAGTGTGTGTTGGAGAATGCTGGATTTGGAATAATATATCTTGGGCCAAAGTCTCAACTGTCCCTTGATAGTCATAACCTCTCTATGCCTCAGTTTTCTCATATGTAAAATGAGAAGTTTGGGGTGCTGTCACCTTTAAGGATCCTTCCAGCTTTCAGTCCAGGATGCTATGATCTTAAAGTAGAATATATGTAATATTGTAAAGCACTTAGCACAGGTCTTGGTTCTTAGTAGGTATTATATAAATGCTAACTATTACCATCATCAGGCATAAAGGTAGACCTAATCTTTTCTATTGCATCATTTTTTATAGTATCTCAAGGTACACATTGAAAAGAATACACAGATCAAATCTATATTATGATAAATAATATAATAGGTACAATGGTGTAGTAGATAGAGAGCTGGCCTTCAGGAAAACCTGGATTCAAGTCCTGCTTTTGGCTAATACCGGCTGTGTGACCTTGAGCAATAAGACTCTTAAACTCTTCATACTGTAGGGCAAAGTTGTCAATGATGACTTCATGAGGATGGAAAAGAAAGACATTGGATTTGGCAATTAAGTTATCAGTGCCTTTTTAAAAGCAGTTTTTGTACAATGATAGGGTCAGAAGCAAGATTATAATAAATTGAGAGTAGCTGAGTAAGTAGAAGCATTAGCTTTAGAAAATCTTTTTTAGGAAGTTTGACCATTCAGGGAAGGAAGGAGGATGGTAGCTGAATATAGAAGGATTTTTGGAAGTGGAAACTAAGAGTTATTCTTACCTGTTTATGATTCTCATGAGTTCCTTGTGTTTCCCCCACATTATTTTGAAGGGATGACATAAGACTGTCCTATATCTAATACAGATTGTTAGCATAGGAACTAAGGGCCCTTTTACTCATATTTGTAGAAATATAGACATATGTATGTTCTAATATTCCCATGGCATATTTAGAACCTGAGTGTTCTAGAGCATGGATTACATGGTTAGCAGATTAATTTGGTAAGATTTCTATTATAATCTTAAATTCTGTTAATTAATTGTTAGCTATCATAATTTACTATTTCTGTAGCATGGCCAATTCATTATTTAAGAAAAACAAATTTGAGGGATCAGTGGAGATGAAGTTTGAGAGAATTAGAAAATGTCAACTATCCCAACTTATAAATATTTTCCAAAAATTTGTTTTTTAAAAATCAAGTGTTTGGAACTTGGAAATAATTTCTTATGGAAACAATGTGTTAAATCTTGGTTAAATTCCCAGGCCAGCTAACAAAAACCTATTTAATGCATAACATGGTTGAACTATAGCTCTAATAATATTAGTATGAAATTCTCCATTTCAGAAATGAATTTCCCAGCTCAAACTATGCAAAAATATCTAAACTGCCAGTAACCAGCACCCATATTGCTGTGCTGAAACCCTTGTTTGATGGAAACTCTTCATAGTTGTCATCATGGGGGCACTCAGTGGACATGGTAGCAGGAGCTGGGGAGAATGAGGAGATAGGAATAAAGAAGAACAGAGAGAAAGATGAAAAATAAAAGTCTAAAGGCATAACATTTAGAACTAGAAGGAATCTTAGAAGTAAATTGTCTTACATCATTATTTTACAGAAAAGGAAACTGAAGCAACTTGCTCAAGGCTCCCCAGCATCTTAATCAGGAGTCAAACCCAGGTCCTCTGAATCCAACTCAAGGGTTCTTTTCGCTGCGGTTTAAGATTTTATAGTTTTTATAAGTAAGGACCTTTGGTAATAAAAGTTTTGCAGACTGATAAAAATTTTGATGGACTGTTGCCAACCCACAGACTTGGGACAGTGCCCTAAGCTTTTCCTGTTTTTCACAGATTGTTCCTTTTCCTCTGCATCTGATCCCACAGGTTCACAAAACACTACAGGTTGTTTCACAATAGTTTCCATCAAACAAGGGTTTCAGCATAGCAATATGGGTGCTGGTTACTGGCAGCTACTTGGTTGTTCATCATGGAATGTGTGAAATTATAATGTCAACAGTCTGAGTTTTTATTCTTGCCCCTTGCACAACTTCGGTCATCCCTCTAATCTCATTCCATTTCATATGCTGCTCAGCTTCTCATCATGGCAGCTGGTGGAATAGAAGTATAAGATTTTTTTAGTGGAAGGGATCTTCAATGTGATTTAACTCTTTGTAAGGCACAAGGAGTAGACCACCTAGATCTTACCCTTCCTAGCCTGCTCATTTTATTCCTCCTCAAACTGAGATCCCTTTAAAGTTGTCTTGCTTTGACCATAGCCCCAAGGTTGGATGGTAGTGGCCATCAGGGGTCCCAGTGTAGTTGGAGTCAAATACTCCAATTAATCTGTGATCTCATTGATAGGCATAAAGCCTCCAATGCTGCAGATTGTAATCCATCCATGTCAGACTAGCCCATGTGACTTGTCTGTTTTTTCCCACAATTTTACCGGAGGCTGCAAGTTTTCCATTCAGTGTGCTTGAGGTCTTAACGGTAGCTAATTACAGGTATTACACATGATTAATTATTCATAGGCCAATAGCACAAATGAACTGAAGGCTGAGGTTCACAAGGTTTTACTGCAGTTGATACTAACAACCTACTTGTCTCTGCTTCTCACTATATTCCACTCCACAACTATATGCATTTGTGCTCTGTCTGCCTGCTTTCCCCCCTTGTCTTAATATGTCTATGCTTATCTTTGTCTTCTCCTGCCCTTCCCCTTCCTCACCCTCACTTTCTCATTCCCTTCATTTGTTTAGTCCCATCCTTGGTCTCTTCTTCTTTATCTAGTGATAATAGTGAATTTCAGTATATACTTACATTGTAACTTTATGCAATTATATTTCATGTTGCCATCCTGTAATTTTAAAAATTACTTTTTTCTTTAAAGAGAAAGCAATGGAAACAAACTTTGTTTTTAAACTTATGATCATGTATTTAGAACTGGAAGGGCCTTGGGAGGTCATTTAATCCAACACCCTCCTTTGCCAGAGGGTTAAGTGAATTGCCTAGGTCCTAGAGGTAAGTGGAGAAGCTGGAATTCAATCCACGTTATTTTTTGATGCCTAATTTGATGCCTTTTCAACTGTATTACACTATTTCATGTAACCCTGTGATTCAATGACCCTTCAGAACCACAAGTTTCTCTCTTCCAAATGTACCTACATGTGTATACACACTGCTTTCCCTTTGTGCCACAGTGTCACTATTACTTTTTTTCCTAATGAAAGAGTTCCAGAAACTTATTTAAAAGATAGACGATAGGAAAAACAAATGAGGATTTTTTCCATCTCTGTTTACCAAGAGAATAGAAAGAATATATATAAGTTGGGTGTCCTGAATCTTCTTCCAAGTCATGACATTGCTATCCAACAAAAGAAGCCATGGGATCATCTGGCCTCTAGTGTGTCATCCTGTATGCCTCCATTACCTCTTCTATAGGCTCTTGGGCTTTGTATATGCTATTGTAGGCCCTCTTTTTCTTATCTTGATGCATGATCTCCTTGTAATGGAGGAAGCAGGCCTGCTCTGCATTTAATGCAGTTTTCAATTTTTTTATGTTTCTTTTTTTCTTCACCCTCACTCTCTAAACCCCTTTTCCTATGTTTCTTCTTTTTTCTCTTTTCTGTTTCTCTTGGTGAAACTCCATCAGAGTTTTTGGTCTGCTCATTTACTGTTCTCCCACAGCATCATCAAGAATTTGCATTAGCAATTTTCTTCCCAAGTTCTCCAATACTGTAGAAAAACTTGACAATGGAGTGACAACACTTGTACTCCCATCTACCTTCTTTCCAATAGAAACCCCAGTTGTGTGTGTAATTGTCTATCTTGACATCCTCCTCCTATTTATGAGCAAGCTCACTCTTGTCTTTTGATGTCATGAATAAAATTTCACATAGTCTTCTGTTTGAGGTAACAGTACCTGGGGGCAGGAGAAGGAAGGAGTGCATCCAGGTGTTCTTGACCCCTATACTTATCTAGGATGCTTTCTTTCTGTTGTTCTTTGAAATTTTGTTTCTTGACTTTAGATAATTTATAGAGCAACTCGAGTTTTGTTGGATCTGCCATGGAGGTGCACTTCAAATTCTTTGTCCTAAGCCTCCAAGGCAAACGACTGTGTTTGTGCAATTATAATTGTACCTCTGGTGTATCAAAATTATCTCCTGTACGCAATCAGGGCTCCTTCCTGCATTGGTGCAAGGGTTATCTCTGATTGCTCTTGTTTTTGGATCCCAGTGGGCAGAATTGGGATCTCAATTTCACAAATATTTAGCAATGTCTTCCTGAACACTGTTATCTTTTCCTCTGATAATCTGATTCTTCTCAACATTGATGTTTTGGGGAATTCACAGGATTCATTAATTTTCCTAAGGATAACTTTTCCTGTAGCTTCTTGAGTGCTCCATGTGCATTCGGCCAGAACAACTTTTGCATATTCTTCTAAGATCTTCCTGTGTTCTTCTAAGTTGCTGCCATTCCACCTCTTCCTTTGACCACCACAATCAAACATAAGCTGTTGTTCATTTGGTGCTCCTCTGCAGTATTTTATTCTCACAGTAATCTTTCTCGTCCTTCTTAGACCATGTTCCTCGGGCTGGGGTCCCTGATGCTTATATGCCATGAAGACAGAGATCTTTGCCTTCCTCTTGTACTTCGGCAGGGGAATCACCTAGCCCTCCAACCATGTCACTTGATCCCCATGGGAGTGGTGTGGGACTTCTGAGTTATAGGGCAGTGTCACTGCTTTCCAGGAGATTCTAAGAGGAGCGTTCACCGACCCGGATCCTGACTGTGCTTCTATGGTGACCAAGACTTGTGTTCATTTGGGACCATCGGCGGGCATCCCACAAGCCACCGGGGTTGATTTGTTTTGAAGACACAGTGACACGTTTACCTTGTTGCTTGTAATAATAAGAGGGCACGTGATTTTATTTTCCTGCATCTCTTCAGACTTCACATATCTTTTTATCTGTTTTTGGTCTTAATTGTGATGAAACACCAAATGAAGCGTTATTAGCTTTTAAAAATAGAAATTTTCACTAAATGCAAATTTCACATGTTGCCATTTAAGATTGGTGATAAGAGAATCTCCTGATTTTTATCCAAGGCTTTTATTGTGGCCTGCATGTCTAGAAGAACTTGTGATACCTTCATCTACTGATGCATCAAAAACTTCTTTGGGTTTTGTGTCCTATCCTGAATCAGTCTCTGTCACTGAATTGAAAAGATTTTTAAAATTATTTTACTGTCATTCAATTTTATTTTTGCTAATAGCATCAAACTTAATTTTTATTTGAACATTTTATAAATTGTAATAAAAAGAAATAGCAACATGTTTGAGACCATTTATCAAAAGAGCAGTTCGTTTTGTGAATGTTCCATAAAATAATATATTCTTTTAAAAGTGTACATTTAGAATTGTAATAAAAAAGAAACTCAGTGGCAAAGACATTTTAGGGCAGGTATCAGAATTGTTGCAATTTGAAATTCTTACCATAAGACCTAGATCTGATCCATAGCTTTTGAAATTCAGAAACTGGATTTTATCACTTTACTTAAGGGAGATTAGGTTTGGGGGAATTTAGTTACATACTGAAATTCACAAGAAACTGGTTGATAAACCACAGTAATAATTTACAATGGGGTATATAACTTTTGATTGGCCGGCATAATTATATTTGGTATCTATTGTACTCGTTTCTGGTATTTTGGCAACAAAATTTTGTAGGAGAAAAAGATTGTGTTGTTTTTTTGACCCAGGGAGAAAAAGTGGTGGCTCACCAGTTGGTGTGTGTGTGTGTGTGTTTATTTCTTTATATGTGTATTTGTATACACACAGACATGTATATATGTATATGTACAACCAACTCCATTGTACCCATCACCAAAATATCCCTGAGGTTGTGTCTCTTCTTTAACAAGTCAGTCCTGATCGGCAATTTGGAGATAATGATTCTCTTCACAGGACTGTTACTTAATACTACAGATTTCCAAAGAAATAGATTGTGCAATCTCTGCCCTCAAGGTGTTTATAGTATATTTGAGGAGGAAATGACAAAGCAACATATAAACATATATGATACTCCGAGACTCTCAGACACTTTCATGGTTCTCGGATTCCATTGATTTGGAAGTTAGCTCCAATGATGCAGCTCACAACCTGTCACTGCCTGCCCACTCCATGCAATTCTTGCTCATGTCCTCATGTGAATTCAGTAAAAAGGGGATAGGAAATGAGCCGGGGATCTCCCTTTCCTGTCCTTCCTTCCTGTCCATTCTTATCATGTTGTTAGCATCTCTTCACTTCTTATCACGCATTTTTCCTGATGAAATCCTTTTTTCTTTTTTTCTTTGAGGTTCCTTATTGGTTGTACTTTTCCCACCAGTTTAAACTCACCATAAGATCTCTCTACTAATTGTGATTTCTTTTTTCTGTTCAAATATTTCAGTATTTTTTGAGAATGCTTGTGTTCCATGTGTCAAAGCCATATAGCATCAATGAAATGTGATGCTAAATGTTAATAAGATAGACTTTTGTTTTTGGGAGAAGCTAAACATCACTAAAGAAGCTTTGAAATTTCCTGTGAGCAATGTGGCCTACTCTTTCCTTTCTATTTAATTCTGGACCCAACTTATTCATTTGCACTGTATGTTCCAGATATACTTGGTTGGGGTAGGCATACCCCTAATTCACTGATGGGTTTGAGACCTGTCAGTCACCCTCAACCTGGTTTAGCCTGTCAGCTGAGATGATTTTATTGGGGTGCTACTCCTGTGCTACAGCTTTTTGGAGCAACAAGTGAAAATTGGGAGCTAGGTGGACACCAAAGGTGGATGAGCCGCCCTGAAAATGGTTCAGCAAGCCCTCACAGCAGAGGTGCTACTCCTCTCTTAAGAACCCATATGTGCAGATATACTTACAGACTCCATGGATCATTCATTCAACTGCATGTTATAATCTGAGAAATAGATATTCTTTTTTGATATTTCTTGTGTAATTGGTTAAATCAAACTCTATTGAGTGATTATAGATCTCTTCTAAGAGGCTTTTCAGTGTTCTCAGGTTTATTCCAGTGCAGTGCTCCAACACTGTCACCTGCAAACAGGATTGCATAGAGGACTTCAATCTTCACAAAGAACCTGTATTCAATTTAGACTTGATAGTGGATCTCCTTTTTGTTTTATGCTACATTTGATCTTTCTGATCCTTTGATCATATTTAAGACAATATAGTATAAATTGTTTATGTAGGTTCTAAAAGGTCATGGCACAGAGGGGCTAATACTCAGGAGCTGTCTTTTTATAGTATAGTCTCATGATGGCCCTATCAAACTTGACATTTGAGATTATAATACACACTCCCAGTCTGCTTTGGGAATGCATTATCTATACTTAGTGCCAAAGCCCTTGCTCATTATAGTGAGGCTATACATACAATCCTACTTGAGAAGTCCTGTATTTTCAGTGCCTCAGAGGTAAGGTAATTTTGAGCATTAAGATATTCCACCAAAAGAAGTATAATCATAATTCTGACTCAACTAGTGAGTAGAAGTTTCCACTATGATCAAGGCTGATACTTTTAACCCAGATGAGAGAATAATAGATGGGTTTTGTTCTCTTGGTATGAATAATTGAGTAAACTGTATAGTCACTTGGCATACTGTCATCATTGATATATGTCATCTGTCACAAGATGTTACTAACCAGAAATCATCTTATGATGAAATTTGAACTTGATATATTGTCACTATTCCTTGGAAAGATACCATTTGTATTATATACAATTATCTTCTTATTTACTTGTGCTCACTCTTTAATCTTCACATCCATCGCCATGTCACTTTCCTTATTTTTATCCTTCCTTGAAATGAATCATAGATATTTCTGTGCTATCATTTTCAGTCTTCTTGCTGATTCCATCAATTACTTCAGAAAAAAATCATTCTTGAAATGATATTTTGTGAAGAGCAGCTATAATCCATAAATTTAATGACAAGAAAGTAAATATGAGTCAGCAAAGGATAGTAACATAGTATTGGGGTAACTGGGAGAAAAGATCCAGTAATTCAAATAGCAGTTTGTGACAGCTAAAATGAGAAACTAAATGGAAGTACAAATTAGAAGAAGTCAAGAGTTTAAAAATTTAGGCAATATTAACTATACATATAATTGTTTCATCTCAAATGATTGCATGTAAACTTTATTATACTTTACCTTTTAATTTAATTTCATTGGTGCTTAATCAAGAAGATTTTTTCAAGTGGCGCATGAGTAACTAATAAGTTTTTTATATTCATTTTTCTCTTACTATGTAGATAGATCAAGATTGTGCTGTAGTGATAGGAAACAAATCAGATGTCTACAGTTCCTGCTGTTTAGATTTGGCAAGTAGATTTCTGGGTATAGTCTTTATCTTTCTGTGACCTCAACCCTCAGTTTTGATATAGGGTTTGTCTTCTTATATCTCCTCTTTTTCATTGGGTACTAGTGATCTGGCTTCAACCATTACTCACTGCTTTTTATCTGGATAATATAACTTGCCAGTGTTCTCCTCAGATCCCATAAATCCATCGTCTTGTTTTAGTCTCCAATTTTCAACTGCTTCAGTCTTACTTTTGCTAGATGAACAAGCTGAGGCAAGTAAATTTTTGTTTGCATAATTTTTGTTCAAGGGTGATCAAGTGTCTCTATCTTTGTGTTATGAGAAAATGTTAAATGTTTATAAAGTCTGATTATATGTAAAACATTATTCTATAGGCGAATTTGGTAGGCAGAAGGTTATATAAATTCTATAGATTTCCTTTGGTAATGATGTAGAAACTCTAATTTTACTAGTTATTTTACAAGTCAATATTTATTTAACACATATATTATATAATATATATAGATATTATATATTATAACACTTATATTAAGACATAAAGTGCATTGTGTATATGTGTGTGTATATAAATATATATATACATATATGTATATATATATATATATATACACATACATATATATGTAAAACCTTATCTGATTTGGAAGAATGCTAGGTGAAAGTTTTGTTTTGAGTTATACATAGGACAAATTTTTGCCTTGATATTTTCATTATCTTTTTCTCATTTATCTTCACAGCATTTTAAAACTACCAAATAAATTTTTATATGTTTTTAATTTAACATTTTCCCCACAATTACATGTAAAAACAATTTCTAACATTTTTCTTAAAACTTTTGAGTTTCAAATTCTCTCCCTCTCTCCCCTTCAACCTTCATTGAGAAGGCAAGTAATTTGATACGTGCAGTCATGCAAAACATATTTTCATGTTGACATGTTGTTAAAGGAAAAAGAAACAAAAAACCCCAAGAAAAATGAAGAAGGTAAAGAAAAAATATGTTTCAGTCTACCTTCAAACTCCATCAGTTCTTTCTCTGGAGATAGATTGCATCTATTTATACTCCTTCTAACTTATCTAATAATGAGAAAGTTTTTAGGAGTTACAAGTATTTTCCCATGTAGGAATGTAAATAGTTTAACCTTATTGAAACCCTTATGATTTCTCTTTCCTATTTACCTTTTTATGTTTCTCTTGAGCCTTGTATTTGAAAGTAAGATTTTCTTTTCAGCTGTGGCCTTTTCATCAGAAATGCTTGCAAATCCTCTATTTCATTGAATATCTATTTTTCCACTGAAAGATTATATTCAGGTTTTCTGAGTAGTTGATTCTTGGCTGCAATTCCTAGCTCTTTTACCCTCTGGAGTATCATATTTTTAAGCCCTTTGATCTTTGAATGTAGAAACTGCTAAATCTTGTGTATCCTGACTGTAGCTCTGGGATATTTGAATTGTTTCTTTCTAGCTGCTTGAAATATTTTCTCCTTGACCTGGGAAATCTGAAATTTGGGATAACATTCCTGGGAGTTTTCATTTTGGGTTCTCTTTCAGGAGATGATCAGTAGATTCTTTCAATGTCTATTTTACCCTTTTGTTCTAGAATATCAGGGATGTTTTCCTTGAAAATTTCTTAAAAGATGATGTCAGTAATGTGGAAATATGCTTAATATGATTGTACATGTGTAGCCTATATCAGATTTCATCCCTTCTTAGTGGCAGGGAGGGAACAGAGGGGAAAATTTCAGAACTCAAAATCTTATAAAAGTAAATATTTAAAGTGAAAAATAAATTAATAAATTTAAGTTTTAAAAAAGCACAGATGGTGTTAGAACAGTTTCTGATGCCAAGATGGTGGAGTGAGGAAGGAACCCTTTGAAGACCTCCAAAATCCCCCTCCAAACAACTAGAAAGCTGCCTCAGAATTGATCTAGATGCTGAAAAGCAGATCACCAGCTTGGCAAGAAAGGTCTGTCTCATTGAGGTGGGAGGGGAGGGAGGACCTGAGGGATTGGAATATGATATACTGGAAGGCAAAGTAGTTAGTATTAAAACCAAGAATTAGCTGCTCAACAGAAATGAATATATCTTTCAGGGAAGAAATGGAAATTTAATGAAATAGAGGACTTTAAAGCATTGCTAGTTAAAAGACCAAAGCTAAATAAAAAAAATTTTACCTCCATATACAAGACTCAAGGGAAACTTAAAAAGGTAAGAAACAAGAAAGAAAAAATAAGTAATTCAATAAGATTATACTGTTCATATTTCTATATGGCAAGATAATATTTGTAATGTTTAAGTATTTTATTAATATAAGAGCAATAAGAATGAGTACATGTAAGCACAGGGTATGGCTATAGGGTGACTTTGATGAGGCAATACCCCAAAAGACAAATTAAAGGGGTGAGAAAGAAAATTGCACTGGAAGAAGGGGGGGATTGAATGAGGTAAGTTATTATGCATAAAAGAGGCACGAAAGAGCTATTATAATAAAGGGGAAGATGGGGGGCAGATAAAGTTTAAACCTTTCTCTCATCAAAATTGATTCAAAGAGGGAATAACATAGACATGCACTTGGATATAGACATCTGTCTTACCCTATAAGGAAGTAAAAAGGGATGAGGATAATAGAAAGGGGAGTGGGAACTGATAAAAGAGAGGGCAGATTGGGGAAGGTGGTGATGAGACATAAAACACTTGTGAGGAGGGGAAGGGTGGGAGGTAAGAGAGAGAGGATGATAAACAAGGGAAAAATAGCATGGAGGGAAATACACAGTTATCATAGCTATAAATATGAATGTCATGAACTCACCCATAAAACACAAGTGGATGGCAGACTGAAATAAAAACCAGAATTCTACAATGTCTTAATTTATAAGAAACATGTTTGAAATAGAGAGATACACACAAGATAAAGGTAGCCCCTTGCTGGAGCAGAATCTATTATGCTTCAGTTGAAGCAAAGAAAGCAGGAGTAGCAGTCATAATCTCAAACAAAGCAAAAGCAAAAATAGATCTAATTAAAAGAGATGAGGAAGGAAACTATATCTTGCTTAAAGGTCCCATAGACAATGAAGTCATATCAATACTAAACATATATGCACCAAATGGCATAGCATCTAAATTTCTGAAGGAGTTTAATGAGGTACTAGATTTAAAAAAAACTAGTCTAGTTAAGGACTCAACTTTCCCCTCTTAGAACTACATAAATCTAACCAAAAAAATAAAAAAGAAAGAAGTTAAGGAGGTGAATAAAATTCTGGAAGAGTTAGATATGATAGATCTCTGGAGAAAATTGAATGGGAATAGAAAGGCATATACCATTTTCTCAGCAATACATGCCACCTACACAAAAATTGACCATGTATTAGGACATAAGAACATCACACCCAAATGTAGAAAAGCAGAGATGGTAAATACATCCTTTTTCAGATCAAAATACAATAAAAATTACATTCAATAATGGACAATAGAAAGATATTAAAAATTAATTAGAAATTAAATAATCCTAAAAATAAGTGGGGAAAAAATCATAGAAACAATAAATAATTTCATTAAAGAAAATGATAGCAATGAGACAACATAATAAAATTTATAGGATGTAGTCAAACTAGTACTCAGGGGTAAATTTATATATCTAATTGTTTATATCAATAAAATAGAGAAAAAGCAAATCATTGAATTGGGTATGGAACTAAAAGTAGAAAAAAACCATGAAAAATCCTCATTTAAACACCAAATTGGAAATCCTGACATCAAAGGAGAGATTAATAAAATTGAAAGTAAGAAAACTATTGAATTAATAAATAGAAAAGCTAGCTATATGAAAATATCAATAAAATAGAAAAATCAATAAAAATAGATAAAGGTAAATTTGATTTAAAAAAAAAGGAAAAAAGAAAATCAAATTGCCAGTATCAAAAGTGAAAGGGGTTAATTCACCACCAATGAAGAAGAAATCAAGACAATTGTTGAGAGTTAGTTTGCCAAATTACATGCCAATAAATTTGACAACCTAAATGAAATGAATGAATAGCTACAAAAAGTATAAATTACCCAGATGAACACAAGAAGAAATAAGATACTTAAAGAAACCAGTCTTATAAAAGAAAGTGAATAAACCACCAATGAACTTCCTAAGAAAAAATTTCCAGAACCAGATGGATTCATAAGTGAATTCTACCAAAGATTTAAATATTAATCCAATACTATATAAACTACTTAGAAAAATAGGTGGAGTCCTACCAAATTCCTTTTACAACACAAATATGGTGCTGACACCTAAATCAGGAAGAGCCAAAGCAGAGAAAGAAAATTATAGACCAATTTCCCTAATGAATATTAATGCAAAAATTTTAAATTAAATGCTAGGAAAGAGATTACAGCAATATATCACAAGAATCATACACTATGACCAGATGGGATTAATACCAGGCATGAAGGACTAGTTCAATATTGGGGAAACTATCAGCATAATTGACTACGTCAATAACAAAATCAACAGAAATCACATGATTATCTCAATAGTTGCAGAAAAAGTTCTTGGCAAAATATAGTACCTATTGCTACTGAAAACAGTAGAGAGCATAGGAACAAATGGAGTTTACCTTAAAATGCTAAGTAATGGTTATTTAAAAACTATCAACAAGCATTATCTGTAATGGGGAGAAGCTAGAAGCTTTCTCAATAAGATCAGGGTGAAGCAAGGATGCTCATTATCACCTCTGTTATTTGATATTGTACTAGATATGTTAGCTATAGCAATGAGAAGAAAAGGAATTTAAAGGAATTAGAATAATCAGTGAGGAAACTTTAACTCTTTGCAGATTATATCATGGTATATTCTCAGAGAATCCTTGAGAATCAACTAAAAAACTAGTTGAAATAATTAACAATTTTAGCAAAGTTGCAGTATATAAAATAAACCCAATATAAATTGTCATCATTTCTGTATGTTACTAACAAAATCCAGCTGCAAAAGATAGAGAAATTCCACTTAAAATAACTGCATATAATATAAAATACTTGGGCACCTACCTGCCAAGACAAAACCAGGAATAGTATGGACAAAATTGCAAAACACTTTCACACAAATAAAGTCATAGCTAAACAACTGGAAAAATATTAGTCATTCATGGGTAGGCCAACTCAGTATAATAAAAATGACAATTTTACCTAAATTAATCTATTTACTCAGTGCTACACCAGTCAAACTATCAAAAATTATTTTCTAGAGTTAGAAAAAATAACAAAATTCATCTGGAAGAATAAAAGCTCAAGGATATCAAGGGAATCCATGGGAAAAAAAAGCAAAAGAAGGCGATCTGACTGTACCAGATCTCAAACTGTATTATAAAGTAGTAATTACTAAAACAATCTGGTACTGGCTAAGAAATAGTGGTGGATCAGTGAAATAGATTAGGTACAAATTACGTTACAGTAAATGACCATAGTAATCTCGCATATGATAAACCCAAAGATCCAAGTTTTTTGAACAAAAACTCATTATTTGACAAAAATTGCTGGAAAAATTCAAAATCACTATGGTAGAAATTAGGTGTAGACTAACATCTCACATGATAAAGTAAGATAAATTTGAAATGGGTACATGATTTACAGATAAAGGGTAATACCATAAACAAATTAGAAGAGCAGAGAATAGTTTACATGTCATATTTATGGAAAAGGGAAGAATTTAGGACTGAAGAAGATACAGAGAGCATTACAAAATGTCAAATTGATCATTTTGATTATATAAAATTAAAAAGTTTTTGCACAAACAAAAGGAATGCAACCAAAATTATGAGGAAAGCAGAAAACTGGGGGAAAAATTTTGCAATGAGTATCTCAGATAAAGACCTCATTTCTCAAGTATATAGAGAACTAAGTCAAATTTATAAAAATACAAGTCATACCCTTTGATTCAGCAATACTATTGTTACACCTATAATCCCAAAATATCCCAAAAAAGTGGGAAAAGGACCTATTTGTCCAAAAATATTTATAGCAGCTTGATTTGGAAATCAAAGAGTTGGGGAATGACTTAATAAGCTGTGTTACATGATTATAATGGAATATTATTCTGCTTTAAGAAATGACAAGTAGGATGATTTCAGAAAAACCTAGAAAGACTTACATGAACTGATGCATACTGTAGTGAACAGAGTCAGAAGAACATTTTACATAGTAAAAGCAATATTGTTTGATGAAGAACTGTGAATGACTTAGCTATTCTCAGGAATACAACTATCCAAGACAATCCCAAAGGACTAATGATGAAGCATACTATCCATCTCCAGAGAAAGAACTGATACTGTTTGAATACAGACTGAAGCATACTATTTTTCACTTTATTTCATTTCTATCTTTTTTTTAGTCTTCTTATACAAAATTATTAATATGGAAATGCATTACATGATTGCACATGTATAACCTATATCTTATTGCTTACCATCTTGGGGAGGAGGAAGGGGAGTTGAGGAAAAGAGAGAGGGATAGAATTTGGAACTCAAAACTTTAAATAAAAATATTTTCAAAAAAGAAAGATGATGTCTAAATTCTTTTTTAAAAAATTAATTTATTTTTAGTTTTCAACACTAACTTCCACTAGATTTTGAGTTTCAAATGGTCTCCCCATATCTCCTCTCCCCCACTCCAAGACAGTGTGCATTTTGATTACCCCTTTCCCCCATCTGCCCTCTCTTCTGTTTCCCCCTCCCTTCTCTCATCCTTTCCCTTCTATTTTTCTGTAGGGTAAGGTAGATTTCTATACCCCATTGTCTGTATATCTTATTTCCCAGTTGCATGTAAAAACAATTTTCAACATTTTTTGAGTTCCAAATTCTCTCTCTTCCTCCCTCACCACCCACTCTCATTGAAAAGGCAAGTAAGTAAATAGATATAAGTTCTACACATTTAGACATGCAAAATACTTCCATAATAGTCATGTTGTAAAAGATTAACTATATTTCCCTCCATCCTATCCTGCCCCCCCATTTATTCTAGTCTCTCCTTGGACCCTGTCCTTCCTCAAAAATGTTTGCTTCTGATTACCGTCTCCCTCACTCTGCCCTCCTTTCTATCATCCTTCCCCCTCATCCCCTTACCCTCTACTTTCCTTTAGGATGAAATAGATTTCCATAACCAATTGAATGTGTATATTGTTCCCTCCTTAAGCCAAATCTGATGAGAGTTAAGTTCACTCATTCCCTCTTATCTCCCCCACTTCCCCTCCACTGTAAAACTTTTTCTTGCCTCTTTTATGTGAGATAATTTACTCCATTCTACCTCTCCCTTCCTTTCTCCTTCAGCCAGTACATTCCTCTCTCACTCTTAATTCTATTTTTTAGATATCATTCCTTCATATTCAACTCATTTTGTGCATTCTGTCTACACACACACACACACACACACACACACACACACACACACACACAATTCCCTCCAGCAACCCTAAAAGAGGTCTAGTGAGTTACAAATATCATCTTTCTATGTAAGAATGTAAACAGTTCAACTTTAATAAATCCCTTACGATTTCTCTTTCCCGTTTACCTTTTCATGCTTCTCTTGATTCTTGTATTTGGAAGTAAAATTTTCTATTCAGCTCTGGTCTTTTCAATAAGAATGCTTGGAATTCCTCTCTTTTATTGAAGTTCAATTTTTTCCTGACAGATTATATTCAGTTTTTCTGAGTAGGTGATTCTTGGTTTTAATCCTAGCTTCTTTGAGCTCTGAAATAGCATATTCCAAGCCCTCCAATCCCTTAATGTAGAAGTTGTTAAACCTTGTATTATCCTGACTATGTTTCCAAAATACTTGAATTGATTTTTTTCTGACTGCTTGCAATATTTTCTCCTTAACCTGGGAACTCTGGAATTTGGCTACAATATTCTTAGGAATTTTCCTTTTGGGATCTCTTTCAGGAGGTGCTCAGTGAATTCTTTCAATTTCTATTTTACCCACTGGTTCCAGAGTATCAGAACAGTTTGCCTTGATAATGTCTTGAATGATGATGTCCAGACTTTTTTTTGTCATGATATTCAGATAGTCCAATAATCTTTTGATTATGTCTCCTGGATCTATTTTCAGTGATTTTTCCAATGAGATATTTCACATTATCTTCTATTTTTTTCATTCTTTAGGTTTTGTTTTATAATTTCTTGATTTCTCATACAATTATTACCTTCCAGTTTTTTTCAGAATTTTAAAGAATTATTTTCTTCAGTATACTTTTGGACCTCCTTTTCTATTGGGCCAATTCTGCTTTTTAAGGAATTCTTCTCCTCATTGGCTTTTTGGACTTCTTTGGGTTAATGCTATTTTCTCCACTATTTTTTGGGGTCTCCTTTAGTAAGATGTTGACTCATTGTTTTTCATGATCTCTCTCATTTTCCAATTTTTCTCCTACTTTTCCTATTTGATTTTCAAAATCCTTTTTGAGCTCTTCCATGGCCTGAGACCAGTTCATAGTTTTCTTGGAGGCTTTGGACGAAGGAACTTTGACTTTGTTGTCTTCTTCTGGTTGTAGGTTTTGATCTTCTTTGTCATCAAAGTAAGATTCTGTAGTTTGATTTTTTCCTATTATTTACTTATTTTCACAGTCAATTACTTGACTTTTTAACTCTTTGTTAAGGTAGGACTCAGTTCCCAGTGTGGAGGCTATGCTGTCTCAAGTTTAAGGGATTTTGTGCAGCTGTTTTCAGAGATATTTCTAGCAACCTGTGAATTTTTAGTTCTTTCAAGGTTGTGTGATAAAATGAGAGGTGTTTCCTCCTCTGCTGGCCTGTGCTCTGGTCTGTAAGTTATCACAAGCACTCTTTTCTGTGTTGGAACTGTGAGGAAGATTCCACTCCACTGTCACCACAAGCTCTTCCACACCAGGGTTCCTCCTCACCCTAGGACCATCACTCAGCACTGTGACCCAGATTCAGGCGTAGGCAAAACAAGAGAATCCTGCCTCAGTGCCAGCAAAGAAATCCCTGCAATCCTGCTCTGATCACATCCTCGATCCCCCCACTATCTCTGGGTTGAGAGCTTCAAAAGCAGTCACTGCTGCAGCCGCCACCACCACCACTCCAGGACTTAGGCCAGACTGGGCTTCTCTCTCACCCAGGTCTAACAGACCTTTTCTCTTGACCTTCTAAGTTGTCTTTGGCATTTTGGGATTGAGAAGTCAGAAAACTGCCACAGATGTCAGTGATTCAGTCCCCTGAGGCTTGCTCCAGGTTTGCTTGGCCCCTGACTGTGCTGGTACATTTTGTACTGGACTGTTGACCTTCCAGGTTGTCTTGGGCTGGAAATTTGTTGCACTCTGTCATTTTTTTGGTTTCTGCTACTCTAGAATTTGTTTAGAGTCATGTTTTTCAAGAATTTGGAGGGGTTTTGGGAAGAGCTTTCAAGCAGGTCCCTGCTTTTACCCTACAATCTTCAAACTCTTTTGTTGATCATGGGTTTTAGGCCACCCAATCATTTTTAAATGATCTCTCCTGGATATATTTTCCACATCAGTTGTTTTTTAGTAAGATTAGATCACATTTTCTTCTATTTTCTTGTTATTTTCATTGTTTCTTGATGTTTCATAAAGTCATTACCTTCCACTTGCCCAATTCAGTGAGCTTTTTTTCTTCCTTTTCCATTTGTCCAATTCTGCTTTTTGTGAGTTCTTCTCTTCGGTGAATTTTGGTACTACTTTTAACATTTGGTCTATTCTGTTTTCTTTCCTGTTGTATTTTTTAAGGCATTATTTTCTTCAGTATTTTTTGTGCCTCCTTTAGCAAGGCGTTGACTCTTTTTCATAACTTTATTTTTGTATCAGTCTCATTTCTCTTCCCAATTTTTCCTCTACCTTTGTTACTTGATTTTTGCTTTTTGAGGTTTTTCATGGGCTGATATCAATTACTTTTTTTTTGAGGCTTTATATGTGGCCATTTTGACTTCTTTTGTCTTCTAAGTTTGTATTTTGATCTGCCCTGTCACCATATTAACTTTCTGTAGTTAGGCTCTTTTCCCTGATTTTTGCTCATTTTCTAGCCTATTTCTTGACTTTTAACTTTATGTAAAGTGGGGCTCTGTTTTGGGAGTGGAGGATGCACTGTCCCAAGTTTTCAGACTTTTCATGCAGTTGATTTCAGAGGTAATTCTGGGCACCTGTAAGTTTTTGGCTCTTCTAAGGTGATATGATCTAGGGAGATCTACTGTCCTGGCCTGTGCTCTGGTCTGTGAATGACCACAAGCATTCTTCCCTCCCTTGGATCTGTAACCAGGGTCCCAGCTCACTGGAAAATCTTCTTCACCCTGGGACTATGGCCTAGTATTGTGACTCTGATTCAAGTATGGGCATTGCAATAGTCCTACTCCTGTTGCCAGCAAAGGCACCCTAAAACCACTGTAATCATCTTCTGACATGTTATCTTACCATCTGTGGGCTACAAGGTCTGAAAAACACCACTGTTATCACTGATTCAGTTGTCCCCAAGGCCTACTGCCGTTTTGCAGGACTATGCTTTAGTTCTGTGCAATAGACTTTTCCTGCCAGTCTTTCAAGTTGCTTTGGTTTGGAAAATTGTTTAATACTGTCCTTTTGTGGGTTTTGCCACTCTTGAATTTATTTTGAGACTTTATTTAAAGTTATTTCTGGAGGGTTTAGGGGAGAACCCAGGCAAGTCCTCTCCTTTTTCTCTACCATCTTGACTCCACCCTCCCCAATTAAAGTTTTAGAAAATTAACACTCTCTCTTTTTAATAGAGAACATTGGGCTATTGCAAGTAAAGGAAGAATTCTCTGCGCCACTAGTCCAAAGCCCTTCCCTCTACATTTTCTACTCAGGGTCCAAGAGAAACTTTTCTGATGTCTTTTTCTAATGCTATTCATTCAAGTCTCAGCCAGTGGTCTTTCTTCCATCTTTGTCACAACTGACTAGCACCCCAGTTTCATTTAACTAGTTAACATCATTAGCTTTTACAAAGAAATACTGACTTTGAAAGTATAGCAAAAACAAAAGTTATAAACATTTTCCCCAACATCTCAGGAATTTGTTCTCTCCTATATAATCTTAATCTCTGAGGATAGGGGTTTCAGACTTAAAACAATTTCTACGTAGCCCAGGTCCCACCATATTGCATGTAGCAAGATTTCTGTGCTCCGGGCTCACTCTCCAGGAACTCAGCAGGTCCCTCTACCCATAAAAGCTTTACTGTGAGATTTGGAGGGATTTTTTTCTCTAATGTGAACTCTCACAAGTTGTGTCCTCCTTGCTGTTATCCAATGAATACATAACATCTCAGTTTTATTTGTCTGCTTAAATTATCATTTAAAAAGAAGTATTTACTTTGAAGATGTTTGAGTTAGCCTGGTGGCACAATGGACAGAGCATTACACCGAGAGTCAGGAATATCTGAGTTAAAATTCCACTATAAGCACTTAGTAACTGTGTGACCTTGGGCAAATCACTTAACCTCTCTGTACCCCAGTTTTCTCATTTGTAAAATGGGGATAATAAAAACACTTACCTTCCAAGGTTAAGAGGATCAAATGAGAAAATAATTGTAAAGCACTTTGCAGACCTTAAAGTGCTGTATAAGTGCTAGCTATTACGGTGAGAACCAAAGTATAAACAGTGCACTTTCACTATATCACTTCAGCCTTTGGGGAGGAGTCTCAAACTTCACACAGCTCCTACATAGTATTGGTCTCATCAAGTTCATGTTCAAGGGCAGCATTGCTGCATTGTTTCATCAACTCCTTCTGGGCTACTTCCCAGGGGTCAGTGATGAAGATCATTCCTTGCTCCTGGAGAACTGATGCTGGGTTGGATGCAGAACCACTCAGTATAAACTGACGCTCCTAGTATCATAGATTCCTAGAGGCTTTTTCTCCTGACTTTTTAAGATTTAGAAGGTTGGAACCTCCAAATTAGTCTCTTTCTCCTAAGATGAAAAAACAAATGCCAAGGCAGCAAAAAATTACTATTTTAACAGGGCCACATATCAGTTTTAGGGATAAAAGGCCCAAGACCTCTTTTGTTAGAGTATTATCTGTTGCTGGATGCCATCATCCACCAAGTCAAACCACGAACAGAGAACCCTCAAGAAAACAGTCAAAGACAATGACTGAGACTAATTTCAGGCCTTTTGAAGACATCTCCAGTTCTGGTTCTGCAACTGCACCCAATCAAATAGGTGGTGGTTCCTCATGTGATTAGCAGATCTGAACCAGGAACAGAATGTCTGAACAAGCACTATAGTCTCTAGAGATAAATGACTTCCACTATATTTTATTGTGACTGTCCTGGAAATAGGCTTTCCAACCTCTTCGAGATAGAGAAACATTATAAAAGGTGTTCTATACATGGGCCAGTTCCTTGTTCTATATACCTATGTACAAGAATAAGAAAAGTCTTTTTTAAACAAACAAAAAACACTATGAAACTCTGAAAATAAATAATAAATTTTTTTAATACACCACTAATATGGTAAAGACTAGTGGTTTTGAATATATAGAATATTTTTAATCTTGTTAGAGTCCAACTGCAAATCATTTAATTATACAGGGACTCAGTTTCCTCATAATACTTGTATTATCTGCTTCACAGGGTTGTTGTAAGAAAAACACTTTGCAAACAGTAAAGCAACACATAAATGTGAATTATTTTTAAGTTACCATAACTGATTGCTAACCTATGCCTCAATTTCCCCTTTTCTATTTCTGTGGAAAATATATTAAATACATAAAATCCATAGAATTTTAGAGTATGAAGTAAAATGCATCCTTCCTATTTAAAGCTGGAAAGGGAATTTTATGATAGCAAATGTAGTACCTGGATTAGTTTCAGACTAGTACATTTGAACTAACATTTATAATGTCATATGATTTTACGTATGGCAAGGACTATAATTTAATAAATCATCCATAAGATATTTCTGCTTGCAGATTGATATTATGTGATTCCTGAAGCCAGTTAATTTACATTATTCTTTTTTTTCTCTTCAGTTGCGAAACTAGCTCATTGTCCATCTGCAATGTCTATTCCAGATATATGTATTTATGGACTAGCAGCCAACATATCAGAGTCTGCATAATAAGGCATTCTTTATAAATATTTTTCTTACATTGATTATAAGGCTAGACTCTTGTGAGTAATCCTTATTTAAGAAGCTCTTGAAGGTTGATGTAGGCAGCATAAGCTTTTCCCTAAAACTTTACTTTTCTTTTGGTGAGAGGTAGTATTGCATTCTGGGTAGAGAACTTGCCTTAAAGCCAGAAAGACCAGGGTTTAAATCTTACCTCTGTCACACACTGGCTGGACTGTCCTGGTCAAGTCATTTAAGCTCTTAATATCCTCCAAGTGTGGGTCACCTACAGCCTGAAGGCCACACATGGCCCTAGGTCTAGGTCCTCAAGTGTAGCCCTTTGACTGAATCCAAACTTCATGGAAAAAATCCCAATGGAACCACACTTGAGGACCTAGAGAGCCACATGTGGCTTTGAGGTCACAGGTTCCCAGCGTCTACCGTAGGCAACACTCTGAGACTATAAATTTCAGCAAGTGGTAACCTATATTGATGATAGGTTTTTCCTCAAGGGAACCAAAGATATCATAGGTCTAGATTCTCTTCCCAAATTCAAACTTCTGATGATGCTGTTTGGCTGAAAGTGATGGAAAATGATGGTCTCTGAAGAATTAAAGTTAGAGATTGCTCAAAGAGCACTGAAGAGGTGTGTGGTATGTGTGTGTATGAATAGCCTAAAGCATATTAGTAATGAAAAATTACAAAGAAGAAGGAGCATGAAGGATTTCTTTAGAGATTTAAATGGCCAGAGAAGAAAGTAGGTCGATCTTTAAAGGCAGAGGATAACCTGTGGTTCCATTGCTATCCATTTAATGTCAAGAGATTTAGAGGAAGGTTCCCAGCATCCTGTAGAGTTCCCTCTCAATGGAGTATTTACAAGAGGAATAGACAAGATCTTATAATTCAGGATGAAAAAAATGTTGATAGATTATGATCTGTACCATGGGTGGAACTTTCCATTTCAATGAGATCTCAGATCTATTGTTTCAACATATTACTTTTTATCAAAGTATCTTTAAGAGGTCTCAATAATATAAACTGTAACTCTAAAGATCATCTACTCAAATCTCCTCTTTAGAGTCACTGATTTCCTGTTATTGTAAATTATGTTTCCATAAGGTGATGTTTGTTTTAAGGTGATGATTTTTTAAATCATAAATTTACATAGTTAGGTAACTTAGTTTTTCTGAGTTAATGTGTTACGACTTTTAAGTTTAGAGGTAACTGGCTCTTCCTCAGTTTATTAGAAGAGATTCTGTGAGTTCATCTTAAGAGAAGATGGAAGAAAATGAAGCTAATAGCTGTATAAAGAATGCCTAACCATATAAATAGACCTCTGCTATTTTTGCTCATCTCTGGAGAAGTGCCCTAGAGTGATTGTGTGAGATCAAATATTTTTTAAATGTTTTAAACTCTGTAGCAGCACTGTAATCATTAACTTTACATTAAAATATTTCCCCAGCCCTCTAGCACTTTAAAAACATCAAACATTCCATATCAAAATGCTTTTCCTAAACCCAGGTTACTAAGAAAACATCTAACTATGTATGTATATGTATGTATAAATATGAATATTTAAAAATAATTGATCTAAAATGACCAACACAATAAAATTTACAAATGATTTTGAAATATTATATAGTATGAACATTGAATAAAATACTTAATATTTTAAATTTTCCATTCATGTAGTAGTTGTTTATTTAGATTTAGGAATCAAATTGTTTAAACCACAGGTCAAAGTGGTTTTACTAAATTTTTCTGTAGTGAATATAAAATTAGATTGTGATGAGGCAGTAGACTAGAGACCAGAATTCCACTTTCGGCTCTCCCTTTAATGAACAATAATGGTCATGGAATCTAGCATGTAGAAAGTATTTGCTGATGTGCCTGGCACTGTGCTGAGCACTTTACCATCATTACCTCATTTAAGCCGAGGAGGAAGGAAATATTATTGTCCCCATTTTACAAGTGAGGAAACTAAGGCAAACAGAGGCTAAATGACTTGCCCAGGATCACATAGTTAAGAAGTGTCTGAGGCCCAATTTGAGCTCTGTTCCTCCTGACTCCAGGCCTTGTGCTCTATCCACTGAACCACCTACTACAAATTTAGAATTAAGGTTAGGGTTGGGATAGATGTCCCCCAAACTCACCGGGTTGTAGGCCTGTTGGGAACCCTCCATTTGATTCAGCCCAACGGTAGAGGTAGTTGTACTGAGGTGTGGCCACTGCACATGCTACAGCTTCTTGGAGACCCACATGAGAGTTGAGTGCCAGGTAGACACCAAAGGTGGATGAGCAGCCCTGGAAAGGGCTGGCTGAGCCTTCACATCAGAGGTGCTGGTCCTCCACAAACACCCATATACCCCATGCTGGTACTGCATGTGTATTAAATCCTCTAGAGTGGAGATGTCAAACACATCGCCACATGTGGCCTGCAGCACTCCCGAGTGTGACCAGAACTAGGGAAATACTTGAAAACAGTTAACAAACTAAATACAAATACAAAGAAACTAGATAATATTACATTTTAAAACTAAGTCAATATGCAACCTGCAGGGATCCTCATTAGGGACTTACCTTTTTATTTGAATTTGACTCCACTACTTTGGAAGACTGAAAACAGTACAAAAACCAATATGGCTGCCCAGGATTACTGAAGGAGAATAACCGAAAGCTTGTCCCGCCCTCCCAGTTCCAGTGGCATAGTCATTGTTACTGTGTATTAAGAAAGATGAAACACTATCTCAGTGAATGATTTGGCTTGTTAGTCAGAGCAAAGCAGGTCTGCATGCAGACTTATCAGGGGAGATTGCAATTACTCCAGTTACTGGTCGACTAAAATGAAAACCTAGCAAGAGCTGTTTGGAGTTTTGAGAGAATACTATTATAACATTGTTTAGCATTTTAAATACTCTTCTGTTACGAAGAGAAATAGCTTGGCATAATGGTTATACGGTCTTGCTTCAGAGTCAGGAAGAGGTAGATTGAAGTCCCACTCCTGAGACAGGTTGACGGTGTGACATTGGACAAGTCTCTTAACCTTTTTATTGTAATGCCCTAAGGCTCCGAGATGCAAAGGAGGAGCTGATCTAAACTGATTAGCAAAGGTTCCCAACACCCCTCCCACCAAAAAAAAAGGTGTTGGGGGGTGATGGTAGCCTCAGGTGCAATTAGGAGGTATTATATGAAAATAATGGGGTGGTGAAAGCATAAGGAAAGAAAAGAAAAGAAGAAAATTTTGAAAACCCTTTCATACTTGTTTCGTAGCTTGTGTAACAGTTAAACTAGTAATGATGACATTATTTTTCTAAATAAACGCGCAAAACGCACAAAAGTTATAACTGATAAATGTTCAAGTTCCTTGACAGGTCTTAACAAACCAGTGTTGATAAGTGGACATGGTATGCATTATCAGAAAGTCCAGCACACATTGTCAGGAATATGCACGTGTGATGACTTGTTTACAATGATACTATATGTTACATAATGTAGTATTATTGCATCATCAAAATTTCAGTGCAGGAAAAGCCCCACAAATTTACAATAAATTATGAAATTTAAGATGCATCATTTAAAAATGATGCAAATTCTAAAAAACATTAAAGAGTTAAAGATTGCCAGAGATGCAGAGAGCAATGTTTTTTTTTTTTTGAAAAAGAAAAGATAGGCCAGATAAGTTTGGGAACCTCTGGATTAGAGGGAATTCTTTATGAGAAGCTCAAATTACAGGTCCAGGTTTTTTTTTTTAAATGCTGTTCCAAAGTGTGTTTTTTTTTTTACATTATCCCATTTATTTTTTTCACAGGAGCCTTTGAGGTAGATAATACAATTATCATTATGTCTATTTTACCAAGGAAGAGACCTGTGATTAAGTGCTGTGCCCAAGATCACATTGCCAGTAAGTGGTAAAACTGGGTCTCAGAACCAGCTAGCTGTCCAAACCAGCATTTAAATGATTACTATGTGTAACACACTATGCTAAATCCCTGAGGAGACACAGAATTTAGGGAAGACGTGGATCTTAGCCTTGTGGAAGTCACTGTTTACCAATCTAGGTACTTTTCTGTCATAAGAATCTGAGAAGACTGGAGCAATTGAGAAATGGTACAGCCCCAAGAACTGATACTAAATTCTGCTGAGGGAGAGGTGGAAGCAGAAAGTTAGCTGAATATAAGATGGGCTTTCAACATTGTTGAGGGCCTAAGACTGAATCACTCTGTGGGAAACAAAGGAAGAAATTTTGTTTCCACAGGGTTAAAACTTCTCCCAGCTTTAAGTGATAGCAGTCAATCAGAGTTATGACATAGCTTGGTCAGGTAAAAGGTCAGAAACGTGTATGCAGGCTTGACGAGCTGTTTGAGGGGAGGCTATTAGAGAGGAGAACATGAAGTCACCTGACCAATAGATCATGTGGTGGGAAGTCCCATTTGGAACAGTAGAAAAGGGCTTGCATTGGTCTGAACAAATTGTAGTCTTTCTGTGGCCTTTCTTGGGAGCTACCCATTCATTCAGGGAGAATGAATGTAAAGATTGATAAAAGCTTTCCTGATTTCACAAGTACTGTTCTTTGGTTTTAAGGTGAGCATGTTTCTTACAGTTGGGGGCTTTTTGGGCTCATTTCTCACAACTTCCTTATTGAAGAATCTGTAGAAGTATATAATCATATTAGCAGCATGTTATACTGGTAGGATGGGCAGGTTTACCTGCATAAAGTAGGCTAGACAAATGTTTACGAAATTGATACATCAGTCGACATAGCTTGAGGAGTAGGTGCTATATTATCCCCACTTTGTAGTTGAGGAAAACAGAAGTTAAGTGACTTGCCAGGGTCACACAGAAAGCATCTGAGACCAGATTTGAACTCAGTTCTTCCTGACTCCAGGCCCAGTGCTCTATCCACTGTGCCTCTGAAATTTGGCTACTTCCAATGATATCTCTGGCACCAATGCCATACAAGAAAGCCATTTACCTGGCTGGGTAATGTCATGCCTCTGTCAATTAATTACCTGGATACTGGAAGTAGAAGCATTGCAACTTCTGTAATTGCAGTTAATTGTAATAAGCATCTCAGAGGCAGGGTTAGAGGTTTATCAACAGAAACTGCCTAGGGGAGTGGTACCTACCCTTTCACCCCCAGGTCAGGGATTGTATGAGTTTAATTTGGCCACGTTCCATCTAATTACTAGAGTTTACTGAGGCAATCTGACTTAGTGATATTAGGCTATTATTTAGCCTGTATTTCTCTATAATTGCCATACACATAGAAAGAAAGTTATTAAAATTTTTGCTGAAATCTGTGTAAACTATAGATATAGACTCTTCTGTGATCTTACTAGTCTAGCTCTCTTTAAATTTTTTTTTGTATTTAATACATTTGTGGTAGTAAAGAATTGGAAATAAACACTAATTGAAGAATGACAAAATACATTATTGCATGAATATAGTAGATTCTGTGTCCTAAAGAAAGTATGGGAAGACTTAGGTGAACTGATTCCCAGTGAAATAAACCAATCCAGGAAAACAACAATATTATAGTGATTGCAACAGTATAAATGGAAATAATGAGCAAACAAAACTGAATGCAATATATTGATCGTGTGGCTCCAGAGAAGAGGGGAAAACATGTGCCTCCCTCTTTTCATTCCAGAAGTTAGGGACTACGGATGTGGAAGAGAAGATTAATTATAGTCATGATAACAGCTGGCATTTATGGATCACTTTCAAGTTTTACAAAGCACTTTACCTGTGTTCACTCATTTGATCCTCACAACAACCTTGTAAGTGCTATCATTATCCGCATCTCACCAATGTGGAAACTGAGACACAGAGATATTAAGTAAATTGCTCGGGTCACATGGTAAGAGTTTGAGGTGATCTGAACAACTTACAATGTCTTGACTCCTAGTTTAATGTGGTTGATTTTCTGATATTTTTCTTTCAAATCTTTGTTATAAGGTAAAGAATGCTGGATGAGTAGAACCTGTTTGGAAATGGATGTGATATAAAACCAAAGGAATTTTTAAAATTTAGTTAATTTGTTTTCAGTTTTCAATAATCACTTTCATAAGTCCTAAATTTTCTCCCCCTCTCTCTTCCTTCCCTCGCTGAGATGGCATGCAGTCTTATATGGGTTCTACATATACATTCCTATTAAACACTTACCAAAGAAATTTTTTAAAAAGTAAAATAGATTATTCTGCCATGATTTATTCTTCATGAATCTATGCTGGCTATGTCAAGTAGTTAAGACTAGTAGCTGTTGATAAGAATTGGTTGCAGACTAGTCTGGTTTAACTTTTGTCTTACATGATTCTGCCTCAGATCTTCTGACAAAGAGGCAATGGCCACATAGGTCCACAGATTTTTATCTGAAACAGAGTGATCCGAGACCCTACCCTGACTCATGAATAGAGAGGAACTGAAGAACCAGTCAGTCATGACAAATGCTACTTCCTTCTCCCTTTGAAAATTTCAGTTATCATAAATAACACTAAGTGGAAAAAAGAATTGGACCAGGGGTCAAGAGATCAAGGTTCTTGTAGTTGTTAAAGAACTTACCTACTTTCCTTCTATTTATTTGCTATGGGCACTAGAACATATGGACTTTTGGGGAGATAGTGTTCTTGTTTCTTCACCAAAAATCTTTTAAGAGAATGGAATGGAAAAGAGAGATAAAGGATTTATTAAGCATTTTCCGTATGCTGGCACTGTGTTACATACTGAGAAGACAGAAAGTAACACCATTTTTTTTTGCTCTCAAGGAGCTTACTTTTTATTATGAGAAAACATATATCCAAGGGTCCAACTTCATGGAATATAGAAAGACCAGGGGGTACTTTTGATCTGGTAGACAAAGTACCAATGAAAATGACAAGGCTCTGGGACTTTGGGAAGCAGTGTCAGGAAAGATGGTCCCTGACTCTTGGGAAGAGGTTAGTAGGTTTAAGTGTCATAGTGGAGTTGGGCTTTGCTTTACCTCTCAGAGTTGTGGGGGGAGGAGGTAGTCACTATCCAGCTGAGAAGGGGAATACTGAATCTTAGAGTCAGGTATGGATCTTCTTTGGCAATAGCCAATAGGACTCTTGGTAATTTGAACTGTTCTAAACACACTGGCTTGAGACTTTTAATGAGGACTATCAAATATATGAATTTTGGGGAGGTGGGGATTCAGCTCCTTACAAACAAACAATGTTTACAAAAAAAGATTCCTCTACATGAAAACAGAATTCTTAAAAGTAATTCCAAGAATATAAGATACATAATCATTTCTTATGGAAGATTAGAAATGGGTTGTCAATATGTACCTGTCCTGCTTCCAGCAAGATCTCTCATATAGTAATCAGAAGGGAATGAAAGAACCAAGCTAATTGCCACCATTTTGACTACCACAAGATGAGAAAGGAAGTAGACCATCTCAAGATTCCTAGGAATCCCTGTGTTTGAGCCCTGCCTATGCTTTCCTTTTCAGGCAGGTCAAATGCTAGTACCAATATATGTATTCTAACTCCTTCTCCCTGGGGCTTGGAGGCAGTCTCCTAATGTCTACGCTTCAAGGTCTACAGGCCTGTATTAATGGGACAAGTCAGTTTTGAATCAAGGGAGACCTGCCCTATCAACAAACAGCCGCCTCCTCAATCCAATCATCCTGACTTGTTGCAGCCCACGATCTTTCTGTCTGGAACCGAATTATGGCTCTTGTCCCAGATAGCTGGAAGGGAACTGTCACTGGAGAATTATGATATTGCCAAGAATAGCTATGCAGGCAGACTCCTAACATGTCTTTTTCCTTCCTAAACTAACTAGCCATGTGACCACAAAAAATCCTTATACCTCTCTGGAACTCAGTTTCCTAATATGCCAAGCAAAGATTTAAACAATCTCCAACGTCCTTTTCAGCGCTAACCGTCTATGGGTGTATAATTCTAAATGCTTAAGTGTTTTCTGTAGTAGTCCAGCTAGGAGAATGAGTACAAATTTATAAGGAAATCAGTACTATTTCTTAAAGAACCCAGGTGCCGAGTGTATTTGCCCTGGAGGTGAAGTGTGCCTCATTCAAATGACATCAATTTAAGAAAGTGCTCCATTATGAAAAAAAAGTAGAGCTTTACTTAACAAATGACTTTATTTTTCAATTTACCTGATATCCTTACTTCCAAGAGCTCAAGGCAATACACATAGGACTTCTCAACAATAAAATATTTCTCAGTCATGACAGTGGTTAAACAGAGTAAGCTGTTTATGAGCAAAAAGGAGAGGAAAACCCAGGAGTGGGTAGGGTACAGAGGCAAACTGAAGGGAGTTTCAGGCATGAAGAATAATTAATTTAAAATGATTTATCAAAAGTCAGAGTTGCTAGTCCAAATCATTTTACATTTCAAAATTATAGTAGGCAGTGTTCAAATAAATCAAAACATTTTGTTAAGCTTTAAGATAACACTGTAAATTTTTAGCTATCAATTTTTTTTCTTGACAGATGAAACATGAATAGAGGAGACCTGCCATTCATTACAACTGGGAGAACTGGTGACACTGGTATGTCTTTGTGTGTCTTATAGTACAGTTTAATGATTCCATGGAAGTTTATAAAATATTAATATAACATGAGAATGAAACATGAATAATCAGATCTATAATACTGAAAAACCTCATTTGCTGGGAACTTTTCTGCAGAGAGTATGTTTTACGCTTTTTAATATTTTTGAAAACACTCATGCTTGTCCTTTTGTCCCTAGGTCATCTTATACATATATAATCACTTCTTTTATTCCACTCCAATTTATTTAAATAGTATAGAATCAATCACCAAGCATTTATTAAGTGCTTGTTATGTCCTAAGCATTATACTAGATGTTGAAATTCATAGAGAATGAAGGAAAGTTTTGCATACTTATGCAGATTATTGAAGTCATAGCAGGTTTTTGTCTGAACTTAATCATGCTTTTTGGCAAGGGTTCTTAATCTGAGGTCCCCCAGTTTATTTTTTTAGAAAAATATTTGGATAACTATTTCAATATAATTGGTTTCTTTTATTATCCTTTGTGTTTTATTTTATGCAGTTAAAAACATTAGCCTATGAAAGGGTCCATTGGCTTTATTAGACTGCAAAAGGGATCCATGATACAAAAAAGGTTAAGAAACTCTTCTTATTAGTATTTGATTATAGAATTATCTAGCAATTATCTTATTTTGGCTTTATCAGCATTATTAACATGTTTGCAATTATTGATCCATGATATTAAGCAAAAGTTTGGAAAAATTGTCATAAGGTTTATTTAGCTTTAACGTGTAAGTTCAATTGAAATAGCTGGGAGGCTTCTTTTTTAAAAACCATTGCTTGGATGATTTATCTTATTCTTGATGGAGAAAAAGAGGAAACCCATCACCCTTCTCTTAAATGAAAGGTGGAGGTATATAGATGTGGAATATTTTAAATGCTATTAGGCATATTTCATTTGTTGTGTTTTGCTCTAAATTTTTCTCAAAAAATCCTCAAAAGGGAGGATTGAATAGGAGTGGAGTATGTTGAGAAATGATTTGATTATTTAAAAATATGTAAATATAATTATCAAATTGGGAAATTTTTCCTGTATTTTTGTTTTGAATCACAGTAATGTAATGCTTAAGTATTATTCCTACTTGTGTCCTGACAAGCTTCATAACAAAAAAGTATGGATTAACTCTGAATATACTTTTTATCTTGTCTCTAGAATTTGACTAATCTTGACTCCAGAATTCTCTAAAATCTAACTTAAGAGAGAGACAGAAGAGATATATTGTTAAATGTGGATAATAAAAAAGCAAAATATATCAATAAAATATGTTTTAAAAAATAAACCTGGTTTAAACTGAGGGATTCTCGAATTACACTCTTGGTGTTGATTATAAGTAATTCCCTGCACGAATTAATGTAATGATAATATTGTATTTCCTCAAATAATAGTTCTAAATGTTTAAATAGATCATCTATGTAGGGGTACTATGAAGTATTTTCCCAGAAAGTGTTTCTTTCTTAAAAATATGACTTATAGTCAGCATGCAAATATAAATTTAAATTTCTTTCCAATAATGTAATGTTATTTCTTAACAATTAAAAAATGACTTTTATGTTTTGGGTGAAAAATAGACAGCCTTAAAATTCGCCTGAAAAATGGATTGAGTTGTTCCAAGTATAAACCAGTAGACTATCAGCAATTATATGCAATTACTGAAGCAAAAAAACTGGCATCTGCTTCTATACAGTTAAAGGTAAGGCACCTTTTTTTTTTCTTGAAACATTTTGTTAATCAGAGGATGTAATAGTCAAATTATTTAAACTCCTCCATATGAAAATGCCTATTTTTCATAAAAGTCCAAAGAAATCATTTGTATTATTTTTAAAACTCCAAACAATTGTGCTACTTTTTTTTTCTGAATACACAGTAAACTTGATTTTAATCATACAAGGCTGATAATTTTATGACAGTTTATACTTTGTACTAAAAAATATTTCAAGGGCAAATAAATGCTGACAAAATCCTAGTTATCCACAAATAGAAAATGGCTTCCATGGTTGTAAACATTACTTAGAAAAACTAAGTATGAAATGGATACCTGTACAACTGAATGCAAAATACATTTTTTTTAAGTATCTTAACCATAGAGCATACTGTACAAGTGAATAGACGTTGTTTTTACATAATGTGCTGTTTAGAATTATTTACACTACTGCTTTGCTCAGTTCAAATGAGTTTTATGTAAATGTGAACTACTAGGACCCCCAAATAAAAGAAATAGATCAGCTAACCAACCATACCATTTCAGCTAGCTTGTGAAGCCCTTGTTATTGTTGTATGTTGATTAGTTATACCTGACTCTTGTGGCCCAATTTATGGTTTGTTGTTGGTCTTTTTTGGCAAAGATTCTGGAGCGGTTTGCCATTTCCTTCTCCAGTTCATTTTACAGATGACGGAACTGAAGCAAACAGGATTACAGTGACTTGCCCAGGGCCACACAGTAGTAAATGTCTGAGGTCAGATTTGAACTGAAGTCCTCCAGTCTCTGGGCCTTGCAATTCTATACACTGGACCACCTAGTTGCCCTGGTGAAGCTCTTAGGCATGTTTCAGTCTGTCTCTTGAATGCCTCATCTTCTGTTGTTGCTTGAGGATACCTGTGTCTAGCCCCTTATCTGAGTTATGCTTCAAAATTTCTTTTCACTCTTATCATGTCACTGAATCATTGACCAAGTATACCTTCAAATTATGCTGTAGACTCCATTTGGTGAAATTTCAAAGTCACTTATGGGAAAGATGTTGAAGGGATTCCTTTTAACCCCATCATGCCTCTAGATGTCATGGAGATCAACGTAGGAACAAGACTGAAAGGGGCCACATGGAGCCAATTATATTTGAGGGCTTGTGTTTTATCATATGGCTAGATGATAAGGCCAAGAGGACAGAAACCAAGTCTTTTCTAAACTTAGTCTCTCCAGCTAGAAAAGTTCTCTGTACACACTGTAGGCTCTTATTAAGTATTTGCTGATTGATCATTCAAACAATCATCTGTTGCTGGCAGAAATGGGAACAAAGGCAGTTTAGAAAAGACTTGGTTCCTGTCCTCTTGAAACAAGACTGAAAGGGGCCACATGAGCCAGTTATATACCCCTGCCTTTGTTACCATTTCTCCTGGAGTTGTTGGGCAGCAGACACCATATCTATGGCTCCTTGGCCCTTTCTGAAGTCACACTGACTCTCAGGTATGTGACCATCTTCCGAATGAAGGATCAGCCTATTAAGGAGGACTCTAACAAGAATTTTGCCAGCAATAACTAAAAGAGAGACAGCCCCCCCCCCCATTCCCCATGATTGCCACAGGACAATCTATTCCCTTTACGTTTATAGAGATGGACAATGGAGGCATCCTTGAACTTCTGGAGGATAACCTCCTCTTGCCATATAACCTGGAAAATTTCAGTCAGCTTTTGTGTGAGCAATGGTCTACCTACCTTGTAAATCTCAGCTGGAATAGAATTAATACCAAGTGCTTTGCCACATGAAAGGAGCCTAATGTCCCTCAAAATCTCTTTTTCAGTTGGAACTTCAGCTAAGAAGGGATTGACTTCAATCTGATGGAAACTGTCAATGGCCTCAGCATTGATTGATGATCGTCTGTTGAGAACACTATGGAAGTGTTCAGCCCATTTCTCTAGGATCATGTCCTTATCACTAATCAATGTGGCTCCATCAGCACTGAGTAATTGTGATGCACCATAGGTTTTTGGTCCATAAATAGCTTTTAGGGAATCATAAAAGCACTTTGGGTTGTTACTATCCGCATAAAACTAAATTTCATCTGCCTTCTTACGGAGCCAGGTATCCTGCATCTCTCTAAGCTTTGCTTGTACTTTGCTTTTGATGGAATTAAATACTGCCTTCTTAGAGGTGGATGAACTATCCTACTGGTATATCCTATGGAGTTCTCATTTTTCATTTAGCAGCTTCTGAATTTCCCCATCATTTTTATCAAACTAGTCTTGATGTTTGTGAGTGTTCTGACCCAGATGAGCAAATGCAGTGCTGTATACCAAATCTCTGAAAGCTGCTCACTCCTTTTCTGTTCCACTGTTGCCAACTATGTGTTGACTCAACTTTCTGTCCATGTTAGCAACAAACTCTTCAGGCTCAGAAAAGAGCTCTAATTTGTTGACATTAATTCTTCTGGTAGTCATTTTGCCTTGGGGGGCGGCACTTTTGATGAATGCAAATATTTAGCTTGAAAAGGATAAGTCTATGATCATTCCAGCACTCTGCACCACACATTGCCTTTGTCACTCTCACATCTAGTCTGTCTCTTCTCCTAACAATCATATAGTCTGTTAGATGCCAGTATTAACTGAAGATCCAAGGAGCTGTTGTTCTGACTCACTGTTGTATGCCTGTGAAACATGGATGGTCTACTAGCACCATGCAAGGAAATTGAATCACTTCCATTTGAACTCTCTGCTCTCTCTCTTAATTCAGTTATGATTGCTCAGATTGAGACCTCTTTTCCTTTGTTTTGTAGGTAGTCATTTCATGTTGGCTTAACCTGTTTTCTCATCTTAGCCTAATCCTTTCTTTGCATCTCTGGTGCTTGGTACAGTGCCTCATACATGATAGGCACCTAGAAATGCTCATTGACTAATTGACTAATTTGGTCCCACTGATGGCTAACTAGCACGTGCAGATGTTTGGAATAGTTGCTAAGAGTTTAAAGATGAGAGCCTTATGCTATATAGTCATTTGAAACTGAAGTCTTGAAAATTTCCATGTGAATATCAAATTAGTTTATGTAAAATTGGAGATAGTATTTTGAGCATTCATATTATAAACATTACTTGAAGAGAAGAAGAAAATTTGGAATTTATGGAAATGATTGTTAAAAACTGAAGACAAATAAATTGATAAATTTGGGGAAAAAGAGAAGAACAATTAGCTTCTTTATGTTCAATGAAGCTCATAGTAGACAATAAATATTTAAAAGCTTGAATTTTGACAGTGGCTTTTTTTTTTACATAAAAACTAAGAGAGATGAAGTAAAATCCAGTTTTTTAGTAATTTACAAATCAGTTGCTTTTTGAGAGTTTGCTCTACACTTTATCTTATAATTGTGTGACCATTTAATCTGTAATATTTATTCTTATGAGAGGCATCTGCCTAAACTTGATGAAATAATAATGAGCCAGGATGAAAATTTCATAGCTAAATCCTTAATTTGGGAACTGGGAAATTGGTTAAAACAGGATTTTATGTCCTAGGGTCAAATGAGAACAACTTTGTAAAGCATTTTGTAAATTATAAAGTGACATATAAATGTTTATTAGTAGAAGGAAAAGAAGAGGGAAGATGCTGAGGAGAAGAAATACTTTTACAATTAGATATCTCACTGTACAAAGAGAATAAACTACATGATGTGCAAACAGAATAGGGAAATAACACTTTTTTTTCATTTCACCAATAAATTAAAATGCAAATAGAGGCAAAATTTGAAATTAAAAATTGAGAAAGAATATAGAGTGAATATCTGTAGAAATAACCTTGGATTTTTTTTTCAGCTTTGTAATTCAGCCTCCATTTACATGTGCTTTTCATTTGGATGTGTATGTCATAAAGCAAGGTTTTGTAAGTTGTTTTTCGGTCATTTTTCAATTTTGTCTAATTCTTCTTGACCCCATTTGGGTTTTCTTGGAAAAGATACTGGAGTTTTTTGCCATTTCCTTCTCCAGCTCATTTTACAGATGAGGAAATTGAAGTAAACAGGGTTAAGTGACTTGTTTAGGGTCACACAGCTAGTAAGGTTTTGTGTGCATCCATTCTTTCTTATGAAGTACTTTAAGGGGTAGGAAATGAATTTTTTACTTTGTTACAAGCAGCTCCTTAATTGTAGACTAATATTTTAAGCCAGTTGCAATAATGATGACTCTTGGTGATGGTGGCCTTTGTCTGCTTTAAAGATCACATCTAGGAGAACTATGCAACATCTTCATATTGGTAATTCTTGGCCATATTGCAGATTAGGAAAGACATATTCTGAGAGACTGAGTGATTTGCCTGTGATCACACAGCAGGAAAGAAGGAAGTAAACACAAGTATTTATTAAACACCTACTATGTTCCAGGAATTCAGCTAAATATTTTACAAATATTATCTCACTTGAGCCTCACAACCACCCTGTTTTACATGTTCTGCCAAGGTTTCTATGACATTGTGAAATCATTGGGGAGAAGAACTGAACCTGTGGTTTCAATGGTTCAGGGAACCCCCAGAAAAGGAAACTCCTTCTATTGATGCAAGCTGGCATCTTTTCAATTTATAGTCTTAAAGGATTGCCTTAAGGACCTAGAGGCTAAGTGACAGAGTATATGTCAGAGGTGGAACTCAAACTGGATTTTTCACAAAGAGTGTGAGCTGTCTTGGAGTTTCATGAAGATTGAATAGTTTTTGATGAATTTATTCATACACATAGACATTCTGTGTATAATTTTTGATTATATTTTTGATTGTATTTAAAATGTGTAAGTTTAATAGAATTTTACAGAAATTATTATTATATTTGATTATATTTAAAATGTGTAAGTTTAATAGAATTTCACAGAAATTACTCGCCTCTTCAAAGATGATAATGAGCTCTTGGAGCAGCTTACCCAGTAATAATGGCCTGGAATCAGTTGGAAGCTTGTTCTTGACAAAGACACAATGTGAAATCTTATAGTTAGTGAATAGAGCACTTGACTAGAATATCTGAGATCTAAGATCAAATCCTGCCTCAAAACCCTTTGTAGCTATTTGACCATGGGTAAATCACTTAATATGTGCCTTGGTTTCTTAATCTGTAAAAATGACATGGTTGAACTCTGATCTCTGAGTCCCTTCAGGTTCTAAATATGTAATCTCAGCTAAGTTACAGGCGATATATTTTTCCTACAATTTTTGCCTGAGGGTGGAAATAGAAAAAATCAGCAGTTGGAAAAAAAGTAAAATGTTTAGCTATAGAGAGTACAAGCAACTAATGAAAAATTGGAGATTTATTTTGACTTTTACTGTCTACTTAATTGACCTCATCCTTTCCCCATAGGCAGTAGTATTGATTTTATAGCATTGAAATGTATCCATCACTTTTACAAGTGCAGAGTCATTTTTATGTATATTACACAGAGATCAAATATGTCACAGCAAGTTGAATGTTCTATTTATTTATCTTAGGCAAGCTCTGATGATTGTAGACCATTCACAGATAGATGGACCCTTAAGTTCTGTTGTAGCAAGTGTTATAATAACAGCTTACATTTACACAGCACTTTGGTGCAGTTATTCTCATGAGGCATATTAGAAAAAACCTGTTCTGAGAGGCTAAGTGATTTATTTGCCTGTGGTGGCAGCGTAGGAAGGAAGGAAGTAAACACAAGCATTTATTAAGTACCTACTATGTTCCAGGAATTCAGCTAAGTATTTTACAAATATGATCTCACTTGAGCTTCACAATAGTTGAAGGAAACTGAGATAGACGGTGGTTAAGTGACTTACCCAGGCACACAGTGAGTAAGTATCTGAGATCAGGCTAGCTGCCTTCACGTAGTGACTTGTTGGACTTATGATTTGAACCCTGATCTTCCAACTCCAAGTCTAATGCTCTTTCCATCAGTGTATACTTCCTATTAAATAGGCAACAGTATTTCTAGAAATTCTATATAGTTTTATTTTTAGTGTTTTTCAGTAGTAGAGATTTTGTCTTTGGAATGTTTTCTGTTATGTAGTGATGGAAGTATGTTTCTTTACTGAATTTCATAACTAGTTTCTATCTCATAAGGTTTTTATGAGAATTGAAAAGAAAATACATAGGTGAAATTTCTGTGAGCTAACAAGTAGGCAGTACTTTGTATTATGTATGTATGATACAAGGTAGGCAGTAGTTTGTATTATTAGTCTTTTTTCAACTGACATAAAGTTTGTGAAAACATATGGAAGTGCATTGTACATTTAAACTTTGAGGTTAAGACTAAATATGATTCAGTGTCATCCCAATTAAATTACTAAAAAATTATTTTACTGAGTTAGAAAAAAATAACAACAAAGTTCATTTGGAAGAACAAAGTCAGGAACTTCAAAGAAACCAGGGAGATAACATATAAAGGAAGTAGATTCACCAGTATCATATCTTAAATTATATTATATTATTAGGTGAGGACATTGTTGAACTACAAAAGGGATAATTTTGATTATTTTAAATTAAAAATTTCTTGTATAAATAAAACTTCTATGGTCAAGAATAGAAGGAATGCAAAAAAAGGGGAAAATTTCATAGACAATCTCTCAGATAGAATGTAACTGTGTTGGAATATTGCTGTGGTGTAGGAAATGATGAGCTGGTTGATTTAGAAAAACATGGAAAGACTTGGACACATGAAGGAAGAAGCTTGAGAGGAACAGATGATAGAAGGAAATAAGCATAGTACAATCTTATATATGTGTGTATGAGTTTATATATATATATATATATATATATATATATATAAAATGTATATGTATCTTTATCTATGTTTAACTGTAGCTTTCTTTAAGATGGTGGGGGGAGGAAGGGGAAAAACAAAGTAAAAAATGCACAACAGAGAACAAAAGAAAACTAACAAGGAAGCAAAGAAAAGCTGGGCAGCTTTGAAAACAATGTGTAGTATTTATTATATAAGTTTTCTTGAAATGGAAATATATTGTTTTATATTGAATTCTCTTTTAGGGTCTGCTGTGTACGTGATAATTTTTTCCCTTTCTCATTTTATATTTAAGTTTAAAATAAAACATTTACAAAAATACCCATAAATATGAAGTAAAGAAGAATATACTTATCAACAATTTGACTGATTCATTCTTCTTTCCTTGACTTTGTTACCAAATAGCTCCTTTTTTCCCCTCACACTAATTCCTTTTAAAAGTGAGCAGGCATGAGCCACTAATCATTCCTAGATAAGTAATATAATGGTACTTTTGGGATTTACTTCTATTTTGTGTTTACTTAGTACTACATATTTAAGCATTACAAACTATAAAATACTTTTTTCTAAGTCCCTAAGGTTACTTTTTAAAAGAAAAAGATTTCAAAATTTTTGAAATTTTGTTGACCTTTCTCTTGCTAACACTGTAATATTTGTGAACATTTTTGAAGAAAAAGTGCTTCAATTATCACCAGTAGTGATGATGACAACTAAATGAGACAAACATTGTCTCTTTACAAAGAGTATCCTGCTAGGTACTAGAACTGTGGCTGAAGCCATATTAGTAACTGAAATTGCTAAGGGAGATAGTATATATAGAGAAGAGTTAAAATGACAGAATCTTGAGGACAAGGATCTAAGAAGTAAGGAGACAGGGATTTAAGAGGCATCTACATATAGGGGCTAGTTAACATTATGGAAACTGAATGAGATTATCACAGGAGTCAACAGAAAGAGAACTGAAAACAGAAGTTTGGAGAATGATTAAGAAGAGGAGTCAATGATGAAGATAGAAAAATACTTGTTAGAGAGAGGAAGCCGAGGAAAAGGAAAAGATCCAGCAGGAGGGAGTGGGAAATAGTGCCCAATGCTGAAAACATGGGCAAAAGAAGAAGGTTCGAAAAAGACCATTGGATTTAGTGATAGAAGGACAGCCCTTAAGGCAGCAGCCCCAACACAGTGATGGTAGTAAGGATGAAAGATGGTGAGGGGTTGAAAGCATATTATTGGTGAGTAAGTGGTGACATCAAGTGTAGACTGCTACTTCACACCTTTTGGTAGTGAAGAAGAGGAGAAGGGAACAGGTAAAAGGCAAGAAGTATTTATATAGAGCCTACTATGTGCCAGGCACTCCACTAATTGCTTTACAGATATCTCAGAATGGGATAGTAGCAGGATGGAGCAATGGGTTAGGGTATGGGTTTTTTTTAAAGAATAGAATGAATTTGATTATCTCGTAGATTTAGAACTGAACAGAATCTTAAATGCCATCTTATTGAAGCTTCTCATTTTACAGATAATGAAATAGACTGAGGGAGGCTGAGTCACTTGCTGAAAGTTACCCAGATAGTATGTATTAGAGCCAGAATCTAAACCTGAATCCTTTAGTTCCAAATTCAGGACTTTTAAGAAAAGCAGTAAAAAAAAAAATAAAGGACACTGATATATGAGATGTGAGTCCTGCAGGAACAAGGTCCTGACAAAGGGTGAGAGGAGAAAAGGAAGAGATCAACACACACATGCAGGAACTTGCCCCAGCTTAGAGTAGGGATACCTTTTCTGAGAATAGAATGAAGGATGATTGGATGATGCCAAGAATTTTTGAGTTTTGGAAGAGGGAAATTGAAGGAGTTTTTATTGGGTAGCCTCAGTCATGTCAAGGCAGTAGAAGACTGAATCATCTCTCCTTAGTGAGGAGTTAGTGCTAATGCTTGGACTTGAAAACGGAAGGAAAACTTTATAAAGAAATAATGAAAAATTGTAAATGAAAGGCTTGGTTTTGTTTTTGTACTTTTTCTTGTAATGGACTGTTAGCTATTTTGTTATCATATACTCTTAATTTTGACTCCATTTCCAAGAAAGAAAGGAGGTCAACTTGAGGTCAAGGCCATTTGTGATTTTTTTCTGTGCATGTCAGTAAAAACCTGCATTAAAATATTCCTTCTGAGGAGATACCTTTTGATGCTTCCATCTCTTGAATGGTGATTTATGAAAGTTTTCAGGTTACTAAATTCTACACTAGAACACAACCTTAATTATTATTCTGCTTGGCCCAGATGGTGGAATTAGGAGTAACAGGGCAAGTTACAGGGGAAACTTGATGAAAGGTTTATGTAAGGAAAGCTTACCGACCAGCTTCTTAGAGTTATCCAACAATGGAATGAAAGATGGTGAATTCCTCCTCACTGGGGACCTTCAAACTCAAGAGGATGACTGTTTGTCAGGGATGTCCTAAAAGGTACTGTGACATAGTGGAAAGAACACCGGATTTGTAAATTAAAAGACCAGGGTTCAAATTCCACTTCTATCATTTACTACCAGAATGACAATGAACCAGTAACCTCTTTGGGTCTCAGATCCTCATTGGTAAAAGGAATGGGTTGGTCCAGATAGCCACTTAATATCTCTTGAAACTCTAAATCTGTAATTTTATGATCCTTTCTTAAGCAAGTTACTTAACCTCTTTGGACCTCAGTTTCCTCATTTGTAAAGTCTGTAACAAATGACCTTTGAGGCCCCTTACAGCTCTAAATGTGCAATCCTATGAAATCTTGTAACCTTCTCCAGGACAGGGACGTTACATCCCTATTAACTAGCACAGAAATTTTCCTTAGGTGAATTTGTTTTTCAATTGTGTCTGCCTCTTCATGACTGCATTTAGGGTTTTCCTGACAAAGACACTGGCATAGTTTGGTATTTCCTTCTCCAGCTCATTTTATAGAGGAGGAACTGAGGCAAACAAGGTTAAGTGACTTATCCAGGGTCACACAGCTAGGAAGTGGCTGAGACCAGATCAGAACTCGGAACAAATGTTCTAATTCCATCAAATTCTGACTTGTTTTGTAAAATGAAAAAGAATCACTATAGGATTATATTAATGCAGCTGATACTTGATAGAACACTGACTATATGGCCCCTCAAAATAAGGGATACAGGAAAGAGATTTATTTCATGTCTTTTCTAAACTTCTGTTTTTTCGATTTTGTTGAAGATCTGGACATACAATTTTTATTAATTTGTTTTTTTCTAATATGCTTGGAAAATTATCACATATTTTTAATGCTGGGAAAGATCTTAGAGATGATCTAGTTTTACCATTTCATTTTACAGACAAGGAAACTAAGGTCCAGCTGTCATTAGATAACTACACAGAGAATCAGGTTCCATGACTCGACCAGGACATTTTTCGTATGCTTGAGGATATTTTTATCTTTGTGTGTTTGGGATGGGTTGTAGGGAACAGCATTATTTTTTCTTTTCCCTAAATTGTATAAAAGCATCATTTCTTACAATGAGCAGGATTTAAGACCAGCTTCTTCCCATTTTAATCAATATAGTGCAGATTTTAGCTTCCTCAGATTGAGAAGTACACTGGCATGAATTAAGAATGAGAGAGCCATTTTCTACTTATTTTCAAAGGAAAATATAACTCACTCTAGAGCAAACGTGGGGAGAATAATTCTGAATTACATGTAACATTCTAAAATATTGCTACCACATTCTTAAACGTCAAATTTAAAAACATTTCTTTGTAAAAGACACATTAGGAAAAAAAAGTTTATCCCTCATTTTCTTTTATTCCTTTGACACTAGATCACAAAAACAGAGAGCACTTCAAAACTATCTAAAGACCAAATGCTGATAAAACAACATAAGAAAGTGTGGTGGCAAGAGTACAAAAGGCTCCATGAAATCAGGTAAGAAGTGACAGAATCCCAGATGTTCCAACTCAGACAATGATTTTATCCTTTAGTTCTTGATTAGCATTAAAGGAGTATGTTGATGTTCCAAAACTTTGTTTTATTTAGCTTGTTGCAATTAAATTTTAAAGTTGCAACATAAACCGGTACCTAAAAATTCTAGTTCTCTTATCTTCAACTTAGTTTTGAGATTCAGTAGGGATAAATATGATCTTTACAGCTGTTTAAAAATAGATCATCCCTTCAATATTCATAACAATCTATTTAACGTAATCCATTTGTTGCCATCCATGTCCACATAGTTTGAGTTATCTCATTAAATTACTTGAATTTGATCATCACTAATGAAATTAAGAAAGAATAAAAGACAAATGCTACACTGTACTTATTTTTTGGAAAATGAAAATTCTTTACCAGAGACAAATAATACCCCCTTAAAACTCATGTAAATGCTTTTAAGATATCAAATTTTTATTAAACATGCGCTTCATTAATGTTGTACAAACATTTGAGGGAGAATAAAACTTTTATTGCAGTAAGCACTTGCAGATCCAGATTTAAATTTCCAAATACTGTCAACTTGACTTTGAACTTAAATTTTAGCACCCTGTTGGGAAAGGTTCCTTTCTCTGTCAAGTAACTGCTGAATGTGGAGTATCCAGTTCAAATTTCAGTAGGTTATTCATTATTTTTACCTTATTTAAAAACAAAATATATATTGACTTCTCCCATATAAAAATCTTTAAATCAAGCTCATTTCCATTCTCTTCCTCCAAAAAAGAAATTCCATTATGCAAATGGAAAGTTTGAACCCAATGGAAAAATTTTGATGAGGTTCTGTTTAACCTGAAACATGATAAAAAAGGAAAGTCATTTAGCAACTTTAATTACAGTGTTCAATGATGCAAACTCAAATATAAAAGAGGACACCAGAGAGGAATTTTTAACTTTGATATTCTACTCCCTCTCTTAATATCTATATTAAATTGTTCTTGAACTTGATGGAAATTATATGAACATATCATTATAGAGCACAACACTTTAAGTGTAAGGTGACACATAAGTGATTAAATGGAAATGAAGAAACGATCAAATGATAAATAGTCAAAATATGTTTAAGCTTATGACTAGAACTAAAATGAGAAAAAAAAGGGGGACAGGTAATTTCCTGTGTTATTCTAAAACTTGGTCTAATTTCAATAAATGTTTGTTGAAATTTAAAAGTAACCATGAATGAGATGCCAGAGTTAGGAAAGTAGGGGAAGGGAAATCAACCATAGGGACAACCCCAAGGAGAAGCATTTACTCAGACCCTACCAGGGCAAGGTCCTGTGTTGGACAGTAGAGGTAAAAAACTGATGGAACTGACCCTGCCTTCAAGGACCTTTCATTCAGATCTGGAATTCATCAAGCTAAGGCCAATGAGGTTAAAGGTGACGGCATAGGGACAGGTGAGAGACAGGATTAGGATGGCTAGTGTTGCTTCAAGGAGAAACAAGTCAGCACAGATTATAGGACTAGGCAGAATTTAGGGTGAGATGGCATTGAAATGGCACAAGGAGCACCAGGTTATCACAGGCTATGAGAACAAGAGTGGGGCTCAGTAGGATTCTGTCACTCCATTGCCATTCAGTTAGGTGTGCCCTGTACCCCAAGACACTCCATAGTCCTTCCTACCTCTTATCTGATCCCACTCCGTCCTGCCTCAAACAGCCTAGAAAAAGCTCAGGAACGCCCTGTGTAAATTAGTGGTGCAAAATTAAATCCGATGTACAGTTTTTCATCACTGATCTTCCGCGGTTCACTATGTAGGGGGATCTTTGGAACATAGTGTACTGCATCACTCCTATGTGAACTATCCCCCAGAAAATGCATCACCAGAATGACAGATGCATGCCTGGCATGTATTGTGGCAGTTCCTTTCTCTCCTGAACACATTTATTAAATTGTAGTTCTCTACTCACTCTCTACTCATGCTCTTTCCAAGGTCCAACCTCCTTCGGCTGCATATTGACTCTTGGACAGTTACTGAAGTGTACTCTACCAATTCATGAAATTAAGTGTGAATAAGAGTTCTCTTTATATTCATCTTCCTACTCAACTCCCAGACCAGTGTCCAACTTCACAATAACAAGCACCAGACCTGGAAACTACTTTCTTATGCTCCTAAGTAAACCTAGGGAATCATAGTAGGTGTGTGTCCCTATAGTTCTGAGTGCCCAGAGGTTCTTTTCTTGGCTTCTATCACCTGACACTGTCCTTCTCCAAGGCTCATCTCCCCTTGCTTTTTCCTTGGTGAGAGTTCAGGAAAGGAATGCCTGTTGAGCCTTAGCAAGGGATCAATCAATAAACTGCTACAAGAGGAAGATACTCACAGCCTCTCAAGATCTCTCTTAGAGATCCAGCACTCTCTCTAACTACGTCTTATTCTTGCTCTTTGGTTATGTCCTTCCCATAGAGAGATGAATGCTACAGAGGGCCAGACCAGTCTTTCTTCCCTCTCTCCTTTTCTGCTCAGTGGAGGATGTCTCTTCACATTCTGGTCTTCATTTTCAGAAGGGACTTTCTTGAGCCTCTCCTTAGGCCAGAGTGGTTATTGATCTTTTCTTTCTCACCCCCACCCCTGATTTGGGGACTGAGCATCTCCACCCAGCCAACTTTGGCATTTTGCTTCTGTTACTGCAGATTCAACTACTGTATAAACTTGTTAGGAAATATCCTGAACCTTTCTGAGTGGAAGAATCAGGAGCTGGGCTTATCCCATGTACATCCTAGCAATTTACACTTAGTCTCTTGGAAGGTGATGAACTCTTTCTGTCTCTGTCTCTATGTCTCTTTTTTTGTCTCTGTATCTCTGTTCCTCTGTCTTTTGACCCTCCCCCCCCCTCTTTCTCTCTCTCTCTCTCTCTCTTTCTTTCTCTGTCTTTCTCTCTCATTGTCAGAGTAGACAACCTTGGATTCTTAGTTCCACCTTTCTATTTAGGACACTGCTGACTTGCTCTCTAGGAGGTGCCTATGACTGGGAATTTACCAACTAGGAATCCACACTCTGTCCCTCCCTCTGACGAGCCCTTCCTCGTTACTGAAGGCATGTTTGGTTTTTTTTTTGTTTCTTTTTTTTAACTGATCCCTAGTCATGTGGCTTGGCATAATGAAATTGACTCCCTACAGTGAAGGATGGGCATACTTGGATACAGCATGTACTTTCCTTTTGGCTTAGAATCAACAAAACAATGAGAAATAAAAATAAAACAATGAATAATAAAACATACTCAGTGGTGCACCTGCAACCTCTCCTTGACTTCTGCAGTCCCTAGACGTGCTTGGAACTCAGGAGTTATAGAAACATACAGGTTGTCTTTTGAGACCCTGCACCCATTGCAAAGTCATGCAAATTACACAAGTAGTTCTCCATTTTGTGTTTTACTCACACCTCCAGGAGGGCCAGTGTTTTACTGAAGACTCAGGAATGAGGAACCTTGGGCCTCTTTCAGTGCAGGGCATGAAACACAGGGTCCATTGTGAACTGGAATGCATGAAGAATAGTACTTTTTCTAGTCTCCACTGGCCTGTTGCTGGCAGGGACTTGGGGCTGATTCTGGCCTTACTTAGCTCATCATTGAGCTGGGTGAATGGACTCAGCAGGGGGCCCAGCAATGAGCAGGGCTGCAATTCTACTCCAGTCTGTCTGACTCAGACCATTACTATAGAGCACCTAATCTTGTAAGTGTGTCGTGTCAATTCCTGTGGCATATTTGCTGGAGTCAAAACCCTGCTGCTTTGCACAACTTGGGATGGGGGAAGGAAAAGAAACAGACAGATCAAAGGGAGTGTTACACAAAAGAATAAACATGGGGAGGCTATCTACTTCACCCCTCAAGGCCTGGTTTGGAGCTGGGTCATTGCTCAGACCTCCCATTGAGATAAGGCATAGCCAGCACCAGCAAGATCAGTCACTTAGCCAAGTGCTTGAGGCTCCCATATGAAAAACATTGACCTGGACTGACCATTCCATGTCATAAGGACCTAGATCTCTATCTGACTTCTACTAGCCATTTTCTCTTCTGCTTCTCCACAATCTCTTCCAATCCCAAGTTCAATATACCAGTGGACTAGAAAACCACACTGTATTGAAAGAATTAGCAGTGGCTTGCCCTATGGTACTAGCACTGAATACCTGTTACCTGTGGTTGTATGGTCTGTATCCTTGGTTAGTCCCTACACTACCCAAGTCCTTTTGGAAATATGTAGCTTTGATATTTTATCCTGTTATATGGGCCTGCCCTTTCGATCTGTTAGATTGGCAGAATCAGTGTAATTTATCCCTCAACTCCCTTTGCAGCATCTGTATCCAGATCACCTCCACCTAGTCCCAAATGGTTCTCAGATTTCTGAATTTTTCCAGATGCCCCAACAAAGAGCCTTATCACGCTGATGATGCAGACACCCAGTCCTTACTAGAATACTTAACCTTACTTCAGAATGCTGATTTTTCCCAGCCAAAGCCTATCTACTTGGTTGCGAATGTGCATTATTGCATTCAAAATATCAAGTTCCCACAGCACTATATAATCACTGTTCTTCCCCTGGTATATAGCAGGGGAAGCGATCACAGGGCTGCCAGAGGTTGGAGAAGCAGATGATGTGACCTGTCCTAGGGGGTTTCATCACTCTAAGAAGCTAGTAATGAATGTTTGAACTCCCCAGAGTTCCTTCCCTAAGCTTTACACTGATTCCACCCCTCCCCCTGGAGTGATAGATAGAAGAAGAGTTGCCTTTATGACAAGCCAGTATTACTGGAATCCTGCTGCCGTGCACAGTAGAACATTCTTCCTGCCCTAGGTCATCCTGTGCCTGGGTACTCTTTGCCCCAAACAGAATATTAAGAGTTCAGACAATGCTTGATTCAAAAAAGTGAGAAGAGATTATAACTTGGGAGCTATTACTGAAGTTCTACACTCAAACAGACTCCAGTTTGTATCTTAGAGTTTTCTCAATAGTGAATAATCTCTCTTGGTTTGTGTTTGTCCCCACCTAGAAGTCGTCTTTAGAAATATCTGATATGAGTTGTTTTGACCTCTGCTTTGGGGGTTATTCTTTTTCTTATCATAAGCAACTGAGATTCTCAAAGCTTACAGGGAAAAGACCCATACTCAAACCTGTCAATAGTTAAGAAAAATGTAGACCTATTTTCTCTAAGATTTGGGAGAGCCATAGCTGGGTTGGAGATAACTCCTACCCCCAAAACAGGAAAAGAACTTAGTATTAACAAAATTATAGAATTTTAGAGTAAGGAATCCCAGGAGCTAATTAGTCTGATTCATAACCAAGGAGGAATTCTCACTCTAAGAAACTTGACAAGGGGTGGAGTGGGGTAGGATACCTCCAAACCAGCTGTGGCTCCCAAACGCTTAGAAAGAATAAATCTACCCAGGGAGAAACATTTCTTAACTATCAGTGGGCTTGATTAGAGGTGCTTTCTGTCTTCTTTGCTATGTAGTAAGTTTATTCTCCTGTATGCCTTGGAAGTCTCTTCTAGATGACCTCTAATGAGAGCCATATTCTTACTTCCTTTGAGGCTGTCCATTCTACTTCTGAGCAACTCAAATTGGTAGGACTTACATCAAGTTTTGCTAAATGAGATCTAATTAGCCTCTCTGTAACTTTACTCCCCAACACTTTGTTCTGTCCTCACATGACAAATTTGATCTATTTTTTACATAACAGTCCCTCAAACACTTAAAGATACCTATCACACTCCTGCTTCTCCAGGCTAAACAATCCAATTTCCTTGGACCTATTCTTCTATGACATGAACCCAAAGCTCTTCACTATCTTGGCTGTCCTTCTCTGGATACATCCCAGCTTATATGTTCTCCTTAAATTATGATGTCCAGAATGAAATGCAGTTATCCAGATGTGGTTTAACGATCAGTGGCTAGATGACCTATCACATTCTTATAACTGTAATAATATGATTATGACAGGAATAAGAATATTATTTCTGCCATAATATTATTCTGAATGTGATGATAATGATGATGATGAAGTGGCATTTATATAGCACTTTAAGATTTGTAAAGTGTTTTTACAAATTTATCTCCCTTTATCCTCACAACAATCTTGGGAAGTAGGTGCTATTATTTCCCCGTTGTACAGATGAGGAAATGGAGGCAAACAGAGGTTGGGTAATTTCTTCAGGGTTACATGGCTGATTAAGTGTCAGAGGCCTGATGGGAATTCAGGTCTTCCTAACTTCTGTGCTCTATCTCACTGTACCCTAGCTACATTTCAATAAAACCCTGAATTAAATTAATTTTAGGGGGTTGCCATATCACATGCTGACTCATACTGAGTCCCCCAAATCACCTAGATTTTTTTCAAACACACTGATGTTTCCCTTTATCTTTCTTATTCTATACTAGGGAGCCAAGTAGCCCACCTTCCTCAGGGATTTATAGAATTGTTCCAGGTTTGTAGTGCCCCCCTCAGGTTGAGGCCCCCTTGAGTAGGCAGAGAACATAAAGTTGACCTTCCTGGACTTGTACAGTTCTCATGACTCACAGTAAGAGGGAAGGGCACAGTGTAGGTTTGTTCCTCTATGCCATATATTTATGCCTCACTTTTGGTCCTTCCTCTGGTCCTTTAGTCTAGGGTTTCCTGCTTTATTGGTCCTTCCTCCCAGGTCCATAGTTGGTATAGGCCATTAGTTCCCAGCCTGACTCAGGGATTCTTTCAGAGCCATTGCTTGATGGTTGAAATTGCCAACACTGCTCCTTCCATTTCTAGTGGTGTAGTGGAAAGCACCCCAAACCTTGGGTCAGGGATTGAAGGTTTAAGTCTCAGCTTTGCCACTTGTGGACTGTGTGGCTTGGCCAAGTTACTCACCCTTTCACTCTTCGACTTCCTCATATGTAAAATGAAGGATTTGAACTAGATGGAGGGATTGTTAGCCCTAAATCTAAGATCCCGTGGTCTCTGCTCCTTGGAAAAGTATAACAAGTACAATGAGCTGGGACAACAGGCCTCTAAGCTACTGAACACATTTCCAGCTCTTTTCTTAGCCAGGCATGTATTCCCTCATGTTGGTACACAAGTACCCTTCAGGATCTCAACCATCTCTTGAGTCTTCACTCCTACTCAGGTTAGCCTTGTCTGGCGCAGGCAGTCTGTCTTTCAAAACTCCTGTTGAGTCTTTTTGAGTTTGGTAGTAAATACTTGCACCACTTTCCTTTTGTCTTGAAACCCCCATTATCTCCTTCTGTGACTGGGGCTAGGCCAGACAACCTGAGACTGGGAGAAGGCTCAAGAAAATGCTTGCATCACAGGTGGTGGAAGAATAACTTTATGTTACAGCCCTAATGGACAAGGTCCTTGACTTTATTTTTTAATGATTATTTATTTTTAGTTTTCAACACTCATTTCCACAAAATTTTGAGTTTACAAATTTTCTTCCCAGCTCTCCCCTCCCCCCACCCTCAAACACCATGCAATGCCCTAATCTGCCCTCCCTCCTATCACATCCCTCCCTTCCCTTATCCCCATCTTCTCTCTTTTCTTGTAGAGCAAGATAGATTTCTATACCTGTATTTCTTATTTCCCAGTTGCATGCAGAAACAATTCTCAACATTTGCTCCTAAAACTTTGAGTTCCAACTTTTCTCCCTTCCTCCCTCCCCATCCAATCCCACTGAGGAGGCAAGCAATTCAATATAGGCTATATAGGTGTAGTTTTGCAAAAGACTTCCATAATAGTCATGTTGTGTAAGACTATATTTCCCTCCCACCTATTCTGTCCCCCCTTTTATTCTATTCTCTTTTGACCTTGTCTCTTCCCAAAAGTATTTACTTCTAATTACCCCCTCCTCACATTTGCCCTCCCTTCTATCATCTCTCACCCCATTTCTCCCCTTCTTTCCTGTAGTGTAAGATAGATTTTCATAGCAAATTGAGTGTGCATGTTATTTCTTCCTTAAGCCAAATATGATGAGAGTAAGCTTCACTTTTCCCTCTCACCTCCCCCCTTTTTCCCCTCCATTGAAAAAGCTTTTTCTTGCCTCTTTCATGAGAGATAACCTGCCCTGTTCCATTTCTCCCACTCTCCTCTCAATATATTCCTTTCTCACCCCTTAATTTTATTTTTTTAGATATCGTCCCTTTCCTATTCAACTCACCCTGTGCTTTCTGTCTATGAGTGTGTGTGTGTGTGTGTGTGTGTGTGTGTGTGTGTGTGTGTGTGTATAATCCCTCCAACTACCCAAATACTGAGAAAAGTTTCAAGATTTACAAATATTATCTTTCTATGTAGGAATGTAAACAGTTCAACTTTAGTAAGTCCCTTATAATTTCTCTTTCCTGTTTACTTTTTCATGCTTCTCTTGATTCTTATATTTGAAAGTCAAATTTTCTATTCAGTTCTGGTTTTTTCATCAAGAATGCTTGAAAGTCCTCTATTTCATTGAATAACCATTTTTCCCCCTGAAGTATTATATTCAGTTTTGCTGGGTAGATGATTCTTGTTTTAATCTAGGTGTTAATCCTAGTTCTTTTGACTTCTGGAATATCATATTCCAAGTCCTTCTATCCCTTAATGCAGAAGCTGCTAGATCTTGTGTTATCCTGATTGTATTTCCACAATACTCAAGTGATTTCTTTCTAGCTGCTTGCAGTATTTTCTCCTTGACCTGGAAACTCTGGAATTTGGCTCCAATGTTCCTAGGAGTTTCTCTTTTCATATCTCTTTCAGGAGGTGATCAGTGGATTCTTTCAATATTTATTTTACCTTCTGGTTCTAGAGTATCAGGGCAGTTTTCCTTGATAATTTCATAAAAGATGATGTCTAGGCTCTTTTTTTGATCATGACTTTCAGGTAGTCTCATAATTTCTAAATTATCTCTCCAGGATCTATTCTCCAGGTCAGTTGTTTTTCCAATGAGATATTTCACATTATCTTATATTTTTTCATTTTTTTGGGTTTTGTTTCAAAATTTATTGGTTTCTCATAAAGTCATTAGCCTCCATCTGTTCCATTCTAATTTTTACAGAACTATTTTCTTCAGTGAGCTTTTGAACCTCCTTTTCCATTTGACTAATTCTGTTTTTTAAAGCCTTCTTCTCCTCATTGGCTTTTTGGACCTCTTTTGCCAATTGAATTAGCTTATTTTTAAAGGTGTTATTTTCTTCAGCATTTTTTTGGGGGGGGTCTCCTTTAGTTGATTCATTTTTCATGATTTTTTGCATCACTCTCATTTCTCTTCTAAATTTTTCCTTAACCTCTCTTACTTGATTTTCAAAATCCTTTTTGAGCTCTTCCATTGCCTGAGATCATTGCATATTTATTTTGGAGATTTTGGATGCAGAAGCCTTGACTTTTAGGTCTTCCTCTGATGGTTTGCATTGTTCTTCCTCATCTGAAAGGATAGAAGAAAATACCTGTTCACCAAGAAAGTAGCCTTCTATAGTCTTATTTTTTCCCCCTTTATTGGGCATTTTCCTAGCCAGTTACTTGACTTTTGAGTTCTTTGTCAAGAGGAGGGTATCCTCTAGGGACCTGTAAGTTCTCAGTTCCTCCAAGGTGGCACATTCAGGGGACAGGAGTTTGCTCCTCTCCTAGGAGTCTTCTACCCAGGATCTGTGAGTAGGATTCCTTCTCCAGAGCCTTCACCAACTCCACCCTGCTCTTCTTCACCCCAGGACTCTTCTCAGGGGTGAGACCCAGATCAGCTTGTCCTGTCCCTGCTGCACCATGCAACCAAGACTGGACTGCGCTCAGGTCCATGCTGGTGCAATAGACCTTTCCTGTTGGCCTTCCAGGCTGTCTTGGGCTGGATATCTCTTTCCCTCTGTTTTTTTGTAACTTCTGCTGCTCTAATATTTGTTTAGAGTCATTTTAACAGGTATTTTGTGGGCTTTGGTGGTAGAGCTAAGAGTAGGTCCATCCTTCTATTCTGCCATCTTGGCTCCATCCCCAATTCATGCAAGTTTTTCCAGGTTTTCCTGAAGTCTGCCTGCTCACCAATTCTTATGGAACAATAGTGTTCCATTACATTCATATACCATAACTTGTTTAGCCATTTCTCAATTGATGGGCATCTCTTCAATTTCCAATTCTTGGGCACCACAACAAGAGCTACTATAAATATTTTCATATGTGTGAGTCTTTTTTCCTTTTTTATGATCTCTTTGGGGTACAGAACTAGCAATGGCATTGCTAGATTAAAGAATATGTACAGTTTTTTATAGCCTTTTTGTCATAGTTCCAAATTATTCTCTAGAAGTTTGGATCAGTTCACAAGTCCTCCAATAATGCATTTGTATTCTAATTTTCCCATGTCTTCTCCAACATTATCATTTTCTTGTTTCGTCATGTTAGCCAATCTTATAGGTATGATGTGGTACCTCAGAGTTGTTTTGATTTGCATTTCTCTAATAAATAGTGATTTAGAACATTTGTTATGTGACTGTAGATAGCTTTAATTACTTTATCTGAAAACTTTCTGTTCATATTCTTTGACCATTTATCAATTAGAGAATAACTTGTATTATAGATTTGACCAGTTCTCTATATATTTTAGAAATGAGGCCTTTATCAGGAACACTGGCTATAAAAAATGTTTCCCAGGTTTCTGCTTCTCTTCTAATCTTGATTGCATTGGCTTTGTTTGTGCAAAACCTTTTCAATTTAATGTAATCAAAATTATCCAGTTTGCATTTCATCATGTTCTCTGTCCGTTGTTTGGTCATAAATTCTTCCCTTCTCCATAGATTAGACACGTAAACTATTCCTTGCTCTCCTGATTTATTTACAGTTTCACCCTTTGTATCTAAATCATGTACCCATTTTGACCTTATATTGGTATACTGTGTAAAATGTTGGTCTGTCTAGTTTCTGCCATACTGTTTTCCTGTTTTTTCAGCAATTTTTGTCAAATAGTGAGTTCTTATCCCAGAAACTGGAGTCCTTAGGTTTATCAAACAGTATGTTACTATAGTTATTGACTACTATGTCTTACATATCTAACTTCCCTATTGATCTACCTCTCTATTTATTAACCAGTACCAAATAGTTTTGTTGATTACTGCTTTATAATACAGTTTTAGATCTGGTGTGACCAGGCCACCTTCCCTTGCAATTTTTTCATTAATTCCCTTGATATTCTGGACTTTTTGTTCATCCAAATAAATTTTGTTACGATTTTTTTCTAGCTCTATAAAATAATTTTTTTGGCAGTTTGATTGGTATGGCACTGAATAAGTAAATTCATTTAGGTAGAATTGTCATTTTTATTATATTAGCTCAGTTTACGCATGAGCAACTGATTAAATTGCTCTTTCAGTGTCAAAATAAATTCTAGGCTCTCACACTGTTAACATAAACATTAACTTTTCATCGGTAAGTTTTTTGTTTTGTTTTGTTTTGACCACATTGAGGATGGTTTCCAACTTTCACAACTAATGTTAGTTCCAAGGCTATTACCTTGCACTGGGTATCATGAATAGTTGCATGTCCTCACAGCCTCCTGTACATAGCCATATCTTCTTAAGGTCTCCCAGATTCATTGGCAAAAACATCTGGATTGCCAAAGTTCTAGGGAGGCAGGGAAGACTAAAACAAGACTCATCAAAGAACCAAGGAGGGCTTTGAATGGGCTAATGCTTAAATGGAGCTCTACTTTAGACTGCATTCTTTCATCCTACACCATTCAGGATTGAGGTTAGGAACCATGTGCTTTGGCAACATATCATTTTTAAAATTTATCTTTTTTTTGTTCCTTAAAGTGGAAAAAAATTTGCCTGGTTTTTACCTCAAAAGTTTGTTGTGTAGATCAAATAAGAAAAAATGTGAAAGCTCTTTGCAAATGCAAGTTTCTATTTGGGTGTTAGATGCCATTCATTTTTAAGGCATTTTAAAACTTCTACTTCTAGGCCAGATTAATCAGTGAACTAACTTAAGTTCTGGTGCATGTCAGCCATTAGGAAGAATTATTACCCTGATTCTGCTTCAGACTCATTGTTTGGCTTGATCCCATTTTTAAGCAATCTGGGTCTAATTCAGAGCTCTGACACTGGAAGTGTGCTACTAATCATTTGAATTGCTGAAAAGAAATAACAATCCCTATATTTTTACAGGTGCTTAGTAAAACAAGTTTTAATTTTTTAATCGGTTTATGGAGTGTTTGGGGGTATAAGGGTTTGCCAAAACCTTTTCAGGGCTGCTCATCCACCTTTGGTGTCCACTTGTCCACCAATTTTCACTTGTGACTCCAAGAAGCTGTAGCATTTGCAGCAGCAACACTTACAGCAGCCATATTCCTACAGAACTGTCTCTAAAGACAGGCTAAACTAGGCTGGAGGTAACCAACAGACCTCAAAACCATCAGTGAGTTAGATAGGGGGTTGTCTACCCCATGCATGTGAAGACTTTCCCTGGCAAAACAGGTAGATGAGAACAATTCGTTCCAGTAGCCATGGAGGTAGCTGAATCTGGTGCTGTAGAGCACTTAGAGCTTGATCAGACATCGAAATGCCAAAGTCATCCACTGCATCCTGAGCCATCACCAGTTCTTCAGTCACTCTGGGAGAATGAGGCTGATGACTTTGTGCAATTGTGCCTCATTTAAATCCAATTCACATACAAGTCATCACCCTGCGATGTCATTGGTCCTGCTAGAAAACAAAGGACAAGCAATAAATTTTTTTATTTCAGACATGAGATTTTATCTCAGACTTTAATATCATCATCATCATCATCATCATCATCATCATCATCATCATCATCATCATCATGCCTTAAGGCAGCATGAAGATAAACTAGTATATTCTTGGATTTCCATTCAAAACTGTTAAATTTTATTCTATAAGTTATTGAATGTAAATAGCAGGTACTGTACATTTTTAAGCATTAATTAACTTAAAAGACCTTTAAAATCAGTCATATGTTACTATTCATTATAAATAAAAGTCATATGTATAATTATTATAGAATTAATCTAAGTCATGTGTATAATTATTATAGAATCAATCAAATCACATACAAAGAATTTGTATAATACAAATCAAATTGAATTTACAATAGAGATTTTAAAAAATTCTATCTGATTATATTTAAAAATTGGTCTAATTTTTTTCCATTTCAGATGTAAAACAGAATCTGAAATTAGAAGTTTTTTTGATAAAGAGAACACTGAAAATGAATTTCTTCTCATCCTCAAGGATTTTGGTGAGAATTTTCTCAGATTACTTTTAGAAGGAACTCCTTTTCACCTTACTCATGGTCACTTCATGTATTCATTGAAAAAATACAAATTTCTGTTTGTTTTTTCTAGTACAATCACAAAATGAAATTGAATTTAGGCTTGTTCTTTCTGAAAAGAAACTTGGCAAAACATCACTGTGATTTCATTGAGGAAATTTTGTCTTTCTATTGTAGAACTTGCATTATCAGAGGACTGGAATAAATATCTACAGAATGTACTAGAACCTATCTGCCAGTTGAAAGAAGATCTGAAAAGTAAATCTAAGTTGCTGCTTGATACTTCAAACCCATCCTCATCAGAAAATGTGCTTGATGCCCATAAGATGATAGAAGAGGTCAGGACTTGTACATGTATTTGAAAAATGCTGGTTTATATTTTTGTTTGTGATTAGAACAATTTAATACAGACATCTTTATCTTCTGTACTGACATTTAAGATAGAGACATCTAGTTATACTTCAGGAAATTGTGGAATCTCTAGGAATGTTGAAATTAGGTGGTTATTCCTGGTTCTAGCGTATTATTAGATAGTTACCTACACTACAGGACACCTGGCAGTCCCTTCACCCTTGTTTCTGTGACCCATAGCTGAACAGGACAAAGTGACATAAAACAAAACACAACTGCGTGGCTGCAGGGATAGTCCATGCATTTAAATTCAAGCCCAGGGGCTATAACTGGAAATCCATGCAGAAAATGAGGATGAGAATAATTGGTTGGCAATAGTGAATATTTAAGAATGGATCCCCTCACCCCAAACCCCAACTCCTGGTGTGTTCTGCTATTAGCAAACCAGTTCTACTAGATTCTGCTGGAGCAGAACCTGGATTCTGCTGGGAATTTTTATAAGCTTTGTACATAAATATAAGTCTTACTTCTGGTTTCTGTGTCCAGAAGCATCTTTGAGAATCATTTGATATGTTCCTTAGTCCTGTTCCCAAGTTCCTTTTTGTTTCTTCTCTTTGTTGTTCAATTGTGGCCAACTCTTTGTAACCCCTTTTGGGGTTTTCTTGGCAAAGATACTGGAATAATTTGCCATTTCCTTCTCCAGCTCATAAGAAACTGAGGCAAACAAGGTTAAGTGACTCACCCAAGGTCACACAGCTTGTCATATAGATTTGAACTCAGGAAGATGAGTTTTCCTGATTTCAGGCCTGGCACTCTATCCACTGCACCCCCTAGCCACCCATTTCTTCTCTTACAAACCTCATGTTTCATAGCAGCGGTTCCTAATGTCATTGTTTATGAATATGTGTGTCAATGCATGTGTATGCATATATGTCATGTTATTTATATATACACAAGATATATATGTAAATATGCATGTGTGTATACATATTTCTGCGTGTATATCTTGCATGTATATATACATACATATAGTTGAAACATATATGTATATATTTCATCTAGACCTATGATTTCATTAATCCAATGAAGTCCCTCATAAACTCTCTTTTACTAATGTAAATGACAGTTTATAGTCTTAGGAGGTTGTCTGGATTCACTGAGTTAAGCAGGAATCGAAAGGAGGTAAGACTTGAAAAGTCACATTGTATTAGCTCTGAGGGCAGCTCTCTTCTCTTTATATTCATTTATACTTAGATGTTTCATCACATCATTGGTAAACTGTACTGATTTACAATGTGTTCAAATTGCACTAAATATCAAATAGGTTGAATTAGTAAAGAAACAGTTGAAGACTATTTTTAGAAGACTTGCCCATGGACAAATGCTTTTGGAACAGGAGCTTGAAGATTCTGGAATAAAAGTAAGTCTACCAGAGATAACACTGCAATTGTGAAAGAGATTAACATTAAACAAATTAACTCATTTGTATTAAATGAATGATAAAGGGTTTCTTTGCAGGCATTAACTAATCCTTCAGACGAAAAAATTGAGCCCCATGAACTTCCTTTAGAGTTACAAACTTTGAGATGTCCATATCCTGGTTTGAAATCTTCAATCCTTAAGGAGTATTTTAAATTTACAAAGGAATATTGGAAGAAACTTGAAGAGACTGAGCAACATTTAAAAACCATACACAGGTAATCAGTAGTCATCTTATTTTCTTTCTTAAAAGAAGACTGTTTTATACTCTTGAGTTCTGTAGATGTCTGTAAGCTGATTTTAATTCTCATTAGATTCAATTGCATAAAAAGCGTCTTTTAAAAATAATTTATCTGAAGTAATCTATTCAATATTTTCTATATTAAAAATTGTCAAAAATATTCCCTCTCTACTTTTGCTCTGTCTTAGACAAGAGATACCTTTCAAAGATTAATTTACAGTAACTATATCAGGAAAAAAATGTGTTCTTTTCCAAAGGAAATTAGTAATCAGCATTACCAAATAAACATTGGCGAAAATAGGCTCATGTCATTTACTGCATGCAACCTCTCTCAGTTCTAACTTAGAGTGAAAACAGAATGTTGTGTTATTTCTTTATATTCTGGGGATGTATATAATTGAAGCAAAAATTTTATATTAGGGTTTTTATACTTGAAATATTCCAAAAGATGTGTAGTGCTTTAGTTTATTTCTAGGGATGACATATTTCTATAACTTGCCAGTGTAATGCTGAATGATGTATGAATTTGGTCATTTTCTGTATTATCTCGAATGTCAATGGCTTTACCTGAAAATATAAAAAAATGCCACATTGAATCTAAACCAATAGATCATCCTTTCTCTTCTCTCCAATCTCTCTTTTTGGTGATCTCATCAGGTCCCATAGGTTCAACTATTATCTTTATTTCCCAGTGTATACTATCTAACCCTACTCTCTTCTTTGAACTCCAGTCATATATTAACAATGATCTACAAAATATTCCCTTCTGAATGTCCATAGACATCTCAAGCTCAATATTTCCAACATAATACTAATTATCTACCCCACTAAGCCTCCCTTCATCAAAATGTTCTGATTTTTGTTGAAGACACCATCAAATTCAGCTTTCTAGGATTCCTCTGTTCATTTACATAACCAAATCTTAGCCATTCTTCCTCCACAGCATTTCTCACTTCTTTCTTCTTCTCTCCATTCACACAGCATCAACCATTATAGTTCAAATCCTATTATCTCTCGCCTGGATAACTATAGAAGCTACCTGATTGGTAGGGCAGACTTAAGAGGGCAGAGTAAAGTGAGTATTTATGTTGGACTCTACCATAATTCTCCCATAAACAACTTTTAAAAGTACATCAAATTGAATTCTAAGCAGCATAAACAAAAAAAAAGTCACAGTGAACCATTTTTCCTGCCCAGGATACCTTAGGAGGACAGAAAAAGAGGTCTTTGGGAATGATGGTTGGGGTAAGCCATAGTACAGCCAAAATGGCAGGGGCTGTGGGCATTGGAGGTGGTAGCAGCATCAGCAGAGGTACAAGAAATGCTCAGTGCCTAGAGACTTTAAGGGAATTGAACACATGGTCAGAAAATTTACAGTGCTAACACTGAGTACAAGACCAGGTGCCACTTGGCAATTCCTTTGCCTATTACCCATCCTGGGTTATTATTTCAAGGCAGAGGGGAGCTCTTGCAGTTGCAAGGAAAGAGGCCCTACTGGGGTACAGATTACAGTTTCAAGGTGGAGAGGAGTTGTGATCATGAGTAAATAGGGGCTTTATCTCAGCAACAATCTGAGAGTAGACCAGGGGAACATTGACCACACCCATCCCTGGAACATACCACCTTGGAAATACTGAAAACTTATAAGCCCCCAGACTTTGCTGTGAAAACAGTGGGACATAAAAGTCCACAACTCAGGACAGTAACCCAAACCCTCGGAGGTAAGAGCAGACCCCAAATCTATCATGAAGTCTGAAATTAAGAAATGGTCTATAAAAATGAGAAAACAATTAAAAAAGAACCTGACCATAAAAATCTGTCATAGTGACAGGGAAGCTTAAAGCACAAACTCAGGAGACAATGACTATATAAACACAATTACAAATTACTCTTCGCACAAAAAAGACAAATCTATATAACTGAAGAAATATTAATTGCTCATAGGTAGGTCAAGCCAATATAATAAAAATGATAATTAATTAAGTTATTCAGTATCATACTGTTCAAACTACCAAATAATCACTTTATAGAGCTAGAAAAAAATAGCAGAATTCATCTGAGAAGAAAAGATCAAGAATATTAAGGGACTCAATGGGGCAAAAAGCAAAGGCAGGCAGCTTAATGTAGTACAACTGTAGTACAAGGTGGTAATCATCAAAACAATCTAGTTTTGAATGATAAATAGAATGGCAGATTAGCGGAATAGATTTGGTACACAACGTATGGAAGTAAATGACCACAGTAACCTAGTGTTTGATAAAGCCAAGGATCCAAGCTATCAGAACACGAATTTGTCACTATTGAAAAAACTGCTGGGAAAACTGTAAAGCAGTCTAGCAGAAACTAGGCACAGACCAATGTCTCATAGCATATACCAAGATAAACTCATAGTGGATCCACGAGTTATGCATAAAAGATGATATCATTAGCAAATGGGAAAAAAATTACCTGTTAGTTCTATGGATAAAGGGAAGGGCTTATGATGAAACAAGAGATGGAGAGGATCACAAGAAGTAAAATGGGTAATTTTGATTACATGAAAATAAAAAGGGTTTGTACAAACAAAATCAATGTGGTCAAAAATGGAAGGAAGGCAGGAAACTGAGGAAAACATTTTATAACAAGTTTCTTCCATAAAGATCTCATTTCTCAAATATATAGAGAACTGAGGCAAATTTTTAAAAATAGGAGCCATTTCCCAATTGAAAAATGATCAAAGGACATGAACAAGCAGTTTTCAGAAGAGGAAATCAAAGTTATTAATTACCATGTGAAAAATGTTTTAAATGATTATTAATTAGAGAAATGTAAATTAAAACAACTCTGAGGTAACATTTTATACCTGTCAGATTGGCTAAGATAACAGAAAAGGAAAAAGACTACACTAATATACTATTGGTGGAGTGATGAGCAGGTCTAGCCATTCTGGAGAATAATTTGGAACTGGGCCCAAAGAATAATAATAAACCCATGCATACCCTTCCTCTTAGTAATACTGCTACTAGTTCTCTAGTCTAAAGAATTCTGCAACAAAAAAAAGAAAAGGACCATATGTACAAAACATTTATAGCAGTTCTTTTGTGGTGACATAGAAATGGAAATGAAGGAGATGCCAATCAAGTGGGGAATGATTGAACACGTTATGGTATGTGATTGTGATGGAATACTATTGTGCTGTAAGGGATGACCAGGAAAACGATTTCAAAAAAACTTGGGAAGACTTATATGAACTGATGCAAGTGAAGTGAGCAGAATTAGAACATTGCATGGTTAGCAGTAGTGTAATCAACTGTGAACGACTTAGTTACTCTGATCAATACAGTGATCCACACTAATTCTGAAGGACTCATAATGAAAAATGCTATTCACTTCCAGAAAAAAGAACTGACGAAGTCTGATTGCAGATTGAAGCATATTTTGTCACTTTATTTTTCCTCTTTCCCTCTCCCCCAACAATGTAGTTAATGGGAAGATGGGTATCATACCTACTTCTCCATGGGTAGGGAAGGAGGTAGAGAGAGGGAGAGAATTTGGAACTGAAAATTAAAATTAAAGATTAAAAGCTACTTGACTGGGCTCTCAGCTTCTAGTATTTCTTGTTACTAATTCATCCTCCATGTAACTGCCAAAATAATTTTTCCGAACACATTTGTCTAATAATGCTATTATGTAGCTCAGAAAACTTCAGTGGCTTCCCTTTGCCATAGAATAAAGCCTGCCACTAAGTGACACTGGAGTTTTGGCTCCCACTTACCTGTCCAGTCTTATTTCATATTACTCACCTTCATGACTCGGTTATGAGCTGTTCTCTGAACTTAACACTTCATCTGTTAGGTTAATGCATCTGTACAAACTGTCCCCCATGCCTGGAATAGTCTTCTTGATCTACCACATAGTTTCCCAGAGTGGGTGATACCACCCGCTGAGGGGCTCTAGAATGATCCAGTGAGGGGCAGTATTATCCTTGGGTGCAATTGCAAGAGATTGAGGTAAAAGTAAGCGGGCAGTGGAAGTATAAGGAAGGAAGAGAAGAAAATTTTGGAAAATCATTCGTACATATTTCATCTGTTGTGTAACATAAAGTCATAGTGATTACATTATTTTCCAAATAAACATACAAAATGCAAGTTGTAACTGATCAGTGGTCATGTCCATAGACAGGACTTTAACAAATAAATGTTGGCAGGTAAGCCTGTTGCGCATTGGAAATCCAGCATGCATTGGCAGGAATATGTGAGTGTAAAGACTTGTTTTACAATATGATCCTGTATGATTACTTGACACAATATTGTGGCATTAAAATTTAAATGCAGGAAAAACCCCACAAATTTAGAGTAAGTTATTATTAAATTTAAGGTGTGTCATTTCAAATATGTGTATATATATACATATATATATACACATATTTGAAATGATGCAAATTTCAATTAAGAAACCATTAAAGGGTTAAAAAAAGTAAATTTCCAGGGGACTGCTGAGTAATTTTTTTTCAAAAAGATCAAATAACAAAAGCTACCCTATCTCAGAATCTTTGATTTCTTTCAAGGTTTACCTGAGGTATCACATCTTCTTTGAAGATTCCCTAATTCTTCCACCAACTGTTAGTGCCCTCTCGTTCCTCAATTTTGCTTGTACTATACTTATCTGTATACAAGTTGTGCCTTTCTAGTATCTCCTTGAGGGCAGGACATTTTTTTTGTTTGTTTTGTGAATCTGCATGCCCCATAGAGCATACAGTTGTTGCAGTGGCTAGAGCACCAGGCCTGGAGTCAGGAAGACCTAAATTCAAATCTGGCCTCAGATACTTACTAGTTGTATGACCCTGGGCAAGTGACTTTACCCTATTTGCCTCAGTTTCTTCATCTGTAAAATGAGGTGAAGAAGGAAATGGCAAACCCTTCTAGTTTCTTTGCCAAGAAAATTTCAAATGGGGTCACAAAAAATTGGTCATGATTGAAATGACTGAAAAACAGTGTACCCCATACCAAGCACAATGTGTTGTTTAATAATTACTTGTTGCAATGAATTAACTCTGTTACCAGACATATTGAAAGGAGTGAAGGAAGAACACAGTATTTACTACAATTTTCCGAAGAAAGTTGTTTGAAAAGTAAGGAAAAATAGGGAAAGGTAATATGTTTATGGTGAAGAGAAAATAGAAGGCTCATGTATTAGAATGATCTTGCTGTAATAATAGCTCAATTAACAAATCACCTAGAAATGAAGTTCTTTCACATGAAGTTAGCTATTTTATAAAAAAAAAAAAAACATCCTTCCAAACTTCATAAATCATATAACGCAAGTTGTCGGTATTTGAGACCACATGACAAAAAAGATTCAATACACATTTTTAGGTACTTATTACCTAGAGAATATATTTTCTATTTGTCAGTCCATTTGAAAGTCAATGGCTCCAGTTCTAAGGAAAACTGAAGACTTTCTTCTGTTTCCAGCTTCTTCTTTATAAGCCTTTTCCCCTTTGTTGGAGATCTTCCAGATGTCCAGAATCTCTCTGATTTCTTCACTTCTACCCAATCAAAACAGTTGTTGTGTGTGTGTTCATCCTTCATTGCCGAAGAAGGCCATGCCATCAGAGAAATAATGACATGGCTTGTACCTGACTTCGTTTTGAGTGAGGGAAGGCTGTGCAGGTCACCAGCCTCACTTCTTCTCCAGAGACATCTGAATCCAGTGACCAGATATTCATCAGGATGACTGGAAATGACCCAGGATGAGGCAACTGCGTTTAAGTGACTTGCCCAAGGTCACACAGCTAGTGAGTGTCAAGTGTAACAGTTAAGGTATAGGAGAAAGACTACTGGATTAGGAGTTTATAGATCTGCATTCTAATCATTCTGCCTCTGCTATCACTAGCTAAGCAGTTCACTTGAGCTTTGGGCTTCTGTTTCCCCATAAGTTAAATTTAAAAATTGGATTAAATAAACCTTACTTGGATTTTTGTCTACCTCTGAGTAAATAGGAATTTTTTAGTGGGTCTATTATTTCATCTGTGAGGATACTTTCACCACTAGGACACACAAAAAGTTGTCTATGCCTTCTTAGTCTGTACTATTCTTATTCATATGTTTTCAAAGAACTTTCATGTTATTAACTTTATTAATTTTTATTAACTTTTTCTGGTTATTTTAATTTCTTGTGTATATGAGTATTGCACTCAGTTTTTCCTGTCCATCTGTTGTTTCTTATTCTTGCTAGATGACTGGTTTACCATTTTTTTAGCCATACATATATATCTCTCTCTATATCTATATCTATCTATCTATCTATCTATATATCTTTGCTAATATCATTTATTATTTATCATTATTGTTTTCAAACATTATCATTGGTAATATTCTGCAACCTACTTTTGCCTACTATGTCTTTCCATTGCCCTATCTATTGTATGTGATTTATGATTCAAAGTCATAGAGTTTCACTCAGAGAATGTGCCAGAAAAAAACCTCATCGGTGGTGGCAAATAGTTTGGGATTGCTGAGAGCACGAATCAGTTTCCCAAATGGGATCTAGCTTGAGATCCTACTCTTACTCACTTTGGGGCCCAATTTGTTGTTAGGACATTGAGTGTCTAAGATGAGAATAGATGGAATAACCACACAGGCTACTCATTTAATGACATTTTATCATCTTGGTAATCTGCTTTTTATCTATTTTTTTTTAAGTCTAGATGGTTTTATATGGCTGTAGATTTCACTAGAGTAACTGTGGCTAACATTCAGGAATTCACATATAATTAGTACGTTGTTAAGTATAAATAAGGGTACAGCCACTTCTTGCTTAACATAGTGGTTCCACCTACAGACCTCTCCCACCGCTCTAGGGGCTCTTCATGACCCCACTCCTGAGGGCCTTTAGTGCTCAGAGGACTCCTGATTTTGGGGCTGCACTGCCAACTCCCACCTGCTTTATGTATTTTCTTCAGCTATTGGAATGTAAGATCCTTGAAGCCAAGCACTCTCTTGATTGCATTTGTTCCCTTTGCTCTCCATGATGTGCTTGGCACAGAGTAAGCAATCGATAAATGCTTTATCCATCTACAAGAATATCCTTGTCTTTGAAGAAAAGACTGAATATTTTTGAGGAAAAAAGATTCTTTGTATCAAATAAAATTGAGGTCGTAAAATTAGTTATGGATATGTATGTCTTGTTTGATATGAGTTTTCAAAATTCAAAATGTCACATTTTCATATATGTATGCTTTGCTGCCTCAGAAATATTATAAGGAATCACTAAGTAAAAAGTTAAAAAGCAGTGTAGAAATAAAAGAAAGATATCATAGAGATGTTATGTACATATACTATATATATATATGTATATATATATATATATGCCTGTATATATTATATATACATTTAAACCTATTTCTGCAGTAGTCATGTCTTGAAAGAAGAATCAGGACAAAAGGGAAAAACCATGAGAAAGAAAAACCAAAAAAGAGAAAATAGTTTTGATCTCATTCAGACTCCATAGTTCTTTCTCTGGATGTGCATAACATTTTACATCATAAGTCTTTTAGAGATTGTATATATTGTTGAGGGGATGAAAATTTGATTACTGTTCAGTCTTTTCAATTCTTTGTGACCCTATGTGGGGTTTTCTTGACAAAGATACTGAGTACTTTGCCATTTCCTTCTATTCATTTTACAGATGAAGAACCTGAAGCAAACAGGGTTAAGTGACTTCCTCAGGGTCACACACCTAGGAAGTGTCTGAGGCCAGATTTGAACTTAGGAAGAAGAATCTTTCTAGTTCCAAACCTGGCATTCTATCCATTACCCCATATAGCTGCCTGAAAATTTGATTTGCTAACAGTTGCATTTTTCAGGGAATGTTTCTCATAAAGGAGAATAAGGAGAGTGTTTGAGTCGTTGCAGAAGCAAAGAAACAGAGAGTGAGCGTGATGTATCTGGAAGATGATAAGACATTAAAGGAATGTCTTGATTGTATGATAAAGTTAATAGAGTATAAGAGATAAGAGATCAGTGAACTAGAAATCTAAAGCCTTGGGTTCCAATCATAGTTTGGACAATTTATTAAAATGAATGCTGCTGTGAATTTCAGTTTCCTCATTTGTAAAATGTGAGTGATCTTTATCCTGTCTGCTTCACTGTGTTGTGGTGAAATTGAATGAAAAAGTACTTTGTAAACTGCAAAGCACTGAACAAGTAAAAGGGTTTGTTATTAGGGCATGATGACAGATGGTGCTAGAAAAGTGGTGCATACCATTTGTCCTTGGACTTCTTTAGGGAAATTTTATGTCAGATAAGAACATTTCAGTGGAATCCTATATCTAGAACCAGAAAGAGAAAAGAAAGGCCAGGTTTAAAAGATGTGTGGATACAGTTATCAGAAATTCATTAAAATTGAAAATGTGAGTCATGGCATTAGTCTTGGAAGGCCTAGAGTTTTTTCTTATCAGTTACTTCATTGTTATGATGTATAAAAGTTGAAAAAGCTGGAGAAATCATTTTGAATCATTTGAAATTTTTTCTTTTGCTGTATAGATTTTTTAAAAACAAAGGAAAGCAAACCCTGATGGCCTGCTTTATTCTTTCATTCTGAGCCTTTGTGGCAACAGATAGAATTGGATTCTAGTAGTTCTTGTCTTTTTCAACACATACTTTTGGCCTTTTGTTTTGAGATGCTCCCTTAGACATGAGTGAGTTTCTCTTTTATATTTGATGGGGGTGTGTCAGACTGTAACACTAATGTTAGCAGCTCTACACTTTCAATTTAGTCAGAGAACTGATAGTTATTTGACCCTTTCAGGTTTGAAAAGGGCTTTATATACCAGACTTTTGAGAAGTGTATACCAAAGGTATTGTCATCCTTGGTTTGCATGTGAAGAAACTAGGATTCAGAAAGAAATGTGTCTTGCTCACGGTCACATAGCTAGCAAGTGAATGAGGCAGAATTTGAACTGAGTCTTTTTGATTTAAAAGTACTCATTCCACTATACCATACTATCATCAGAAAAGACTGTGGCTTTAATTTGCCAGCATTTGGATAACTAAGTGCCACAGATGAGTGAGCAGTGTGGAGATGAATAGAGAACTGACCCAGGAGTAAGGAAGATCTGAGTTCAAGTTCTACCTTACACATATTGATTCTGTGACCCTGGGCAAATCACTTAGCAGCTCAACGCTTCAGGAACTCTCAAAGACTATGTTACTAAGTGCTGATTTGCATAAGGAGAGGGAATTTTTTTCCCTGGGATTTCCCTATACTTGTGAAATGACATTTGAGAGTCCCTTCCTCTTTCTCTGCTCCCAGCATATATAAATATATGCTGACTTACAGCCCAGATGTCAGAGAAAAGACATTCAGAGGTAAAGGAAGGAATTTTACCATCTTAGTTGAATGGGCTTATTTATTGTTATTCCTGAATTCTTCAGAAGGAAAAGGATTGTAAAGGGCAATGGAGACCCTACACTCATATAAGGAGTTGAGAGAAGTCACAGAGAGGAAAAAGAGAAAAAGGACCACTGACAGACTCCTGATAACAACAAGAGAGACTTCTGTTATCACAGGATCACAGAGTGCACAGGCCACTTGGCCATCTTGCCTGGCAGCTCTTGTGCTGCTGGTGGTGGTGATGATGAGGGTAATGAAGAAGAGGAGGAGAAGGAATAAGAAGAAAAAGATGAAAAAAAGCTAGCATTATAGCACTTGATAGTTTGCAAAGTTCTTTAGGTATGTTATCTCCTGTCATAAGCAAAATAATGGCCATGAGGAAAATGGCAGCTTCAGTGCTGCTATGTGTTGTAATGGGATTCCACAGAACCAAAGTCCTCTACTTGTTCCTGTTTGTAGGTGACCTTGCATTTAGACCATCAGAACATATATTTTGAACAGGTACTGCAGAGGAACAGTGAGCTGGGCACAGAATTCACCAGGAGAAAGAAAGTGGGTCAGATTACATTGAGGAAATTGTGATGTACTTTAAATGATTACAAGCTGCTTCCTGATACAAAACCGTATTTACAACACTGTTAGAATTATGTGTATATCTACATATGTGCATATGTATGTAATACTTAAAATTTCATGATTTTTAATGATACAATATTATTAGAAAATTATTAGTATTTTATATATATAATGCAAATATAGGTAAAGTTATTCATATACCTGTGTTTATACGCCTGTAATTGTGACCTGGGCCAAGTTACTCGACTTATCAGATTTCCATTTCAGCTTAAAGTGCACTGAATTTAAGCTGTACCAAGAGTACTAGATTTGAATCAGGAAGACTAGAGTTTGAATCTTGCCTCAGACACTTAGTAACTGTATTTTCCTGGGTAAGTCAAACTGAACCTTTCTGAGCTATGGTTTATTTCACATGCAAGCATAAGGGTGATAATAGCTTTAGCCCTTGCTTCACAGAAGCATGACATGTAAAGCACTTTGCTAACATGAAAGGGCCACGTTTAAATTGCACTAAGATTTTTGTATGTATGTATGTATATAACCATAATAACCATCTAACATATGTGTGTGTATATATATACACACACACATATATATATATGTATAGTTTCAAGTTTTAAACTATTCATAGATTAAAATTACACTAAGATTGGGGATGCCCCGAATATACATATGTATATATGAAGAATAGTCTAGCAATACTTTGTGGTTCTGAACCATAACATTGCTAGTGTTATACATACGTATCTATGTGTTTATATGTGCATACATATTACTAACAACTTTCTAACAATGCTACATGGTTGTAAATAACAAAACATTATTATAACCTGTGACTCATTACTGAAGCTCCAGCTTCCCAAGGATCAGGTTCAGTCTTAAGGACTTCTCAATTGTCATACCCTTTTTGCTTTGAAGAGAGTTTGGCTCATGTCTAAGGGTCCTTAGCTTCTGTGTAAGCCCTCAGGCTAACAAAACATTGAATATAGGTCAGGTTTTATTTAATCTCCTAAATACCACAAAGGACCCAATGCAACAGACAGTAAAGTTTTCCCTCTCCAGGGGGCCTATACAGTCCCCTAGATTTACAGTACTAGTCCAGATGAGCCTCTCTCCATGCAGGAAGAATTTCATGGTTGCTAAGGGTGTTCAAACCCCTTTATCCCTGGTAGGACCTATGTTGTTGTTCAGTCGTGTCTGATTCTTTATGATCTCATTTGTGGTTTTCTTGGCAAAGGTATTAGAGTGATTTGCCAGCTCAGTTTTACAGGTTAGGAATTGAGGCAAATAGGGTTAAATGACTTGCCTAAGGTCACATAGCTAATGTAAGTGTCTGAGGCTAGATTTGAACTCAGGTCTTCCTGAATCTAGGCTCAGCACTATCCACTGGGCCACCTAGCTGACCCTTTCTTCCCTCAGGACCTCACAGTCTCCAGGGCAAGGGAAATGAGAAGGCTGTGTTTCTCATCCACAGCATGGTTGCTATATACATTGAGTCATCTTCATTTCTTTACCTGGATGCTGCTCTTTTTCCTCAGGATGACCTCTGTGGAGTTTCTGGTCTCACTTCCTAGATCTTGCTCAAGAGAATCATGGTTCTCTGGAACTATACTTGTGTATATCTACATGAAACTTCTGCATGTCATCTTTTTCTATATGATCTTTCTGCGTATTCTCCTTCGCAAAGGTCAAACCTAAGGGCCATCTCAACTTTATGAACTTGATTGGACAGGATCTGACGATCATTGATGTTCATTGCTATTTTAATTCTGAAGCAAGGGAACTAGGTCCACAGACCCAGAACAAGAGGCCATGACTATGAGGCAGTAAGGACCTACTTTATCAAGGATGTCACACCTTGGCAGAGGGGAGAAAGGGCTTACTGCTTCTGTGTTATACAGTTATCACCAAAAGACAAAATAATCAATGTCCTAAAAGGAAACAGGTAGATGCAATATATACTGTTATATAATGAACTATAATTTATATGAGGAAGCAGAAAATAACTCGAAAAGGAAGTGAGTTGATAAGTAGAAGGAACAAAGGATAGTAGATGAATAGCCTTAATATTTTATTAAGAGCTATGAAAAACCAAAAGATTTAGAGTACCATGCTTAACCTTGGACTTGTAAATTTGGGTTTTAAAAAATATTCAGATAACTATTTCAAATAACTTGTTTCCTTTGTAATCCTTTGTATTTTATGTTATGCCTTTAAACCATTATTATGAGAAAGGGTTAAAATCCAGAACGAGGAAAGAGAAGTGTCATGAAATTCAAGGAAGAAGGTAAATAGTTAAATGTCAAAAATTGTTGAAAGGTCATGGAGACTAGGATTGAGAAAAGGTCATCAGATTTTGTGGTTAAGAGGTCACTGGCAACCTTTAAGAAAGCTGTTTCAGTAGAGTGGGGCTATGGAAAGCTAGATTGCAAAGGACTATATGGATACTCTTTCTAGAAGTTTAGCAGTGAAAACAGTTGAAATGGGGTGACACTTTGAGGGCCTTAAAAACCCAACAACTTCTCTTATTCCTTTGATCCTCTCATGTTATTATCCCTTATCGATCACTTTCACTGTTAAACTCCTAGGAAGAGTAATCCATTGAGTCTGACCTTTTCTCAGTCCTCAGTCTGAAAACTTTTGGCAAATTTTGACATTTAAACTAATCATCCCTTGACTTCAATGGCACTTGTCTGTCCTTATTCTCTTACCTATCTGGCTATTCTTTATTAGTCACTGTTGGGGCTAATCATCAATTTTCTGTTCCTTAAGTGTAAGCATACCCCGCAAGGTTCTGTCTCGGGTCATTTTCTCTCTAATTAATCTCCCTCAGTGATATCTGCTTCTGTGGGTTCTCTTACAATTCTCATGTTTATGTATCTGGCAGCATTCTCTCTCATGAATTCTAGTCCCATATATCTAGTTGTTTGCTGGATATCTGCTAGATGTCCCATTTGCAATGCAAAGTCTACAAGTCTAAAAGGCAATTAATTTTCTTCCTTCCTAAACCTACCTCTCCTCCCAGTATCCTTATTGGTAAAGTGGTCCCACCATTCTTCTGGTCGCTATAGTTCATCATCTAGGAGTAATCATTTGTTCCTTCCTGTCTCCTGCTACACATAGCCCATAAATTGCCAAGAATTATCCCTCCACAACCTGTCTCCAATCTATCCCCTCCCACTCTCTTCACACATAGTAACCAGTTTAATTAAGGCCCTGGGGACCTCTGGCCTGCACTACTGCCTTAACCTCCTAATTGGTGTCTCGGATTCCTGCCTCTTCCTTTTCTAATTTATCTCTGCCCAAATGCCTAAATACTCTTCCTGAGGTATAGACCTAACCATGTCATCATCTTAATGAAAAATTTACAGTGGTTCCCTAATATTTCTCAGGGGTAGCTAGGTGGTATAGTGGATAGAGCACTGGGTCTGGAGTCAGTGAGATTCATATTCCTGAGTTCAAATCCAGTCCCTGTTGCTTACTAGTTATGTGACCCTGGGCAGGTCACTTAACCCTGTTACATTCCTCAGTTTTTTCATCTGTAAAATGACCCTGAGAAAGAAATAGCACCACTCCAGTATCTTTGCACACAGACAATAAATGTCTGAAGCCAGATTAGAACTCAATTCTTCCTGACTCGAGGCCTGTCATTTTATCTACTGCACCATCTAGCTGCCTGTGCACATAGCTTGCTTTGGATATACAGTTATCCCTGCCACATTGTGACTTTTCTTATTGTGGTTTCCGTATATTGTGGGTCAGCATAAGAAATAAAATGGGACTTTTGGGGGAGTTTTGCAGAAGCAATGGATGACATGCAAAGCCCAGCAGATGACACAGAAAAGTCTAGAAACTCAGAGATGCATAAAATATATGTATATTGAATAATATCAACATATTTTATCTTTAGTACTATAGTAATTCAGAGTTCTTCTCTGGTGTGAAGGGAAGGCAAAACATTTGACTCATTTTCCAGATGGGGTTGGGAGGTAGGGGGAGCATGGCACCCCTAACTTCCATGATGTGAAAGGGATAACTATGTTTTTGCATCTTGTTTCTTCCATTAGATTGTGGACTCCTAGAGGACAGGGACTGTCTTTTGTCCTTTTTTTGCATTCCCAGTGCTTAACACATTGCCTGGCATGTCCCTAAGAGCTTAATAAATATTTATTGAATTGAATTGAACTCAATGATGTCCTCCTTTCTGCATTTGTGTACCTAGATAGAGCACTGGGTCTGGAGTCAGTGAGATTCATATTCCTGTGAGATTCCATATACCTAGAATACACTTGCTCCTCTCTACCTTTAAGAATCTTTATCTTCTATCAAATAAAAACTATGTTTCAAAGTATAGTGTTTAAGATGAGGTATTAAGAGAAGATCATTAAGATAATTGATAGATATCTTACCATTGCTTTAGAGGAATGGGGATTAGGCATGTTATAATATCCAGATTAAAGAAATACAGGTCAAATGTAATCAGGAAGTCAATGTTTAAAGCAACATCCCTTAATGGTTTTCTGCCAGAGAGATGTGCCGACTGACTTCACAACTTTTTAGACAGGATGCTAGTGCATTAGTATATAAATGGGAAGGAAGCAAAGACCTTTCACTCACCTTCATATAATCATTTTCTCCTCCAATTTTGAATAGCTATAATTATTAGAAAATTTCCTCTTATATTGAGTCCAAACCTGTCTCTATGTTAACATCAACTATCAATTCACCAACCACTCTACAAAGAAATATCATGGAACTTAGCCAAAAAACCCCCCAAAATTCTAAAATACAATATGTTTAAAAAATAGTATCATGTAAAGACATGTTTTGTAACTTGTTTCCTAGTCTATAAAAACAGGGGAAACAAAACCAACTATTTCTTGGTACTGGTATGAAGAATAATTTAATTACCAATCACTGGAGCCTTTGAAATTTTAACTACCACATAAATACATAGTAACGCTACCATAGTCCCATTACAAGTACTTATTAAAAAATTATAAACAAATAGCTAGAAGAAGAAAGATTTTTTCTCCCTTGTGGTTCAAATTAATTTTGAGGACTTTAACCAAACATCTCCAATTTTATGTTCTGTTTGGCAAATAATATGTTATCTATGTTATTAATATTAATCATAATATTTTATATTAATGACATATTACCCTTCAAAGCATTAGAGTATAGCTACAAGTTAACAAGGCTTTGAGAAACTCATCTTCTTTGCACAACTGATTTGATATTTGAAACAGGTATTATAATTCTTCACATGTCAAGATTTGAAAAACTTCTCATGGAAAATGTATTCCCTAAATATTTACTCTACTCTTTGCTTGGCTACAAATCTTCTATTATTTTGCTAACAAATCCTGTCTGTATTATTTAGTAATATGACCTGACATATGCCAATTGTCCTATAACTAAACCCACTAGTTAGCTGTGTTTCAGTTTTCTTGAATCTGATTTAGTGAAACTAAATCTTATTTCATATACACTGAAGAATTAAAGCAAAAAGCTCTCATGAATAACTCTGACCTCTCCCACCCTATAGTGTTCTCAGGTGCCAGACTCTTTGGATCTTGAAAGTATCAGCCAGTGTGCTAAAGTGCTATTAAATTTCTAATCACCTGAAATAGTTGCATCAAAGTGTTAATGTTGCAATTAACAATAGATTTTTGAACTAGAAACCTAGAACTACTGTGTTTAGATTCATCTGTCACAATTCATCTGCTAAAACATCTTTTGGAAGTAATGTGTAAACTTAGATTCACTATTACTAGTTGATAATATATAGCAATTTATATACACTTGTGAATTTGAGCTCTATTTTCCTTCTGTTTATGTTCATTGCTTATATCAAATCAAAATGATCCTTTCAGTATTTCATAAGGATTTACGTGGTACAACTGTTTCTTAAATAAGGAATCAGTATTTGTCTTTCTCCTGACATTCAGTCAGTCCTCAAGCCATTTTTTAAAAAAATGAAATGTTTGGAAGAAAGATGCAATATAAATTTAAGAAAAAATGAAACTCGAGTACTAAAATCAACTTTTATTAGTTTATAAATCTTTGTAAAAAATGAGAACCCAACACATTTCAATGTTATTGTGACTATGGCAAGAAGATCCAATTGAATGCTATATATCTAAGGTTTGAATGGAAAATCCCTCAAAATCTGGATATAGCATGTATGCAAAGAGGCAAATAAAGATGTGATATACAGAAAACTTCCTAACCATTAAAATTATTCCCAATTTGGGCTTCCTCAGGAGACAGTGACTGGATTCCCTTGCCCTGGAGACCTTCAACTGAAGGCTGGGCGGTCACTTACAAGTGTGTTGTAGTTCAGACTATGAGCTGGATGAGATGACCTCTTGGCTCCCTTCCAATTCTCAGATAGCCTCTGAGGAATCATCCAACACTGATTCTGAGATTGTTTTATTTAATATTCATAATCATTTCATGAGGTAAATAACAAAATTAATAGTGTTTCAATTTTTCAAATGAAGTCTGAATAAGGCTCAGGGAATTTGCAGTGTCTCTCCTCAAACCTAACCCTAACCCTAACCTGTCTTCTCCCTCCATTGCTCTTTTACAGTCATACTGTGCAAATAAGGGAGCATTTTCAACAGAATATTCAGCTACTAATTGAGAGCTATTGTACTATTGTATAATGTCAAGCAGTAGGGGATGAAGTGCTAAACTCTTGGAGTCAAGAAGACCTGAGTTCAAATCCACCCTCAAATACTTATTAGTGTGTGACCATGTGTGTCCATGGGAAAGTCATCTAGCCTCTCTTCACCTCAGTTTCTTCATTTGTAAACTGAGCATAATAATGGCATCTACGTTATAGGATTATCATGAGGATTACATGAGACAATATATGGAAAGTGTTTTGCAAGCTTTATAGCACAATATAAAGGGTGGCTATTATTGTATCTTCAGTTGTAAAAAGTTACATTTTTTAAAATGTGTGGGAAGTCCTACCAAAATCTATGATTCTCCAACCCCTTTAATATTTCATTGTAACAAATATAATTTAGTATTTCTTTAGGAAACGCAGTAAATCAATGGTAGTTTGAAGTATTGCAAAATTTAGTGCTTATCAAAGCAGGAAATATAAAAACCCTGAAGCAATTAGACATTTTCATGGATTTAGTTATTGTAAGAAGCAGGTACCATACAAAGACAAAAAAATGAGAAAATGGCCCCAAAATAGGTATACAGACATCTATGGGGAACTTTAACAGTTACTCATATCTCTGACAAATGCTAACTCTATAGTCATAGTCAGAAACATATTATCTATCTAGATATTGGAGGCTATCTTATTAGTAGATGAGATTTAACTTTATGTTCTTTAGGAATGTTCTGATGAAGGAGTGTAAGGGACAGCTGCGTGGGTTTGTGTACTGGGTTGGGCAACTGATAGTTTATGTCTATGAGACATTGAATGTGATCATTGGAAGATCTAAGAGTCTGCAGCTGTTCTGGGGTGCCCTTCCCCCAGACTGATGACTCCATGCTCATAGCTGGCCAAAACTAGAAATGGAGAACCAGAGACAGCATATGGCCAAACCCTGAAGCCTTTACACAACTCTTGAGTTGCCATTCTTAAGAAAAACATGCCACAACTCAGAAATTAAAAGTTCCACTGTTTTAATTTTCTGTGACCCCGAACCAGTAAGTCTTTTTGTCTTTCCTATTTTTATCTTCTATTTAACAAGCAGCAACAGTAATACATATTGTACAAGCATTTGTTTATTTCATCACTACCAGGATACAAAAGAATGAACAGCCACCTTACTGTCTCTAATCCTGGCTTTTACTCCTTTCATCTTGCTATTTACAACGGACCCTATTCTTTTCTTTAGAGCAAGGGAACAATCAAGTTCATTATGAAATCAATGTCTAAAGCCATTTTAAAAATTCATCTTGCTGTAATTTAAAATGTATTAGGTATCCATAAAAAATAGTGGCTAACAATATGATACTAAATTTGAATATGTTTTTTTTAAAATTCTGATGACATCCAGTTATAACAAGAACGAAGTCTATAGAACTTTGATCATCAAAGTACAATCTGCCCTTGTTTCTTTCTGTCTTCAGAACATTTTGTTTTGAGGAATCTAAGTCATTTGCTGAATTCCATGGATCCATTTTGATCTCTTTAAACAACTACCTTTTTCTCCTCCCTAGCAAAATTGTTTCTCTTTGTGTCTATAGAATCCCATTCTTGAGAGCTTCCTATCCATCCTGGTCTTACTTCTCTTGTTGAAGATTTGTCCATGGGTTCCTTATATCTTTCCTGAACTCTTTCAAAATCTATTCTCTTCAAATTTAATTTGCCTGCCATATTATTCCCAAATCTTTTTTCCCTCCTCTATTACAAGCTCTAAGTTGGAATGTTCACTTTTTTCAAGGTTCCTGTCATTTCCACCTCAGCAGCTAGTTCCTCTTTAATGCTGAGACTCAGTTCTAGAAAAGAATTTTTTTCTTGTTTGTTGTTCTACCTATTTTAAAACTGTTTTTGAGGCAAATCAGGAAATCATTAGCTATTTTGATTTTGGCAGAGAGAAAGAATTAAAACAAATGTTTAGATAATTGAAATCTCCCATCACTACTGCATCTTGCCTACTATGCTTCTTTTCTGTTCCCTACACGCCTCATCAATTTTCTCTTTCTGTCTTATTGTTGTGTTTGTCCTTCGTTCTTGAAGAGGACCATAATGTGAGGATGATATGACCTGCAGTTGACTTTGATTTGAGTGAGGCAGGGCTGTGAAAGGTCACCAACCTCACTTTCTTCTCCTGAACCATCTGGATCCAGTGGCCTGGTATTCATCAGGACTGCTGGAGATGTCCCAAGATGCCATGTGAGACCCTGGCCCTTTCAGGCTAAAGTCTTATCACATTCTTACTGTGAGTGAGATACACCCATTCAATGAATAGGCTTCTTTAAGTTACTCAAGAGATGGCCCCTTTAATAAAAAAAAAATCACATTGGGAAGGGAAGACCCTCAGGGTTCCTGGGTAAAAGAGAAACAATGACTATGTAGTAATTACATTCACTCTGTGCTAGGTAGGTGGGGACTTGTCCAGCCTATGAGCTCCAGAGTGTGTTGGGTTTAAGGCTTGGTCTTTTTTGAGCAAGAAATATAGCCAGCAAACCCAAAGGAAAAAAAGGCATTTTTTGTCCATGGGGTGTAGCTTCCCATGACTAGAACATCAGAGGAGTGGAGAGGAGAGAAGGGGAGGGGAGGGAGAAAAGGAGGGGAGAGGAGAGGAGCTGCAACTTATTCACAGGTTGTGTTTGTCCTTTGTCCGATTTTTTTCCTTGTTAATAGTGAATCACTAGTGAATAAGCATTTACATAGTAAAATAAAGTGTTCCTTGGATCTACTACAAATAGAACTACTTTGTATATTACTCTGTGCCAGGAATTATGCTATATCCTATATCACTGTTATCTCATTAGATCTTTGTATGACAATCTCAAATTTCGCTTGCTTTTTATCTGTATTTTGCAGTTAGGTTTATAGATATTGGAGACCATAGGCTCAGAATGGCTTCTCTCTTGTAAACTGTAAACTGTAGTCTCACCTTCTACTCTTCTTACATTTTAGCTACTCTCCGTGGTATCTGTCTTGGTTGATATAATGGACATAGGCAGTTTTCTACCTTTCCCCTTTCCTTTCCTGAAGGAACTGGAGAAAATCACAAAAATGTACTAACCAGGTCTACTATTAATTTGTATTATTGAATTTTAATTTACTGCAGCAAGACAGGTCTTTTACACCTCCTTGATTGATTAGATGGATGAAAAAAATGGTAAGCCACTCTAGTATCTTGCCAAGAAAACCCCAAATGAACAACAAATTGGTTAGATATCTCACTCTCTGTGGTGGCTGTTCCAAACCTTTTTCTCATGGTCTCCCTCCCTCCCTCCCTCCCTCTCTTACTTCATAATTCACTGAAAAAAAATTGAATCCTTCAACTGAAACTCCCTTCCTCCTCAGCTTACCTTAATCAGACACTTTCATCCACCATAACTTTTTTCTTGGTTGAAGAAGTGGCCTTTCTCTTTTCTAAGGCCAATCATAGTACATGTACCTTTGAAATAATACCTTCCTGTCTTCTCCAGCATGTTCTTCCAACATCTAATATTCAGTTTCTCCCTATCTACTGACTTCTTTTCTGCTGCCTACAAATACATTTATGGCTTTTATTTTAAAAATTCTCACTTGATATGACCATTCCTGATATGTTTCCTATGTCTCTTTCCCCCTTCTCAGATAACCTGATTGAAGAAGCAGTCTATGCTAATTGCTTTCACTCTTCTCCTCTCACATGCTTGTAGACCATTCTGCAATATGGCTTCTGACCTCATTGAACTGCGCTCTTCAAAGATACCAGTCACCTCTTTTTGTCAGATCTAATGCCCTTTTCTCAATTCTTATCCTTTTGAGATCTCTGCATCATTTGACATTGTTTATCACCTTTCTCTCTTCTCTTCTCTAGGTTTTCATGACATTACTCCTACCTGTGTCTTCCTCCATGGTTTCCTTTGTTAAGTCTTCCTGTAAGATATTTTGCTCTCAACTTCAATGTTTTTCTGTTATATCACGCTTACTCACTGATTTGTATTATAGGTATCTGCATACTTGCCTTATTTTACCATTAGAATGTAAATTCCTTGAAGACCAAGATCATAATTCATCTTTGTGTTCCTACCAGTCCCTGTCCACAATGCTTTATACCTTGTATGAACTCAGCATAGATTTGTTGAATTAAACTAAGATATAATATCCCATTAGCATTGATGAGGCTGAATGCTTGCCTATAGGGTTAGGCATGCTGGTTTGGAGGCAATTTAAAACCACAAATACTCTGAAAGTAATAATATCTTGTATATTTATGCATCGTTATCTTTAAATATACTTTTTGTTTTTATTCTCCATGTAATGAAAAAATGACATAAGATTTGCATAATCATGGTCATTGGAAAGAGTTGTTGGGATATGGGGCTTCTAAAGTCAACAAGGAAGACAAAAGGGGATTTGATCACCCTTTGTAGCACATTTGTCTCAAAATGTGCAATTGAATGAATGTTATGCTATTTCATGGGTTTAAATTGTTTTAATGTCACCAAAATGGCATCTAATTAATATATGCAAGTAATATATAAAAATTCCCTGAGTGCCATAAAGTTCTCCTGTTCCTGCTGTTACATTTATTTATAGCAATATGTGGTGCTTAATGTTCTTTGATTTTAAAAGCATTTTATAGACATTTGCCACTTGCACTTTCTCTTTGGGGAAAGTACTAATCTTACACCTCAATTTAATATGGCAGATTGTCAAAGCATTTAGAAGTAAATATCAAAGTTGTTCTCTATTTACCAAAGGATTTAAGCTATTCTTGAAAATTTATGGGCAAACATGTTTGTAGCTGAATGGTATAATTTAAAAGAAGAAACTTGTTCTCAGTCTAATATGTGCCATCTTTTTTTTTCACAGTTTGTAATCAAATAGTGTGTGAATTCAAACTGTCTCTAAAGCTATGTGATTATAGAAACAGTTGTAAAGCATTAATGAGGAAATGGACTTGAGTATCCTTCCTTGTCTATTTTATATGGGGAAATGGAACATTTAGATAGAGACATGGGATGACTCTCCCATCAAAATGTATCAACATTAACACAGATGAGGACAGACTCTTTGATAGCATATTGGTGAAATCTTATTTTGCCCAGGAAAGACGAAGGGAGATTTCAAACTTACAGGGGTTCAGATATGCCTTTCTTCATATTTAGCTACTTCTCTGAAATACTCTAAATTCAGAAGTTTTTGCTTGCCTGTTTATACATACAAAACTGATTTAGACAGGTGCCAAGAGGGTCTGTGAATTCAATAAGTGGCAATTTGTCACATATCCTCCTTCTGCAACTGAATATTTGGGCATTTATGGGGCAGAGATGTTAATATTTATGATGCCAAGGAGTAGAGCCCTGTTTCCTCCTCTTGTAGAAAACTTTTCAGCTCTTCCTTTCTCTTCTCCAGTTTCTGGTCCATAGAATGTAAAGCCTTGTAGTGGAAGTTCAGGGAAAAGCATTCCTTCTTCCTGAGGGACAAAAGAAATCCTACTGTCCTGCTACTTAACCAGGAAAATGATATGCTTCGTAGAAACTAGGGCACCTTGTAAGAGGACAGTGAAATTCCCACTAGTTTATTGAATGTATTAATTTGCCTTCAATTATAAAAATGTTTTTGAGGATAATAGACAGGTAATAGACCAAAGGTTTTGATACCTTCACATTATTCTATAGACAAAGAAGTAATAGCATATTTCTATCTTGAATAAAACATATGGAGCTTCTTTGTTTCTAATGATATACCTTTGAATTTGTATTTTCTTGGCCCAGTTAATTAAATTTGAAGTTATTTTTGTTAAAATTGGGATGCAAACAAAATAGAACATGACACTGGAGTATGGCAAGAGCACTGGTCTGGAATTCAGGAGACTTGGGTTCTAATCCTGACTCTGACATGGCAGTGTGTTCTTTGGCGAGTTATGTCTAAGCTATGTGACCGTGGAAATCACAGAATAACAGAATTTTAGAATGGGAAGTCACCTCGAACATTTCTAGGTTCCTGAATTCTCCTCATTGGTAAATGGGGATAGTACTTGTACGATGTATTTTTTATGGTCATTTTGAAGGGAGCACTTTGTAGGTCTTAAAGCACCATATACATGTGTGAAGACTTAAAAAAAATATTTCTTCATATTATACAGTTTATTTCCATATGTAAAAGGAATTTGTACTATGATATACCCAATAAGTGGTCAACTAGCCTCTGCCTGAAGATCTCCCATGAGGGGAACCAGTACCTCTCTAGGTAACCCACTCTATTTGTGCACAACTCTAATTATTATTATGTTTTTCCTTATATTAAGTCACAATTTACATCTTTGCAATTTATATCTGTTGCTCTTGATTCTATATACTGAGCACAAGTAGAATATTTAATCTTGGATGGAGCCAAGATGGTAGAAGAAAGGGAGGAACTCTCCTGAACTCTCCCCAAAATGCCTCCAAACACCTTTAAATAATGCCCTCAAACAAATTCTGGAATAGCAGAACCCACAGTAAACGAGGTGAAATGATTTTCTAGCTCAAGACAACTTAGAAGGTCTACAAGAAAGGTCTGTTGTATGGGGTGAGAGTGGAGTATGGTCTAGATCAGGCCAAACTCCAGAAAATCAGCAGTAGGCCTTGTTCAATCAGTGACAGCAGTGGCGATTTCCAGACTTCTCAGCCAAAAGATCTCAACGGGGTCAAACAGTTGGAAAGAAGGAGCATATAGGGGACCCTTTACTGGCACTGAGGACAGTACTCTGTTGCATTGCCCATACTTGGATGAGGGTTGCCGTCCCAGGGTGAGGAGGAGCACTAACACACCAGAACTTGTGGTAGCAGGGGAGCTGGGACCCTTGTCACAGTTCTGGGTCATTCATAGAGCAGAGCACAAGCCAGGAGAGTAGGAAACATGCCTCTCCTTAGATCACACCACCTTGGAAAAACTGAAAACTTAGGGTCCCCAGAATTATCTCTGAAAACTGTTGCACAAAAAATCTGAAGCTTGGAACAGTGTCCTCTCTACTCTGGAAGTAAAACCCCACTTTAGAGTAGAGTTAAAAGTCAAGAAATAGCCTAAAAATGAGCAAACAACAGACACAGATTCTGATTATAGAAAGTTCCTCTGGTCATAAGGAAGATCAAAACACAGATTCAGAAGAAGACAACAAAGCCAAAGCTCCTGCATCCAAATCTCTAAGAAAAATGTGAATTGGTCTCAGTCCATGGAAGAGCTCAAAAAAGATTTTAAAAATTATGTAATAGAGGTAGAGGAAAAATTGGGAAAAGAAATGAAAGTGATACAAGAAAATCATGAAAAAAGAATCAATAGCTTGGTAAAGGGAAAAAAAAATTACTGACAAAAATAACACCTTGAAAAACAGAATAGGCCAAACTGTAAAAGAGGCACAAAAATCCAATGAGGAAAAGAATATCATGAAAAGCAGAACTGACAAAATGGAAAAAGAGGTGCATAAATTCACTAAAGAAAACTTCCTAAAAAGTAGAAGTGTACAAATGGAAAAGGAAGTGTGGAAAAAAATCCTTAAAAATTAGAATTGGGCAAGTGGAAGTTAATGACATGAGATGTCATGAAACAATCAAACAAAACCAAAAGGATGAATAAGTAAAAGAAAATGTGAAACATCTCCTTGGATAACCAACTGACATGGAAAACAGATAAAGAATTTTTGGACTGCCTAAAAGCTATGATCATAAAAGGAGCCTAGACATCATCTTTTAAGAAACTATGAAGGAAAACTATTAACATAATTGATTATGTAAAATTATATGATTATATCAATAGATTTAGAAAAAAGCTTTTGATAAAGTACAACACTCATTTCTATTAAAAACACTTGGAAACATAGGCATAAATGGATTTTTCCTTAAATTGCTAAAAAGCATTTGTCTTAAACCATCAGCAAGCATTATTTGAAATGGAAATAAGCTAGACACCTTCCCAGTAAGATCAGATGTGAAACAAGAATGTCCACTGTCACCGATATTATTCACTATTTTATTAGAAATCCTTACAATAGCAATAAGAGAAGAAAAAGGAGGAAACAGAATAGGGAATGTGATAATAAGACAACCTCCTTTTCTAGATGATATGATGATATACTTGGAAAACCCCAAAGATTCAAGTAAGAAGTTAGTTGAAACATTGAATAATTTTAGTAAAGTAGTAGGAAATAAAGAAAATCAACATAAATCATTAGTATTCCTATATATATTACAAATACAATCCTACAAGAAGAGATAGTAAGAGATCCTATTTAACATAACTCAACAGTATAAAATACCTCAGAGTACACTTGCTGAAATAAACCCAGGAACTATATAAAAAATGATACAAGTAATTCATTGTGTACCATCTAAACAGACCAATATGTGGAAGCACCATGAAAAGGGCTTCCTGTATGGTTGTTATTTCTGAGTTAACGAGTTCAAGGAAGGTTTATATGCAATTTTTTTCCCATGGGGAACCAAAATTAACACTATTGATTATCTTTTATTCTACCAACATTTTTCCAACCATTCAAGGTCAAGCAGAGAGAAGAACAAAGTAAAATATATAATTTTAGATTCAATTTTCATGGTATAATTTAAAATGGAGGACAGTCCAATTATCTGTTGCTCTTGCCATCTGACTATCTAACCTAACATTTCCTATCATTCTGTTAAGATATTGTCAACCTTTTCTCATAAGCTTAGACATAAATAGCCCAATGTCTTTCATATCTGTTTTTGGCAAAACATCTTCCAAGTTCTAACATTTATTTGATCAATTTTTTTTAAAAAAAGTCATTTAATGTAGAAAGGAAAGAAAGGAAAACAAAGTTAATTACTTTGTGGTAATTTCATTTAAAAAATTAATCTAAAAATCTTATATTGATGACTTTAAAAAAAACCGTAGTTATTTCAAGTTGTGTCCCCTCCTTCCCTGAGCCTTGTTTTGTGAAAAAGAAGAATAGTTAATAAAACCAACATGAACAACCACTATGATTGGTAACGTATGCAATCTTCCACAGCCATTATTTCCTACCTCTCCAGTGAAATGAGGGTAAGGAATTTCTTCATCTCTTCGCCAGCAGAAGGAGTAGTCATTATAAATTCACAGTGTTAGGCTTCAGTTTTCATTTTATACTTTAAAAAGTCTTGGTACATATTATTTACCTGATTTTTCTTGCTTCACTCCATTTCTATTCATATGACTTGGCCGTTATTTTCTGAATTCCTTCTCTTTGTTGTTTACTATCACACAATAACATTTCATTATGTTCATGTACTATAATTCATTATTTTCTTTTTAGTGGACTCTGCCTTTGATGGGTTTAGGAGCCAGTATGAGTTGGCTCAACCGTGCACCTATGATGTAATATGATAGAATGGACCTCTTTCCCAAACTGCTTTGCAGTTTTCTCAGCACGTTTTATTGAATAGATGATCTTTGTGTAATAATTCCAATTCTTTGGCAACACAAAAATTGCTCCTATGATTATTTTGGTAGATATGGGGCCTTACCTTTCTGGTTTTGATCTCCTTTGTATATAAACCTATTACCAGGATATCTAGGTCAAAAGTACTAGGGGTGGAGCCAAGATGGCAGAGTAACAACACTGGTTTGCTAGCCCTTTCCCCATAAACCTAGTCAAATACCTTTAAAAAATGGTTCTAAACAAATTCTGGACTGCAGAATCCACAGAATGATGGAGTGAAGCAAATCTCCAGTCAAAGATAGCCTGAAAGGTCCCCAGGAAGTGTCTATCATGCCACACTGGGGGGCAGGGCATGGTCCAGAGTGGGCCATGGCCAGCACAAACCAGACCTGAGAAGGTATAGGAGGACTGAATCTCTCACACCTATGACGGTTTCCAGACTTTACAACCCCAAAACGCTGAGGACAAATTGGAAGGATAGTGGAAAAAGCCTGTGGGATCAGTGCAGGAAAGTAGAGGGTTCCAGCCCTAGGGCAGCAGAGCGGGGAGGGGGTGGAGAAACCCGCTGGAGCCCCAGCAACAGCAGAGGCAGCTGCAGTCACTGTTTATGGAGTTTTAGGTCCACAGATTGTGGAGAAATCAAGAGACTGACAGTACACTCCCCACCCCCACTGGAAGCAGAGATCTACCTTGACAAAGAGATCTAAAGTCAAGTAAATGCCTAGGGAAATGAGCAAAAACCAGAAAAAGAATCAGACTATAGAATCTTACTTTGTTGACAAAATAATCAAACCATGCAAACAGAAGACAACTAAGTCAAAGCTCCTCCATCCAAAGCCTCCAAGAAATATATGAATTGGCCTCAGGCCATGGAAGAGCTCAAAAAGGATTTTGAAAAATCAAATAAGAGTAGAGCAAAAATTGGGAAGAGAATTGAGAGTGATGCAAGAAAATTATGAAAAACAAGTCAACTGCTTGCTAAAGGAGACCCAAAAAATGCTGAAGAAAATAAAACTTTAAAAAAAGACTAACCCAAAAGACAAAAGTGATCCAAAAAGCCAATGAAGAAAAGAATGCCCTAAAAAGCAAAATTGGCCAGACAGCAAAGGAGATCCAAAAGCTCACTGAAGAAAATAATTCCTTAAAGATTAGAATGGAGCAGTTAGAAGGTAACCACTTTATGAAAAATCAAGAAATTATAAGACAAAACCAAAGAAATGAAAAAGTAGCAGACAATGTGAATTATCTTGTTGGAAAAACAACTGACCTGGAAAATAGATACAAGAGAGACAATTTAAAAATTGTGGGACTACCTGAAAGTCATGATCAAAAAAAAGAGCCTAGACATCATCTTTCAAGAAATTAACAAAGAAAACTGTCCTGACATTCTAGAACCAGAAGGTAAAATAGATATTGAAAGAATCCACCAATTGCCTCCTGAAAGAGATCCCAAAAGGAAAACTCCTAGGAATATTGTAGCCAAATTCCAGAGCTCCCGGGTCAAGGAGAAAATATTGCAAGCAGTCAGAAAGAAATAATTTGAGTATTGTGGAAATACCATCAGGATAACACAAGATCTGGCAGCTTCTACATTAAGAGATCACAGGGCTTGGAATATGATATTCCAGAGGTCAAAGGAGCTAGGATTAAAACTAAGAATCGCCTACCCAGCAAAACTGAGTATAATACTTCAGGGGGAAAAATAGTCATTCAATGAAGTAGAGGACTTTCAAGCATTCTTGATGAAAAGACCAGAGCTGAATAGAGAATTTGACTTTCAAACACAAGAATCAGAAAAAGCATGAAAAGGTTAACAGGAAAGAGAAATTATAAGGGACTTACTGTTGAAATGTTTATATTTCTACATGGAAAGATAATATTTATAACTCTTGAGACTTTTCTCCATATTAGGTAGTTGGAGGTATTATTTCCATATAAACAGAGGGCACAGGGTAAGTTGAATAGGGAGGGATGATATCTAAAAAATATATATAAAAATAAGGTGTAAGAGAGGAATATATGGGGAGGAGAAAGGGAGAAATAGAATGGGGCAAGTTATCTCACATGAAAGAGGCAAGAAAAAGCTTTTTCAATGGAGAGGAAGAGGGGGGAGATGAAAGGGAAAAAGTGAACTTTATTCTCATTACATTTGACTTAAGGAGGGAATAATATGCACACTTAATTTGCTATGAAAATCTGTCTTACACTACAGGAAATTAGTTGAGAAGGGGTGGAATGTTAGAAAGGAGGGGGTAATTAGAAATAAACACTTTTGTGGAAGGATAGGGTCAAAAGAGAGAATAGAATAGAATAAATGGGGAGCAGAATAGGATGAAGGGAAATATAGTTAGTCTTTCACAACATGACTTTTATGGAAGTCTTTTGCATAACTGCACATGTATAACTTATATTGAATTGCTAACCTTCTCAGTGGGAATGAGTGGGGAGGGAGGGAGAGAAGTTGGAACTCAAGGTTTTAAAAATGAATGTTAAAAATTGTTTTTATGTGCAACTGGGAAATAAGATATACAGGCAATGGGATATAGAAATCTATTTTGCCCTACCAGAAAATAGAGGGGATGGGGATAAGAAAAGGGAGGACAGATTTGGGGGAAAGGGTAATCAGAATGCACACTCTCTTGCTATGGGTGGCAGGGAGCTATGGGAAGAAAATTTGGAACTCAAAATCTTGTGGAAATGAATATCTAAAACTAAAAATAAATAAATAAATTTTTTAAAAATGAAAAACTTGCTGCCAAAAAATTTTAAATACTTTAGTGACTATTTTTGCATAATTTGAAATTGTTTTCCAGAATTGTTATAACATATCCCAGCTCTGCTGTGATATTGGAATATTGGAATATTCATGTGCCTGACCTTTGTAAACTTGTTTAATATAAAGTGAAACCTCAGTTTTCTTTTAATTTCCATTTCTCTTATTAAGAATGATTTGGAGAAATCTTATGTGACTATTACTATAGTGGAATTTTTCCTTTGAGAATCGTATGTTCATATCTCTTATCTATAAGGTAATGTATTTTATTCTTATATATTTTTGTTATTCTTTGCACATCTTTCATATGCTTTCATGTCCTCATATTAAAGATAATAGACACAAAATTTTCCCAATTAATAGTTACCCTTATCCAACTGCATTGATTTTGCTCATGAAAAGAAATTTACATTTCATGCAATCAAAATTCTTTATTTTTTTCTTTTACTAGACACTGTTCCTTGTTTGGCTAAAAATTCTCCCCTTAGCAATAGTTGTGAAAGATACTTCCTGACATTTTTTCAGATTTTTGTCATTATGTGAGTTTTTATATTTTGACTATATATCCTGTTGGAATTTATTCTGTTGTACAGGATGTGCTGGTAAATAACTGACCCTGAAAAAATGTACACATGACACACTTCTAAATTTAATCTACATTAGTAACATTTTCTCCATTATTTTCTTAAGTCTAATCAATCAACAAAATAATAAATCAAGCCCTGATTTGTTGCATTTGCCAATTTCTGAGGTGCAAATGCTTATAATAAAAATTTAACAACCAGCAGGAGCTGGTTTGAGTTGGCTCTGGTACTTCCTTCTGGTGGTCTATGTTGTAAAATGCTGATATTGACCTATTTGCCCAACTTCTTTCTAGTTTTTTCAGAATTTTTGTTGAATAGGGGATCCTTCCCCAAGTATCAGCTACTTGGATGTTAAGTGAATTTATTTCTGATTCTTATTTATCTGGTCTACACATTTATGGTTCTATTGTTAACAAGTACCAAACCATTTTCATGATTACTTCATTGTAATATAGTTTGAACTCTAGAATTGCTTTTCCCCTTTCAGCACTATTTTTTCCCATTATTTCTCTGGTGATCATAGGCCATTTCTTTACATAAATGAATTTTGCTATCATTTTGCATTGTTCTACAAAGTATTCCTTTGTAGTTTCATTGATAAATCCTTAAATCTGTAAATTAATTTAAGAACTATTATAACATTATTTGGCATGACCCCAAATGAGTGATGAATATCACTCTAATCATTTCTGTGGCTATTAATTAATTAATTGCATTATTTCTCTAAAAAGTGTTTAATTGTGTGTGTGTATATATATATATATATATATATACTTTGATTGTATCTTGGAAGATTGGCTCTCATCTGTTTTATTCATTTTGTAGTTATTTTGATGGTCTTCCTTTCTTTTCATTTCTTTATGGATTTTATTATTGCTATGTGATATGCTAATGATATTTGTGAATTTGTTTTGTTTACCGATACATTATAGTAGCTATTAATTATTCCAATTAGTTTCTTTGCCATTTTTTCTAATTTAATTTTTATTTTTTCAATTAAGGATTTATTTACTCTTCCCATCTTCTTCCCCTCATTGAAAAAAATTCTTGTCAGAAATGTGCAAAGTAAAACAAAATTCATTCCCACATTGGTCATTTAAAAGAAAAAAACAAAACCTATGTCCTATTTTGCATCTTTGTCAGGCTGTGGTCATTGATTTCTTGGAATCATGGAGGGGGAGGGGTCATCGCATTGATCCGAATTTTTGAGTCTTTCAAAGTTGTTTGTCTTTGAAATATTGTTATTATTATCATATAATTTATTCTTTTTGTTCTGCTTATTTTTGCAACAATTCATATGTTTTCCCAAGTTTCTCTGAAACTATCCTTTTCATCATTTCCTATGATATAATGATGTCCCATTATATTCTAATAAAACAATTTGTTCAGTCATTCCCCAGTTGATAAACATCACCTTAATTTCCACTTCTTTATCACTCTGGAAAGGAATTGCTATGAATATTTTTGTGCACATGAATTGTTTTCCTTTTCATTTTATCTCTTTGGAGTATAGAATTGCCAGTGGTACGACTGTGGCAGAGGATGTACATAATTGAGTAACTTCCTTAGTTTCATGCTCCATTCCAGAATGCCTGGACCAATTCACAGTTCTACTAGTAATGAATTAAAGTACTTATTTTTTTCCTGCATTCCAAGATAAGTTTTTTAAGCTCTATATTTCCTTTGTAGTTGGTTGGAATATTTTATATTTTTGTAGGTAATTTTACATTTCCTTTAAATTCTCAGGTGTGTTAGCATGCAATTGTTTATTGTAGGTTCAATTCTATTTTCTCTAAGTTAGTAGTTGAAACTCAGACCATGATCAAAGTTGGGACTCAAGCACCTCCATTTTAATTAGAATTAAAATTTTTGCTTTGTTGCAAACTTGTTTAATTAATTATGCTAAACTAGAATTTATTATCCATTGCAAATTGAATGAAAATTCTCAAAATTGCTAAGTATATTGTTCATAGCACAGTGTAATCCAGCCTTGTTAAAATAATGTGCTTTGGCTTTTTTATTGCCTTTAGGAACTTTGAGTTGAATGAAGAAGATCAGTGGATTTACCAGGCAATTGTAGATCAGTATCCAAAAGATATTCAGGGAAGAAGAACTTTGTATTTGGATATGTTACAGAAGTGTTTACCGCACAAATCTAGGCATGATCTGGTGAGTGCTATTTTGAGTACTAAGAAGTTTATCAGAAAAAAATTATATTTTCAGCACAAAATCTTGTTGAAAGTGACCTTTTAGAAATAATTTAGTTCATAGTGTAAAGAAGGTAAACATTTAAATTTAAATAAGGCCACCATTGTACCGTCATATCTAATCATTTTTATCATTCCTGTTCTTGACAAATTATTACATCTTTATAAGAAAAATTGTTTGTAAAGGTAGTCCTGCATCCTTCTAGTGAAATTAGAGAATAATCCCAGCAATGATAAATTGAAAGTTATCTCATTTCATTAGCAGAACAGGCTTCTGCAATGGTTGTTACATGTTTATAGATAAATTCTTTGTTACCTTTAGCCTTGTTTAATTGATTTTTATACTTAATAATAGTAACAATGTATATTTTACATTTCCTTTTGAAAAATCTTTGAACTTTTAAGCTAAGCTTCTGAAAAAAGCATTCAACTTCAGAAATTTATATTTCAAGTGAAAATGGTCAAATACATTAATGTTACTTTAATTATCTGTCGTATCCATCTGTCTCTCTAGCATCTTTCCCTCTGTGTATCTCTCTTTTCTGTCTCTGTCCCCTATCTTTCTCTTTTATCACGTCACCTTAGAAAACTATAAGCTTCTTGAAAGCAAGGGCCATATATAATTTAAATTGCTCTCTATCCTTCCCCTGGCATTGCATTGAGCATAGCAAGTACTTGAATGAAAAGATTATATATTAAGGTTGGGTTTCCAGATACCATAGACATATCTTTAAGGAAAACTATTAGTGTTGTATTGATAGGAATGAATTAAAAAATTACTTGTTCTTTTAGAAAATTAAATGATGTTCTTACTTTTCTAATTTTTGTACATTTTCTGACTGTTCATGTGTGACCTCTTTTTTTCTTTTCTTTTTTTTCTTTTACAATGGATTAATTCATATTTACTAGTTTCTTTTTGGTTTTTGTGTTTACCTAATTTAACTATGAATTCTATTTAAGTCTTAAATACCTAATCATTCTTTTCAGAACCATGTCTGTTTCCTTTCATAATGTTTGTCAAGTGCTAAATAAGCCTATTTGAGGTTTTGTGGATCAAAGCTCAAAAGTTAACAGAACATTTGGATTTTAGTTGTCTGAATTAAAAATATAAATTTATATCAGAATGCCTTTTTTTTGTGAAGTTATAATCTGTTCATTGTATACTTAGCCATCAAGAAATGAAGTATTTGTCTCAAGGCCTCTTTACTTTTCCCTGTTTGCTCATCAACTTTTATTTCTTGCTCACATGTTAAATAAATGTTGTCTGAAAATTCAGAGGCCCAGGCTTCAATGGCAAAAGAAGTGAAGAATTGGTCTGGTTATGTAGCTATTTTAAGGCAAAACCTGCTCTTGTCTAAAATTCAGGCAAAAAACTACAAAACTGGGATTATCTTGCTTATTGAAAATGTTGTGAATGATTGTTTCATCTTCATCTTTTATTTGGAAAGCAGAGAACCGCTCTGATAAGTGCTTATAATTTTGATTATTATAAAAAGTGACTAAATTTAAGGAAATGTGATTAGTTGTACTGATATAAAAGCTGTGATTTTTGTATAAACATCACAGTCATTTCTCAATATTATCCATTTCCCTCCCTCCTTTACCTAGTGATCCCCCAACTGTAACAAAGGAAAAGGTTTAGGCATTTACTGTCCCCATCAGAATAACTAACTACATTGGGTATAAGACTTGATTGCTAAACAAAAATTGTTTTCTACTCTTAAGAAAACCTTTATATTTTCCTTGACTTTTCTTATCAACATAATTTAAGCAATAACGACTTGTCAAATGTGGCATACTTTTCATAATTATAAAATGTTAATATTCAGCAACTTCCTTTTTAGGTTACACATGAGAAATACTGGAACAAATATTGTTTAACCAGGGATCAAAGAAGAATATTCTTATTAAATTGGGCTAAGGATAAGCAAGATTTTATACAAAAAGCTGTAGCAACTGCTGCAGAAGCATGTACTACTTATGAAATGGAAACCGTGTTGGCCCATGACAGAAAAAGACAACTGGAACTCTGTGCTGTTCTGAAAGAAAAGGTAGGACATTTTATAGAAGGTGTCTTTTGTCTAAGTAGCTCTTTGAATAGCTACTTTATTTTCTTTGACACCAAACATAAAACTCCTTTCTCTGGGAAGCCTCTAAGAATAAGTAGGAATGGAGATGTGGGAAGATCTAGATATTAATTAGTTATTGAAATTCTTTCAATATTTATCAATTACTAGAATCAGTCATGATGGTCCCAGAGTGTGATATAATTTGGAGACACTTATGGAAAGACACAGAAACAAGTAGTAAATGTCCTTGACTTTGGAGGATCAAAACCTCTAGCTGATAAATATCGGAAAACCACACTTTTGTCATGAACTCTTCATTTTATACATTTTAAAAATCTGTTCTGGTTCATAAAGTAGATTCTTAAAAACTAGATAAGTACATTGTCTGGCTGACTGGCCACAGCAGGAGAGGGTGGCTTTGCTAATTAGTAATGGTAGTGCAGATGTCCACAGGTAATATTGCATGCTCCTCTCCCTTTGGTATCATCCTAGAGAAAATCTCTGTGGTGGTGTCATTGTTACAGCAGTTTTGGTATGATTTACTTCATTAATCACTGCAGCAAAGATCTATTTACAGGTAATCTTGTCTCTCAATTTAACCATGGAGGCTGAAAAAGGTTTAGTTTCATTTTTCAAAGAATCCACTTTGTGGATTTCCCCTTTTTTAGTGCTAACAATGTGATAGATTTCACATGTATCATATAATCAAAAGACTAAGAGATCTAACCTGGTTTATTTGAATTATTTATCATCCCTCATGGGATAGTAATTTTCCATCACATTCATGTGTTATAGTTTGTTCAGTTATTACGCAATTTTAGGGCACATATTTTGTTTCCCTTTTTTGTTATTACAGTGGAGTTAATGTGATTTTTTTGTTTATATGGCTATTTTTTTTAACTGTCATTAAGCTCCTTTGAGTATAAGCCCAGTAGTGGGATCTCTGGGTCAAAAGATATTCCAAATCATCTTCTAGAAATGTGGAACCACTTCACAGCTCCTTCAGCAATGAATTAACATAGGACTGGGTTTTGTTTTTTGTTTTTTGTTGTTGCATGTTTTTGGTTTCATTAAACTGTGAGTTCCTTGGGAGTAGGTTATTTGTTTTTCTTTACTACAACAGAAAGTGTTGCCATAAATTTATTGGCATAGGTGGGTCTTTTCCTACTTTCTTTTATCTCTCTGTATCATATTTCTAAGTAATAGTGTTGGTAGATTAAAGGGTAGATATGCACAATTTAGTGACTTTTTGGTTATATTTCCAAATTACATTCCTGAATAGCTGGACTACTTCAAAGATAGTCCCTCTAACAACTATCACTTCATTTATTTATTTATTTTTATCTGATGGGTGAAAGACAGAACCTCAGAGTGGTTTTATCAATGATTTGAAGCATGGTTCCATATGGCCATTGACAACTTGCTTTTCTTCTTTTGAAAATTGCCTCTTTATCCTTGGAAGATTTATCTATGGGAGAAATGTCTCATATTACTATATATTTCAATTAGTTCCCTACATATTCCTTGGATATAAGGGCTTTATCATCTTTAGCTTATATTATAGTATTCTTAAGTATAAAAAAGTTTCCTAAATGACTATAATCCAATAAATACTAATTATAGTACTTTTATTATGGACTTAACCTGGAAAATTTTTTTAGGGCTTATGATGACAACTGTCAGATTTTATATTGTTCCATGATTTGTAATTTTTTTCTTTTACCACATTATGAGTCATTTACTACAGATTTCACTTTTCAGTTTGAGACAAATTGGGGAAGGAATGCGTTGAACAATAATGAGGAAAGAGAAAGAGAGAGAGAGAGACAGACAGACAGACAGAAAGACAGAGACAGATAGAGAGACAGAGAGGGACAGAGACAGAGACAGAGAGAGAAAATATCTGTTGATGCCTGAGGCCCTTATAGAAAAATAAAATTTCTGAACTTCAAAGTGCTATAAAAATATTATCTTTCATAACTGTGCCTTTTTCTTTCCTTATACAGAAACCAGCAATTGAAAAGATATATGTTGTATACAAGTATTTTGAAATGGCATGGTTACTTTTTAGTAGTATTTAAATACTAATGAGCATTAGAGAGAAGACATTTTTTATAGAATGACAGCTTTGGAACCATGAAGAACTGACTTTCTCATACATACTTAAACTTTCAGTGCCCCACGCAACTCTGTAAGACATAATTTAAGATCTAGCTGCTGATCTGCATTGGGGACCCAAGGGATAAGTTGCAGCAGACAATTTACTTAAGTTGTGGTTTTTTTCAGTTTTTGTGTAAAAATAAGCAACAACAGTACATAACTTTACATAATACTGCTTTCCAAATCACCCTTTGTCTGAGTAGAAAAATCAAACCTCAAGCCCAATTCACTCTGGAGTTCAAATCCCCACCCATCTAGCACAGAGTTGATTTAAATACTAAATAGTAATTGTTTCTCTTTTACCCAGGAACCCTGAGGGTCTTCTCCTCCCTGTTTGATTTTTTTTTTTATTAAAGGGGCCATCCCTTGAGCAACTACTTAAAGAAGTGTATTCATTGAATGAGTATATCTCACTCTATTGAATGGGCTCTCACCCTAAGTGAGTTCCTGAATAGACCTTGGCCAAAAAGGCCACCCCTTTGCATCCTGGTTCATCTCCAGTCATCCTCATGAATATATGGTCTGGATTCAAATGGCTCCAGGGAAGTGAGGTTAGTGATTTTGCATAGCCCTCCCTCACTCAAATCAAAGTCAACTGCAAGTCACGTCATCATCCTGATGTCATGTTCCTCTTTGAAAACGAAGGAGTAAGCAATTGGTTACTGGAGCTCCCCTGCCAAAAAGAAAAGAAACTAAACCAAATAAAAACAAAACTCAAATTAAAAAGACAAAACAAAACAAAAAACTTCCACATTCCCACACTAGACTAGGAAGAAAATCTCAGAATGTTATGCTAATATGTTTAACTCATTCATTGATACCTTGGGCTAATATATAGTTACCTAGTTTTAAAATTTATGATGGGAAAAAACTCAAGATTCAGTAGTTATGACTCTGAATCACAGAGCTATGTAGTAGTTGTCATCATCATCCAGAATCTCAAAGGAACTTTTTTTGTTGCATGAAATATAATATAATTTTAGAATGTTACATTTTCTAAGAATATATTATATGGACATTTTAAACATTTTAAATTTACTCCTAATGATTTTATAGTTCTTTAATAGAACTTTTTTTTGCCTACATTGGCCAATTCAATTCTATGTTTATGCAAAATATTTGCATCAGGTAATTTGCAGTAATTTGTAAGAGTACAGGGTAGTCCTTATGGTTTACTCCATGTGATTTTTTTTTTAGTTACCTATTTGCGAGACTGGAAATACTTGTGGCCATGTGCTGTATGTAAGCAATCCAAATCGACACCAGTGTTGTCTAGCTAAAGCCTGTAGAAGGCAGCTTGTCACTATGTTAATTATCCTGTGAGGGAGTGCAATATCTGCAACATCTATAGGGGTGTGCTCTTTGAGCGAGTAGACAACTGTTCCTCTCTAACTTAGGAAGGATAGCTTTCCCAAAAGTTGCAGTAACCCCATTTGCCACCAGAGGGCACTCAGCTCAGCTTGAAAGTACTTTAACTGTTCCCGCCTCCACTTTTGACCATCTTGGAGTTACCTAGGAAATAACTTAGAATATTACTCAAAATATTTTAGAAAATACAAATCTAACACTCTGAAACTCCCATCCCATATCTAGGTTGTCCTTTTGTGACAGATGCTAGCATTCACAGGACTCAAATTTTCAACACACTATGGTGTTAATTTATTGATCTTAGGAGATACAAAAGCAATAGTTTAAATTCTCTTAAAGGGAGCCATTCACTTTCATTATCTCATAAACCTCCTGCTTACCTTCTCAGCTCTTCAGGGGTGCTAGGAGGAAATTCTTGAACCACTCATATCTACCACTTATTTAAAAGGAATATGGTGAGAGGTCTAAGCTTTTAATTTAAGTTTCAGGGCGCAGCACATGATGAAGGAAAGCTGGGGGAAAAAAATCCCATTTCCCTTCCTTGCTTACCAGCTGATGTGTTATTCTCCTTCACTGCTAGCCTCCAAATTTGGAGTCCTCTTTCTTTGTCCTCTGGCTTCAATATCTACTTCAAGATCTCAGTCTTTCTAGTGCTCTTGTTTCTGGGAGTCTCAGTCATCATCTGATAAGAGTCTCAGGCCTTAGCAGCACCTTCCACAGCTACCCTCCTCGCTGCTATAGTACAATCCAGTGGAAGCTGTTGCTAACAGATGCCAAAACAGCGATCAGTAAATCTGAATCAAACAGTAGTCACTGATTGCCCTCTTCTCCCCATATAGTGATAAAGGAGTCAGAATCTCAAGAGCAATGTAAAGAAATGGCTTAATCCATATGCATATCTCATATCATCCTCTAACCTATCATATAACTGTCTAACGTAGAGTAATTGTGAGGCAGCGTATCTTTCCCTGTTCTTTCTCTTTCCTAGAGAGAATTAGGGCATCCTCACATCTCAGTGTCTCTCAAATTCTGTTTTTCTTTGTGGAGAATCATAGGGACCTTGAATTCACACGCAGATGAGAAAAGCAATGCATAAGTACCTACTAAATAAATGTATATAGCCTGATAATCAAGCAGTATAATCAATATATGTGTATATATTTATATAAGTTGTATATATGTGTGTATATTATATATGTATAGGTACATATTGGTCATATACTATAAAAGGAAAAAGAATTGGACACAGAACTACATGGGAGGAGGACAGTGGGTTGTATTGCCTTTGGAAAACTTTGATAATCCAAAATTTCTCCCTGAAACAGAGGTCCATCTTTTTATTTTGAGAATATTTTAAAATTTAATCAAGTAAAACTTGAAAATTTACGTGTATACAAATCTGAGTGGGGAATGAGCCTCCATGTTTCACCAATTTTTTCCTTGCCAAGTTATAGGAGGATGTTGTTGTGTTATTTTTATTTTTTTTATTATTTTTTAAATTTATTTTCACCATTCATTTCCACAAAATTTTGAATTCCAAATTTTCTCTCCATCTCTCCCCTCTCACCATCCCAAAACTCCAGGCATTCTAATTACTCCTATCACCAATCAGCCCTCCCTTCTAACATCCCTCCCTTCCCTTATCCACATCTTTTCTTTTGTCTTGTAGGGCAAGATAAGTTTCTATACCCCATTACCTGTATTTCTTATTTCCTAGTTGTATGCAAGAACAATACTCAACAGTTGTTCCTAAAACTTTGAGTTCCAACTTCTCTTCCTTCCTCCCTCCCCACCTATCCCCAGTGAGAAAGCAAACAATTCAATATAGACTATATATGTGTAGTTTTGCAAATGACTTCCATAATCTAATTGCTCCCTCCTCCCATTGCCCTCCCTTCTATCATTGCCCCTACTCTGCTTATCCTCTTCTCCCCTACTTTCCTATATTGTATTTTCATACCAAAAGGAGTGTGCATTTTATTTCTGCCTTGAGTCAAATGTGATGAGAGTAAGCTTCATGTCCCCTCTTTTTCCCTCCATGGAAAAGTCTTTTACTTGCCTCTTTTATGAGAGATAATTTGCCCCATTCCATTTCTCCCTTTCTTCTCCCAATATATTCCTTTCTCACTCTTTAATTTCATTTTTTTAGATATGATCCCATTCTATTTAACTTACCCTGTGTTCTCTGTCTCTGTGTGTGTGTGTGCATGTGTATGTGATCCCAACAACTACCCAGATACCGAAAAAAGTTTCAAGAGTTATAAATATTATCTTTCCATGTAGGAACATGAACCTTTCAACTTTAGTAAGTCCCTTATGATTTCTCTTTCCTGTTTACCTTTTCATGCTTCTCTTGATTCTTGTGTTTGAAAGTCAAATTTTCTTTTCACCCCTGGTCTTTTCATCAAGAATGCTTCAAAGTCCTCTATTTCATTGAAATACCATTTTTTTTCCTTGAAATATTATACTTAGTTTTACTGGGTAGGTAATTCTTCATTTTAGTCCTACTTCCTTTGACTTCTGGAATATCATATTTCATGCCCTTCAATCCCTTAATGTTGATGCTGCTAGATCTTGTGTTATCCTGATTGTATTTACACAATACTCAAATTGTTTCTTTCTAGCTGCTTGCAAAATTTCCCTGTCATCTGGGAACTCTGGAATTTGGCTATAATATTCTTAGGAGTTTCTCTTTTTTAATCTCTTTCAGGAGGTGGTTGGTGGATTCTTTCAATATTTATTTTGCCCCCATGTTCTAGAATATCAGGGCAATTTTCCTGGATAATTTCATGAAAGATGATATCTAGGCTCTTTTTTTGGTCATGGATTTCAGGTAGTCCCATAATTTTTAAATTGTCTCTCCTGGATCTATTCTCCAGGTCAGTTGTTTTTCCAGTGAGATATTTCACATTACTTTCCATTTTTTCATTCTTTTGGTTTTGTTTTGTGATTTCTTGGTTTCTCATAAAGTCATTAGCCTCCATCTGTTCTATTCTAATTTTTAAAGATTTTTTTATTTTTTCATTTTCATTTTCATTTTTTAATTTAATTTAATGTAATTTTTAATTTTTATTTTCTTCAGTGAGCTTTTGAACCTCCTTTTCCATTTGGCTAATCCTGCTTTTGAAAGCATTCTTCTCCTCATTGGCTTTTTGAACCTCTTTTGCTAATTGAGTTAGCCTATTTTTCAAAGTGTTATTTTCTTCAGTATTTTTTTGGATCTCCTTTAGCAAGTTGTTGACCTGCTTTTCGTGATTTTTTTGAATCTCTCTCATTTCTCTCCCAATTTTTCCTCCACCTCTCTTACTTGATTTTCAGAATCCTTTTTGAGCTCTTCCATGGCCTGAACCCATTGAATATTTATTTTGGATGTTTGGGATACAGAAGCCTTGACTTTTATGTCCTTCCCTAATGGTAAGCATTGTTCTTCCTCATCTGAAAGGACGGGAGAACATACCTGTTCGCCAAAAAAGTAACCTTCTATTGTCTTAATTTTTTTCCCTTTTTTGGGCATTTCCCCAACCAGTTATTTGACTTTTGGGTCCTTTGTCAAGAGCAGGGTATACTCTGGAGATCTGTAATATCTCAGTTCCTCCAAGGTGGCACAATCAAGTGTACACACTGGTCTGGGAGCAACAAGAAACTTTTGTGCCCAGAATCTTAGTAGAGTTTCCTCTTCACAACCACCTCTCCTCCAGTTCTGCCAAAGGAGCACTGGGGGCTGAGATTCAGATAAGCTGTGGGGGCAGGGCCACCATTCAATGTGAGATAAAGATCAGCTGCTACAGGGCCTGTACACAAGGCTGAGGTAAGAATCAGCTGCTCAGTGCCCCCAGGGGTTTTACAATCCAACAATGGATGTGGGGTGCTGTAGGGGCTGCTGTGGGAACTGCTGCTGCCTGCCTGCTGTGGCCTCTGCAGTTGCTGCCTGAGGCTAGAACTATGAGAAGGCCCTTCTCCCTTTTTGGCCAGCTGAAAAAACCCTGTCACTGACCTTTGGTGCCTGTGGGTTGAGGGATCTGAGAACAGCTGCTACTGCTACTGGGGATTCCATCCCCAAGGCTTGCTCGCATCCTCCTCCCAGAGCCAGCTGTATGGCCAAGGCTGGACTGAGCTCTACACCTCGTCTGGTGTGACAGGCATTTCCCTTCGGCCTTTCAGGTCACCCTAGGCTGGAAATCTCCTCCACTCTATTGTTCTCCACTTCTTCTGCTCTAGAATTTGTTGAGAGTCTTTCTTTACAGGTGTTTTATGTGCTGTGTGAGAAGAGCTAGTGTATGTATGTCTTGCTACTGTGCCATCTTGGCTCCACCCCCATCTTTTTTTTTTTAAATACCTGTATTCTATTGGCTTATTGCATGTCTGCAATTCATGGACTACTACAGTTTCTGAATTATTTAAAATAAGTTTTGGTCATGGGAAAATTATGAGGTGCATGGTGTATGTGAGCAGGTTGCAACCAATAACAAAGAACTATGAATAGAATGGAAGTAAAATATATTTGATCAAAGAAATTATGATTAAAAAGACAAATGGGATATAGTGAGAGCAAGGAATAACTGATCATCAGCTTGACTAGTAAAATTACAATGTAGAGAATACAAGCAAGGCCATGAGAGCTTTGGGTAGAAGCAGATTTGGGGACATCATCAACAAGAGTCACACAAGATAGACAGGATGGATGAATTGTGACCTGAAATGCTGGAGGAAACATTCCCATTGATGAGTATCTACAATAATATTTGTCTAGTTTTTGATGTTTTAAAGAAACACAATTTCTGAAACAATTACATTTCTAATGTGCAATTTTAAATGGTGCTAGTTAGTCTGACCTGTAAGGTGTTTCCTGAAGGTTCCTCTTAGCTCCATGGTAATCTGTGCATCATTGACCAGATTGAGTCCTCTTAATTCACTAATTTATTTGAAATGGCTGAAAAAAATGTCCTTTCCAGTGATTATAGAGGTATCATTCCGTATCTCTAAGCAGAATTTTAGCTCATTCAGTTTGACATTCTATGCTCAGTCTAAAAATCTGCTCAGATATATAATGAGATAATTTGCAATGCAAAGCTAGTAACTTCCATCTATTCTTTCTTACCTAGTCTATTAAAAAGGTTTCATTTTTAACATAGATACTTTAACTATATATGTGTGTTTATACATATATGTATATATGTACATATATACATCTCAGTATTTTACATTTAAAAACGCTTTATTTATAAATAAGGAAACCAAGTCACAGAGAATTTAAACTAAAAGAAGGATAGCTAACATACTGAATGACAATTTAGGTAAAAAAGTTTCCTATGGACTTAAACAATTGGCCAATCCAATGAGGAATTTAATAAATTGAAATATAAAGTTTGACACTTGGGGATAAAATATAAAATAAATTGAAATATAAAGTTTGACACTTGGGGGTAAAATATTAATCTCACAAGTATAGGACAGAAACAGTTTGGCTAAACCACAGGTTGCATGATAATACCCTGGGTATTTTAGTGAGTTGCAAGCTCAGTATGAGCCAGTGGTAACATGAACAGTTAAAAAAAAAGGGAATGCTATCTTAGGATGCATTCACAGAAGCACAATGCCCAGAACAAGAGACACTGGTCTTACTCTCCACAAAGATGTGGAAGTGGAAGACAGAAAGTCATGTATGGAGAAGAACAAGTAGGTCTTTTTGTCTGGAATGTAGACTATATGAGAGGAAGAAATAGGAAGTAAGTTCAGAAACATAGGTTGAAGCCAGATTCCAAGGAAAGCCTTCCGTGAATATAGGAAAACATAATATATTGAAAATGATTTATATCAGAAAAATATTTTAGGTTGGAATAGGAACAATTGAAGAATATGCCAGTGTTGAATATGTTTTTCAAGGGGAGGGTAGAGGAAAGTAAAAGCTCAACATATACTAAACCCACACCAAACCTTGTTAATACTTAACATTTTTCCAAAGCAATATAATTTCCCTGGAGATTTTTTCAATTTAAATTTTCTCCATCAACAACCATTTACAATAAATATACCAACTGGCTTCCAGCTGTCGTCTTAAGTCTCAAAAGAACGTACTTTGATTATAAAACTGGATTGACAGGAATTTAAGAAAAGAGATTCCAAAAAGCCAAAGAATTGCTGTATTCCATTGTTCTGATAAATTCCTTCAGTTGATGGAATAAAGAAGAGCTAGTATTGAAAATGATTTCATAAGGAATAAACCAAAGTGAATGGAATGTCTCCCTCTTCTTTCAAAAATGGTACACTGGAATAGAAACATATTTGAATTATGCCATGCAGCCATGCAAATTAATAATCATTTTATCTAGCATTTGTAAAATGCCTTTTATTTTCTCCAAACAGTCATGTATTATCTTTAGTCATAAAATTACTCCTTCAAAACACTTTTCAATATGGGTTTTTTTGGGCCAATCAAAATATTCCTCTGTGGTAACTAGGATGATATTAACCTCAAATTTATAAATAAGGAAACCAAGTCACAGAGAATTTGAACTAAAAGAAGGATAGCTAACATACTGAATGACAATTTAGATAAAAAAGTTTCCTATGGACTTAAACAATTGACCAATCCAATGAGGAATTTAATAAATTGAAATATAAAGTTTGACACTTGGGGATAAAATATTAATCTCACAAGTATAGGATGGAAACAATTTGGCTAAACCACAGGTTGCAGGAAAATACCCTGGGTATTTTAGTGAGTTGCAAGCTCAGTATGAGCCAGTGGTAACATGAACAGTTAAAAAAAAGGGAATGCTATCTTAGGATGCATTCACAGAAGCACAGTGCCCAGAACAAGAGACACTGGTCTTACTCTCTACAAAGATGTGGAGGTGGAAGACAGAAAGTCATGTATGGAGAAGAGCAAGTAGGTCTTTTTGTCTGGAATGTAGACTATGTGAGAGGAAGAAATAGGAAATAAGTTCAGAAACATAGGTTGAAGCCAGATTCCAAGTGCCAAACCCTAGTTATATTTGGAAACAGTCACAGTCTCTTGGGGAGAATGGGCCCCTTCAGCCTCTTGTGAATATTTTTCTGTTCCTTCCTGAGGAGTGTGATCAGATATATCAGACACCTAAAAACTGCATCTGTATTTCTATTCACTTCTAAAAATGGAAGCTAGAGCTGTTACTGGCTGTACCTAACTGGAGTTCTGGGAGCAGTCAGCCAAAGAACCAGGATCACCAATACTAACAAAGAGAGTCCACTTGTGATGCAAGAGTATCCATATATGGAGCTGTCTATTACTTGTATGACATGTCCATATTGAGATTTTTCCCTTCCCCCTAGGACAGCCACTGCAGCAGAGGCTCAGGGTCCCTAGCCTTTGAGCCTAAATCTTAATGTCAATAACTTTTACTCTTGGTCCTTAGAGTCACCCTGTGGAGCTATATGAAATCAATTTGCCTTTTATATGATATCTTTCATATCTTTCTGTCCTCTAGGCTGATCTTTCAAAATTTCTTCAATTCTTCTTATATTTGTTCATTGTTCATTCATTTGTTCAACAAATATTTGTTAAGTCCCTCCATTCTGTAGAACACTCTGCCAGGTGCTAGGGGAGGTTTTTTTTTAATGAAACATAGTTACTGTTCTCAAGTAAATTTTAGTATTGTTAAGACTTTCATAATTGTCATCACTTTCTTCAACCAATCAATGTTCCCCTTAACTGGACATTATTGTTATTCAGTTCCTCAGTCATGTCCAACTCTTCATGACTCCTACACCATATGCAGGCCCTTCTATCCTCCACTATCTTCCAAAGTCTGTCCAAGTTCATATTCATTGTTTACATGATACTATCTATCCATCTCATCCTCTGCCATCTCCTTTTTCTTTTGCCTTCAATCTTTCCCAACATTAGGGTCTTTTCCAGTGAGTCCCATCTTTTCATTATGTGGCCAAAGTAATTAAACTTCAGCTTCAGTATTTGACCTTACAGTGAATACCCAGAATTAATTTCTTTAAGTATTGACTAATTTGATTTCCTTGCTGTCCAAAGAACTTTTCTCCATAATTCAAAAGTGTTGATTCTGTGCCACTCAGCTTTCCTTGTAGTCCAATTCTCACAGTCATACATTGCTACCAGAAAAACTGTAGCTTGGACTATATGGACCTTTGTCAGCAAGGTGATACCTCTGCTTTTTAGTATGCTGTTCAGATTTGCCATAGCTTTCCTTCCAAGGAGCAAACATCTTTTAATTTCATGGCTACAGTTGCCATCTCTATGATCTTTGAGCCCAATAATATGAAATTGGACATTGCCTCCATTTATTCTCCCTTTTTTTTGCCAAGAAGTGATAAGATCAGCTGCCAATATCTTAGTTTCTTTTTTGATGTTAAACTTCAAGTCAACTTTTACATTCTCCTCTTTCATTCTCATCAAGAGGCTTCTGTACTTCTTTACCAGACACTCTATTTCCATTAATATAACTTTAGACTACAAATTGTAGTACAGTCATTGGCCAGATTGTTGGAAGACCTCTTCACTCAGAGTTCCCTTTGTCAGTGGAATCACAGGTCTGTGAGTATAAGCAAAGTGGGATTTTTTTTTCTGTAGTTCAGTTTCCTAGGCTCAGGCTAAATTATAAACATCTGAAAGATTAATCTCCTTTAAACTCTGATATTTCACAGCTGTGCTGAGTTATATAGTAGGTTTGTGCCTTCTGGCTCTGAGGCAATCAGGGACCAAGTCTTTCTTATATATTCTGGGAGGTTGGAATTTTACTTTGGGGGCTTGCTCATGAGAAGGACCTTTTGATTCCCTGGCCCAGTCTCTGGGTAGCCGTTTGTTAAGATTACCCTCCATCCCCCAACCAACTACTCAGATCTTGGTTTAGTGGTGTATGTAGTGTATTAGTTTGTTCAGACAACTGGAGCCCTGTCTATTGAATCTCTGTGCTAATTTCTCTGCTTGTATTTTCTATACTCATTTCTTTCTACTTATCTGTAATTAAAGTAAGACTGTTGACTCCTTTGAAGCTGTCTTTCCTTTAGGAAAGCAGATTAAAGAACCTGTGCTAGCAGGTCATCCTGGGGTGCTAGGGTGCTTGGTAATACAATGCCCCACTCCTCAATCACATTAGCTCTTTTAAGCAACCTTGTCATATTGCATCATATTGAAATCAACAATCAGTGAAAAGATCTACTTTTTTCATGCAAATTGCTATTGATATTTCTCCATTATGTTTTATTGTATTTTTTTTTAAATAGGACTTTACTTTTTAAAGTATAATCTTTTTAAAAATTCAACCCACGATCCTAGCCTGTTGATTTTTTTTTTTTGGATCTTGATTCATTCATTTAATATATTATGTCTCCATTCCAGGTCTGGATCCCCTACAAGTTTGATAAATGCTTCTTTTAATTCTTTTCATCTTTACTTACATCTGTCTCCTTCCTCTTTTATGTTCATTTAAAAATGGACAAAATCCACTACTCTGTCCTTTTTTTACCTCCTTCATACCATCTCCTCAAGATTAACCTGTACATCTCCTCTCTTTCTTATTCAAACTCCTGGAAAAAGTTATTTACACCTTTTGCTTCCACTTTGACTTCTCTGACTCATTGCTAAACCGTTTTGTATTGGGCTTCTGACTTCATTCCTTCATGAAAACTTCTCTTTCCAAAGTTACTGTTGATCTCTCAATGACCAAACCTAATGCTCTTGTTTCAGTTATTAACCTTCTTGACCACTCTGCAACATTTGAAACTATTAATAAACCACTCTTTCTTCTTGGATATGCTCTCTTCTCTGAGTTTTCATAACATCTTTCTTTCTTGGTTTTCCAACATGTCTGGCAACTTCTCTGTCACCTTTGCTGGATCACCAACTATATCATGTTCCCTATCTATGTGTGTGTACCTCTGTCCTGGGGTGATTTCTTTTCTCTCTACATTCTCTTACTTGATGATGTCATGGGCTTAATTATTGTCCACAGATAGAGGATTGCCAAATTTGAAGCTCAAATCCTCTCTGAGCGTAATTTTGCAATACTAAATGCCTATTGGGCATTTCAAAATGGATGTTTTATAGGCATATGAAACTCAACATGTGCCAAACTGAACTTGTCTTCCTAAAAAAGAATAGTTAGCATTTGTACCTGTCCTTCTTCCAACCTGCTCTATTTCTGATAAGATCACTACTCTTCTTGTCTCCAAGATCTGTAACTGGCATCATCTTCAATCCCTCCACATATGTGAGCAGTTACAAATGCATGTCATTTCTCCTGCCACAATATCTCACCTATCTCACCCATTGTTCTGCTCACACAGGTCATCATCATCTTCCATCTGAATTACTTTAATAATTTTTTCACAGGTCTTTCTGCTCCTGCAATCCATCGTCCGCAGCTACCAAAGTGATTCTCTTTGAGCACAGGTCTTTCATGTACTCAATATAATCTAATGAAGATTAGAAGAGGCAGGATGGTTTAATGGATGGAGATAGTACCTTGGGGCCAGGAAAATCAGAATCCAAGTCCCAGCTTTAACATATGCTGGCTGAGCGATCCTGGGCAGTTCACTTAACCTCAGTCCTCTAGACAACTCACTAAGATTATAATTTGCTTTCATGTTGACAATTAGTATTGGTAGAGGGAGTTTCATCATCTGGATTTTCCTTGTGTCAATTACATTGTTGGTCTAATATCCTTTTCCAGTGTCATTGTAAGGTAAATATTTCCCATCCTGTACTTATGGTCCAGTCAGCCTGGCCATCTTGCTGTTTCTCACACATGCCACCCCATTTCCCACCTTCCTACCTTCACACTAGCTGTGTACTAGCTGCTCATGTTGGAATGCTTTTTCTCCTCACTTCCATTTCTTAGATTTCCCTCATTCAAGCCCCAGTTCATACTACCTTTTAAGTAAAGCTTTTCCTAATCCCTCTAGCTACTAATACTCTCCCTTCAAAAACCAATTTGCATTTATTTTGTATATATTTATAGATGTTCATGTTGAGACAGAATGTAAGTTCCTTGAGGGCAAAAACTTTTTCATTTTGGTTTTTGCTTGTGCAGTGCCAGGCACAATAAACAATAAATGTTTGTTGATTGATTAATTCATCACTGTTGTTCATTAAAACAAACAAAATCAAACATAATGACTAGACCAGAGCCACAAACAGGTCTCAAGGAACGTCAGTAGGCGCTACCATGTAGGTGGACATCGATCAACATTTTGGGTGCATCTTTTGAATATAGCTTTTCTAAATTACCTGATACTCCATATTAGACTATATGATTCTTAAGGGCAATGATCTGTTGCATGACCTTAATATGCAATGATCTGTTGAATAAGTGAGACCAGCAAAGGATAGGGCCAAACAGAGTGCTATGAGAAATTTGAGGACAGAAAGTCTCTTAACAAATATTTCCTTCTTGGTCTTTGTAAGATGATAATACTATATTACATTTGTTTTTCATATCTGTTCTTTTTTTGTTTTTTTACAAAGAGCTTTATATACATTAACTAATTTGAGCTCCATTTGATAGATGTGAAAATGAAGCTTGAAGTAAGTGACTTTCTCATTTTTATCCAACTAATGATGGCAGCAGACACGATTTGAACCTAGCCCTTCTGATTCAAATCTGGAGCTCTTTCCATTGCAACATACTGTCTCTCATGATTTCCCAATCTCATCCACTACCATGGCTCCAACCATTACTTCTATGTGACTTACTTTTAAAGTTTTTCTCTAGCCCTAATCTCTCTGAACTCCACTCCCCTATTCACCTGCACATCATACTCTCACCTCAAACTCAACATATCCAAAGCAGAAATCATCATTTTGTCCCTAAATTTTTATTAACTTTTCTATTTCTGTTGGTGATAGCACTCTCTTCTTAAGTTACCCAGACTCAGAATCTTGGAGTCTCTTTGGCTCTTCTCTCTCCTTTTCCCTTCATATCCAATCATCAATTCTACCTTTGAAATGTCTCTCTCATTTACCTCCTCCTTTCCATAGCACTTAGTCTCTGTAGTTAAGGTTCCGATCACCTCTGTCCTGTGCTAATACCCTCTGGACTGGTCTTCTGGCCTCTACTCACTCTACATTCCAATTCATTCTTCCACTGCTTATAAAAGGTTTCTTAGTGCACAGGTCTGATGAAATTGTTCTTTGCTGAAAATGCTTTAGTGACTCCTTGTTTCTTAGCAAATAAGATCCAAAGTGAAAAATTCATGTGGCTAAATGCACTGGAGTTAGAAGGGAACTTAGAGAGTATCTAATCTATTTCCCTCATTTTAAAGACAAGGAAACTGAGGTTAAATGATTTACAAATGGTCAAACAGCTATGGTTCCCCATCTCTCAGCTAATCAGAATTAGGACTCAAACTCAGGTTTCCTGTCTTCCTGGTCTAGTGCCTTTTCCACTGTATCATTCCCCAAGTCTGGCATTAAAGGGCCCCAGTAAGCTGTCTTCAACCTGCCTTTCTAGGCTGATTTTAGTAACCACATGATGTTCACAGGCAATTAGGTGATGCAGAGCATAAAGGGCTGTACCTGGAGTCAGGAAGACCTAGGTTCAAATATGACTCCAGATACTTTTTAACTTTGGGATCCTGGGCAAGTCACTTAATCTCTGCCTCAGTTTCATCATCTATGAAATGGAAATAAAAGTAACATCTACCTCCCAGGTCTGTTGTGAGTATCAAATAATATCCATAAGGTAATTTGCAAACCTTAAAACACTACATAAATACTATTATCATGGCATCCATTAAAGTCTTATTCTTATTTTTAATCATAATGTAGAAGCCACCTGCAATTCTCAAAGGGCACACTAGCAGGGTGTAAACTAGAATGATTTTGAATCTGCTCTTGCACCCAAGTATCAGCCTAGCTAGATACAAAGAAGCTTAGCACCAGGTGGGAAGCAGGGTGATCAATTTTTCTGCCACAGAGTCTTTTGAAGAACATCTACAAAACTGTTGGGGTCTAATGTCTATATTGAATGCCTACATTCACTAAAAAAATAACCCGACAGTACTCTGAAGTACTGAAATATTATGCAACATAGTGTTATTTCTAGTGTCCTACGTTATAGAGCCTATGGATAAAGAGCCTAATGGTATGCTTAGTCTGATTCTGCCCTCTCCAATTTCTGGATACTGGTACATATTCTTACATATTTCTAGAGTATTCTCTAGTCTAGGTCTTCTCTATCAGCTAAAATCCTTTCCTTCCTTCAAGATCCAATTTCAATACTACTTCCTTCATGATGCCTTCCCTGATCTATGTGTAGCTAAAATTGATTTTTACCTGATTTAATTTTTCATACCACTTTTTTGGACTTCTATGCACCTAACATATTCCATATTGTAGTTTTATGTGCATTTGTCTTAGTTCCTTATTAGATTTCAATCTCCTTGATGACAACAGTTGTTCGTTTTTTGTATCTCTCGTGTCTCATTTGATGTGCTGTCATAAATAAGTGCTTTATACATTTTGGTTGATGTTGATATAGGAGTCTGCTACTTGCAGCATTGCTTTCTGCTTCAGGGTAGCAATTTCTGACATTCAGAAGGGTACCAGAACTTGCTCTTTGTGTCTCCTCACAGAATGGCCTCTGACCTCAATGTTTTGAGTGAGAAGGCATTGTCACATCTCCCCTAGTCACAGTGATCTGTGGAATGAACTCACCTCAGGCTAAATTTTGTTCTGCACATTCTAGAACAAAATTGGATGTTGCTTCCCCAAGAGACTACACTCTAATAGTTCTGGATTGTCTCAGTTCATTCCTATAGGAAATATCAGTTATGCAAATGAGATGAATAAAAACTTACATATTATAGATTAATAGAGATTGTTCTTTTAAATACTTAAATAAAAGTGCTACTGATATTTACGATCCTAAAAGGGATGATATGATATTCTTTATTAGATTCTGATAGTTGCTAAATGTAAATCTAAATATATATGCTTTATGATAGCATATATTTTTAAGAGAAACTAATTGGATTTAAAAAAGAAAACCAAGAGTAAAATCACATAGCACACAATATAATTATGCTCCATACATGTCATGATATCATCTTATAGTGTCAGAGAATACCATCCCCAAAGTGGCATATTTTACAAAAAAAGACCAAAATTTTACTCATATTAGCTAAGTAAAATTAAGTGTTTGTTCCTGCACTGACCTGTTCCTTACTTCACTGACCTAATCTTTGCTTGCTTTCTTGATTGGACATTAACATAATATTGTAATATTAAGGGAAGAGGAGAGAGACCCCTATGAGACTAGTGAGTTCTCTTCAGTCAGTTGGTTAATATGCTTTCCAATTGGCTTATCCCGTTGAAGACACTTCTGAATGGTTATTGTCCAGTGAAGGATTCACCAATTTATGCCAGGAAGTAGAATACAGAATATTTTTCATCACCATAATTTTAGTTTTTGCATATTTGTAAAAGGAAAACATGTTTTCTTCTAGGTGACCGTGACTCTTTTTGTTTGAATTTAGTGTAATGCTTTTCCTACAGAGAATTCATAGTTATAAAAAGAAAGAGACAATTTATAATCATTAATCTTGCCATAGAACTTTTCATTTTAAAATGGACTTTTGGTCAGTTAGAGTTATATGATTATATACAGTCATCAACACTCATTGTTTCCAAAGAGTGTGGCATTTAACCACTATTTGTAATATTGCTCAGAGTTATATTGCCCTTCACACCCCTACACACAGCCACTACCTCTCTGTTAATAAACAATTTAGGAGAGCAATCACATTCATGAAAACCCAAACATGATCGTTATACATCCCACTCCCTATAAATAGAAAATGTCAGCCAAACAGTAAGAAACCCAGGACTTTTGAATATAATGGTGGATCTTATTATCAGTCAATTACATCAGCCCTTATTTTGTAACTTGCAGTGTCTTTCTTGTTGAGTGTAATTAAATGTAAGCAAGAAATTTAGAAGACAGCATAATCTTGAAAAACAAAATCCAGATTTCTAAATCTCCTTCCTGGTACTGATGGTAATTAGCTTCACACTACTGGGCTTTAAATTTTCTGACTGTTTAATATATTTTAATGGATTAGAATGCAATACTTTCTCTTTGGTTGAATAGTGTAGTATTTTATGTGAAGGGTCATAGTTATTCCTCAGAGAAACATATATAGAATTAGTAATTAGAACATTTTGGACTGGTGGAAAAATATATAATATTTTTTTGTCAAGCCTTACAGGAGTTTTCATTAAAAGTAAAAATAACTAAAATTTTAACTTTCAAAATCCAATTGAATTCCAAACAATGATCATTGTTCTCATGTTTATCTAGTTAAAACAGTCATTTTAGAGGTATTACTAAAACTTTATGGGGAAAAATTAGTTTTTCTATCTCCATGAGAATATTATAATGTCTGGATAATACTCAGCTTCCATCCTAGTCTCTGTTTGGAAAAAGTTCAAGACTATGGGATTTATTCTCTTTATAGATGCTCAGGGAATTTATGTGTGTAACTTCCATTAGCATTAATGGGGATAATCTGTGTGAAGCCCTTGTGCACTGACAGAACGGTCCTTAATTTTGCATTTTCCTCTCCATTTCCTTTTCTTCGACTTTGATGATATCTATTTTCTTTCTCTCTTCTCTTTCCCTCCTTCCCTCTCCCTTCCACTTTCTATATTTCTTGTCTCTGTGTCTCTGTCTCTCACCTACATGTATTTGACTTTGGTCTATAGAGAGGTAATATACATCGATCATCATGTCCTACATCTAGTTTGAAATATTTATTGCCAAATTTCATTGAGAGTGAAAGGGGCTGTAGTGCTGGTAGTGAAAGTCACTTTCATTTTATAATTTTACCAAATTAATCTTCTTGTGATCTCCTTTTGATTTCGGTTGTTGGTTTTTCTATGTAGGCAAGAAGTAATGACCTTTTTGTGTAGAGAGATTAAAACTACTGACTGCCAAGATCTTTATATCATCTGTGTTTATTTTGTGCTGTATCCAGAAAGAGCTGAGCTGAGGGGAAGAAAAATTTCACCAAAGACCTCTTGGTAGAGACCTATAAATTAGGAAATTCATAAACGTAATCATTTTTATCATAGACTACAATTGCCTTTCTTAATTCTCTTCCTGAGCAGTAGCTTTAGTTTCAATGACTCCAAAATGATCTTATTTTCATAAAAAGTGTTCTAGTAGTGACTGATCTCTTGAGATTTTGTTCATTAAAGTAAGTGCTCAGAAGGAAATTTCACTGCTTTACTTTGAGATTTTTTTAAAAAAAGCTATATGATCTGATTGTGCTAAAATAAATTTAAACGACTTCAAATATTATTTATTTACAATTGATATACTTCTTCCTTTGCCTCTCTTAGACATAATAACCCCAGAAACTACCAACCTAAAACCTTTTCACTTGCATCAATCAGGGAAATATCTTAAGCAGAGATGCTACCCTATAGTTAGATGAGAAAGTTAAAAATTGTAGTAGTTTCTGGAATTGTGAGTTTTGAAATTTAACTTAGGAATCATTGACAATTGGCACTTGAAGAAGCACTAGGAGAATGAAAATAAGCCAAGCACACAAATATGATAAGGAAAAATGTGATAAGCATCATAGATGAAGTATAATAAAAAGGGAAGAGATAAATATCCCTCACTGAGGGTAGGGATGAGAATCAGGGAAGCCTTCCTGGAAGGGATGAAATTAGAGGTTGCCCTGAAGGATGGGTAGGATTTTTAAGAGGGAAAGATTTGGGGAGAGGTAAAATAATTGTAGATAGGAGTACAATATGAATAAAAACATGGATATGGAAAAGTACACAGCTTATTCAGAAAATAGGGAGTAGTAAAATTTGAATGGTGAATAGGGTGCATGAAGAAGACTAGTAGGAGATTGGAGATTGGGACTGGGGACTGGTTCCTGGAGAACATTGAATGCTAAACTAAAATGTTTGACTCTAGGTAATAGAGAGTTATTGAAGGTTTTTGAGCAGTGAAATAATTTGATATGGCTTTTTCACTTAGAAAAGTAATTTGACAGTTCTATATAGAATGGATGGGGGGAAGGAAAAACTGAATGCAGAGAGGTCTTTAAGAAGTTATATTGTGTGTGTGTGTGTGTGTGTAGCAAAGATGGAAGATTAGAAGCAGCAACTTAGCTGAAGTCAAACTCTTTTAACATTCTCTTCCAAACAACTTTAAATGCCTCAAGTCAAATTTTGGAGTAGCAAAGGCAACAAAAAGTCAGAATGAGACATTTTTCTGGCCTAAGATAACTTGGGAGGTTGGCAGGAGACTTCTTTGATAGTGGGGTGAAGGCCTGTCTGGAGTACACATCAGGACAGCAACGATAGCCAGAAGCAACACTTCTGGATGCTTTCAGCTCAGAGATGGTAAGGGGGTCAGACAACTGATCAAAAATATATTATAGAGGACACTTTGCTGGAACTTGGTATAGCTAGAGTTGATTGGCAACTCTATTCCCCATAGCTAGCATAGGTCACAGTTCCAGGGTAGAGAGGAGCACTGGTGGTGAGTTACAAGCAGCAGGGACCAGCCAGGAAGAGTGATAGCACTTATGACTACAGAATCTGGTCACATTTCCAGAGTCAAGAGGAGGGTTAGCACTTATGTATACAGGGGACCAGGGGCTCTTCTTGGGTAAAAATCAAAAGATGAAAGCAACAGTGACCACTCCATCACTCCATCTTTGAGGCACCAAAAAGTTGCAGATCCCCAGAACTAGCTCTGAAAATACCAGCATGAAAAATCCTGAAGGGGAGCAGAGTTCAACTTTAATATAAAGCTTAAAGTCAAGAAATAGGCTAGAAAAAATGAGCATACACTAAAAAAAGAATTTGACCATAAAAAAACTGGGATGGTGCCAAGACATAAACTCAAAAGAAGACAACAATGTGAAAACAGCTATAAGCAAAGTCTCGAAGAAAAATACCAAATACCAAAGAAAAAATACAAAAAAGAATTCCTAGAAGAGTTAAAGAAAGAGGTAAGAGTAGTAGAGGAAATATTGGGAAAAGAAATGAAAGTAATGCAAGAAAATTAAAAAGAGAGAACTAAGTGTTCGTCTAGGTTGTTTTTTTGATCATAGCTTTCAGGTAGTCCCATAATTTTTAAATTGTCTCTCCTGGATCTATTTCCAGGTCAGTTGTTTTTCCAATAAGATGTTTCACATTATCTTCTATTTTTTCAAACTTTTGGTTTTGTTTTCTAACTTCTTGGTTTATCTCGTAGTCATTTGCTTCCCTGAACTTGAGTCTCTCTTTTAAAGAACTCTTTTCTTCAGTGAGGTTTTGAACCTTTTCCATTTGGCTAATTCTACTTTTTAAAGCCTCCTTCTCCACATTGGTTTTTTTGGACCTCTTTTTCCAATTGAGTTAGCCTCTTTTTAAAGTTATTTTCCTCAACATTTTTTTGGTTCTCCTTTAGCAAGATCTTGACATGCTTTTCAAGCTCTTCTATGGCCTGAGCCCATTTCATATTCATTTTGAAGGTACTGGAGGAAGAGGCCTTGACTTCCTCTGAAGTCATCAGAAAGGATGGAAGGCACACCTGTTCTCCAAGAAAGTAACCTTCTATGATCTTACTTTTTTTTCCTTTTTGGGGCATTTTCCCAGCCAGTTACTTGACTTCTGAATCCTTTGTCAAGAGGAGGGTCCTAGTGCTACTCCATTCCCCAGTACAGTCCTCAAGGCTGAGATTCAGATCAGCTGCTCAATTCTGTTAGAGGCTTTAAGCTGAGCTGCCTGGATAATGGACCCAGGTTGCTTCTGTGTAGCTGCCCACGGCCTGCTGCTGCCACCACTTGGGGCCAGTGTTGAGAGAACCCTGTTCCTCTCTCTCTCAGCTGGGAAAGCTCTCTCACACTGACCTTGGGAGCTTTCTTTGGCGCTTGTGGGTTGAGGGATCTGGGACCCTCCCCACTGGGAATTCTGCCCCGGAGGTCTGTTCAGCTCCTGTTCCTCCTAGTGCCCTGTGACCAGGACTGGGCTCTACTTCCCAGCCCAGGACAGCATGCACCCCATCTACCTGCCCCTTCCTTCAGTCTGTCCTACCTTCTCTTACCCACCTTTCTTCCATCCCCCTCCCCTCTATTTTCCTGTAGGGCAAAATAGATTTCTATACTCCACTGCCTGTATAGCCTAATTTCCAGTTGCATGCTAAAACAATTTTTAACATTTATTCTTAAAACTTTGAGTTCTATATTCTCTCCCTCCCTCCCTGAGGAACTGTGAAAACTCACTGAGAAAACAATTAGTTCAATATAGGTCATATGTGTGTAACAATGCAAAACACTTCCATAATATTTATGTTGTAAAAAACTAACCACATTTCCCTCTGTCCTATCCTGCCCTTCATTTATTCCACTCTGCCCCTTGATCTGTCCTCCAACAATAGTGTTTGCTTCTAATTATCCCTTTCCCCAATTTACTGTCCCCTCTATTATCTTCCATCTCCTATACCCTTCTCCCTTGCCTTACTGCAGGGTAAAATAGATGTCCATATACAATTGAGTGTGTGTTATTCCCTCCATAAGCCAAATCCCATGAGAATAAGACTCAGTCATTTCTTTTCATCTCTCCCCTCTTTCCCTCCACTGTAAAAGCTCTTTCTTTCCTCTTTTATGTGAGATTATTTGCTACATTCTACCTCTCCCTTTCTCTTATTCCATCCTGTGCCTATATATTATATATATATATATATATTTACACATACACACACATATATGTATATATATACATACACACATACCTACACATATATAATATACACATACACATACCCATATACATCTACATATATATATATTCCCTCTAACTACCCTAATAGTGAAAAAGTTGTCATGAGTTACAAATAACATCTTTCCATGTAGGAATGTAAATAGTTCAACTTCAATGAGTTCCTTAAGGCTTCTCTTTCCTGTTTACCTTTTCATGTTTCTCTTGATTCTTGTATTTGAAGGTCAAATTTTCTATTCACCTCTGGTCTTTTCAACAAGAATGCTTGGAAGTCCTCTATTTCATTGAAATTTCATTTTTTCCCCCCCGAAGTATTGTACTTAGTTTTATTGGGTGGGTGATTCTTGGTTTTAATCCTATCTCCTTTGACTTCTGGAATGTCATATTCTAAACCTTTCAATCCTGCACTCTAGAAGCTGCTAAATCCTGTGTTATCCTGATTGTATTTCCAAAGTGCTTGAATTATTTCCTTCTGGCTGCTTTTAATATTTTCTCCTTGACCTGGGAACTCTGGAATTTGGCTACAATATTTCTATGAGTTTTCCTTTGGGGAATCTCTTTCAGGAGGTGATTGGTGAATTCTTTCCATTTCTATTTTACTCTCTGGTTCTATAATATCAAAGCATTTTTCCTTGATAATTTCTTGGAAGATGATGTTTAGGTTCTTTTTTTGATTATGGTTTTCAGGTAGACCAATAATTTTTAAATTATCTCTCCTGGATCTATTTTCCAGGTCAGTTGTTTTTCCAATGAGATATTTCACTTTGTCTTCTATTTTTTCATTCTTTTGGTTTTGTTTTATAATGTCTTGGTTTCTCATAAAGTCATTAGCTTCCACCTGCTCCATTCTTATTTTTAATGAACTATTTTCTTCAGTGAGCTTTTGAACCTCCTTTTCCATTTGGCCAATTCTGCTTTTTAAAGCTTTCTTCCTTTTATTAGCATTTTGGGCCTCTTTTGCCATTTGGGTTATTGTGTTTGTAAAGGTGTTACTTTCTTCAGCATTTTTTAGGTCTCTTTTAGCAAGCTGTTGACTCACTTTTCATGATTTTCTTGCATCTCTCTCATTTTTCTTCCCAATTTTTCCTCCACCTCTCTTATTTGATTTTCAAAATCCTTTTTGAGCTCTACCATGGCCTGAGACCATTGCATATATTTTTTAGAGGTTTTGGATGTAGAAGCCTTGACTTTTATGTCTTCCTCTGATGTTTTGTTTTGTTCTTTCTCATCTGAAAGGATGGAAGAAAGTACTGTTTCACCAAGAAAGTAACCTTGTATAGTCTTATTTTTTCCATTTTTTGGATACTTTCCCAGCCTTTTACTTGACTTTTGAGTCCTTTGTCAAGTGGAGGATATACTCTATGGACATGTAATTTCTCAATTTCTCCAAGGTGGCACAATTAAGGGAGAGGAGTTTACTCCTCTCTTGGTATATGCTCTGATTTGTGAGCAACCACAAGCACTCTTTTCTGCCTAGGATCTGTGAGTAGGATTCCCTCTCCAAAGCTGCCACCACCTCTGCCAAACAAGTGCTCCTTCTTATCCCAGGACTGCCATTCAGAACTATGACTCAGATCAGCTGCTCAATTCCCCCAGGGTCTTTAGTTTGAGGGCTTCAAAAGTGGATGCTGCTGCCACAGTGACTACTGCCACCCTGGGGCCGGCACTGGGCCAGATTGCATACTCTCTTATCCAGGTGAAAGAGCTTTCTTACTGACCTTTAAAGCTGTCTTTGGCATTTGTGTGTTGAGAAATCTGGGAATTGTAACTGTCCCCATGATTCCGCACTCTGAAGTCTGCTCCAGTCCTGTCCCTGCCATGCCACATGGCCAAGGCTGGGCTGTGATTTGCTCTAATCCTGATGTGACCGACCTTTCCTGTCAATCTTCTAGGCTGTCTTGGGCTGGCAATTCCTTTCACTCTGTTGTTTTGTGGCTTCTGCTGTTCTATAATTTGTTTAGAGTCATTTTTACAGGTATTTTATGGGCTATGGGAGGAGAGCTAGAGCAGTTCTGTCCTTGTATTCTGCCTTCTTGGCTCCGACTTTGTGAACTACTTGATGGTAGGAAATGTCTTTTCCTTTTTTTTGTATCTCTAGGGTTTAGTGTAACCCCTAGTACCTGACTCATTATTGGTATAGATAGACAAATAATTTAAGCTAGAGTTATCCAGGTTGCACAGAAGTGTTTGAGTTTGAGTTGGGTCAGGTGTGTGTATGTGTATGTATGTGTGTCTGTGTGTGTGTGTTCATCCTTCATTGCCAAAGAAGACCATGTCATCAGAGAAATAATGACATGACTTGCACTTGACTTTGTTTTGAGTGAGGGAGAACTGTGCAGGTCACCAGTCTCACTTCTTTTCCAGAGCCATCTGAATCCAGTGACCAGATATTCATCAGGATGACTGGAGATGTAGGTAGAATCCAAATAAGCAGAGTGGAAAGAAGAGTACTTCTATAATAGTAAACTACTTTGGGTAAAGGTACAGAGGTAAAAATGAACAAGAAGTACAAGGGTGGGACTGAAGGAGTAGAAAAAGTAAGTATTGATAGATTGGTCTGGCTCTTCCACTGTAGGAAGATAGAGTCAGATTACAGAAAGCATTGTAATTTAGGTGGAGAAAGTTTTTTGTTTTGTTTTTACTTGATATAACTAGTAAGGAATTTAAATAAGTGCTTAGTGAGCCAATTTTAGAAAAAATACTGTTTATGAACTAATAGCTTTGGTTTTAGGTCAGGGGAGTCACAATATGAAAGTAATCCTTTAGATTGATATTCTTTTTTTTAAATGTAGAGCTCAATTTATTTTGTTTTTAGTATGAATTATGAACATTGAATGTAAATGTGACAGAAAAAACACTTCATTTGGAAGCCAGGTCAAGTGCTAGCTACCACTTGCTAAATTCATGATTTTGGAAGGTACACTTAAACTGCGTTTTGTTCTGTTTCCTCAGCCTTTATTTTTTTTTCAAAAAGACTAGAGGATTTTATGGTATACCCTATTCTCTCTCTCTCTCTCTTAGATTTTTTTTCACTTCTTCCCCCTTATTCTCCACTCCCTCCCTGGGATGGTATACAATGTAATATTGATTCGACAGATACATTCTTATTAAATGCATGTTGCATAGAGGAATTAAAGTGAGTGAGGGAAACCATAAAACAAAACATAACATAATACAAAAGAAAATGGTCTGTTTCTATCTGGGATCCAATTCCATAGTTCTTTCTCTAAATTTGGGAAGTGTTTTGCCTCAAGAGTCCATTGGAAATTTTTTAAGTCCATGAATTTCAATGAAGTACTAAGTGTACCAGAAAAATTCCTTACTGTGGTTTTTGCTGTGTACAAAGTTCTCCAGGTTCTACTCCTTTCACTCAGCATCAGTTCATTTAAGTTCCAGGCTTCTCTGAAGTCTTCCTGTTCATCATTTCTCATAGCATCATAGTATTCCATTATATTCATACACCACAACTTGTTCAGCCATTCCCCAATTGATGGGCATCCCCTTAATTTCCAGTTTTTGGTAACCACGAAGAGAGCTGCTATAAATATTTTTTATATCTGGGACCCTTTCCCATTTCTGTGATCTCTTTGGGATACAGTCCCAGAAACAATATTGCTGGGTCAAAGGATATGCACATTTTTGTATCCCTTTGGGCATAGTTCCAAATTCCTCTCCAGAATGACTGGATTAGCTCACAGCTCCACCAACAAGGAATTAGTGTTCCAACTCTCCCATATGTTCTCCAACATTTATCATCTTCCTGTTTTGTCATGTTAGACAATCTGATAACTCAGAGTTGTTTTCATTTGCTTCTCTCTAATCAATAGTGATTTAGAGCATTTTTTCATATGATTATAGATAGCTTTAATTTATTCCTATGAAAATTCCCTGTTCATATCTTTTGACCATTTATCAATTGGGGAATGACTTGATTCTTGTACATTTGACTCAGTTTTCTATATATTTTAGAAATGAGGACTTTATCACAGACACTAGCTACAAAAATTCTTTCCCAGTTTTCTGCTTACCTCTTAATCTTGGTTGCATTGAGTTTGTGCAAAAACTTTTCTATTTAATGTAATCAAAGTTATCCATTTTGCACTTCATAATGTTCTCTGTTGCTGGGTAATAAATTTCTCCATTCTCTATACATCTGACAAATACACTATTCCTTGCTCCCCTAATTCATTTATAGTATGAATCTTTATACCTAGATCATGTATCCATTTGGAAGTTATTCTTGTGTACAGTGTCAGGCATTGGACTATGCCCAATTTCGGCCACACTGTTATCCAGTTTTCCCAACAATTTTTGTCAGACAGTGAGTTCTTATCCCAGAAACTAGGGTCCTTGGGTTTATTAAACATTATTTTTTATGATGTTTATAAATGTTTATAAATAGTTTGCAATATTCATTAACTATTGTGTCTTGAGTAACTAACCTATTCTGCTGGTCTACCCCTCTGTTTCTTAGCCGGTACCAAGTGGTTTTGGTGATTGTTGCTTTATAATACAATTTGAGATCTGTTAGGGCTAGGCCACCTTTCCTAGTATTTCTTTACATTAGTTCCCTTGATATTCTGGACTTTTTGTTCTTCTGGATGAATTTTTATATTATTTTTTCTAACTCTAGAAAATAGTTATCTGGTAGTTTGATTGGTATGGCACTGAACAAATAAATTGATTTAGGTAGAATTATCATTTTTATTATATTGGCTCAGCCTACCCATGAGCAACTGATGTTTTTCCACTTACTTAGATCTGTGTTTATTTGTGCGAAAAGTATCTTGTAGTGACTCCTAGCTATTTTATAGTGTCTACTGAAGCTTTAAATGGGATTTATCTTTGTATCTCTTGCTGTTGGGCTTTGTTAGATTTAATATATAGAAATGCAGATGATTTATGTGGGTTTATTTTGTAACCTGCAACTTTGCCAAAATTGTTTATCATTTCAAGCAGTTTTTTACTTGAGTCTCTGGGATTCTCTAAGTATATCATCATATCACCTGCAAAGAGTGATAACTTAATTGCTTTTTTGCCCATTTTAATTCCTTCAATTTCTTTTTCTTTTCTTATAGCTATAGCTAGCATTTCTAATATCATATTGAATAAGAGTGGTGATAATTGACATCGTTGTTTCACCCCTGATCTTATTGTAAATGCATCTAGCTTGTTCCCATTGCATATAATGCTTGCTGATGGTTTTAGGTAGATACCACTCATTATTTTATGGAAAGTTCTGTTTATTCCTATGCTTTCCAGTGTTTTCAGTAGGAATGAGTGTTGTATTTTGTCAAAAGCTTTTTCTACATCTATTGAGATAATCATGTGGTTTCTATTAGTTCTGTGGTTGATATTAGCAATAATGCTAATAGTTTTTCTAATATTGAGTCAGCCCTGCATTCCTTGTATAAATCCTACCTGATCATAAAGTATTATTCTTGTGATAAGTTGCTGTTTTGGCTAATATCTTATTTATAATTTTTCCTCTATATTCATTAGAGAAATTGGTTTATAATTTTCTTTCTCTGTTTTGGCTCTTCCTGGTTTAGGTATCAGAACCATATTTGTATCATAAAAAGAATTTGGTTGGACTCCTTCTTTGCCAATTTTCCCAAACAGTCTATATAGTATTGGAATTAGCTGTTCTTTAAATGTTTGATAGAATTCACTTGTCAATCTATCTGACCCTGGAGATTTTTTCCTAGGGAGTTCATTTATGGCTTGTTCAAATTTCTTTCTGAGATGAAGTTATTTAAGTACCCAATTTCCTTTTCTGTTAATCTGGGTAATTTATATTTATTTTTAAATAATCATCTATCTCATTTAGATTGTTGAATTTATGGGCATACAGTTGAGCAAAGCAATTTCTTATTAGTATTTTTATTTCCTCCTCATTAGAAGTTAGTTCATCCATTTCATTTTTTATATTGGTAATTTGGTTTTATTCTTTAATTTTTTTAAATCAAATTGACCAAAGGTTTATTAAATTTATTGTTTTTTCATAAAACCCACTGCTAGTTTTATTTATTAGTTCAATAGATCTCTTAATTTCAATTTCATTAATCTCTCCTTTGATTTTCAGTATTTCTAATTTGGTATTTACTTGGGGATTTTCAATTTTTTGTTTCAGCTGCATGCCCAATTCATTGATCTCATGTTTCTCTATTTTATTCATATAGGCATTCAAAGATATAAAATTTCCCCTAAGAACTGCTTTTGTAGTATCCCATAAGATTTGGTAGGTTGTTTCATTACTGTCATTCTCTTGAATGAAATTGTTGCTTGTTTCTATAATTTGTTGTTTAACCTACTCATTCTTTAGGATTAGATTGTTTAGTTTCCAATTAGTGTTTGATTTATATTTTCATGGCCTTTGATTATATATAAGTTTTATTGCATTATGATCTGAGAAGGATGCATTGACTATCTCTGCCTTTCTGCACTGGATTGTGAGGTTTTTATGGCCTAGTACATGGTCAATTTTTGTATATGTGCCATATATGTCTGAGAAAAAGACATATTCCTTTCTATACCCATTCAATTTTCTCCAGACATCTATCATATCTATCTTATCTAGAGTTCTACTCACCTCCTTAACTTCTTTCTTGTTTATTTTGAGGTTAGATTTATCAAGTTCAGAGAGGGGGAGGTTGAAGTCCCCCACTATTATAGTTTTGCTTTCTATTTCTTCTTGTAACTCTCTTAACTTCTCCTCTAAGAATTTGGATGCTATACCACTTGGAGCATATATGTTTAGTAATGAAATTACTTCGTTGGCTGTGGTGCCTTTTAACAAGATATAGTTTCCTTCCTTATCTCCTTTGATTAGATCTATTTCTGTTTTTGCTTTGTCTGAGATTAGGATTGCTACCCCTGTTTTTTTTACATCAGCTGAAGCACAAAATATTCTGCTCCAAACTTTTATCTTTACCCTGTGTGTATGCCCCTGTTTCAAATGTGTTTCTTGTAAACAATATATTGTTGGATTATGGTTTTTAATCCATTCTGCTATCAGTCTCCATTTTATGGGAGAATTCATTCCGTTCACATTCACAGTTAGGACTACTATCTATGTCTTTCCCTCCATTCTTTTTCTCTTTGTTTATGTTTTTAGTTCTGTCTTCCCCCTTCACCTCCACAATAGAGTTTTAATTCTTGACCACTTCCTCCCTCAGTCTTCCCTCTCTTCTTTTAGCCTCCCCTCCCTTTTCTTTTCCCCTTCCTATAGATCTAATTGGATTTCTATACTTAACTGAGTTTGTTGTACCCTACTTGAATCCAATCAGATGAGATTACCTCTCAAACAATGCTCATCTCCCTCCTCTCTTTCCCTTTACTGTAATATATTTTTGTGCCTCTTCCTGTGATGGAATTTATTTTTTTCTGCCTCCTCCCTTTCACATCTCCCATTGCAATCCCTTTGCACCATTAAGTCACATTTGTTATCATCACATCATTTAATTTATACCCACTTCCTCTATCTATATATATCCCTCTATCTATATATATATTTAATAATAAATATACATTTCTCAAAATTAACAGGTATCATCTTCCCTTATAGGAATGTAAACAGTTTTCCCATATGGTGTAACAAGTTTTTTTTTTCCCCATATTTACCTTGCCTCTCTTGAGACCTGTGTTTGAGCATCGAATTTTTTATTGAGTTCTGACCTTTTCATCAGGAAGGCCTGGAAATCCCTTATTTCATTGAATGTCCATCTCCTTGACTTAAATATTATGCTAAACTTTGCTAGGTAATTAATACTTGGTTGTGGTCCCAGATCCTTTGCATTACAGAATATTGTATTCCAATTCCTTTGATCTTTTAATGTAGAAGCTACAAGGTCCTGTGTGATCCTGACTATAGTTCCTTGATAATTTGAATTGTTTCTTTCTGGTTGCCTGCAGTATTTTCTCCTTCACTTGATAGTTCTGGAATTTGACAATGATATTCCTTGGTGTTTTTAGTTTGAGATCCCTTGCAGGAGGTGAGCAGTGGATTCTTTTGATGAGTATTTTGCCCTCTGGATCTAGGACTTCTGGGTAATTTTTCTTGATGGTTTCTTGGATGATATTGTCCTGGCTCTTTTCTTCATCATGGCTTTCTGGTAGCCCAATAATCCTTAGATTTTCTCTCCTGAATCTATTTTCCTGGTCAGTTGTTTTTCCAATTAGATATTTTACATTTTCTTCTATCTTTTCATTTTTTAGATTCTGTGTGATTGATTCTTGATGTCTCATAGATTCCTTAGCTTCTACTTGCCTGATTTTGTGTTTTATCAAACTGTTTTCTTCAGTTAACTTTTGCATCTCCTTCTCCATTTGTCCAATTGTTCCTTTTACAGAGTTATTTTCACTGGTTAGGTTTGTACTTCCTTTTCTAGTTGTTCAATTTTCCTTTTTAAGGAGTTGTTATCTTCAGTAAATTCTTTTCTTCATATTTTAAAAATCATTGGTCAGTTTTTCTTCTATTTCTCTAATTTGGGTTTTAAAATCCCTTCAGAGCTCTTCCAAGAGGAGTCTTTGTGCTTCAGATCAGTTCATATTCCCTTCTGAAGTTTCAGACGGAAGTACAGTCTTAGTGCTGACCTCTTTGGTATTTATGTTTTGGTCCTTGTCCCCACACAAAGATTCTATGGTCTTTTCTTTTCTGCTTTGGTTCTTACTCATGATAGTTACCCTTTTCCTGACTTTTAAGGTAGATCTTTGCATCTGTGACACAGGGAGCTCTGTCCCACAGTTCTTGTGCCTAAACTTGAGGCTTTGTTTGTTGTGGTCTCTGATTCTTTTATCTAGAAACTAAAATGCTACAACTTACTGGTGCTGAGCTGACTGGTGTTTGAAAGTAGAGACTGGTTAGGTCTTTTTGGGTTTCCCCTCAGTTACCTTGGAGCAGGAGACTCTTCTGCTGAGCAAGCTCAGCTATCTGCACTAGTGTCTTCCTGATTCCACTGGGGTGCTGAGGCATGCCTGGGGTCCTGGTGTTGGTAGTTGCTGGCTTTCTGTCCCCCCCATGGTTCAGAATCTTCTCCTGATATGCTGAAGTAGGGCTGTCAGGGATCTGCTGGCTCTGATCCTGCACTAGTTGCCTTCAGCCGCAGCAAGAGGAACCCTCCTTAGTAATCTTTCTAGTCTCATGGGCTGCGAGTGTGTTTACCCCTTCTGCTGCTCCCACTGTTCCAGGGTTTTTCCTGGGGAGATATTCTCTGGACTCATCAAGTTCAACAAGGGGAGGGAGATAGCAATTACTGATCACTCCACCGTCTTGGCTCCCAGAACCAGAAATCCCTGTGAAAGCAGTTCTTAGGAAAAACTTTATATCATTGAATGTGTACGTGAATAAAATACAGAAAGAAGAGATCAGTGAATTGAATATGAACTGAAAAAGCTAGAAATAGAACAAATTGAAAATCTCCAAGAAAATGCCAAATTAGAAATATTGTAAACCAAAGGTGAGATTAATAAGATTGAAGTTAAGAAAACTATTCAACTAATAAATAAAACTGAGTTGGTTTCATGAAAAAAACAATAAAGTTGATAAACATTTGGTCAATCTGATTTTTAAAAAAAGAAAGAAGAAAAACAAATTACCAGTATCAAAAATGGAAAGTGTGAATTCACCTCCAATGAAGAAGAAATTAAAACAATAATTAGAAATTACTTTGCCGAACTGTATGCACCTAGATTTGACAATCTAAGTAAAATGGATGAATATTTTTTAAAATATATAAATTTCCCAGGTTACAGAAGAGGAATTAAAATATTAAAATAACCCCCAAAAGAAATTGAACAAGCCTTCAATGAACTCCCTAATAAAAAATAAAATCTCCAGGGTCAGATGGATTTACAAGTGTATTCTATCAAACATTTAAAGAAAAGTTAATTCCAATATTATATAGACTGTTTGGGAAAATTGGCAAAAGACGGAGTCCAACCAAATTCTTTTTATGATACAAAAGTGGTGCTTACATCTAAGCCAGCAAGAGCCAAAACAGAGAATGAAAATTTTAGACCAATTTCCCTAATGAATATAGATGCAAACATTTTAAATAATATACTAGCAAAAAAGATCACAACACCTTATGATGAGAATAATACATTCTGGTCAGGTATGATTTATACCAGGAATGCAGGGCTGATTCAATATTGGGGAAACTATCAGCATTATTGATTATATCAACAACAAAATTAAAATCTCAATACGTGAAGAAAAAGCTTCTGACAAAATACAACACTCATTCCTATTGAAAACACCAGAGAACACAGGAATACATTAAACCTTCCTTAAAATAATAAGTAGTATCTACCTAAAACTATCAGCAAGTACTATATATATTGGATATAAGCTACATGCATTTCCAATAAGATTAGGGGTGAAAAAATGATGTCTATTATCACCACTTCTATTCAATATGGTACTAAAAATGTTAGCATTAGCAAATAAGAAAGGAAAAAGAAAATGAAATTGTTCAGACACCCTACTGCTCAGATTTGAAGATTCTCTCAATCCAGGGTTATATGTAAAATATACAGCAATACTGCTTTGATTCAGACAGTAGAGTCCTGTCTGTTGGTCTTTGTTTCTCTACTTATATTTTCGGTTTGTATTTTCTGAATGTAATTAAAAAGGATTGTTGACTCCTTAAATAGTTATCTTTCCTAGTAAAGCAGATCCAAGAACCTGTGCTTGCAGCCATCCTGGATATGCCAGTGTGGTTGCCTTTACAGCATCCAACCCTAAGGTTCCCCCTTCACTCACCAATGACCACCTGCTTTGTAGGGTAAAAGACAAAGAAGGCATATTGCCAGTAATAGACTCAAAATTTTTCTCACATCTCCATACATCACTGTGCAGCTGCAGTGGATGTTTATATTATTTATCATTATATAATTCTGTGTAAGCATGGCGGAGATGTTTTGAACCGTAACTGTGGGAACCCATATCTAATACCTGAGAACAAGAGGTTGTTATGGCTATGGATCCCCAGAAACTGAACTCTAAGAAGTAACAAGAAAAGTTCATGTGACACACACTAAAATACACCTTACTTACACTAAAATTCATCTTACATACAATATCCTACTTGACTAGAGCTAGAATTTGTTAGTTGGGGGCTAAGCCTCTAAGTTAAAGTTAAGTAGGCCCAGCTCCCAGGGCTAAAGGGTAGAAGCAGGAGAAACTGTTTTAGCATCTATATGTACATTTAAGGTAATTTTTGTGATTGATCATAGCTGGAGGTTGTGGGGTACTACGTTTTGGGTGTTTGGAGAATTGGAACTTGAAAAATTAGAAAACTGCTACTAGGTTTCTAATAATAATTTATTTATTTTAAGCCCATCTCCTCTCTATGTACCTGCTCCAATTAAAATCCCTAAAATTCTTGTAACAGCAAAGCAAACACATCCACATGTTTGCCTTATTCAAAACTGCCTATCTCATTTTGTGCCTTGAGTCTTTCACCCTTCTGTCAGGAGGCTGGCAACATACTTCTTCATTAGTCCTCGGAAGTCATGATTGGTCACTGCACTGATCAAAGTTTTTAAGCTTTTCTAAATAATGTTTATTTCTAATTTTTTTTATTATTGTATCAATTGTTTTCCTTGTTTTTCTCATTTTACTCAGGTCGTGAAACCCTTCCCAAATTTCTCTGAAACTATTCTTTTTTCCATTTCTTATGATTTTCAATGGATTTTAATATTGCTTCTCAGATCCCCAGGGATTAGTTATAAATTTTATTGGCCTATGATCTTGTTTTCTCCGAGTAAAATCCTATAGATAGTTTAATTTGGTCCTGATAAGCCTCTATATAGCATAAAGCAGCAACAAAAATGTTTTTTTGAAAAGAACTTTAGTTATTAATACTTAAATTCTCAAGCTCTTGACAGATTGGGAGCAGGGTTACTTGTTAAGATAGAAAAATTATAGTAAAAACTTTGTTTACATGTAACCCAAGTCTCATGGCTCCTTGGTATGAGATGCTCTATTTACATCAAATCCACATATCACAATTTGTCCAATATTTCCCCATTGATGAGTGCTCTCTTTGTTTCAGTTCTTTGCACAGCAAAAACATCTGTTATAAATATTTTTATACGAATTGGTATTTTTCCTCTTTCCATCATGCTTTTGAGGTGTAAGTATAGAAGTGGTATCACTGGACCAAAAGATATACTTAGTAACTTTGGGCCATATTTCAAATTGCTTTTGAGAACAAACTGAGCAATTTGTAACTAAACCAGCAGGGCATCAGCGTACTTATTTTCCTGAAGTCTCTTCCAGCAATGGTCATCTTTTCCAATATTAGAGGTATGAGGTAGAAACAGAATTGTTTTAATTTTCAGGTCTTTAATTATTAATGATCTGGAAAATTTTTCATCTTTCTGTTGATCACTTTCATTTCTTCCTTTAAAATTTACCTTTTCATGTTCTTTGACCATTTATCTGGTGGGTAATGCCTCTTTTCATATATATTTGAATTAAATTCCTTATATATCATGGATACCAGACTTTTATCAAAGAAACTTTGTGCAAAGATTTTCCCCAGTTAATTGTTTTCCTTCTAATTTTAATTGCATTGATTTTGGTTTTGCAAAAACCTTTTTAATTTCATGGAATCAAAACTCTTCTTTTTATCTTAACTTATTCTTTCCCTTATCTAGTCATTAACTTTTCCCCTCCATCAATGCAAAGGCATTTTTCTTCTTTCAAGCATTTAGATATAGTCATTCAGTGCATAAGATTAATTAATTGAAGTTAATTCATTTTCTTTTGTGTGTTTTAATATGATTTAATAAATATAATTTTCTGAATTATCTTTTAATCATTTTCTTCTTTATCTTGTTTGATATCATGATCACTATCGCTGCTTTTTAGTTCACTTGCAGCACAAAATTCTATTCTAGTCTTTTGTTTTATATCTGTGTGAATCTTTCTATTTTAAATGTGTTTATTCTCCATGAATTTTCTTCCTGTGTTGAAACTCTTGGCCTGCGCCAGTTTCTAACTACTTCTATGCACTTGGATGGGATTGTGAGCCCCTATTTGTTTTCCATTTGTATTGTCTGAGATCCTGTTGCTGGGCCTCCCTTCCATTGATAACTGTTGTGCACATATTTCTGGCACTCTGGTTTGTCAATATTTCCAGGATACAGAACATTAAGCTTTTCAAGGCTGACTGGAGCAGCTTAGTTCAGTGGCTACAAACTTTAAGAACTTCTAAGGCATATGGAGTGATTATACCTTCTCTGTTGGAGCTTTGCTGGCTCCTCTCCAGGTATAAACTACCTAGGTGCTTAGCTGCCCTTGGGCCTCCTTTTTTGAAGCAATTATGCTTTCCTAGACCCTGTGTTTAGAGCATCTAGGGGTATTCTTAGACTCCCTTGGGTTTCCTGGCTGAAACTATCTGAGGCACTCAGAACTGGAAGGTCTCCAAAGGCTGTATTTGCTGCCTGGCTCTTCTATCTGATCTCCCCCCTCACAGCATATCTTTTCATTAATCTTAATAAAAGTACTCAGTTTATTTCCTAATCATCTGGTCTGATTTGTTTTTGTTTCTTTTGAGGTACATCTGTGGGAATTTGATTTTTCTGCTCCCAGTTACTTGGCCATTTTAACCAGAAATTTTTCTTTCTATTGGATTTTTAAAATTGTATTCATTTCTATAAATAGAAAAATGTTTTTCATATATTCTGTTTCATTTACAATTAACTTGAGCCCACAAGCATAATATGAACTATTGTGTGATGCACAGAGCTTGTTGTCAAACTATTAACAAATTCACATAAAATATTGTACCCTTTTCCAATAAGTTTTGACCTAATAGTATTATGTGATTTCAGTTTCAATTTATTTTAAAAAACTTACTTTTAATTTTGATTTTTTTATCTATTAATTTATTTTTAGTTTTCAACATTCCCTTCTACAACATTTTGAGTTTCAAATTTTCTCGCCATCCCTTCCCTCCCCTACCCCAAGATGGCGTGCCTTCTGATTACCCCTTCCCCCAGTCTATTCTCCCTTCTATCACTGCCCCCCTCTTCTTTTATCCCTTTCCCTTCTATTTTCCTGTAGGGCAAGGTATATTTCAATACCCCATTGCCTGTATATCTTCTTTCCTAGTTGCATGTAAAAACAATTTTTAACATTAATTTTTAAAACTTTGAGTTTTAAATTCTCTCCCTTCCTCCTTCCCTACCCAACCTCATTGAGAAGGCAACCAATTTGATATAGGTCATAATGTGTAGTTATGCAAAACACTTTCTTAATTGTCGTGTTGTGAAAGACTAACTATATTTCCCTCCATCCTATCCCATTCCCCATTTATTCTCTTCCCTTATGTGTGTGTGTATATATATATATATATATATATATATATATATGTATATGTTCCCTTCACTTTCCCTAATACTGAGAAAGGTCTCCTGATATTACCTTTTCACGTAGGAATGTAAACAGTTCAACTTTAATAAGTCCCTTAAGATTTCTGTTTCCTGTTTACCTTTTCATGTTTCTCTTGAGTCTTGTATTTGAAAGTCAAATTTTATCTTCAATTCTATGCTTGAAAGACCTCTATTTCACTGAATATCCATTTTTCCACCTAAAGGATTATTCTCAATTTCGCTGGGCAGGTGATTCTTGGTTCTAATCCTTCAATTTAAATTTAGCATAAATATTGTACTGGAACAGTATAGAATCAGACAGAAGTAAAGAATTTCTTGACCTTTTGTTATTGCCATATGGCACACTCTAAGATTATATTATTTATATTGAGACACTTTGAGAATAAAGGACAAACACAACAAAAACAACAACAAATGACTCATGATGGAAAATGTTATCCCATCCAGAGAAAGAACTGATGAAATCTGAGTGCAAATCAAAACTTTCAAACTATTTTCACTTTGTTTTTTTCATGTTTTTTTTTTGTTCTGTTTCTTCTTTCACAACATGGCTAATTTGGAAATATGTTTAACATGATTGCACATGCATAACCTATATCAGATTGCATATCATCTTGGGGGGTAAGGAGGGGAGGGAATGAAGGAAGGAGAAAAAGTTGAAACTCAAACTCATAAAATGAATATTGAAAATTATCTTTTAGGAAAAATAAAATGCTATTTATAAAAATATGAACAACGTAGAAATATTCTAACCTGATAATATTGCTAAAGATTTCCAGTCAAGAAAGGTTTTTGGACTACCCATCTCTAGTCTTTTATTTTAGAGAAGGAACTCATTTTAATTTTCTCAGCATCTTGAAAGATGTGCAGATAGTATAGTCCATGAGGTAAGGAGGAGGCAGAGTACCACAATAGGCTATGTTCCCCCTTCTCCTAGGAAGAGGTATAGGTCTTAAGAGGTTTATAAAAGAAATTGAAGACATTGTGCTCTTAAGGAACTTGTAGTCTAACCAGAGTAGATGTGGGAAATACATCTAATCATGGGAATGTAAAATAGAATTGCTTAGTGGTATATAGAGAGCTGGACTTGAAATCAGAAAGATATGAATTCAGATCTTGCTTTTAATACTAAAGATTATAGTTTTGGAACTAGAAGGAATGTTAGACTATGTAATCCAACCCTTTCTTTCTAGAGATGATGAGATTAAGATTTATGGAAGTTATAGGATCATATATTTAGAGCTAGAAGGGACCTTAGAGGCATCTAGTCCAAATCCCTCTTTTTATAGATGAGGAAATTGAGGACCAAGGAGGTAAAACATCTTGCCTAGTAATAGTGCTAGGATTTGAAACCAAGTTCTCTAACTCCCAAATCAACATTCTTTCCACTATACCACATTGCTATGTGATCCGGTGCAAATCATTTAACTTCTTGGAGTCTCACTTTCCCCTTCCGTAAAATGGGAATAATAATACATGTCATGCTACCTAATAGGGACTGTTATGAGGCTTAATGAAATAATCTCTGTAAAGGGCTTTATAAACTTGAAAAAGCAATATAAATACCTTTATTATCATGTTGGTCCAGTGGAGCAATTTTATTGAGATTGTAATATCACTTTCCCATTGTTCTGCTAGATATGTTTAGCTTTCATTAGCTAATTAGTTCTTTTTATTAATGTCTTTACCTTTCTCTTTCCATTTTAACTAAGTATGTGAGTAACAAAGCTTATGGGAGTAGACATAATGGAAAAAGTTCAGATGATTGGTTTCCTTAAACATTTTCTTATTTTGATCACAGCTTACACAAAATTTCTAAACTTTCATCTCCTAGAAATGTCCTAATATTAAATTTATTTTTTAATCAAGAGATTGCTTTGTTTTTAAACAAAAACATTATGATTTGGGCACTCTTTTTCAAAGCTAATCTGATCCTTTAAAAATTCATATTGAAAACCCAAGTCATCCTCCCAAAAAACCTCAAAACGAAATAGCATGGACTATATTTTGCATTAACATTAGTAGCATATTCTCCGACTGAATTTGATTCTTTTTGTTGTTTTTGTTGGGATATGATATGATCATGGTAAAAAAAAAAAGTCATTGTACTATATATTTGAGTATTTTCTAAAATAGGATTATGTTTAGAGATCATTTCCCCTATATAATAATTCCACCTTCTCCAGAAGCTATTAACTTTTTATTTTTTTCAATTTAAAAATTTCAATTAACAGACATTTATTTTCTTTCTCCTCCTCTCTTCCCCACTGGGTAAGCAAAAGAAAAAAAATCAAAATTATTCTAAATTATATGAATAGTCAAGCAAAACACATTCCCATGGTGACCATATTAAAAATCTTTGCCTGATTCTTTATCTTGGAATCCATTGTCACCCTGTTAGGAGATGGGTAGCATGCTTTATCAATTCTGTAGAATCATAATTAATTAGTGCATTGAATAGAGTTCTTAAGTCTTTTAGAGTAATTTGTCTTTGCAATGTTATTATTGTATAAATTGTTCTTGTTCTTTTCACTTCACTCTGTATTGGTTCAACTACTTTTCCTAGGTTTCTCTGAAACTACTTCTCTAATAATTTCTCATGCATAATAGTGTTTCATTACATTCATATAAAATAATATGTTGAGTCATTTCTCAATTGGTACCAAGAAAAAAAGAGCTGTTATAAATACAGTTGTATATACAGGTCCTTTCCCTCTTTCAGTCATTTTGAACAATAAGATATGTCACTGTATGAAAGGATATATACAGGTTGGTAACTTTTTGGACATGGTTCCAAATAGCTTTTGAGAATGAATGAACATATAGATAAGTGGTCAAAATATATGAACAAACACTTCTTAAGAACGTGGGTGAACAAAGTCATAGTTCTGTCAGTAGTACATTTTCCCAAAGTCCCTCCAACAATTGTCACTTTCCATTTTTGTTAATTTTGTCAAAAAGGAATCATGCAAAATGTCAGATTTCCTTTAATTTGCATTTCTATAATTTTTAATGATTTGCAACATTTTTTTTCACATGGCTCTTGATAGCTGGATTTCTTCCTTTGAAAATTATCTATTCACATCCTCTGATTATCAATTGAGGAATGCCTTTTAATCTTATAAATTTAAATCAGTTCCCTCTAAATCTTGGAAATGACACTTTTCTCAGAGAAATGTGCTGCAAATGATTTTTTTTCTAATTATCTGTTTCTCTTTTAATCTGAGCTGCATTCAACCTAATCTTTCTTTAAAATTTTTTTTTTCAACAAGTGAAAGTCAACCTTCTCTCTTTTCTACCATTCTCTGGCTCAACAAATCCCTTGTAATAAATATGCATAGTTGTGGAGAGCAAATTCCTTCATTGGCCATATCCAGAAAATAAATATGGCTCAGTCAGTCTAGCACATGTCTGTCAGGAGGTAGATAGCATGTTTCATCCTAAGTCCTCTGGAATCATAATTGATCATTTTGTTGATCAGTATTTCCTGCCCTTATTTATAATGATGAAGTGGGTGGTAATCAAGGAAGAGTGTGTTCAGCACTGATATTCTAGGTTTTGATGCACTCTATTAACTCTTAAAATCAGAATATATTGTTTTCTAATACCTTTAAATTTCTTTAAACTGACTTGAAATACAACCTGAAAATAATTATCATATTACATAGGGAAATTTTTACCATGTATAAGTATTTAATGTCATAATTTTTGACATTTCTCCATAAATTTGTCCCTTTATTAAACGTGTTTTAAAAGGGGAGGTAAAGTTTTAAGGAAATTTTCATTTTTATTTCTAAGGACTTTAGATAGAGGGACAGAACAAAAAAGAATGATTCTATTTCCTTCTAGCCCAGAACATGTAACTGTCTTTCTACCATAATTTTTTGTTTTGATTGCAGAAGGGAAAAAAAATGAGAGGGAAGCGGAGGGGAAGAGAGTAGAAAGAGAAAGGAAAACAATAAGAATAGAGAAAGGCAGAGTATTTTCATGAGCCCAGAAGTAGAAAAGTGAAATGAAAGGGCTGAAGATAAAGCCAAATACTATCTCTGCTTTGTTCCATTCAGCATGTGCTTTAAGATCACTACTGTGTACAAGACACCGGACTAAGCTGAATTGGGAAGATATAAAGATGAGCAAAAAGCAGTTTTTGATCTCAGGATCTTATTGTCTAGTCTGGGGGAGAAACTGAGAACTATAATATAAAATAGAATATGATGAGTACATAGTGGTTTAAAAAAAAGTATAGAGGTTTAGGGCTTTAATTCTTCAAGATTCCAATGGATTTGTGGTCTTCTTAATTTGGACATTCCTTCCAACAATGCAGATCACAACTGCAGAGACATAGAGTTAAGGAGTTGAAAGAGATGTCCGTAGCTGTCTAGTCCAATTCATACTCCCAAAGAAATTTCCCACACTAGCATCTCTGACAGATGCTCATTCAGTTTCTGCTTGAAAACCTCCAATGAGGGGGAAACTCATTACTTCTTAAGATGGTATTTTCCTGTTTTGGACAGCACTCGTTGTTGGTAGGGGCTAGGTGGCACACCTGGAGAGAATATTGAGTTTGGAGTCTGGAAGATCTAAGTTCAAATCTAGCCTCAGAAACTTCCTAGCTGTGAGACCTTGGGAAAGTCACTCTACCACTGGAGAAGGGATTGGCAAACCACTCCAATAACTTTGCCAAGAAAACCCCATAAACAGAGAGAGGTCCATAAAGAGTGGGACATGACTGAAACATGTTGGTGATATTTTTTTCTGCTATCAAGTCAAATTTGCTTCTTTGCAGCTTCCATTCATTGCTCCTGCTTCTGCTGTGTGAAGTCAAACAGAACAATTACAACCCTTCTTCCACCTGGCAGCTTTTGAAGTACTTGAAGACAGCTATCAGGTTTCCTTAGGTCTCCTCTTCTCTAGGCTAATCATGCCCTTTTCTTGCACCTATTCTTTATATGATATGAACTCAAAGTCTTTCAGCATTCTTGTTCTCCTCTGAATGCCCTCCACATTATCAAAGGCCTTAAGCTGTAGCACTAACTGAGCACAGCACTGTAGATGTGATTTAACTAAAGCAAAGTGCAAAATGACACCACTGCATCATTGAAAACTTTGACTCTTTAATACTGTTCAAGATCACATCAGCTTTTTTGATTGCCACATCACACTGCTAATTTGTATTAACCTTGCCTTCTACTAAAACCCATAGATCCTCTTTCAAACTACTAATTATGCCTTCTCCAAATTGTGTTTATGAAGTTGCTTTTTGGGAACAGCAATAAGACTTTACATTAATCTCTATTGAATTTCTTCTTATATCCATTTCACTACTCTATCCTGTCGGAAGCTTTTAAGATTATGACTCTGTCATCTAGTGTATTGACTGTGTAGATTACTTTATGCTTTTAAAAACATTATTCTGAGAAGGGGTTCATAGACTTCATCGGACTGCCAGAGAGGTCCATAATGCAGAAAAGATTAAGAAATCTTGGTGTAGTGCATGCTGGCTGTCCATCATTTTTTTTTTCTTGTTCTTGTATTGACTAGTGTCTCTTTTCTTCTAGGCATCTACTTGTCTGATGATATTTTCATGCCCTTTCTCTCGCATGTTTCCTCATTTGTAATGTCCTGCAATCTGTTCATAGTTGCTTTTTTATTTGCCATTCAACTTTATGGTCTTTTAGGTGATCCCCAACTTAATTTTTTTTGTAGACTATGGCATTTCATTCTTTATTGTCATATATTATCCCAAAATATATATTACTGTTAAAAAGATTAGCGTTTGTTCCAGAGAAAAACTTGGGGACATCCAAAAAAACATGCAATTCCTGAAAGACAACATAACCCATTTTCCTCCTTTTCAATTCTAGGTCCAGCTCATTGTCCATTTGCCCTGTCTAAGTTTGTGTACTGACTGATAAACTATATGGGTTATTAATGCAACTCCTTATAGTAGTCCATATGATGACATTAGGCATTCTTCATACACTTGTTTTTTTCCCCATGTGTATAAAGGAGTATCTCAAATACCATCATCAAAAAAATGTTACTGAGAAACTAAAGGAATTAGAATAGGCAATGTGGAAACAAAACTCTCCCTCTTTGCAGATTATATCATGGTATACTTGGAGATTCCTACAGAATCAACTAAAAAATTATTTGAAATAATTAACAATTTTACAAAGTTGCAGGATATAAAATAAACCCATATAAATTGTCAGCATTTCTATATATTGACAACAAAGTCCAGCTTCAAGAAATAGAGAAATTCCATTTAAAATAACTGCACACAATATAAAATACTAGAGACTCTGCCTGCCAAGACAAACCCAGGAACTATATGAACACAATTACAAAACACTTTTCATACAACATCATATCTAAACAATTGGGAAAATGTTAATTAATTTACTTATTCAGTGCCATACCAATTGACCTACCAAAATATTATTTTATGAATCTGGAAAAAATCATAACAAAATTCATCTGGAAGAAGAAAAGGCCAAGATTATCAAGGGAATTAATGAAAAAAATGTGAAGGAAGGTGGCCTGGTCTTGGCAGATCTCAAACTGTATTATGAAGTAGTAATCATTAAAATAATCTGACAATGACTAAGAAATAGAGTAGTGGATCAATGGAATATGAAGGGCATGTAATATAAATGAGCATAAGAATCTATTATTTGATAAACCCAAAGATTCAGGCTTTTGTGACAACTCACTATTTGACAAAAACTACTGGGAAAACTGGAAAGCAGTTTGGCAAAAAGTAAGTATAGACCAACATCAAAACCATATATAAAGATAAAGTCAAAATGGGTGCATGACTTAGACATAAACAGTGATACCGTAACCAAATTAGGGAAGAATGGAATAGTTATATCTGTCAGATGTATGGAAAAAGGAGGAATTTATGACCAAACAAGAGATAGAGCATTACAAAATGCAAAATAGGTAATTGTGGTTACATTAAATTTAAGTTTTTGCACAAACAAAACCAATGCAGCTGAGATTATCAGAAAAGCAGAAAACTAGGGAAAATTTTTCAGTCACTTTCTCTGATAATGGCCTTATTTCTCAAATATATGGAGAATAGAGTCAAATTTATAAGAATTCAAGTCATTGCCCAATTCTAAATGGTCAAAGGATATAAATAGGCCCTTTTCAGATGAAGAAATCAAAGCTATCTATATTCTTTTGAGAAAATAGCCTGTCACTACTGACTAAAGAAATGTGAATTAGAATAACTCTGAGATATCACCTCATACCTACCAGATTGGTTATGGTATGGTATGGTTGTTGTCCTTCCTTCTTGAAGAGGACCAAAAGGACATCACCATGATAAAGTGAAGTTCCAATGTATACGATTGTGGCTGATCAAACCAATACAAGTTTGGAATGCTCTACCACAGTTTGGACCTGTATGACAAATTTGTGAATCCTACACTTCCTTTGTGCTGTTTTAATTCTGCTTTGCTCATCTATCCTTTCTGATATGGGCACGCCATGCTGAACAGTCCTGTGCCAGTGTCTCCCATGTTGCACAATCAAATCCAAAGTTCTTGAGAAAGGCCTTGAGAGTATCACTTCTTCTGACCAACATGTGATTGCCTGCCCCATGCGAGTTCTCTATAAAATAGTCTTTTTAGCAAGCACACATTTTGTATTTGAACAATGTGGCCAGCCCACCAGAGTTGCGCTCTCAGAAGCACAGTTTGAATGCTTGGCAGTTCAGTTCAAGCAAGGACCTCAGTGTTTGGTACCTTATCCTGCCAAGTGATCTTCAGAATCTTCCTAAGACAGTTCAAATGGAAGCAATTCAGTGTCCTGGCATGGCACTGGTAGGCTGTCCATGTTTCACAGGCATACAACAATGAGGTCAGCACAATGCCTCTGTAGAACTTCAGTTGGGTAGTCAGTCTAGTACCTCTTCTCTCCCAAACCTTTCTTCAGAGCCTCTCAAACACTGAGCTAGCTATGGCAATGTGGGCATCAACCTCACTGTCAATGTGTACATCCCTGGAAAGTACACTACCTGGAAAGTACACCATGCACAGAATTCAAAACTTCTGCATTTGTTGTAACTGATGGTTCCACATATGGATGGTGTGGTGGTGGCTGATGGAGCACTTGTGTTTACTTGGTCTTAATTATTGGGCCAAAATTAGCACAGGCAGCAGCAAATTGTTCCATACTTAGTTGCATCTCGGCTTCAGAGGCTGCATTGAGTGCACAGTCATCTGCAAACAGAAAATCATGCATCAACACTACCTCTATTTTGGTCTTGGCTTGTAGCCAATTCCAGTTTTCCATCAGTAATAATTGACCTAGATGCCGTGTTCATGCTCATTGAAAGCATTTGACAATATGGCTGAAAACACCATGCTAAAAAGCATGGGAGCAAGCACAGAGCCCTGTCTAACTCTGTCGAGGACTGGGAAAGCATGAAAGCGTTGTGTACTATCCAGAACCCAGGTGAAGATGCCATCATGAAATTGACATAAAATACTGAGCTCTCAGGTATATGATCATCTTTCAGGTGAAGGATCAGTCTATTAAGGAGGACTCTAGCAAGAATTTTGCCAGCAATGACTACGAGAGATTCCCCTGAGATTGTTGCAGGACAATTTATTCCCTTTACCTTTATAGAGTAGACAATGGAAGCATCCATGAACTCCTGGGGATAACCTCCTCTTGCCATATAAGCAGGAAAATTTCAGTCAGCTTTTGAATGAGCAATGATCCCCCTACCTTGTAAATCTCAACTGTAATGGAATCAGCACCAGGTGCTTTGCCACAAAAAAGGAGCCTAATGGCCCTCAAAACCTCTCCTTCACTTGGAAGTTCAGCTAAAGAGGAATTGACTTCAACATGAAGCAATGGCCTCAGCATTGATTGATGATGGTCTGTGGGGAACACAATGGAAGTGTTCAGCCCATCTCTTTAGGCTCATGTCCTTATCACTAATCAATGTGGCTCTACCAGCACTGAGTAGTTGTGATGCACCATAGATTTTTGGTCCATAAATAGCTTTCAGGAAATCATAAAAGCGCTTTGGTGTAGCAGACGGCCTGCGTCCCTACACAGCTCGGTGATGTGGTGAAGAAGAAAGACACGAGGGGCAGGAGAAGAAAGACCAACTCCATTTATTGATCTGAGGGTTCATGTATTTATAGACAGAACCTGCAAGTCTAGGTGACATTCTGCTTGTCTCCTACCCTAGTGATTTAATTAGTCATATCTTAAAGACTGTGAGCCTAGAGGGCATCTATTTTACATATCCCTTGTTTTCTGTAATTCTCTTGTTTGTCTCATGGAAACAGCAACATCTGGGGGGCATGGAGAGCCATTCTGGATGATAATGAGCACAGTCTCAAACAACAGTTTCCCTGAAGGTCTATCCTGACCTTGTCAACTTCACTCCACCCTGGCCTTCAACACTTTGGATTGTTACTATCAGCATAAAACTTAATTTCATCTGCCTTCTTACTGAGCCACAAATCCTGCATTTCTCTAAGCTTTGCTTGTACTTTACTTTTGATGGAATTAAATGCTGCTTTCTTAGAGATAAATGAACTATCCTACTGCTAAATTCTGTGGAGTTCTGGTTTTTCATTTAGCAGTTTCTGAATTTCCCCATAATTTTCATCAAACCAGTCTTGGTGTTTGCAAATGTTCGGACCCAGATGAACAAATGTAGTGCTGTACACCAAATTTCTGAAAGCTGCCCAATCTTTTTCTGTTCTACTGTTGCCAACTGTATATTGGCTCAATTTTCCTTCCATGTTAGCAACAAACTGTTCATGCTCAGCGAAGAGCTCTAATATGTTGACATTAATTCTTCTGGTAGTCATTTTGCCTTGGGGGTGGTACTTTTGATGAATGGGAATATTTAGCTTGGAAAGAATAAGTCTATGATCATTCCAGCACTCTGCACAACACATTGCCTTTGTTACTCTCACATCTTGTCTATCTCTTCTCCTAACAATCACATAGTCTATTAGATGCCAAAGTCTGCCACAAGGGTGCATCCATGAAGTTTTATTTCATTTGGGTAAATGGAAAACAGTGTTGGTGATGAGAAGGTCAGGCAATGCACAAGGCTTCGGCAGTAAATGACCATTGCTGTTGCTGTTTCCAACTCCATTCCTCCCTAGGACTCCCTGCCAAATCTGGTAGTCTTAACCTACTCTAGCATTAAAGTTGCCCAGAATTATAAGCTTGTCCTCTTTCGGCATATTGATGATAAGGGTCTCTGAGTTTTCATAAAATTTTTCTTTGACCTCATCAGGGTTCATCATAGTGGGAGCATAAGCACTGATGATGGTGGCATGACATTTTCCTGCAAGTGGCAGGCACATTGACATGAACCTGTCATTCACTGCTTTTGGTAGAAAGGGAAAATAAATGTTGGAGGGCATGTGGGACACTGATGCATTGTTGTTAGAGTTGTGAATTGATCCAACAATTTTGGAAACCAATTTGGAACTATGCTCCAAAGGCTATAAAACTGTGAATACTCTTTGCTCCAGCAATATCCCTACTATGTCTATATCCTAAAGAGATTTTTAAAAAAGGAAAAGGACCTATATGTATAAAAACATTTATAGCAGCTCTTTTATGATTGCAAACTAGAAACTGAGGAGATGCTCAATAATCAGGGAATATCTGAGTAAGTTGTGGTATATGAATGTAATGGATACCATTTTGCTATAAGAAATGGCAAGCAGGTTAATTTCAGAAAAACCTGGAAAGACTTACATGAACTGATGCAAAGTGAAGTGAGCAGAACCAGGAGAACATTGCACATAATAATAGCAATATTGACTCTGATCAGCTGTAAATGAATGACTATGCAATTCTCAGCAGTGCAATGATCTAAGACAATTCTTTAGGACTCATGATGAAAAATGCTTTCTACCTCCAGAGAAAGAACTGATGGAGTCTGAATTTCCCTCCTTTCTTTATTTTTCCTTTTTTGGTCTGTGTTTTCTTTCACAACATGACTGATATGGAAATATATTTTGCATGATTGCACATGTATAACCTATACCAAATTGCTTATCTTTTCAATGGGGGAGGGAAGAAGAGAGAAGAAGAGAAAGAATATGAAACTGAAATTTTTTAAAAAGAATGTTAAAAGTGTTTTTACATGTAGTTGGGGGGAAAAGGTTGCTGAGAGAATAACAATAACTACCAACCCATATGTTTTCTTTCTCCATCTTAAGCACTTATATTATTAAATTAATACATAAACAGAAATTCATATTAGTTCTTTACTAATCTTCTTTATTGATGTAAAGTTTTGTTGGATTTTTTTTTGTTTTTTACACAATATCCACCTCACATTTAGCCATCTCTTGTAACAGAACATTTTACTAAAGCCAGTCAACACAGTAACATCTGACACAATGTACATGTAGCTGACCATTTTTCTATCAAGAGGAGAAAGATGTATTTCATTATTGCTTCTGTGATAATATTTCCAAAGCTACTGTTACATCCTGATGTACACTAAAAGTACCCTTTCTTTAGAAATGGTGAACTGAACTTAGTTAAAGAGAACCAGCTATATGACTCTTGCCTGAACTTGTGGAATATGTTATCAAACTTTGGATCCTCTCTTTGATGTATGCTTTTTCCAGAATATATTTTATTTGGAGAACGACATCTTTTCACCATATATAGATACCTAGGGAATGCAAATTGCTGACTGCCCTTGTTAAAAGATTAGCAGATTGGGCCATACAGAATAAAGAAGGATAGAAACTTAAGGAAATTCAATCATTAAGCATTTTTTGAGTACTTACGATGTGCTAGACACTGTGCTAAGTGCAGAGGATGCAAAGAAAGCCCTCAGGAAACTCATGATCTTAAGGGGGAGACAGCAAACAAAGATGTACATACAAGCTATATACAGGATAAATAGGAAATAAGTAATAGAGGGAAGACACTAGAATTAAGAGGTATTTGGTAAGGCTTCCTGTATGAATATAGCCAAGATGCTACCAGATCCCAAGAACCTTACTTGGCTGTTGATTCTTACATACTGCTGAATTTTTTGCCTGACTTTGGCACTCAGTCAGTAGCACTAATTAAAGCACTGACCTCTTAAACAAATTATTCTATTCAATGATCCAGGTGTGGGAGGAGGTTTTGCAACTCACTTCCAGTTTATGATTTCAATTGCCTTCACTTTCCCTTAAACAACCTACTACCAACATTATGTCCTCCACCTAAGGTCCCTTACCATCTTTTCTACTAGGAAGACAATTATGATCTCTATGGGAGTTTTGGGGAGAAAAGAGCTGACTATTACCGATACAAACAGGCATCTACATCTTCTAGCCATTGGCCTCTCTTTCAATCTAACATCTCCTCTGCCTCATATTCCTTCTACAACCCTACACATATGGTAGCTGGTTGTTTCCTTTGTAGCTGTAAACATTTTGTAATGGGTTGTAAGAATGATATAAGGCTAGATTTGGAAGGGACTTTATTAGTTCAACCTATACTGACAAAGAATCTCTTAATATCCAATGTGGCTAACAAGTGGTCGTCTGGCTTTTGCACACTTATGCATGAAAGTCTCTGTTTGGAGGAGAGGAAGAAGGAGGGGGAGGGGGAGGAGGAGAGGAAGGGAGCTCATCTCTCAAGGCAGACCATTTTGATTTGGGATCACAGTGGTTATGAGAAAAGTTTTCCTTATGTTGATCTGAAATTTATTATTTCCTCCTATCACTCCCTGACTCTGCCTTCTGATTCCAAAAAGAAGGGTTTTTTTGTTTTGTTTTTTACAGAAAATGCTTTTACTTGAAAATAAGTATCATGCTCATTTTAAGTCTTCTCTAGATTAAACATCAATTCCTTCAGTCTGTACTTATATGTTATAATTTCTACTACTCTTATTAGGTACAGTGGAACTAATATCCCCCTTTAGATATGATGCCTCTAAATACAGTCTATGATAGCATTGTTTTTAGTTAGTATGTCACACTAACTTATTTTAGACTTTCACTTCTCTAAAACTCTCATCTTTTTCACATATACTAGGATATAGTCATCTTCTGTTTATGAAATTGATTCTTTTAAACCTCAGAACAAGACAACATTTATAACTAGTAATTTTTTCATTAGACCTATACTTTTTTTCTAATTCAATTTTTTTTGTATCTTGATTTTTTAAAATCCCACTTCATGTTATTTACAAACTTGGTATTCAAAAGTCATTGTCACAAATATTGAACAATACAGGGAGCAAGGCTATATCCTTGAAGAATTTCACTTGAGATCTTACTTCAAGGTGATATTTCCCTATTAGTGAATACTCCTTGAGCCTAGTTATTCAATCAATTCTGAATCTACCCAATTGTACTGTCATCAAACTCACATATCTTTATTTTCAACAAATTCATTTCAATGAATATTATCACTGTTCCAGACACTAAGAATTCTAGTTTGGATTTGCATTTCTAGGCTTATTTTATGTAACTCCCCATTTATTCACTCTGCATTCCATCCAAACTGGAGTACTAGTTGTATACTGGATTTACCATTCTATCTCCCAATTTTGTGCATTCCACAAGCCCAGGATTTGATGAAACTTATTTCATAAGTCATCAGACAGTGGTAAAAGAAATTAATATCCACTGAAGACCTTTATTACATGTAAGGGTGTATGGTCTAGTATTATCTACTGGTGTTCCTCCAGTGGGTTAATGCCCTCGTAGCTGAATTTTTCCTATAAGAGGGAGGAATAATGGATAGAGGACTGAAGTTGGAGTCAAGAAGATCCTGCCTCAGACCTAACTCTGACCCTGGGCAAGTCACTCAACCTCTCTGTGCTTCAGCTCTCTCATCTGCAAAATGAGTGGGTTGTAATCAATGGCTTCCAAGATCCCTTCCATCATATGGTTCTATGATTGTTGTGTTGCACAGAGTCCTGTTTTTAAATGTTATTCCCATGATACCAAGGCAAAGCAGCTTCTGTTTCTCTGAAACACCTACCAGAAAAACATGTGGAGGGACCCATTTTAAATCTGGAATAAGGAGCCCCCAAATAGTGAATGCTTTTTATTGTTGCAAGAAAGTATGGCCATGGGCAAGTATCTTCCCCAATCATAATGTAATTGAGAGATATTATAGTGCAGAAGCAATTTTATCTCGTTCAATCTTTTTTATTTTACCATTAGCTCTGGCTCATATGTGTTACGAGGAATCACTGAACTCCTCACTGATGTCAGAGGCCTTCCCAATTTCCCTGTAAACTGTGTCCTGTTTTACCCTGTCCTGCTAGAGGCCTGTAAAATAAACTTCTTTAAAATGGAGTGTGAAGATGACTTCAAGCGCAGGACCTGAAGGTACTTGTTTGGCGTTGCGTGGGCAGCTATTCTGTCTGCAACTCCCACGTATTTATTCTGAAATGCAGAAAGATTAAACTTACCAGTAGAAATATGCACAAAGTAACTAAAATTAGGCCGCCGTCCTTAATAATTTATATTTATTTGGAAAGCCCTCTGGTCCTTCCTGGGCACTCACTCAGCACGGACAGTAGAGAAATGGAAGGCAAAGTCCTTTCCCTTAAGCAGTTTATAATTGAGGACAACAAATCTGAATATGTAAATCACTAGATATTGGCTCATAGGAAAATCAAAGGAAGGCACGAAAAGCTATTTATGGATGATTGTTTGTTGCATCATATAATTGTGACCCGTGTGAATCTAATGAATAAAAAGTTATTTTTTAAAAAGCTTATGGAGAAATGTAACTAGTAATGAAAAAAGGAAATAATACTGACCAACCCTAAAGATTTAACTTGTTACAGGGAGTCTTTTATATATATATTGATCAATCTGGTGCCTTTATTGTTTAGCATCAACTTGTTGTTGAGTCACTTCAGTTATGTCCAGAGTCTCTAACACCGTTTGGGGTTTTCTTGCCAAAGATACTGGAATGGTTGGCCATTTCATTCTCCAGCTTATTTTACAGAAGAGGAATTGAAGCAAACAGGGTTAAGTGACTTAACCAGGGTCACCTAGCTAGTAAGTATCTGAGGTCAGATTTGAACTCAGGAAGATGAGTCTTCCTTGATATCAGGCCCGGTGTTTTATCCACTGTGCCACTCAATTGTCATTAACATAAACTTAGCTTTTCATAAAATCATTTAAAATGTAACCAGGTAACCGGTCCTTCCCTGTAGGAGAAATAATTAGTGTTTTTTAAAATACCAACTACACCACAAAAGTTTCTCATAATCAGTTTTCTTTTGCTTCTAGGAAAACTAAAATTATGTGCTCCATAAGATAAATAATATTTATGAAGCAAATACATTTTATGAATACACTTCATGAAAAAATATATTCTAGTTTTTAGAGCTAGAAGGGATATTATGTGGTTTTGTCCTTTTTTCTGAAAGAGGACAATGACATCAGGAAGATAATGACATGACTTGCACTTGACTTTGATTTGAGTGTGCAGTCACCAGCCTCACTTCTCCTGAGCCATCTAGGTCTAGTGACCAGATATAGATCAGCATGACTGGAGATGGCTCAGGATGCACTGGGAGACCTTGATCTTTTTAAAGATCTCTAGAGATCTTTCCGAGTTCTCACTTTGAGTGAGGCAATGCCGTTTCGGTGAGTAGGCTTGTTGAAGGAGTGAATCAAGGGATGGCCCCTTAAATAAAAAAAAAAAAAATCGAACTAATCTTATAATTTTCAGATAAAGAAGTTGTCTTAGAGAGGTTGTATAACAACCTCAAAACCACAGTCAGTAAATGGTTTAAAGAATCCACCTCTTCATTTTTTTCATAATGACTTAGCAAGTCACTTAATTATAATACAATTTTGGGTTAATATCAGTTGAATATTCATTTTCAATAAATATGATTACTTTTTACTTTTGAAGTTTTCAAAGCCTTGATTTTTTTATTATTATTTTTATTTGTTGTTGTTGGAGGAGAGGAGACAGTTTGCTGTATATCATGGTAAGTATTTACTAATTTTGTAGAATACTCTTTTGTCTTAGGTTATATTGGGAGTAGACATTTCTTCTAACTTTCTGTTTTTTTAAATAAACTTGCTAACATATATTCATCTACTAGATGTGCCTTTGAGTCTCTTTGTTTTGTCACTGTCCCTCAGATGCCTTATTACCCTGGAAATTTCCTCAGTTCCTGTGGCCTTATCACCTTCTATCTCTCCATCCCCTTTTCTCATTGCAGTGTCCTTCGAGAATCTCCATTTTGAGGAAAGGGCCAAATTATCCATTTTCATTCCTCTTCCAGCAGTACTTAGGATAGTGCTTTACCACCATACTTCAATAACCTTGGAGCTTTTAGCTCTCTTTTATGCATTTTTTTCTCCCACTAGACAATAAACTTCTTGAGGGCAAGAACTGCCTTTTTTTTTGCTTATATTTTTGTATCCTAGTGCTTAGCCCAGTATCTGGTATATAGTACACCTTTTAATAAATGCTTGTTGACTGACTGTTTAGTTACTCACTTCGATAACTGAACATATTTCAAACTTTGTCCTCTTATCATAAGTTCTTATGCCAATTTAATTCTTGAAAGAAAGTTTAAATAAATATTTTAACAAAATTTTGAAAAAGTATATTTACAGTTGGCAATTCTAATAGTTTCTATTTCCACTGTACTCACATCTATCCTCTTCTCTTTATACTCATATATATCAACTCTGAGTTAGACCCTCATTGTTTCTTGCCTGGATTATTTCAATAGCCTCTTAATTGGTCTTCTTATCTCTTATCTCCAATTCATTGTTGATGCAGATATCAAATTGATATTTCTAAAGTACAGGTCTGACTGTGTCACTCAAAAAATCCAATTTGTTCCTTCTTGACTCTAGGATAAAATACAAATTCCTTTGATTGCCATTTAAAGCTTTTCACAATCTGACTTAAGCACATCTTTCCAGGCTAATTGTGTATTTCTTTTTTTCACACAGTCTGTATTCCTGCCCAACTGAATTCCTTACTTTGACCAGTCCACAATATTCCTTCTTTTCCTGGTATACCTGCATCATGTCTGGAAAGTATTTCTCTCTTCAACTACTCTTACTATACTACTTTAGTAAACTATTTTCCAAAACTGAGTTGATGACTAAATTATATCAATTGATAATTATAGAAGGAAGCAGCCATGTGAAATATGCAGTAGTAGACAAGTAGGAAGTCCTCAAATCCATCAGGGCCAACTGTAGAAACCCGAGGGGACGTAGTAGCCCTGCTCTGGGATCCAATTTATCAGTGGAAGCTGAGATATATATCACCTCAGAAAGTAAGACTCTTTCATTTTTTTGTATTGATATTTTGAGCACTTAGCATAGTGCCTAGTACATTGTAGGAGCTCAATGACTGACATAGTTAAGTTGCCTCATTGTTGTTATCATGAAGCAAGCATCCTTGTGATCTGATTTCTAACTTTATAATTGACATAGCCCCTTTAATAAAAGAGCCAAAACTTTTTTAAAGGACATTCTTCCTTCTATTTATAGTTTTCTTGAAAGTATTATGTGCACTAGACTACACCACTTATATCGATTCCTTTGCCCACATGCCAGTTTTCTTATTCTTAGGCAACTCTAAAGTACCATAATCAGTTTGTCATTCTCTCCACATGGGACCAAGCTAAAACCCTTAGCTTCCTCTGTGAGATCCATCTGATAAATAGAACTTCTTTCCACTAGATCCTCATTTATACATTGTGCAGTATGCAACCAGCAGAGAAGATCCATATTGCTTTAATTCCAGTCATGGCTGAACTCACTTCTAATTGTCAAGATACTACACCATAGCTGTCTAAGATATATTTCTGCAATAGCAAAATTTAAATATTAAGTAAGACAAATATTAGTATATAACCATTAAATATTTTAATGATTGAAATTTTATATATTACAAATAATTATGTAAATTTAGCTCAGTTCCTATATAACATTTGCCCCACCAAGTTCATGTCTAAAGCAGGCATCACTGCTAAATAAGTCCTTGTCTTAATTACCACTTTCTGGGTCCAAAGTCACTCTTGAAAGTCACTTTTTGCTCCTTGATGCAGCAGTGTGGGGCTAGCTACAAAATCCAGACCCTGGGGTTTTGGGACACCAAGATGTTAAATCCTGGAAAGTTATAATGTCAGGACACTCAGGGTGTCTAGTCTCAGATCCCTTCACCTGAAATGGAAAAGAACAAATGCAGAGGCCAAAGACAATGGCCCATTTCATGGGGTCACATTGCCTCAAAGGACAGAAGATACTCATTGAAGGAGTCAAACCAAAAGTAGATTGGCCATAGTGGAGGCTGCGAAAGAGAAAAATGACAGAGACTCTCGTTATTAGTCTATTTCAAAAACCTTCGTAGCCAAAGATCCTCATATTCCTCATATGCTTAGCTAATTAGAGCCAGTTAGAGAATGCCTACACATGCTCTAAATTCTCTGCAAAGCACTTCCATTATGTCATCACTTCTCATCCAGATTCTGTCTTTCCAGCATCTTCCACACAAAGAGTAGAATTAAAGGTGCTGTCAGTCCTAGTTACAGATATTTCTGTGTTTTCTAGCTTGCTTAAGCTAGGTGTTGGGTTCTCTACTTCCTCTCTAACTTGATGCATTCATTTTATTTTATAGAGATAGGAGTTTCATTATGGTTGTTGATCATTTCCCCGCTAATGTTACTATACATAAACACATTTTAAGGAAGCATAATCTGGTCATTTTTTTTTTTTTGGCCAATAGAGGTATCTTCACTTAGAGTTTCAGATAAGGTGACCTAGAAATTCTGCTACTATCTTATTTTTTTTTTGTATTAAAGAGGAAAATGGTTTAGGATTATTGAAGGAAAACATTGCTGTAACTCTCCTCCCTCAAGCAATGTTATTTAGTGATAGGGCTCCTCACACTGCCTGCTCCCTTCCTGATGTCTCAAAGAAACTTTTACATAAATTGGTCATGTTGGATTATTCTCTTCTCATGTAAGGAGGAGAGTCAAAGGCAGGCTGGAAAAGAAACAGAAGAAGCTGTTTTTTGAAAGGGGTGGGTAAATTTTTGGGAAAGTTGTATCCTTTTAATCTCTCAGGTCTGTCATAAATAACATATGCTTTATCTATCTTTGTTCCCCACAATACTTTTTGAATAGTCAATCTTATTCATAGATGTAAGTTTTCTTTAAATTATGAAGGTAAGAGAATTCCAAACACAGGCATTATTTTTCATTCATTTAAAATGATCAGCTTAATATCCAAAAAAGCTAAATTCATTTGTTTGGTTTTTGGTTTGCCAGATTTCCTTATTCCTGTTCATTGGTATTGTTTTTTCTTCTCCTATGCCTCAAAATTTTGAAAATAATTCATTAGGAAATTATTTAGAAACACTCCTATATCTTGGATGAAATATGAAAATTTTAGATTTCATATAACTACTGGAGTGGGCAGATCAAAACCTATCTATAATCTATAATGTAGCAGAAAATTCCCAGGGAATTTCCTGAGGAGGTAATAGTGACAGTGATTTCCCTAGGGTCATCTATAACATGGTCTTCCACATACTCATTTGGACACTCTAGTCACTAAACTTCCCCTCTATGCATGTATATATTTCAATCTTATAGCAGCACAATTTCTAAAAGTAACCGTTCAAATGAATCAAACAATAAATATTTCAGTGTCTACCATATACTTATGTAGGACATATACCATAAGGAATACAAAATAAATGTTGACATGGCCCTGGTTCTCAAAGTATTTGCATTATCATTAAATAGGATATGTTTCTGCAATAGTAACACTTAAATATAAAGTAAAACTTAAATATTATTATGTAATTAGATATAAATATATAAAAATAAATGAATTAAGTTGCTAATTTGTGCAGGACTGAAATACTATTTTAAGGAACAGATATCAGTGTGAACTGGTATTGAAAACTCTTCATGGGGGAGATGGGCTTTGAACCAGGCCTTAAAAGATACAATTTAAATAAACAGAATGAAAGAATAAGGTTAATACAAACAGGTAGAAAATAAATGAACAGAATTGGGAATGAGCCTGGACTGTGTGAGGGATGCTGAATACACTATTATGACTTGAGTGTTTTTCAAATTAGAGAGTTAAAAGAAATAAGACTAGATACATAGGATGGGTCCATATCATGGAGGACCATGAAAATTAGACACAATAATTTGGCCTCAGTTCTCTGGAGCAAGAAAAATCTATCGTTCATTCTTGATCAGGAGAATAGAATGATGAAAACAATATTTTACAAAATTTAGTCTGGTTGTGATATAGAGGAATGATTGGAAGAGAAGATATTGGAGGAAAGTAGCCTAACTAGAAGACTATTGCAATAATCTAGGAATTATTGGGGCATAAAGCCCAAATTAGGGAGAGAATATGAATGCAAAAGAAAGGGCAAAGCTGAGAAACCATTTGAATCTGCCAAACTGATAACAGAATGAATAATGACAATCAAGGAGAGGGAGGAATTAAAGATTTCAAATCAGGTTAGAATTTTGTTGCTTTTAGTCAGAGGCCAAAATACTTTTTTGTAATAGGTCAGTAATATCTAATATGGTAATAATAAATCTATCATCACGTATTACAATTCATTTCAGTGTTGACTCAGCAGTCATGACTGTCATTTGAACTGTACTGTCAAAAATATTTTGGTTTTTTTTTGAAGCAAGCAGTCAGTGAAAATAGACCCTAAAATCCACATACTTAGATTACATCCAAGAAACTGTTGGCATAGTTCTACATATGTAGACATAATGTAGAAAACCTCCTAGCTTAGAGATTCCACAAAATATCACTTGCTTGGAAAAGAGGGAATCTACGCTTAACTTCAAGATACAGAGGTTCTGGGAAAAAGGGAAAAGAGAAGCATTTGTGTGTCCTCAGGGCTCCCAGGAGATGCAGTTGTTAGAGATTTAGGAGCATCAAAATGTAGCTTCATTGCAAGTGGTGTTTAATGGAGGTTGTGAAACAAGTCTGAAAGATGATACGTGGAAAGAAAGCAACGGCTGGTGAGAGATAATTCCAGTTGGTTTGTGGAAGAATGTTGGAGAATGACCAAATAGGTGATTTTGTGGTGAGAGTGAGTGATTTCAGGGTTGTGCAGCAAAGAGGGAGAGAATGACTGAGTAAGGTGGTGCATGGAGAGAAAAATGTAGTGTGAGAAGGTGAGTCCTACATGTGAGTAATTCAGTGGCTGGCTCTGGAGCTAGAAGATCAGGCATCAAAACCCCTCTTAGAAACTTAGTACTTGTGTTTCCTTGGGCAAAATTCCTGATTTTCGGTGTTTTAGAGACAGTTGAATGGCACAGTGAATAGGGTACTACTGGTCTTGAAATAAGAAAGAACTGAGTTCAAAGGTGACCCCAGACACTAGCTGTGTGACCTTGGGCAAGTGTCCTAAACTCTGTTTCATTCTTGCCCCACCCTAAGGACTTAAATTCAGTTACTGTTGTCTCTCTCCAGGATTCCTTTCACCATCCCATGGTCATAGCTAGCAATATTGCTTGGCTAGATAATCAGGAATTGAAGGTCCAAAGTTCAGACTATGACATGTGCTACCAGCACTAGTTATGGGCTCTAGACTCGGTTGCCTCTCAAAAATCCCCTAGTCCTTTCCTTCCTAGCACTAATCTTGACCTTCTAATCCTAGAATTTCACTTAGAATCTAGGACCTCTTTGCCTTAGATCATCTATGTATTATCTATGTAGTCTGCTCTTCATAACATAGCTCTCTACAAGACCTGCCCCCATCCAGACTGGCAGTTTCCTCCTGGAATCTCCATTGTGTGAAGAGTCTAGTTTGGTCTGCTTTCATTCTCTTACCAATTCTGGGTATGGGCTCTGGGTTTGGTTGCCTCTTAACAGTTCCCTAGTCCTTCTGAACTTCCTGACACTGTTCCTGACTTTCTGGACTTTGAAACTGTGTCCCTTGCCAGATACCTTCATCTTCCACTCACTCCTCCCCCATCTCCCCTTTTCAGCTCCTTTTTGTGTATTATCTCCCCCCCATTAGAATGTAAGGACCTTGAGAGCAGGGGCTATCTTTCTTTTTGCTTATATTTGTGTTTCCAGTGTTTATCACAGTGCCTGCCACACAACAAGTGCTTAATAAATACTTTTTTGTTTCCTTCCTCTTTATTTTCTTCTCCCTTACTTTCTCTCCCCCTCTCTTTTTCCTCCTCTCTTTCCTTCATTACTTTCTTTCTCATTGCCTTCCTTTTTCCCTTCCTTCCTTCTTCTCTCCTTCCTTCTGTTCCTTCCTTCCTTCTTTCTGCATACTTACCATTCATCAAGCTCAGTGATACACCAGGTTGTCAGAGACAGGTTAACCTTGGAAGGAAGAAAGAAGAAGGAAGGCACTCTTCTAAGTGCTTGCGTGATAAAAATATGTACAAAGCTAAATAAATACAAAACTAAATGCATCTACTAATTTGTTTCAAAGTAATTTCAAGAGAAAGAGAAAACTAACAATTGCAGAGAATCAGGAAACCTTCATATTGGTAGATGTATCTGATCTGTGTTCTGATAAAAGATAAGTAGAAATGAAGAGAAAGTGCACTCCTAAGGTAGGGGACAATCTTTGCAAGGGCACAGGAGTGGAAGATAGAATATTATGTACCAGGAAATAGCTACTAGGCTAGTCTGAATGGGATAGAGAATTCATGAAACTATAAGAAATGAGCAGAGGAAGTTAGGTGGGGCTCAGATTATGGAAACCATCAGGTTTAGAAATTTGCATTTGATCCTAGAGGCAGTAGGGAGTCATTGACATTTTTGAGTAGGGAAATGAAATGTTCATATCTGTGTTTTGAACATAACAATTTGGGAGTTGTCTAGAGGATGGAATGAAGAAGAGAGAGGCTAGAAGCAATTCAGAGATCAACAAGCATGAAGGCTTTGAACCAGGGCAATAACTTGGTGAGTGATATTGCAAAGGTAGAATCAACAAGATTTAGCATCTGATTTGATTTGGTGGGAGAGGAAGTAGGTAGAAGGGAAAAGTAAGTATGACCCTGGGGTTGTGAACCTGGATGATTATAAGGATTGTGATACCCTCAATAGAAAGAGGGAGGTAGGGACAATGTTTTTGGCAAAGTGTGAATTATGTTTTAGACATTATGAATATGAGATAGGAGTTGTGGAGATATCCAGCAGATAGTAATATTGGATTGGAGTTTAGGAGAAAAAATGAGGGCTAGGTATATACATTTGGGATTCATACTCTGAAAGATGATAATAGACCTTATGGAAGCTGATGAGATCGTCAAGAGGGTAGATGTAGAGAGAGAAGAGGAATGGTCCTAAGGAGAACCTTGGAGTTGCTCATACTTATCAGGTGGGAGGAGAACAATGACCAAAAAAGACTGAGAAATAAAGATCAATGGGTAGGAGAAAAACCAAGTAAGAATAGTGTCATGGAAGCCAAGAAATGAAAGCATTTCCAGAAGGGGATGTTTGGCAGTGTCAGAAACTAATGGCCAGTCAAGGAGAAAAAGGACTGAGAAGGATGTAGTACTTTCAAAAATCATTGGTAATCTTGGAAAGAACAATTTCTGTCAAGTGGTAGGGACAGAATGATTGTTGATACTTAAGAACTATGTTGGATAAAAGGAAGTAGAGGCAACAAATGTGGTTGATCCTTTTTAGAAGTTTGCTTATAAAAGAAAAAAAGATAAAGGACAATGAGTTGAGGAGATAGAAGTTTAAGTGAAATTTTTTTGTTTGTTTTAAGGATGGGGGAGACTCTGGCATGTTTTCAAGTGCCAGAGAAAGAGCTAGTGGATAATGAAAGCTTAGTGTTTGTAGTGGTCAAAACTAACTCCAGTATTTACTTAAAGCTCAGAATAATATAAAAAAAAACTGTACTACTAAAGGGAATGGGACAGCTGGAAAAGGGAGAGATTTTTAAGGAGAAAATAATTCCATTTTGGAAATTACAGACTTTAGAGTCTAGCCAATCTTGAACAATACTTGAACAACTTTAAAGAGTTAGTTTGATTTCCATCTGGACATATCATAGCACTTGAAAATTCAAGAGGGATGGGGATGCAGATTTGGGAGTCATCCACATGGAAGTGATTGTTGAAGCAATGTTGAATGGAGCATTAGAATAAAACATTGTATCATATGTACTACAACTTGTCTGACTCTTATGTAAAGTTTCACTAATAAACCATAGACATGGATAAAACAAAGTTTCACCAGTGAAGTAAGTGTTGAAATAAAAAGACAGAGGTCCAAGGACAGACAGAAGATACCTGAATATAGTGATCACTAGGAAGAATAGATGCCAGAAAAGGAAAAAGAGAAAACTCAGTTAGAAAAGTGGGAAAACTAAGGAAACCCAATGTCATAAAGGCAAAGAAAGGAAAGAATTTTAGGCAGGAGGCTGTAGTCAGCAGTATAAAATGATAGAAAAGTCAGAGCATGAGGAATTAGAAAGACCATTGGTAACATGTGAGAGAATAGTCCCAGTACAGTGTTTGGAATGCAAATCAGACTACAGGAGTTTGAGAAAGGAATAAATATGTAGGAAGTAAAGGGAATAAGTACAGTTCATATGTTCAGAGAATTTTCTGAGAAATAGGATCTGGGTTCTGATATATTTTCTGTTCAGATAAAGGAGATGAGCATCTTCACAGGTAGAAAAGGAGGCATTTCCTTAGTCATGTATTCAATTAATCATTTAACAAATATTTGTTAAATGTGTACTATGTGGAGACATGGAGAGTAAAAAAAAATAATCCTTGCTCTGATGATATTTCATTGGATGATAAGCAACTTCTTTCTGTTAAAAATGAGTTTTTAAAATTTAACTAGTTTTTTCCAAATAGATGCAAAACGTTTTTAATATTCATTTTGAAAATTTGAGTTCCTAATTCTGTCCCTCCCTACATACTCTCTACCCTTTCTGAGAAGGCAAAAAAATTGATATAGCTTATATATGTGTAGTTATGCAAAACATATTTCCATATTGGTCATGTTGTGAAAGAAAATACAGACCCCTCCCCCCAAAAGACCACAAAAATCATGTGAAAAATAGTATGATTTGATCTACATTTAGAATTCATAAGTTCTTTCTCAGAATGGTGATAGCAATTTTTATTATTCATCCTTCATTATATTGCAGAGAATAGCTAAGTCATCCACAGGTGATCATTGTACAATATTGCTGTTACTGTGCACAGTGTTCTCCTGGTTCTGCTCATTTCACTTTGCATTGGTTCATGTAAGTCTTTCCAGGTTTTTCTGAAATCAGTCAGCTTGTCATTTCTTATAGCACAACAGTATTCAATTCCAATCACATACCACAACTTATTCATCTATTCTCCAACTGATAGGCATTCCTTCAATTTCCAATTCTTTGCCACAACAAAAAGACCTGCAAAAACCTTTTTTTTTTGTATAAATAGGTCCTTTACCTTTTTTGAAAAAAATCTGTTTTGGATACAGACCTAATAGTGGTATTGCTTTGCTGTATCAAAGGGGATGTAGACTTGTAGACCTTTGAGGATAGTTCCAAATTGCTCTCTGAAAAAATTGTTGGATCAGTTCACAACTCTACCAACAATGCATTAGTGTCCCAATTTTTCCACATTCCCTACAACATTTATAATTTACTTTTCCTGTCATATTAGGGAATCTGACAGATGTGGGATTCTACCTTGGAGTTGTTTTAATTTCCATTTATTTAATCAATAGTGATTTAGAACTTTTTTATATGACTACAAATAGCTTTGAATTCTTTGTCTAAAAACTGCTTATTTATAATCTTTGACCATTTATCAGTTGGAGAATGGCTATTTTTCTAGTTTATTTTTTTAGTTACATGCCCAATTCATTGATTTGCTCTTTCCTTATTTTATTAATGTAACAAGTATTCAGAGATATAAATTTCTCCCTAAGTACTGCTTTGGCTACATCCCATACATTTTGGTACATTTCTCATTGTTGTCATTCTCCTTAATGAAATAATTGATTGTGTTGTTATTTATTCTTTGACCCATTCATTCTTTAGGAGTAGATTATTTTCCAATTAATTTTTAATATTTCAACAGTCCTTTATTGAATGTAATTTTTATTATGTTATGATGTGAAAGGGATACATTTAATATTTCTGCTTTTCTGTGTTTGGTTTTGAAGTTTTTATACTTAAGGCAGTCATTTTTTGCATAGGTTTCATGTACCACTGAGAAAAAGGTATCTTTCTTCCTATTCATGCTCAGTTTTATCTAGAGGTCTATAATATCTAACTTTCCTAAATTCTGTTCCTTTCTTTAACTTCTATATTGTTTATTTGTGGGAAGATTTATCTAGTTCTGAATGGAGCAAGTTGAAGTTCCCCACTAGTATCATTTTATTGTCTATTTCCTCCCATAATTCATTTAACTTTTCTTTTATGAATCTGGATGCTATATCATTTAATGCATATATGTTTAGTATTGATATTACTTTATTGTCTATGGCACCTTTTAGCAAATATAGTTTCTTTGTTTATCTCTTTTAATTAGATTTATTTTTGTTTTTGCTTTCTCTAAGGTCATGATTGCTAACCCTTTCTTTAACTTCAGTTGAAGCATAATAGACTTGCTCTGTATACGTCTGCTTCAAATGTGTTTCTCTTAAACAACATATTGTAGCGTTTTGTTTTTGCAGTCTACTCTGCTATCTGTTTCCAATTTATGGGTGAGTTTATTCCATTCACATCCACAGTTATGATTACTGTTTATCTCTCTATTCTCTTTTTCCACCATTTATCCTTCTCTTACTCTTTTTTTCCCCCTGTCCTTTCTCAAAAGTGTTCTGCTTCTGAAAACAGCCTTCCCAACCTGGCCTCCTTTCTATCATCCCTCTCTTCCTACTTCCCTTTTGGGTAAGACAGAGTTCTATACCAATTTAGTGTGCATGTGTAAAGCCAATCATGGCAGCATACCTGAGGACTGCTGCTGTGAATAATTTCTAATTACATAGTATAATGGACTTTCTACTTATTCAGCAACAAACTAAACATTGTTAAAGGTAAAGCATAACATTCTTAGCAACATCCTTAATCAATACCAAGTATCCAAGTAAAGTCCTTTTTTCACCACACTATCTTCCCCTAGGTCACAGTAAGAACAATCTACTTAGTAGATACCAAGTGTCCAAGGAAAGTCCTCTTTTGTCTTAACTGGAGGTTGACTTCCAAATCCCATGGCTATTCCTCTGTGGGCTGACCAATCCTGACTCTTGCCTGGTTTCACACGTAGGCAATTCACTCCTGTTCCATGTCTCTTCTCAAGGGGACTGCTCTACTCCACACCTTCTGCCTCTGGGAAAACAAAGCTCAACAAACCAACAATAATACTAACACACACCACCAACACCATCATCTCAATTCACCTCCAAAGTCCAGAGGCTCTGTGTTAACAACTCAGTTCACTTTAAGAATTCTCAAAAGTGGTAAGCCTCCTTCTCATGGGCATATCTCTGATCTCAGAGGTCTCCTCCCTACTCTCTGCTCTCTTCTTCTCAATGATGGCTCACCCCTTCAATGCTGGCTCTCTTCACATCTGCTTTGTCAACACCAGCTCTCTCTTTATATATAGTTCTACTCCTTATATGATTGGCTAGATCCCATGTGTACTTATCTGATTGGTTAAAACTCAATCCAGAAAAGCAGCAAAGGTCCTATTTTGCTTGCTATTACAGTATGTTATCCCTCTTTGAGCTAATGCTGATGAGAGTAAGATTCAAGAGCTGCCCACCCCCTCCCCTTTCTCTCTTCATTGTAAAAGTTCTTTTGTGCCTCTTTTGTGTGAGAGAATTTACCTAATTCTTTCTTTTCCTTCCTTCTTCCCTCAGTGCATTCCTTTTTGTCATTCCTTAGTTTAGTTTTTTTGGGATATCATCTCATCATAGTTAACTCACATTTGTGCTCTCTGTCTATGCACACTCCTTTTAACTTCCTTAAAAGAGAAAAAGTCCTTAGGAGTTACAAGCAACATTTTTCCATATAAGATGTAAACAAGAATACAGTAAATATTATAAACAGAATAACATTATTAAATCCCTTATGATTTTTCTTTCCCATTTACCTTTTTATTCTTCTCTTCACTCTTGTGTTTAAATGTCAAATTTTCTATTTAGTTCTGGTCTTTTCATCAGAACATTCCTCAATTTAATTAAACATTCATTTTTCCCCCTAAAGCATTATGTTCAGTTTTTCTGAGTAGGTGATGCTTAGTTGTAATCCTGGTTCCTTTGTCTTCCATAATATCATATTCCAAGTCCTCTGATCCTTTATATAGAAGCTGCTAAATCTTGAATTATCCTGACTATGGCTCTATGATATTAGAATTGTTTCTTTCTGGCTGCTTGCAATATTTTCCCCTTGACTTGGGAGTTCTGGAATTTGGCTATAATATTCCTGGGAGTTTTCATTTTGGATCTCTTTCAGGAGATGATGAAATGATCAGTGAATTCTTTCAGTTTCTGACTTATCCTCTTTTTCTAGGATATTATGGCAGTTTTTCTTGATAATTTCTTGAACTATGATTTCTAATTTTTATTTGATCATGTTTTTCAGGTAGTTTAGTAATTCTTAAATTATCTCTTCTCAATCTATTTTTCCAGGTTAGTTGTTTTTCTGATGAAATATTTCACATTTTCTTCTATTTTTGCATTCTTTTGATTTTTTTTTATTGTTTCTTGGTGTCTCATAAAGCCATTAGCTTCCACTTGCCCAATTCTAATTTTGAAGGAATTATTTTCCTTAATGACATTTTGTATCTCCTTTTCCATTTGACTATCCTATTCCTCCCATTCATTCTACTTCTTAACTTGTTTTCTTCAATGGATTTTTGTATCTCTTTTCCATTAGGCTGATCCTGATTTTTGAGAGATTCTTCTCTTTGTGGATTTTTGTGCTTCTTTTAATATTTGGTTTATTCTTTTTTTTAAGATATTATTTTCTTCAGCATTTTTTTGTGCCTCCTTTTCCAAACTGTCTACTCATTCTTCTATCACTTTTATTTCTTTTCTACATTTTTTCTCTTTTTCTTTTATTTGATTTTTAAAATCCTTTTTTAATCTCTTCCAGGACCTGAGACCAATTCACATTTTTCTTTGAGGCTTTGCATGTAGCTGTTTTGACTTCATATTCTTCTTAGTTTGTGTTTTGTTCTTTGTCACTCCAGTAACTTTCTGTTGATAAATTCTTTTTTATGTTTGCTCATTTTCCCAGTCTGTTTCTTGACTTTTAACTTTATGTTAAAGTTGAATTCTGCTCCCAGGGTAGAGGGAACACTGTTCCAAGCTTCAGGATTTTTGTGCTGCTGTATTTTGAGCTAGTTGTGAGAGTTTGTCAGTTTCAGTTCTTTCAATGTGGTATGAACTAAAGAGAGGTGTGGTTAATGGTGTCCTGGCCTGTGTTCTGGTCTGTGAGTGACCACAAGCACTCTTTTCTGTCCTGGAACTGTGACCAGAGTCCCTGTTCCTACTGGTCCTCTTCCTCACCCTGGACACAGACCTGGATCTCTGAACTTTGATCCAGAACCATGTATGAGCAATGAAACAAGAATCTTACACCCAATGTCAGCAAGGGCACTGGGTGTCTGATTGCTCATGTAATCTCCTGTTTAGTTTTCCAATTTCCTTACTCTCTGTAGGCTGAGATATCTGGAAGTCACTGCCACCACCACTGATTCAGTCACCTCTAGGGCCTGATGCTTATTTACTGGAGTGTGACCTATGTTAGACTGTGTTCCATTCTCATTCAAGTCCTTTCTTGTCCATTTTCTATGTTACCTTGGGCTGGAAAATTATTCTACCCCCATCCTTTTCTTGGTTCTTCTGCTCCAGAGTGTATTTTGACATATTATTTTAACGTTACTTGGAGGGGAATTTGGGAGAGCTTAGGCAAAACTCTGCCATCTTAAAAAAAATTATTTATAAAGATCTGAAGAGCTAAATCTTTTGGGGAGCACTTAAATGAAATAATGCATCATATATACTCTAACTTGTCTGATTTTTTTTGGTAAAATTTCATTAACAAATCATAGTCATGATTAAAACAAACATAAAGTATTAATGTTTGTTCAGGTAGCTCCTTTTAACAATCAGAATGTGCCCAATGTATACATATATGTCAATATACATCTTTAACTAAAGCCTTACTCTGATGTTTACTGTGTTATTGATGATCCTGTGTTCTTGAAAGTAATATCAATACAGTACAACCATTGCTAATTCCTACCAACCTGGAACGTTTTCCTGTGTATCACTGGTAAGATCTATTCTTTCAGGACCAACCTGGCTAACTTCAGAGAGGTTCATCACCAGATTGATTGCTGCAGGGTAATGAAAGTTTCAGCCACAGCTGAATTCAAGAATTGTGATCTGCACTGGTAGAGGGAGTGCCCTCAATGTTGAAAGCAGAGGCCCTTGAACTATTGAGAAAAATGTATACCATGGATTTTTGTAGACCACATTGATAGAGTTCATATCAATTTACAATTTTGACAACATCTATGTGATAAAGAAACTACTTGGAGAGTAACTCCAAACTTCACTCTGCATTTTGATGTCTGAATTTTATATAGTTGTCTAAAATGGTTTTCCACTTTTTTTTTAGGTTCTTCAGTGGCGAGCACATCAAGAAGAAGAAGCAAAACTAGAGTACAACATTATTATTAGAAGAAGGGAAAAAGAAAAGGAGGAAGAGAAACTTCGGAAGGAGAGGGAAATGTTGCAGAGAGAGGAAGAGAAAAAAAGAGTATGTATTCTGCTAGTGTTTGTGAATTAATATGCTTAATTGCTGGAGTGAGCTTTGATTGATTTAGTATTCTTATAAACAATTCTTCATATTATCATAAAGGTTAACAGTGCTGTGTGGAGAGTAACTAGTGCCCTTTTGAGTTTCAAAGATGCCTAGACTTGCATAATTAGATGGCTTTTTTGTATTGCTTGAATTTAGTTTCCTTCAATTGGAAGAGAGATTGTAGGCAGAAATTATTGTGTTTGGAACTATTGTTAAATCTTAGGCTAAGGAATAATAGGGTTAAAAATCAGATAATCCTTGTATAGTACCCCAGTTTACTGTAATATAGCAAATGAAGTGTTGAAAGTTTGTACCTATGATAAAATACATTGCATTGGGGAACAAAGGAAGAAATTTTTAAAAGAGTTCTATTACTTTTGGTATTCCTTTTGGGTATCTTTTGTAATCATATATTCATTCTTTTTTCTAAACATACATTTTAGCTTTCAATATAGAAAAAAAAGTACTGTGCTAAACAAAGGCTTTTTAATGGAACCTAATATTAAACTTAAAAATGGTGATGAGCATACTTTAGGGAAAATTTCTTTTATGTAATTGTAGAAATAGCAACTGTTGGAATTGTGAGGGACTCTGGGGATCATCTAGCCAAACTCACTAAAGAATAGAGTGATTGTCCCTGGTTACAGAGCCAGGAAGTGGTAATCTGGGAGTAAGATCTAGGTTGCTTAATTTTCAGTGCGTTACTTTTTCCGATATGTAATTCAATCTTGTGTCTGCATGTTTGTACATCTATGTGTCTCTGTATTTGTATGTATGCCTCCATCTCCATCTCTCCCTGTCTCTCTCTCTCTGTCATGTATGCAAGGACTTTAGTTTTAATTTCATGATGATATGTATGTGGAAATGACTTATTTAATATTGCTTTTGTTGTTCATTTGGAAATCATGTTCTTCTGTTAGTAACAGCAATCCCTTCAGAGGAAATACTTTTTTAAAAGATGATTTGTGGCCTTTTTGCCCTTAGTTATATTTTGTCTATATCTTGGAAAAGTGACATTGTCTACTGTTGGGCCCACGTTCAATCTTTCCAACTTGGTAAGATCTTTGAGAATCTATACCCCACTAGCATGCCTTTTAAAGAACCAGGTCATCATGAAGTATTTGGACTTGATGGAGGAATAATTGAATATGCCTAATTAATTCAGAATTTGTTGTGGACATATTTTCATGTAACCATGATCAATAACTTACATTTTCTGACTAATCATCTGATAATTGTCCAAATAATCTTTCTTTAGATTCTAATGGACAGGGAATTATGTATTTCTTTCCACAGCAAGTCACCTTTTTTCCATTAAAAATATAGTGTGGTATTAATTTGTTTATTTTTAAATCTATAGTCAAATATTTTAATGGTTTGTGGAGCATACTATAGAAAGGAAATGACACATATCGATGGTGTGTAAATTTTTATGATTATTTGAAGGATAAAATCAGGGGCTAGGTATAGGAAATTGTCAACTTTTATATATCTGGCCAAGAATAAATCCAATTTTAGTTTCTAAAAAAAAGTAAAATGAATGATTTCATCCTCCTGTCTAATAAGATAGTTGATATCTGGAAAAAAATGATTAAATATACCAGATATCTCAAGAGCCTGTTATGAGGAAAGACATACTTGGTTTTGTCACATGTATTGATGTTATTTCAAAGAATGTGTTTGTGCCATAGAACTCTGTAGAATATCGACAACTTGTTTTCTGAGATGATTGTATAGCACTCAGGAAATAAATACTTTGAATATAGAGTACATTCTCCATGAAATTAAATAGGATAGGTCAGATTTCTCCCAGAGAAAGAAAATCTTTCCCAGGCCTTTGATATGCAAATCAAACCAGAAGCAGAGATTCTACAAATAAAGAGGCCAGTCTTAACCAAGATCTTCTATATGCAAATTAAATATGAACTTCAATATGCAAATCAGGTATGAACTTCAATGAAGACTAAGTGAACTTCACAACTTTGAATCAGGGATTCAGTGTAAATGTTATACAAGATTAGCAAAACAAAAGCAGAATTGTTATGATTTATAATTGTCCCAAGTTTTGGGAGGAAGCACCAAAATGATAGGAATGTTAGGTAAGTTGATCTGCTACTAGAATCATTGTAGGGAAATTTCAGTGCAACAGTAGTTTTGGTTTAATCAAACAAAATCTCAGGGTCCTCATAAGGCAGAAAATATGTCTTGATTGGGAACTAAAGGTTACAAATGAGCTTTGGGGAAGGAGAGGAGAAGAGAATATGTATAAATATATACATAAGTATGTATGTATATACATATGCAGAGATGTACATTATCACTACAACAAAGGAATAACAAGTAATGGGAAGAAATAAGACATCACAAATAATGAATAAATGAGGAAAAAGGGAAAGGAAAATGGAGAATGGAAAATCTAGAGATACTAATAGTTAAAATGAGAGTGAGAAATATGGATCAGTCAAAACCACTGAAAAACTTAAAGTAAGGTAATAGTAGAAATTTAAGAAATATAGTTAGTAATGTGCTGCACTAAGGTATGGCAGGTCCATAATGAATTGTCCATAAGCTTGCATAAAAATTAGACTTGGATGAATAATGAATTAATGAAGGTCATTCTTCTTACTAAAAAATATAATGCAGAATACTATAAGAGAAGTGAACACAAATATACCAGTTATAATTCTGAATATAAATGGGTTTAATCCCCCTATAAAACATAAAAGTTATAGAATAGATTAAAAAGCAATACTTAATCATATGTTGCCTACAGAAAATCTACATAAAACAGAAAGTCTCACAGATTTAGAATAGAAATTTGGATGAAAATTTACTAAAACTTAAAAAGAAGTTGAAGTTGTCATAACAGATGAAGCTAAATTCAGATTAAAAAAAGGATTAAGTGAGATAAACATGAGAACTATATCTTGCCTAGAGGTAAGGTTGACAACAGAAGCATTTAAAAATAATTTGGATTAATATTTTATCAATGTGATGCCTTCAAAGTATGGAAGACTTTCATTTATGCAAATCTGTAACTATAACCCATAGATTTAGAAATGAACTCAGTGCCTGGGGCACTGCGGCATTAACTGTCATAATGATGGCGGTAATGTTGATGATGATGATGATGATGGTGATAACAGCTAGCATAGTACTTACTCTGTGCCGAGCGCTGTGCTAAGTGCTTTATAATTATCTCATCTGATCCTCACAACAACTCTAGGAGGTAGTCACTAGTGTTATCCTCATTTGACAGATGGAGAAACTGAAGCAGAGATTAAGTTACTTGTCCAGAGTCACACAGACAATGTCTGAAGTCTAATTTGAACCCTGAACTTGTTGAATTCAGCCCCAACTCTCTATCTACTAAGCCACCTAGCTCTCTTGATCAGTCACATAGTATTGTCAGAAGATGAACTGGAACCCAAGTGTTTATGAATTCAAGACAACTCTCTCTATCATGGTGACTTTTAAAGATAGCATATCCATATGTAAAGGCATAGAAACTAATTTTTTTTAAAAAAAGAAAAACTAATCAAATTGCAAAAAGACAGAAACAGTTTCTTATGCTAACTGGCTTTTTGGTTATTTACCTCTTTCTCATTAGGATGGAATGAATCTTGTATAGATAACCTTCTTACTGTATAAAATTCCTATCTTTCTGCAAAAGTCAATAGCTTTGTGGGTTGTCATGGTTAAAAATATCATCATCAAATTCCTAGCCAATCCTGGTAATGAAACTCTACATATTTAACTAGTTTTATCTGTGAAAAGTAGACACAGTCTGTTTCCAGGATTATATCTGAAGCCTTTATAGGATGGTAGAACATGCCAGAATTTATGCTTTACTAGCATAATCTTTGAGAAGCCAGGGTCACCCAAACTGAAGCAGTCTTTTCCTAAATTATTCTCACCAAACAATCATCATTTTCTTGCTACTATTATAGCAAAGTGAGCACTGCTCTTACTTCAGTCATAAAAATTCTCTCACAAATAGTCTCTCATGTGTATGTTTTAACCCTAGCAATATTCATTGCTAAATGCAACTAAAGCTTTAGCTCTATTAAATGACTGTGCTTATTAATGTCTAGGGAGGCACAAAATGGAGATGAATTGTCATGAAATTAATTTGGAAATGTCATCTCAGATTTCCTGTGCAGAATGTTGTAGCTCAAGGATCCCTTTTTGGCTCATCCCACTATTACAGTGTAGGCATTACGGATCTTCTCATATGACTATCAGAATCAAGAGGTTTCTTGTGAAGAAGTAGGAAAAAGAAAATCTATCTAATTCCTCAGTGGATTAGCATGAAGACTGGTGATTAAAATCAGATGCAATTCAAAGAAGAGACATGAGAGAAATACCAGTCTGGATTAACAAAGAACTGCCAACACAATGATATACATACAAATATAGCTCATTTTATTGCATTTTGCAGATATTACATTTTTACAAATTGAAGGTTTGTGGCAACCCCATATCAAGCATGTCTACTGGTGCCATTTTTCTGATAGCATGAGTTCCCATTGTGTCTCTGTGTCATATTTTGGTAATTCTCACAATATTTCAGATTTTTCCATTGTCATTATATCTGTTATGGTGATCTGTGATTAGTGATCTTTGATGTTACTGTGGTTATTGTTTTGGAGTACCATAAACTGTTCCTATATAAGACTACAAACAATTGATAAAGGTTGTGTGTGTTCTGGCTCGGCTTGTTTTCGAGAACTGGGCTCAAATTCTGCCTCAAACACTCTGTGACAGAATAAGTCACTTACCTTACTCAATCTATTTCCTTCTAAGTGGAACAAGTGATAACACCTATCTCACAGGACTGTTGTAGAGATTTAATGAGACAATGCATAGTAAGGAGTTTAACAAACCTTCAATGCCACCATATGAGCTATGTCAGCCACATGACGTATGACTGGCTCTCTGCTAATCAGGGGCACAGTCAGAAGTTATCCATTAACCCACAGTTTATGTTTAATGGTAAGAGATGCTGGCTTGTTCCATTTCATGGGGAGCTTGGAATTCTTGATATTGACAAGTTGAATAATATGTTGAGCCTGGTCATTGTGATAACTATACCCAGTCTGGATGGATGGTTTACCAAATTATTTGCTGATGATGATATTAAAGTGCTTCTGTGAAGAAAAAGAAAGATGGAGGAGCCATCTCATAAGAATAATGAAGCCCTCCAGAAGCTTCTGTTCACAGTTGACATTGTGCCATTTGCATTAGACCATAGGAAATTAGAGAAAACTCTTTAATGAGATCTATAATTACATAAAAGAAATCAATCTAGCAATCTATACAGGAGAAAAAAAAGAAGTGGCTACTGTTTAAACTGTAACATGAAGTTTGAGGGTCAATCCGTTGAAGAATTGTAATAACATCTAGGACAAGCATGGTAGATGAATTAATAAAATAAAAAAAATATTAAATACCTACCATGTGCCAGGCACTGTGCTAAGCATTGTGGATAAAAATACAAAAATGAAACAGTTCCTGCCTCAAGGAGGTTATATTCTAGTAGAGTGCCATAATATATATTATATAAGGGAATGGTATTTTGGTGTAGGAAAAAATTTTTTGCTGTGGGAAGTTACATGGATTATAACTAAAACCATACAAGGGTCCATTTTCAGAGTTTTTCTAGGATGACAAAATCCAAGACAAACTCCAATTTCTTAGTAGATGGCTATATGATCTTGCCATAGTTATCTGGCAAGATATAGTGGATTAGATCCACACATCTTAAACTGTGGGTCTCCACCCCATATGGGGTTGCGTAACTGAATGTGGGTGTCATAAAAATTTTGACAACATTAAAAAGGTTTCTGAACATGCAACAACCAAAAATTAAATCAAAATCAAGTATGTAATGAATCTGAGGTGTTTCTGTAAGTTCTTGCCCATGTTACATTACATGACTTCACTGCAGCCTTGATTCTGAACTGAGCATTGATACTTATAAAATCAAAATGGCAATCATCTCTGAAAAATGTTGAAGATGTTCTATGTCCTGCAGTATCAAATATTCTACCAAGATTTAATTCTTTATGTAAAAATAAACCAGCACATCCATCTCCTTAGTATACAAATTTGCTTTCATCTTTAATAAGTGGTAAAATTATATGTACACCAAGAATTGTTTCAAAATAAATTTCTTTGTAATTTATTATCAGTAAATGTTTGATATATGTACCTATTTTATATACTTATATACCCAGGATCACATAAAAATTTCTCAGGCAAAAAGTGGCCACAAGTGGAAAAAGTTTAAGAAACTCTGGATTAGATGAGTTTGTAGTCAATCTGAACAACTCAGCCCTAAGGCAGAGGTTCAGAACTGAGCAGATCTTCTCCTTTCTAGGAGATCATAGTCTTTGGAAGCCAGATCTAATGGTTGACTATTCCAGATGGAGAATAAATAGATTGGATTTCATTTGGAAAATTTCTTTCTTTCTTTTCTTTTGGCTTTTCCATATTTTTTTAAATGTCTATTTTTAGTTTTCAACATCCATATGCACAAAATTTTGAGTTTCAAATTTTCTCCCCATCTCTCCCCTTCCCCCACCCCATAACACCTTGCATTCTGATTACCCTTTCCCTCAGTATGCCCTCCCTTCTATCACACCCCTCCCTTCCCTTATTCCTTTTTTCTCTCTTTTCTTGTAGGGTAAGATAGATTTCTCTACCCCATTACCTATATTTCTTATTTCCCAGTTGTATACAAAAACAGTTCTCAACATTCATTTCTAATACTTTGAATTCCAACTTCTCTCCCTTCCTCACTCCCCACCTATCCCTACTAAGAAGGCAAGCAATTCAACATAGGCTATATATGTGTAGTTTTGTAAAAGACTTCCATAATAGTCATGTTGTGCAAGACTAACTATATTTCCCTATCTTGCTCCCCATTTATTCTATTCTCTCCTTTGACCCTGTCCCTCCCCAAGAGTGTTTACTTCTAACTACTCCCTCCCTCCATTTGCCTTCCCTCCTATCATCCCCTCCTCCCCACTTGTCCCCTTCTCCACTACTTTCCTGTAGTGCAATAGATCTTCATACCAAATTGAGTGTGCATGTTATTCCCTCCTTAAGCCAAATGTGAAGAGAGTAAACTTCACTTTTTCCCTCTCACCTCCTCCCTTTTCTCCTCTATTGAAAAAGCTTTTTCTTGCCTCTTTTACGTGAGATATTTTGCCCCATTCAATTTCTCCCTTTCTCTTCCCAATATATTCCTCTCTCACCCCTTAATTTTATTTTTTAGATGTCATCCCTTCTTATTCAACTCACCCTGTGCTGTCTATATATGCGTGTGTGTATGTGTATGTGTATAATCCCTCCAACTACCCAAATACTGAGAAAAGTTTCAAGATTTGCAAATATTATCTTTTTATGTAGGAATGTAAACAGTTCAACTTTAGAAAGTCTCTTATGATTTCTCTTTCCCGTTTACCTTTTCATGCTTCTCTTGATTCTTGTGTTTGAAAGTCAAATTTTCTATTCAGTTATGATCTTTTCATCAAGAATGCTTGAAAGTCCTCTACTTCATTGAATTACCAATTTTTCCACTGAAGTATTATACTCAGTTTTGCTGGGTAGGTGATTCTTGGTTTTAATCCTAGTTCCTTTGACTTCTGGAATATCATATTCCAAGTCCTTCATTCCCTTAATGCAGAAGCTGCTAGATCTTGTGTTATCCTGATTGTATTTCTACAATACTTGAATTGTTTCTTTCCAGCTGCTTGCAATATTTTTTCTTTGACCTGAGAACTCTGAAATTTGGCTACAATATTCCTAGGAGTTTCTCTTTCTGAGTCTCTTTCAGGAAGTGATCGATGGATTCTTTCAATATTTATTTTGCCCTATGGTTCTAGAGTATCAGGGCAGTTTTCCTTGATAATTTCATGAAAGATGATGTGTAGGCTTTTGTTTTGATCATGGCTTTCAAGTAGTCCCATAATTTTTAGATTGTCTCTCCTGGATCTATTTTCCAGATCATTTGTTTTTCCAGTGAGATATTTCACATTATTTTCTACTTTTTCATTCTTTTGATTTTGTTTTGTAATTTCTTGGTTTCTCATGAAGTCATTAGCTTCCATCTGTTACATTCTAATTTTTGAAGAACTATTTCCTTCAGTGACCTTTTGAACCTCCTTTTCCATTTGGCTAATTCTACTTTTTAAAGCATTCTTCTCCTCATTGGCTTTTTGAACCTCTTTTGCCAATTGAGTTAGCCTATTTTTCAAGGTGTTATTTTCTTCAGCAAATTTTTGGGTCTCCTCTAGCAAGCTGTTGACTCACTTTTCATGATTTTCTTGCATTGCTCTCATTTCTCTTCCCAAGTTTTCCTCCACTTCTCTTACTTAATTTTCAAAATTCTTTTTTAACTCTTCCATGGCCTGAGACCATTGCATATTTGTTTTGGAGATTTTGGATGCAGAAACCTCTGGGGGTAAGCATTGTTCTTCTTCATCCAAAAGGATGGAAGAAAATACCTGTTCACCAAGAAAGTAACTTTCTATAGTCTTATTCCCTCCCCCCCCTTTTTTGGGTATTTTCCCAGCCAGTTACTTGACTTTTGAGTCCTTTGTCAAGAGGAAGGTATACTCTGGGGATATGTAAGTTCTCAGTTCCTCCAAGGTGTCACAATCAAGGGAGAGGAGTATGGCCTGAGCACTGGTCTGGGAGCAAAAACTTTTCTGCCCAGAATCTGTGAGTAGAATTCCCTCTCCACAACTGCCTCCAGCTCTACTAGGCCAGTGCTCCTCCTCACCCCAGGGCCATACTCAGGGCCAAGATTCAGGTCAGAGGCTCAATTTTCACAGGGGCTTTTGCCAGAGAGCTCCAAAAGTGGATGCTGACATTGCAGTGGCTACTGCTGGCAGTCCAGACCACCTTCCCTTCTCTGGGATGAAGGAATATTCTTACTGACCTTTGAAACTGTCTTTAGCATTTGTTGGTTGAGGAATCTGGGAATTGCAGCTGCTTCTGGTGGCTCCCTGAGGCCTGTTCTGGGTCCTGTCACAGCTGCGCCACATGGCCCATGTTGTGTGATAGACCTTTCCTGTCAGCCTTCTAGGCAGTCATGGGTTGGAAATCTTTTTCACTCTGTCGTTTTGTGACTTCTGCTGCTCTAGAATTTGTTTAGAGTCATTTTTACAGACATTTTATGGTCTATGTGGAGGAGTTTCTACAGGCCCATCTTTCTCCTCCACCATCTTGGTTCTGCCCCATTTGGGGAATTTCTGAGTTTCTTTCATGATCATAGAATACAAGAGCCAAGATGGATCTGAGAGAATATCCAGTTCAACTTTGCCTGACCAAGAATACAGTATACAGCATATCCAACAAGTAATCACTGGAAGAAAATCTATAGTGAGAGAGAGAGAGAATTTTATCTCCCTAAGAAGTACGTTACATTTTTGGATAATTTGAATTTTTAAGAGCTTTCTTCATATATCAAACCTAAATTTAGCTTTTTGCAACTTTAACCTATTATTCCTATTTCTGCTGTCAGGGGTCAAGCAGTGCAAGTCTACTTCCTCTTCCATTGGAAATCCCTTCTTTTCTACAGGCTAGCATCCTTACCCCTTTCCACGGAGCTTTTTTCTCTAATCTGCTCACCCTCCTGGTGACCTCTCTTTTAGACTATTTCTGTCTTTCTTAAGACTTCTCCCTGATACATAACCCCATATTTTTAATACCCCTTGTGTGAAATATTGGTGGTTTTTGGAATACCACAGTCTCCAAAGACTAAGCATGCAAGTGACCCAAAGGATAATGGAGAGATATATGGCAAGCGTAAGTAGGTTGTGGTTTATTTTCCTTTCACTTTTGAAAGAAAAGTTTTATTGATGCTTCTGGTTAACCTACGTCATTTGCAGGTAGTTAACCTTTTCACTCAGTTCCCTCCCTTGTTACAGCAATAGAACTAGCAAGGACAACAAATGAAAACTTACACACAATGAATAAATCTGGTTGCTCACCCACACCCCCCCCCACACACACAACATACTGAACCCCACCCTTCCCAAAAGAAGGATTCATATATTATCCGTATCCTCGGACTAAGATTGATCATTATACACACTCAGAATTCAGCTTTCTTATGTTCTTTTCATGTACATATTTGTAGCCAGAGTATATAGATTTTTTTCCTGATCCCTTCTCTGAGTGATTTCTTTCATTGATAACTGTGGGGCCCAAACTACAAGCAAAAACTGTTGTCTCTTCTTAAGACTATTGGGGTTTGAGGCCAGGTAGTAGTCAACTTGATTGTTGGTGGTGGCTTAACTTTCGTGGCATTTGCCATCTTCTTTCTCTCCCTCGGGGACCTTGCTGCATCAGCTAAGTTGACTCAGTTGCCTTCTGAGTAGAAGTTGGTCATCTGTTGGGGAGGATGACTAGCCATTTTTCCACAGCAAGAAGGAGCAGTGTCTTATTTTTTCCAGTATCTACTACGGTGCTCTACATCCTTGTTGAATGAAGCTTGTATTAATATGTCAGATTCACTTTTGTATATTAATAATCTTCTATTTGCTGATATATAATTATGAGATTATATGTATTATTCCCAATCCTCATGTCATTATTCTCTCCTATGAATGAGCTGCAAATATTCTCCTGAGTATATTCTTCACTGATATTCTTTCTGTGTTATACCTGTTGTTTCTCATAGCAGCTTAGTTTGAGTTTTTTCTGGGCATTTTTCTCTGCCCTCTATTTTTAGTTTAAGACTTGATCAAATCAACATGTTTTGCGTCTAGCATATTTTTTCCTAATTTTCATGAGGTACACATATTCTTAGCCCAGAGCCCATCTTTTTGATGGGCTTTGAGCCAGAGATGTTTTCACTGAGAATCCCTCTTACACGCCATAGTCTAGGTGCTCTAATTTAGGTGGGTGTATCACATGATATTTTTCCACAGCTTTCGATGACTCAGAATCTACAAAGAATCTGAACAGCTGCCCTTTCTTAGCCCTAACATCTCATAGAGTAGATGAGCTAATATTGTGCTATTATTAATGGTAACATTTTCTGCTGTTCACCCTTTTCAAATCATAAGCAGTTGTCCATTTTCTCTCCTAAGACATTCTCATGACCCTATCACATTGAATGGATGCAGAAACGCCTTAAAAAGCATTCGTTTGAGGATTCAGTTCAGGTGGACATTTGCCTCCTACTCCTACCCAACAAAGACAGGTCTTAGACCTTTAGGATCACTGTAATGAGCTGAAACCCAGGTGACAGTTTGTTTTTCTTTCCTTCTTCCCTACTTTCTATTCACCTTACAGACTATACAGTTCTGAATTCCGTTTAATTGCTCACAACTGTGAGTTTTTGTCCCTCCAGATGACTGTCACCCTTCCCCCCACCCTCTTTATCCTCTTTCTCTCTGCTTTTCTTTCTCAGCAGTATGTAGAAGAGAGAGAAGCATAGTCAGAGGAAGAAAAGTAGAAAAGAATGTTGCAAGGTGTATGTGGGAATCTATCATAAGAAGCTGCCCCTATGCCATGTAATTGAGTAGTTACTGTAAGGTGAGATTATTGCCTTCTCCCTTCTGATTGCCACTTTAGTAGCTTGAATTGCTGAGGGAAGCAGATCAAAGGTAAAGATATTGGTATATTCTTGGAGAACTAACTGACCGTGATCTCTGTGAGATTCTGAGAGCTGAGATAAGAGAGCACGAACCAAGGGAGGGGCCAGATGAGATCTGCAGGCAAGGCTGAGCAGCATGGGTTCTATCTCCCTAGTATCTCTTGCACACATCCACTTCTCTGTATTTATACCACAACCACCCTAACTGAGGCTCTCCTCTTTCCTAATGTCTATAATTGCAACAGATTCCTAATTCATCTCCCTGCCACCAGTCTTCCCCCATCCAAACCATCCTCCAAAATAACTGCAAAACTGATCTTCCTAAAGCACAGATCTGACTAGATCATTTACTACACCCCTACTCAGCAAGAGTCAATGTCTCCCCATTGCCTACAACATGAAATACAAATTTCTTTACTTGGTGTAAAAGTTGGAATTTATTGACTCAATCAATTCCCCCAGTCTACTTAAGGTAAATGATAAAATAATTGATAACTTAACCATGTGAGAACACTTCTGAAATGAATGTATCAATCATGGGCTTTAGACTAAATGCAAATTTGATCAATTTAGATACCCTCAAAAGGTATTAGATCAATTATAGTGATGCTGTACAGGTAGTGTGTTGAGATCGGTTAAGGAAACTTGGCCATGTGGTATGTGTGTGTGTGTTTAAATAAAATAAAATAAAAAATACAAAAGTTGAGAACCCAGAGATTCAGATGTCTAACACCTTTTAGTGGAAGCCTTCCAGCTAAACCTTTGAAACTCAATGTTTTGGGAGAGGGAAGGGGAGGGGGCAAGAAGAAGAAGAGCCCTGGTTTTGGTCCTGGTCTTGATTTTGGTCTCGGTTTTGGTCTCGGTCCTGGTCTTGATTTTGGTCTTGGTCTTGGCGTCCTTGTTGCCTAAAGAAGGATCTATTGAACTTCATTGGGCCAGAAGACTGACTTCTCATTGGTGCCTTAGTCCTAGCAGAGCTCCTAGGATAGCTGATGAAATGTTTGTATTGGAAACTGAAGATAAACTTGATACAGCATGAAAATATAGCTTTTCTGACATTATAAGGTACCCAGAAGAAAAACCCTCACCATGCCTGAGGAAACCTTATGATTATCCCATGAAGGAAGGTGCTGGGAACAGATAAATAATGTGTCCCTTTGCTTCACATACCTTCCCTTGGACTCTCCATGGACTGATGAGAAAGCATGTCACAGACTTTGGTGAAGTGGAGGGTTGTTTTTTTTTTTTTTTAACTTATTACTAGCACTAAATATTCCTCTCTAAAAACTAAGCCTGGCTAACTCATTAATGTTATGGGATAATGGGAGAAGGGCTATCCCCATTTTGTGTGCTATTCATGACCTGACTCCGCCCTATTTTCCCAGGCTGATTAGATATTATGCCTCCTCATAGGCTCTGATCTTATCTTCCATATTTTCATGCACTCCCTACCCACCTCCACTTCTTGGAATTCCTACTTTAAGATTTAGCTATGTCACCTACTACTGCTACAGGAGCCTCTCCTGATTCTCCCAGTTGTTAGAATTCTCCCTATCATTTCATTTTCTACATATTTTGTATTTACTTATATATGAACATGCTGCATGTTCCTGGAAGAATGTGAGCTCCTTGGGGTCAGGGACTGTCTTTCCTTTATATTTGTATCCTCAAAGCCATGCACAACAGGCATGTAATAAGTGCTTGTTAATTGATGGGCTCTAATAATTGGATACTCTGGGTGAGTCTCTCTTGTATGCTGTTTATGTGTTCTTCTGATGCCAGACTCTCTGGACTTGAGTGGAAAAGAACAATGGATTTTTGCTTTGAATCCTGCCACAGACACTTAATGTCTGTGTGACCATGGGCAAATCATGCTATCTTTCAGAATTTCAGTTCTCTCATCTATAAAATGAGATCATAATACTTGTAATATCTGCACTATCTCCTTCCAGGTTAGTAAATGCTTGGTGATGATGTGAGAAGAGATTTTTTTTTTAATTGAGGCAGATATATGGATTTGAAGTCAGGAAGATCCAAGTTCAAATATGACCAGACACTTACTAGCTCTGTGACTTTGGGCAAATTACTTAATTGTTTTTTGCCTCACTTTCCTCAACTTAAAATTAGGAATATTAATAATACCTGTATCTCAGAGGTTTAGAGGCAGCTAGGTGGTACAATGGATATAGCACTGGACTTAGAGACAGGGAGACCTGAATTCAAATGTGGCCTTAGACAATTACTAGCTGTTTGACCTTGGGCAAGTCACTTAACTGCCTGCCTTAATTTCCTCAACTGTAAAATGGGGATAAATAATATCACCTAACTCACTTTAGTAAGTTGTCCAGTAAGCTGGACAAATTTTTTACCATAGGGCATATAGCTGTTTAACTAAATGAGAATAGGTAATCTTGTTTTAGGGTATCATAATGCCAGGGGGCATCATATAATATTCTGAGGATTTAAATAATGTGAAAAAGGTATACTCTTATAGACCACTTAGGCAAATGTGACTTCTTTCCAGAACTACCCCAAAAATATGAGCTTCCATTCATTTAAGTCTATAGTGTTTTTTGTTTAGAAATATCAATAATGAAAGTAGTCCTTTCCCTTACAGTCAAGCCCTTAGAAACACAAGCCATTTTCAAGGTATCCTAAGGGTCAGCACTGCACTGAAAAGTCATTGCTTAAAAGCAATACATTATATATTTCTTTTCCAGGGATCAACCAGGGACACATTAGTTCAAAGCAAAACATTAATCAAACAACATATCAAACTAAGAATGCATGTATGGGAGTGCCATATACCATCACGCCATCAGTGGAGGAGTAGATAATGTACATATGACATTGGGATATATGTAGCCAGAACAAGGCACTCTGACATTATGGAACTGTGGTTATTCTCCAGAGATGTCATTGAACCTTTCTCCCACTATCTACTGTTGCTCTGCAGCCATTTCTTGCGCCCTTAACTGCAATGAAGCTATATTAGTAAAGGGAAGAATCTGCCTACTTTGTTCTATTATGGGAAGGGTTTAGGGGGCATCTTTTAGCTTATAGCTACAGGGGCTATCCTTGAATATTTTGTGTGCATCTGTGTATATGCATTTGCATGTGTGTGTGTTACAGATCCAAGTTAGCTAGCCAAAGAAATCCTAGTCGCTTTTGTCTATTCTTTGAACTGCTTTTCCTTCTGCTGCCCCTTAGATTCTCTGTCCAAACTTTTATATGAGTAATGATATAAAATTTATTTCAACTCCTTTTGAACCTTGAGATCCCATTCCTGGGACCCATTCTCTGGGTCTCATTCAAATTATGGTGGGAACTCTACTTTTTAAAAGTTACCAAAGTCCTGGATGGATCTGGGAAAGGAAATTATTTTCATCCTCACGATGCCTTGCAAATCAACTTGGGAGCAAAGTTAAGGGGGTCTTTGGAGAAAGCTGGAGATGACAGTGAGGAGGGATTTCACTCCAGGTATGAGGGACAGCTTGTGTAAAAGCACAGATTGGGAGGTGAATGTTGTATGTGAAGGAGGACATTTTTATTTCACTTTAGAAGTACATGAAGAAGATTGATGTGTAATAAGTCAGGAAAGCAGCTTTTCTAGATGGTGAAGCCAACTAAAAGGGATTTTATTTTATTTTAGAGACAGTAGGGAGGCATGAGAGCTTTTAATCAGAGAAGTGACCTGAATAGTCCTGTATTCTAAAAATTTCACTTTGCCTGTGCAGAGAATAGAATAGAGAAAGGAAACACTGGAGGTAGCCAAATAAGAAGGCCATTTCATCCAAGTGAGATGAGTGTCTCAGCTAGGATCTTGGTCATGTTAGTAGGAAAAACAAAAGTGAAAGTTGTAGAAACAGAATAAACAGGACCTAGTGACTTACTGGATATGAATAGTGTGGACAGAGATGGATCCAGGATGATTGAGATTTTGAACCTGGATGATTAGAAAGATGGTGGTTTCCTTGACAGAATGAGGAGGCGGGGAAATAGGGGGAGAGAAGAAGAAAAAAGAAGAAAAGAAATGAGACTAGAAGAGAGGTGAATTTAGGAGTTGGGAATAATGAATTCTGTTTTGGATATGTTGAATTTGAAATATCTATAGGGCATCCAATTGAAAATATTTACTAGGTAGTTGTTTATGCAGAATTGAGGCTTAGGAGAGAGAATAGGTCTGGATATATAGATCTAGGAGATTTCTGCCTAGAAATGATAATTGAACCCATGGTATTTGGTGGCATTATCAAGAGAGAAGATGCTGAAATGACAAATTATTCATGAATAATTAGCTAGAACAGTGAATTCTGAAACTTGAATTTTGTACTTCATCAGTTTAAAAAAATGAGCATACCATCAGTATATGTATTGTTTTAAATAAATTCATGTAGTATTGTACAAATATAGTATTGCATTATTAAACATGAAAACAAACTTAAAGAGGATGAAAGATGAAATAAGCAATATTTTACAATTATCTTATTAATGATAGTTATTTTGTTCATTAAATTATTATTAATATTTTAGCGAGAACAACGTGATTAAATAAGTTTTATCTGTTTCCAAAATGTTGATTGACTATTTTGTGATACAGTAGTTCAAAAGCCTAATTCCAAGCTAAGCTTATTTCAACACTTGCTTTTAATGTCTGTGAGAACTAAAAAAAGCTATTTCACAAAAATGTTTATCTGAATGGGGGAAGCGGTGACTGCATTTACTAAATTATGTTGTTCACTTTTCATTCCCATCCACCAATTATACAAAAGTTTCTGTTGAAATTTGGCTAGCAGATTTTCATTTTTCATGTCAGTCAGTCTCTCAAAATAATTAGAAGGTGTTTAAGTTTTGTATTTTTAACAGATGGATTCAAAACCTACCAAAACTCTTCATTTTCAAGATTTTTAAACAAAAGAAAAATGATTTTTGCAAGTCTTTAATGTGAGAAGATGTGAGAGTTTTTATAGGTGGCACATTGTTTTTGGCAACTATCGCTTCAAACTGAATGTCTTGATGATATATATGACTTAGTGCTCTCATTAGCTAACAGATTAGGGCATGCAATACTCTTAGCACTAAGTTCATCATTACTGATTGACTGAATGAATTAATGAATAAATGAAAGAAAAAACATCTATTAAATGGTTACGATGTGCCAAGCTCTAAGGATATAAACTGAAAAGCTAGTACCTGCTCTCAAGGAGTTCACTTTCTAATTGGAAGAGACAACACATAGAAGAAAATTCAGCTTCAGAGGGGATGGAAAGGCTGGTAAGCCTTAGGATTATACAGCAGAATGGATCACAAAGATCTGAAGTTCTTATGATGCCTAAATACCTGGGAGTCTGGAAGGTGGATTTCCTAGAGAAAACTAGGGCTGGACATAAATAGCCCTCAGTAACAGCTGCTAATTAAGACAATCATATTCTTAATGGTGAAAGGATAGCAAAGGTATAAAGGCAGAACCTTGATAGTCAGTATCCAAATGTTTCAGCATTTCTTGTCAGGTTTGACTAGATCAGGGGTGGGGAACCTGTGGCTTCACGGTCACATATGGCCTTCTAGGTCCTCAGGTGCTGCCTTTTGACCGAGTCTAAGTTTTATGGAACAAATCCTTTTATTGAGGGGATTTGTTCTGTGAAGTTTGGGTTCAGGCAAAGGGTTGTGCTTGAGGACCTAGAGGTCCACATGTGACCTTGAGGCCACAGGTTCCCCACCCCTGCATTAGGTTGTCATGGTTTTTACTTTATTAATTGGCTGATGAAGAGCTTGTTTTAGGAGTTGAAGTGTCCACTGTCATTTTCTTGTTACAGGTTTATTGTTCACATTAGTAGTGTTATATCAGTCAGAGGTTTCTTTGCAGGAATCTTTTAAAGGCAGTTGTCCGTTTTGTGAGGGTTAATAAGCCACCTCACCACATTGTCTACACTGCTGCCTTCATCCTTATTTCCCTCTACTGTAACCTTGAACTCCACCTGTAGTTGCCTCAGCTCAAGTAGATGAGCTATTACCTGATATTATATTCCCTGTAAGCAGGCTTCCCTTCTACTTCCTGGACATCTCCATATCATGCTACTTGCATGCTACACAGCCTCATAGACCATCCACAGACCAGGAACCCTACTTTCAGCCTATCACCCACAGCCTTTATCCATGGAAAGAAATCCCATGAAGGTACAACCTGGCAATTGCTTCTGCAGGTGCTGTAGATCTGCTTTCTCAACGACCACAGCTACTAAAGAATTATGAAAGAAATTCTTGACACCAAAATCCATCGCATTTAACATCAGCAATAGACTTAGTTTTATCAAAAGAAATGACATTAAAGTAGATGGTTACTATGTGTTTTGCTGCAAAGATCAGGGGATTTTTCCACCTTACTTGCAAATGAAACCTTCTATGTAGTGTTGCAAAAGTCTCAACGTAGTTTTAAGTTATCAAAGCTCAAAACTGCCTTTACTTTTCTATTCATGTCTTTAACACATGGCGTAGTGCTCTGCTTATAACAGACACTTGAATGGCTTTTCATTCATTCGTAATTCAGTGTCGTTATTCCCATTCCCCTATCCCTGTTCCCTTGGACTTTGCCTCTTGGAAGGATGATCTCTGATAGGGAAGCTTTTATCTTGCCTGGAACCACTGCTGCTTTCTGGAAATTTCCATACCAGCTGCTGTGCACCTACTCCCTCAGACTTTTCCAGTTATTTTTATGCATTATGCCCACCTCCCTCTATAAAAATGTGCTCCTTGAGGTCAGGGACTGTTTTCATTGCTTATATTTTTATCTCCAGTGCCTAGAGCATAGTAAGTATTTAATAAATTCTTTCACTTTCTCTCACTATGTCTCTCTCTTTCCCTCTTTCTCTTTCCTTCTCTCTCTCTCTCCCTCTCCTCTATCTCCCTCTCTATCTCCCTCCCCACCTCTCATACCCCCAAAACAAATAAATGAGTGAAGTTGCTACTCTTAGTCTTTCCACAATTGTGGAATTCCCTGTCTTCTATCAGATGATCTCATGTACTGTATATGACATAACTATTGATTGTATATTAAATATCAGTGGTCTAATTTCTTTCTTAAGTATAAATCAATACAAATAGGTTTATTATTTTTTCCTATATCCCTATGAATCATCTTGTGTATCTTCTACATATACCCTACTTTGGGGGCTACTCTCTGAACCCTACCACCATAAATCAGTTTTTTCCTAGAACTTCCCTCAGCTTCTGGGGCTTTCTCACCCTGGAATATCCCTTTGCATGATGGCCTCATCTCCCTTCAGTGAGTTTTTTCTGGGGTCTTCATTTTGGGGAAGGGTCTGTGTTAACCAATTTGCCAATTTGCTTCCAACTTTCTGGACTTTGCCAAATTGATCTCTGTTCCCTTCTTCTCCCCACCCCACCCCCTTCATGAACGTCCCTCCTCTTCAGCTACTTTTTATATGCTTCTTTTCCCATTAAAATACAATGTCATTGAGGGCAGGGATTGTCTTTTGGCTTGTGTTTGTATATGCATTGTTTAGCATAGTGTCTGGTATACAGTAAATGCTTAATAAATAGTTGTTGCCTGACACTGAGCACAGGAGAATATTATCTCTAGAGTTGGAAGATATTATCATGATTGTTTTGTCATTTGTCGTCTATATGTTGATCATAATTTAACAGATAGCAAAGGCAGATTGAAAACACAGGTCTTATTTCTGGCTGTTGAAACTCTTCTCTTATACTTTAATTAGAAATAAGTTTAAATAAAACTAATTCATTGATCCAGAATCTGGGATTTCACAGACATATCATTTCATGCCCTTCTTTGTATCCCCAGTGCTTAACATAGTGCCTGGCACATAGTAGGGACTTAACAAATACTAGATTGTATTGATTTAAAGAACCTCATAGGTAGGCCAAGCCAATATAATAAAAATGACAATTATTATCTAAATTAACTTACTTATTCAGTGCCATACCAATTGAAACTAACAAATAGTTATCTTAGAGAGCTAGAAAAAAATAATACAATTCTTCTGGAAGGTCAAAAAGTCAGGAATAGCAAAGGAACCAGTGAAAAATAAGTGAAGGCCAGTGACCTAGCAGTATCACATCTCAAACTATATTACAAATTTGTAATTATCAGAACAATCTGTTACTGATTAAGCAACAGAGTGGTTGATCAATAGAACAGACTGGGTACATGGTATACAGAAGTAAATAACCATGGTAATCTTGTGTTTGATAAATTGAAAGATCCAGGATTTTGGGAAAAGAACTCATTATTTGACAAAAATTGCTGAGAAAACTGGAAAGCAGTCTGGCAGAAACTAGACATAGGTCAGTATTTCACATCTTATACCAAGATAATCTCAAAACGGATGTATAATTTAGACACAAAGGGTGATATCATAAACAAATTAGGGAAGCATGGAAAAATTTACCTTTCAGATCTAAGAAAGACTTAATGACAGGACAGAGAACCACAGGAGGTAAAATGGATAATTTTTATTACATTAAACCAAAAACGTTTTGTACAAATACAATAAATGCAGTCAAAACTAGAAGGAAAGATAGAAAGTTGGAAAATATTTTACAGAAAGTTTCTCATATAAAGGTCTCATTTCTCAAATATATAGGGAACTGAGGTAAATTTATAAAAATAAGAGACATTCCCCATTTGGCAAATGATCAAAGGTTATAAACAGACAGTTTTCAGAAAAAGAAATCAAAACTATCAATAGTCATATGAAAAAATACTCTAAATCACTAATAATTAGAGAGATAAAAAGTTTGAGGTGTGACTTTGCATCCATAAGTTTAACTGACAGAAAAGAAAAATAATCCTGGAGGGAATATAGAAAAATAAACTTTCTACACGGTAACAGCACAGTAACAGTATGATGAGCAACTATTAATGACTTAGCTATTCCCAGAAATATAATGATCCAAGACAATTCCGAAGGATCCATGATTTAAAATCCTATCCATCGCCACAAAAAAAACCCAAAACAATGGAATCTAAATACAGATTGAAGCATAGTACGTTTTAATTTTTCATGTTATTTTTTCTTTTGGCCTGCTTCTTCTTTTACAATACGGTGAATATGGAAATATATTTTACATGATTGTGTGTATATATGTGTATATATACACACATATGTACGTGTGTGTATGTTTGTGTATAGATAGTTGACCTATGTTAAATTGCTTACTGTCTTAGGGAGGGCAGAGGTAAGAGAGGGAGGGAAGAAACATGGAACAATTTTTTAAAAAGAATGTTAAAAATTATTTTTACATGTAATTAGCAAAAATAAAGTATTATTTAATTTTTTAAAAAATAGGTACACTTATGCACTGTTGGTAGAGCTGTGAACTGGCCCAATCATTCTGGAGAGCAATTCGGAACTGTTGCTTAAAGGGCTACCTAACTGTACATACCCTTTGACCCCATAATAGTATAATAGTTCTGTATCCCAAAGGGATTGAAGAAAAAGGAAAAGGACGGATATGTATGAGAAGAATTTGGAGAGAATTTGGAATTGCAAATAAAAAAATGCTAAGTTATGAGCTACTTAAGGGCAGAGACTGTCTTTTGCCTTTCTTTGTATTTCCAGTGCTTTCCACAGTGCCTTGCAAAGATGGTGCTTAATAAATGCTTATTGACTGGTTATTGAGGGTTTCAGAGACTTCAAGAACATTTAGCCTAATCCTCATTTTGCCATTTTTCAACTTCTTCCTTCAAAATTAACTACCTTTTGTTTACACTCTAGTTCTTACTTTTAAATTGTCTTAAGCTCAGAGAAAGACCTCATAGTTAAAATGGTGATTAGTATTAATAATAACATTTCATACCTAACCCAGGTTTTCTCCCAAGAATAATCTGAAGAACTAAAAGAATTTTTAAAAGAGTAGGGCTTTGGACAGAAAGTGAGAAGCCATCTGAAGCATTTTATGTCTAGAAAAAGGACTCTTGGGTTTGTCTTTTTAAAGTTGATCTACTACATATTTCTACAAAAAATGAGAGTAGTCTTTGAGATATTGCTAGAGATCAAAACCTTGCAATCACTTCAAAAAATAGGATAATTCCAAGAAATTTAAAGACATTTCTGTCAGTGGAGCTATCGTGCCTCTTTTTAATTTTTCCTAAGTACCACAAAACGTAACTTTTCTTCAAATGTGATCTAGTTGATGACCTTTCGCTAAATCAGCAATACATTCTCTTTGCATTAGGTTATCTTTTGACTTCTGTTTTGAAGATAGAGACCTATAAAACATTCTACCCAGAAAATTTAGTAACAACGCAATTAATCTTGGTTTATTAGTTTTGCCTCTAAACACCGTTAGTTTTTTCCTCTAAAGAACTTCTCTCAGTCAAACTATTAACAGAGTTAAGTAAGAAAGATCAAAAGTAAAACTTAGTGCTCCCTAAGTTCCCTAGGTCCCTTAGTTCATCTTGGTTTATTCTGTTTTTAATTATTCAGGAAAATATCCAAGACCTACTTTGTTTCACTGACTTGGGAGAATCCTATATACACTTTGGGGGTATTCATTTGTTTATTTGATCATTTCTCTTACTGAAAATTCAATCTATGAATTTTTTCTATTACTCTCTATTTTTTTTACAAGTCACCTCTTCTACTTCCCTTGGGTTGTCTGACATCTTCAATGGAAAATTTTTCTCTTGCTTCCACAGAGAAATTAACTTTACTTTCATCAGGAATCTTGGTAAAAGTCACTGGAAGATCTTGTACCTAAGCAGAAGTGTGCTGATTTAATAAATGGCTTTCCAAAAGAGAAACGCATACAGGATACATTTTAAAGTTTAATCTTGATTATTAACCTTTCCCCCATTATTTTTTTAAATCTAGACAACAAATAAATAAATCAAACTTTGATTTTTAGCATTTGCTGGTTTCCAAGATGTAAATGCTTACATTGCAATTTTACAGTTGGCTCTCTCTAGCCAGTTTGAGCTGGCCCCAGCCTACCCCTGGGCCTAAGCAATGCAAAGACTTGGTTCAGCATCATCTAGCTCTTCTCTATGGACTTGATATTATATAAGGAACTGCTAGGACAGTGTTGTGTTGTTTTTAACTTTTTGGAGAATAATTCTGACTTGGCTTGTCATTGTGACTATCCCATCTAGACCCTGGTATCTCATTTATCTGATCTTCCTGAGTTTGACCATTGCCTATAGATCTGAGATAAGGTAACCCTTGAAACAAATCCTTCCTAGCTTCTTTTCCAGGCTTTTATGACAGAGCTTAACATAGATCATGTAACCAAGCAATTTGTAAGTATGAGGGAACTTAAAGATACTGAGAACAGTATTTAAGTGATATTTAAAGATGTCATAAAAATAAAAGAAAATTACAAGTGAATAGGAAGGAAATTCTTTAAACATTAGGAACTGCTTCCCAGAGGAAGGGAGGCAGGGTAGTGCAGTGGAAAGAGAACTAATTCAGTTCCCTGGTTTATTCCTTCTTTCATGGTTATTACTTGTGTGACATTGTGCAAGTCAATGAACATCCCGGAACTTATCTGTGCAGTGAAGGGATTAGACTAGAAAGTCTCTCTGGTCCCTTCTAGTTATATATCTATGATCTATAATCTATAATCTAATCTAAATCAACATAATGAACTTTAGAACAGTTTTCATAAGAAACGTCATCTTCTTCCACATCTAATTTGTCCCTAATCTATAACTTTGCAACTTGTGCCCTGGGACTGAGTGGTCTTAACTGAGGAGATGTAAATTTGCATACTCTGTTGTATCTAGTTGAACGTTTGACTTGCTTCAGAACCCATCTAGCTGTCCAGTGATCCACCAATGCCTTCTTGTTATCTACCCTGCTGTCATCTATATGCTTCCTCATCCCCTTTTACCTCTTCCCTTTTACCTCTTCCATTGGGTATAGTAATCAATAATTCCATTATTTCTGAAAAAAGTATCTTAATTGACTGCCCTATTCTGGTCCTCTTCCTGGCTTCTGTTCTTCAAGATGATGCCTCTGCTGGTGCCTCATCTAATGACTTCCATTAGTACTAGGGCATCTTTGTTTTGGAATATCCAACTATCAGTGTGGCCTTCTCAGTCTGGAATATCCCTCTTCCGTTGGTGAGTTTTTCCTGGGGCCTCATTTTGTGACCTCTATTTAAGCCTGAAAGACTAAGGGATTTGACCAGATACATACAGCTCAAAAATGGCACTTGTATTGGTCCTTTTCAATAGTCATTTTAGATATTCATTCAGTTATCCTTCTATCTTCTCTTTTACTCATTTCTGTGATTCCTTGTTCTTATGATTCCTTGTTTTGTGCATGCTTCTGTTTATTAGCATCTTCATTGTATAATTTTTAATTGCAAATTTAATATTTTAATATTTAAATTTAAATAGTTAAATATTTTAATTTTTTTCCCCTCCATTCCTCTCCTGGCCCTGTTCTTGGCTTTTGGATTTCAACTTGGTACCTAATAGGCATTTAATAAATTCTTTTTCATTCATTAAATTCACCACGTCCTTTCAATTCTTTTTTTCAAATAGCTTTTGAATCTATTCCCTGCCGTCTATCCACACTACCTCCACCCTAATTACTCCTCATTGTTATGATTGCCCAGTTAACCAATCTCCCTATCTTTAAGTTTATCCCCTTCCAATCTTTCCTTCACATCAGTGCCAAATTTATTCCTCAATATGCCTGAGTATGTAACTTTTCCTCTCTTGTGCCTTATGCTCCATTCTTACCAATCTACTCATCATTCTCTGACTGCATCCCATGCTTTCCCACTTTGTGCCTTTTCTATTTTCTGCATTTAGAATACATTCCCCATACTTCACACCTACCTTTTAGAATCTTTTATTTCATATTCAGGTTAAGTGATTTGCTTAAGGCAAAACAACTATTAAGTATATGATGTAGAATTTTAACCTAGGATCTTCCCAATTTCAAATATAGTACTATATCCAATGTCCTCTATATTTCCTCAGTTTTGTTTGTACTGTATTTATCTGCAATCATTTCACATCCCCTCTAACAAAGTCTAAGATCCTCAAGTCTAAGACTCTAATTTTTGTCTTTACATCCCTAGAAGTTGGTAACTATATACATGGTAGATATTAAATAAATGTTTGGTTTTTTTAAAATAAATTACCAAATATCTAAATCTGAATTATTGACCTATAGTTTGCAGACTTCATTCTCTTCCTTTTCTTTTTTTTTTTTTTTTAAAGTGAGAAATTTGACCATATCCCATCCTGGACCTTTCCTGCTCTCTGTTATCTTTCAAAGATTACTCACAGTGGTTCAGCAATCCCTTGTCAATTCTTTCATTACCCCAGGCTATACCTCATCTTAGTCTGGTGACTTGAACTTAGAAAGGGCAGCTAAGTGCTCTCTTACTGTTTCCTTGTTTATCTTGGGTATCAATGCCATATTAGTTTTTTTTCTTGTCCTTTACAATCCAAAGATGATTCTCCTTGGTAGAAAAAAAATTAGAAGAAAAACAAAAGTGGAGCATTCCCATCATAACTTATCATTGTCTTGTCTACCCCCAAGCAATGGTCATAGTCATTCTTCATTTTGTCTTACTTTCCTGAATGTAGCTTTAAATTTTTTTTTGTTGTACTTATTTTTTCTTATAGTCCTCAGAATCACAGAATTTTAGGGTTTGAATGGATGGAATTATAGAGACCATCTAATGAAACCTATATGAGAATCCCCTCTTCAACATCTCTGACAAATAATCATCCAGTCTTTGCTTGAAGAGTTCTATTACTTGATTGGGAGTTCAATCCATAATTGTTAGGATAAAATTGTCTTTTTATAACTTCTACCCATTATTCCTATTTACTTCATAAATAAGATACTCCTTGTTTGACCAGGCAGCATTATAATTGTTGCCATTGTCTTTTGTCCTTCATTCTCTAAGAGGACCATGGCATCAGGGAAGTGATGCCATGACATATAAGTGAATTGTATTTAAGTGATTACTCCTGGATAGTGAGTCTCTCTTAATGTAACTTGATCACATTAGCTTTCTTTTCTGCCACATCATGTTATTGAATCATAATGAACTGAAAGTCCACTAAACCCAAATATTTTTCAGAGAAATTGTGTACTCAAAAGGGGATGGCTCAAAAGTTAATGTGTTTAAAGCTACAAAAGCTCAAACTTAAGCTTTTATATATGTTTATATGAAATGATTTATATATATTTTTATAAACATAGTCAATAAACATTTATTACGTGCCCTCTATGTGCCATCATGCTAAGCACTGGGAATGCAAAAAAAACCCAATGCAAAATACAGTCCCTGCCCTCAAGGAGATCCAAATCCAATATGGGAAATAACAAGAAAGTAACTGTGATCAAAGAAGCTATAAATGGGATATATAAGAAAGAGTCAACAGAGGGAAGACACCAGAATGAAGAGAATTTAGGAAAAGCTCTTGCAGAAGGTGGGGCTTTAGGTAGGGAATCACTTACGTTTTGAACCATAGATTTGGAGAGTATGGTGGCGGATTTGGAAGTTGAGGAGGGGCACAGTTTATGGGAAAAGAAAGCAAGTTTAATTTTACATAAATTGAATTTAAAATATCTGCTGGATATTCAGCTCAAGATGTCTAAAAGGCATTTGGAGATGGGAGTCTGGAGTTCAACAGAGAGGTTAGGACTGGATAAGTAGGTTTGAGAACCATCAGCATAGAGATGGAAGCTAATGAGATCATCAATTGAAGAAATATAGAGGAAGTATAGAGGAAGAAGAGAAGAGGGCCCAGAACAGAGTCCTGTGTATTTGTATATGTTTATATGAAAAGATTAAACTAGATATTTAAAATTATATGTAAATTAAAAACCTAGGCCTATTTAATTAAAAAAAAGAACAAGAGATAATTTAATGAGCTGATACTGTCAAGGAAAGATAAAGATAAAGAAATTTTGGTGGTGATTTTTTAGGACCAAAGAGAAAGGAAAACCAAAGGAAGAATGGAACCATTGCTTAGTAGGGATGGGATGATGATAACCCGTAATGGGGGTGGGAAGGAAGGAAGCTATTATTTTGCTTTAGTTTTCTCTATGAAGGAGAATGATTTTTGAACTGAGGACAGAATAAAATGGATAATATGGAGTTGATGCCCAAGTAAGTAGGGAGAAAGTGAGATCATCTAGCCGCCCTTAGTGAGTTCAAATCACCATTTATCCCTAGGAAATGATGAAGGTGGTTGCTATGGTACTGTCAGTGGTCTCAGCTCATTCTGAGCTTTAGCACAGTTGAGAATATTCTTAGAGAACCAAGCTATCCTTTTTTTATTTATCTTTTTTTTCACTAAAAAATCTAAGTTTGTGGATGACTTCTCCCTGTGTAGCCACATTGATCTCTTTTAACAGCTCTCTTTTCCTTCTCATGAGATTCCTTTCTTCAAAATTTCATCCTAATAAAAACATAGGCTAGAATTTTCCCCCTATAGTCAACCATTCATTTTCTTACTTAGCTTTGAATCATAACACATAAATGAAATAGTGTTGTATTGCTTAAGTAATTATAGAAGATATATGACAATGTATATGTGTCTATATATACTAGTATCTGAAACATTCCAAAATACACTGAGCCTCAAACTAGTTTTTTTTGAAGAATTAATATTCCTCTGAGTTATGCTGTATTTTTAATTAAGTTGGTTAATATGGTTGGAAAGCTTTCACTTTCTAGCATAAATATGTCAAGAAATAGCTAATAAAACTTCAGTAGTTTTCCTGTTTTAATAACTAGCAATGGAAATGACTAAAGTATATTTGTTATTAACTACTACAGTTTGATGACTGTGATTTGGAAAGTTGTTATAAAGCCAACTTACAATTAACTGTGGTAACCAGGATAGGGAAAGTACATAGATTTAAGAAATCCACAAAGTCCTTGCCTTGATTAACTGCTTTTCTTTATTATTTAAAAAAAGTTTTACATATATATATATATATATATATATATATATATATATATATATATATACACACACACACACACACATATAGTATGTGTATACACACACGTACATACAATTATTTATTTTAAAGTTGAAGATTGTTGGAAAGAGACAATGGTGTAGTAAGCAAAATGCATCAATAAAATATTTTTAAAAGAAATAATATCCAAAACTCATCCAATGCTCCTTATATCTTAAGTTTAGAGGTTAAGGGATTTTGGAGAATGAGTTATCCCTTTCCTGTCCCGTACCCATTCCAGGATGTCACTAGATTCTTTGCTGCTTAAAGGCTGCCCTCGCTTTCCTTTCCCTTCCCATTTTGCTGGCTGCCAGATGCAAACCTCACAGAGCACTCAGATGACTTAATTTGCCATTCATACCTCTGGTCTCTCAGCAAGGCAGCCCCCCTGCCCAGTGCCACCTGGCCTTATTATAGTGTCAGATCTCTGTAAAGACTGATGGTAAGCATTTATAGCTTGAAATTTGGCTGCTCTAGAAGGAACCTTCCATTTATAGCATTGTTGCTATGGAACTAACTTCCCTCTGCAACATTATTAATCACATAAAGTCATGTTTGTATGAAACCAATTAATAATATTAGCTAGAACATACCCGAACCGTACCACTTAACTATGATAAAACCTAGTTTCTAACAATTTGCTTTATTTATCCTATTCTAACTTCAGGCCATTCCAGGCTATTTTCACAGTTTTGGTCCTATTTGTTCCAGCTTGTTGTTAGGGTTTTTTTAAAAGCTATTTTTAAGTAGTTTGATTGCAAGCATTAAATACCACATTAACACTTTCTTGCTATTTACTAGAAGCAACAGTGTTTTTGCTCTTGAATTCTTATGAACTAACCTTTTCCTTTCTAATGGAACTACCAGTTTTTGAATAGCATTTAGCCCACAGCTTTGCTGCTGCTCTAGTTTCCTAATTTTTCTGAGCTTTGGATTTTTCCTTTTGAGTTGCTTTTTATACTGGAGGCACCTAACATTTGCTCCTAATTCTCTCTCTGACCTTTTTCTGTGTTAATGATCCAACATGATTCAGCCTTTTTCAGCCTGCCTTCTAAAGGAACCAGAACATTTCATAACAAAACCAAATCTGTCAGACAAAATTAAAATATCAAATGTCACAGATATGAATTGGATAGATTCATTCACTGCACTCATGTTCAGCAGGCGAGCAGTGGCATTGGTGATTGTCACAGCTGCAACCAGAACAGGTTAAATAGAGTTTTATCTTAGAGATTTATCTCATGTACCGAAGAAAAAGACTCCATATTGCTTCTCTGCACTGATGGAGAGACTACTGTTCCCATATCTCGTGATCCTCAATCATCCTGTATTGTGTAGGATGCCACCACACTCTGGCAGGCAGGGCAGACTGTCTTTTGCACCAGTAATACCACCTTCCCTACCTCTGACTATTTTGGCCTCAGATAGAATGAATTGCTATTTAGAATTCAGGGATTACAAATTAATATTTGATCCTTAATGACTATTTTTAGCGGCTCCCTTGTGCCTTTAGAAAAAAATAGAAATAACTGCTTAGCATTTAAACTCCTCTGCCATCTGGATCCCATTTACCTTTCCAGGGTTATTTCATATAACTCTCTTCAGTCAAACTGAATTCCTTTCTTCCCTGAATTCACCATTCTATCTCTCATTTTTGTGCCTTTGAACAGACTATCTCTCATTCCAGGAATTCAATCCTTCCTCTAAGGCCTCATTCCCTAAAGAGAGTGAACTGAACCTTAAAGCAGTTGCTATGTAGCATTCATCTTATCAAGTTCATTTCCAAATGTGCCATATCCAATGGACAAATTCATCCCTTGCTTATAGAATATGTTGTCCCTGCTGCCAGACTAAGCCACTGCTGGGCTGTCAATCTGGTCACTTCTTGGGGCTGATTCCTTCCTGGGCTTGGCCACTGGACCTCTGGCGGCTTTTCTGACTTTTTGAGATATACCTCAAATTCAGTAGATAAGCAAGCAGGGAGTCATGGGTATGGTTAAGGGTATGTATAATATTGAGTAGTTGTCACAAGTAAAACAAACTTTCTGACAAATGACTAAATAAAGGTGAATTTTATGTTATTGGTTACTGTGTTGTCTGACTTAATTGATTTATACTATATATGCAGCAGGAAGTCATGCTAGAAAAATATAAATATAGAATCTATAATTAAGGATGGTGATTTTCCTAATTTTCTTTTTTGAAGCAATGAGGGTTAAATAACTTGCCTAGGGTCACACAGCTGGTATAGATCTGAGGCCATATTTGAACTAAGGTCCTCCTGACTCTAAGGCTAGGCCTCTATTATCTGTACCACCTAACTGTTCCCTGAATTTCTATTTTTTTAAAAACTGTGTATCAGGCCCATAGTCAGGAAACAACTGACCTTTATTATAACACCTTTATTATAACATTGTTACTATGAAGGACATTATTTTGACCTATGGCACCTTTTTCTTACTTTTTATAACTCAGTTACAAGTTCCAGGACTGTGTGTTATTGCTTCGGGCATCTAGAAGAGGCAAAAATCACTTTAGTTTAGGGAAACCAGAGAAGAATTTATAGAGGACTGTGAAGCCTTTGAGCTAGGCTTTGTTTTGGAGCTTGGGTAGAATTTGGAAAGATGTCTAAGAAGGGGAGGGCTTTCAGGTAGATGAAATGACTTTCAACATAAATAACTGAACTTAAAACATTTCCCCTAAGTCTTTGTCTTTAAACTGAATGTAATGGGAGGCAAATAGGCAAACAATCACTCTCCCCTTTGTTATATTCTCTTGCTTTATTTGGATAAACCTGCAGTATATCAGTTGCCCACTTGAACTCATCAAAATAAGAAAAATGAGACACTAGAGATCAACTAATTTCTGATAGTAGGCAAAGAAATGAAAGAAGGTAAAATGACTTCTTGCTTCATCATATTCTATTTGTGTCTTATTTCCCAATAGAGAAAATACTAAATAATCAAATGGCTATATATAAAGTGACCAGCCTTTTGGAAACATCTAACAGAACAAACATGTCCAGGTTAGAAGGGGAGTTATGTTTCAAATTGTTGAGGATGCAACCTCAACATCTGGATACCACTTTCTTGTTTACTCAGGTGACTTAAGAATTAATAGGCTGTGCAAGAGTCATCCATTTCAGTGCATCAAGAAACTGTGATGCAGTCTCTCTGTTAGTTAAAGGAAACGTTAAATTTGTTGCTTGTAATTAACAAAATTGCTAAATGAAAGAATAGCTGGAGTGTCTTTATCACTATAGATCACACAGTTCAATTGCCCTCACTTGAATGGGGCTGTCACTGTCTGTGATCCTAAGCATATGAAGAAATTTTCTTATAAGCTTCAGAAGAAAATTAGATCTGGCAAACAATTTATATTGAATTCTCATTCTCTAGTGATCTTCAGACTGATTATTTATCAATGGGTTTACCAGAAGGTAAGACAGCATGTTGTTAGTGAAAAGAAAACCAAAATTAGAATTTGGAGATTCTATGCAATGAGAACTCAGTGAAATAATAAAAGATGTAATAAAGCGATAAGTGATTAACGTTGAAATTAATTGTAAGACATTAGTCAATCCTTGACTTAAGCAATTCATACCACACTCAGCCTGTTACATGGTGTTATTAATATAAGGCATATATTATGCATTGCATAAAGTATGGTGACCAGTCAATTTTTTTTTTGAGGCAGTCACAATTAAGTGACTTGCCCAGGGTCACCCTCTCAGTTTTTAATTCTCCTTATTGGCTGAATAAGGAGCCAATAAGGTTTTACCATGAGCAGATTATTCAGCTTTCCTGATTCTCACTATATCTATTTTTAAAATGGGTATACTGATTCCTGTCCTACTTACCTCATAGGGTTATTTTGACTGTCCAGTGAGATCACAGAATGGGAAGCTGCTTTGAAATTTGGAAAGTGCCATATAAATACATTCTGAAGTATTATTCTGTTCGGCATTTGCTCTCTTACCAGATGTCTGATGTAGTCTGACGCTGTTTGAACTCTTCTAAGATGAAATAAGATTTCATTTCCATGAGACTTTTTATGATACATATTTACAAAAGTATCAGGTAGAGATAAGAAAGGAGAGTGATTTTTAAATACTTTGTTTCCTCCAGGCTCATTGGTTCTTCAGTGTGGGCATCCTACTCTAGGAGCGGATTATGATCATTGTGTCCTTTAGCAACAGATGGTTTAATGAGTTGTTATCATCAAAAAGAATTCACAACTAATTTCCTAACTCTCTAGTGACAGGCCTCTCCAAACTGGGCTAAGAGCCTTTGGATGACAGGTACAAGGTCCACTGCTGGACCTCTACTGGGATCAGTTTGTGTTTCACTAGAGCAGACTTCACAAACCAAAACCCTCTTCCACACAATGATGAAGCATCAGAGAAGGATTCTGCATGCTAGTAAAATGTCTTTAAAGGTGTTTTTTTAAGGGGAGGAGTAGATGTATGTCTTCAGTATGTAGGTTTGGGTAGTACTTTAACATTTGGCAAATTTATACTTTTCTTTGTTGATATATTCTAAGCCAAAACTGTAGGAGTTTTAGAATGTGTATGGTTCTTGAATTCAGGGAACATATAGAAAAAAAGTTTCAAGTGTGCTTTAACTTGCATATTTTAACTAGTACATGCTGTTACTGTATTCAAGGAATATATGTGGTTTATGTTTTGTTGCACAAACACCTCTGCATGCACAAGGGATCCCATTCCTTCCCATTTCCTCCTGCAGACTTGTCCCCTATCATCCCCACTTGCTCATTTATCTTCAATCTCTTCTTGCCTGCTTCTCTACTATCTACAAACATGCTCATGGATCCACAATCCTCAAAAAATCCAACTTCATTCATTCATCCTCATTCGTTGTCATTGCATATCTCTCCCTTTTGAGGTTAACATATCTGAGAAGACTATCTATAATTTATACTGCCATTTCCTTTTTCTCTCTTCTTAACTCCCTTCAGCATAGCTTTTGATCTCATCATTCAACTGAAATGGTTCTCTTCAAAGTTATCGATCTCTTAATTGTCAAATTATTTGCCTTTTTCTCAATCCTCTTCCTTCTTGATCTCTCTGAAATCTTTGATACCCTTTTTGCCTTGATAATCTCTTCTCTCTAGGTTTTATGACACTGTTCTCTCCTCCTACCTTTCTGACCACACCTTCTCAATCTCCTTTGCTATATCTATATCCAGGTCTTGCTCGCTTGTAATGCCAATGTGATACCCAGAGCAGCTGCTATGAATATACATGCATATCTCCATGGTTGGTTCATAAAATATAACAAACTTTCCTCCTCCAAGACAAAATCAAAATGTTTATTTGAAACATCCCTATTGGGATAAAAATTTCTCTCCTTCAAGTCTCCCTATGGGCAAGTTCCCCTAGACAAGTTCTTCCCTCTCTCCTCAGATTTCTCTCTCTGCCCTCACCTTTCCTCTCCAAGAAATTCAATATATATTATTTCCAATCAAAGACTCAGCTCTTGATTGGCTGAGAGCTGAGAAGCTTGGAAATCAGAACTTAATTGGTAAGGTATGGGAATTCCTGTGTCCCAAAGTCTAATTGGCTCTGCACCAGAGCTCCATGTGAGGCCTTTTAATGGGTAGGAAAGATCTTATTACCATTAACCTTACACTGATAAAAGTGGCTATCCTCCTGGGCTCTGTCCTAGACCCTCTTCTCTTCTCCTTCTGTATTGTTTCATTTAGTGATCTCATTGGCCCCTGTGGTTTCAATGATCATCTCTATGCTGATGATTCCCAGTTCTACTCATCCAGCTCTGACTTCTCTTTTAAACCTCAGACTGACATCTTCTGCCTCCTATTAGACATCTCAAACTGGGTGAACCATAGATATCTTAACCTCAGAATGTCTAAAACTTCTCATTTTTCTCTCAAACCTTCTCCTTTTCTTAACTTTCCAATAATACCCAAAGGTATAATAATCCTTTCAGGTACCCATGCTCACAATTTAGGTGCCATCTATGACTCCTTTCTGTGAATGTTCCCCTTTCCCCATTCAATCTGTTGACAAGACCTGTTGATTTTACCTTCGAAATATTTCTTGTATGCCCCTCTTTCTTTCCTTGGACTCTACCACCACACTAGTGTAGGACCATATCATATAATACCTTGACTGCAATAACTTACTGAATGGTCTCCCTGCATTAAGTTTTTCCCTGCTCTGATTCATCTCTACTTGGTCACCAATTAATCTTCCTAAAATGTATATTTGACCATATTACCTTCCTATTCTATAAACTGGCTCCTTACCACCTCCAGCAGCAAATATGAAAGTCTTCTGTTTGACATTCAAAGTCTTTCCCAACCTGTCCCTCTCCTACCTTTTCAGTCTTCTTATACATTATTGCCTTCTCCCATCTCCCATACTCATGACATTAGTTTCCTGGCTGTGCTTCACAAAAGAGACTCCATCTCCACACTCTGTACGTTGCCACTGACTTTCTCATGACTGTAATAATGCTCCTCTTTATCTCTACATCTTGGCTACCCTAACTTCCTTCAGGTCCCAAGCTAAAATTTCACTTTCTACATCAAGAGTTTCCTGATTATCTTTAATGCTAATACCTTCCCTCTGTTAATTATCCCCAATTTAGCCTATGTGTGCTTGAGCATAGTTATTTTCATGCTGTTTCCCCCCTTGGATGATGAGACAAGGGACTGTCTTTTTTGCCTTCCTTGTATCTCTAGGACTTAGCACAAAGCCTGGTCTATAATTGGTATTGATTGACTTAAGAATTGACTGATTGTGTTATGTCACCAAGTCCATGTAATTCATTAAGGTTGAGTGACATTGAAGTTCTTTCATTCATAGGTTAAACATGACATAAATAGTTTGAAATCATGGTCCAAACTCTTCCCTGATTATAGTGTCTTAACCTTAACCTTGTGCTTTTTCATGTGTGAAAAGCAATTTCTACTTTATGCAATATTACAGTAGCTTTGAGCCTGAAGTAGCAATGAAAAAAATATAATTTAACAGTTGTATAACTATAGTCCAGGGTTTTTTTTATTAGACTTTGATGTACGTTAATGACATAGAAGATGATGCTTGCTGAGAAGTCCTTTTTAATAAGAAACAAATTGTTTGGAAGATTATAAAAGTAAGCTAATATATAAAATGTTCTTAAGCTCTTTGAAAAACTATAGTAGAGTAAGGAGCAGTTTGATTCATGAACGTGCAAAGAGAGAAGTTTCTGCAGGTTATTTACATTTTTAATGGCACAACTTTGCCAAAATGAATGAAATATGGAACTGTGAAATAAGAGCAACATTTTCTAACCAATATGCAGCAGAGGGGCTAATAAGAGCATGTTTCTGTCCTCCCTTCCCACTCCTAACCATATGTTTCTTCTGAAAAATTTATTTGGTCATCAACAGAAATGCAATTGAATCTCTCCACTACTGCCATTAACTCTCTAAATCTTTTATTGTTGGAATACTATAAAAATAACATTATCTAGTTACACTCTAAAAAGCAATGAATTTAAAATTTGCATTTAGATAAATTTCCTATAGTGCTAGTTATATGATACCAGTCTAGATTTTAATTTGTATCTCAAAAGAGCTCTAAGTAGTATTTGGTGGATATTTCCCCCTACACTGTCACAACCCTGTGTTAATCTTTAAAGGTCCCATATAGTAGTTGTGTGCTTAGTGAAATTCTAGAGCCAATCCACTCTATTGTGATTAAGCTTAACAGTTTAGTTTTGATAAAATACCTTTCATAGTTACACTAGCCTCTAATGGTGTCACAGCCTAGCCTCCTAGAGTACAAAAAGAAACTTGTGGAAAGCAAAGGCAAGATGAAATGATATGTGCGTATTTTATCAGGTAAATGATTTCATTTTGTTTCTGCTAAATGAATTAAATATGCTTCCCAGCTCTATCCTCAAACACACACCAAATAAGGGTAGGGAACCTAGAAATAACGACAAGGTGAAATGTGCTGGCTGGATCTTACAGTCATGTCTTGAGTACTAAAACTCAAGAGAGTGACCAGAAAGGAGACCAAGTTCTCTTGAATTTGCTTTAGTAGTTATGGCAAATTTTGACGTGAGTTGAAGAGAATATTCTACTTTTTGGTTTTACTGATATTATGTAATATCTACACATGTCCAAAATGCAGATTAATTTCAATCTTAGAGGTTAAAATCTGTCAGAATATATTTCTACAGAATATTCCACATTAGTAGAGAGAGTGAAGTATTCCTTGAAAGAAGAGGAGGGGCAAAAAGGATGTAAAGAGGGAGAGAGCAGTTCGTGCCTTTGTCAAGAGTTAGAGGAGGAAAAATGGGACACCCAGGAATTTGAAGGTCCACTGAACATTTAGTGCCATATAATAGGAAGATTTCACTGAGGGAGAAGCTGGGCCATCTTTGAAGGAAGCAGTTTCTTGTGCTTCCATGGATGGCAGTGTAGGGAGCAGAGATGTAGAGACATTCCGCCAGATGAAAGGTCATTCAGCAGTGGTCAGCGGAAGATAATAAGAGTAATAGTGGTTGATGATTCCTTATTCAGGGCTACCAAGGCAACTGTTTTTTTAACTCAATATGAACAACAAGCAAGACCACTATCATCCTGTGACACATGTCTGGGACCTGTTGGAAGGCCTCCAAGGATACCACCAGCGAGAACCTAGAAAACATTTTTTGAAAGATTATGATCTAGAAAAACAACTAAGGTCCTTGGAGGTCATGGCAGGTGTTTGTAACATTACTACTAATTGAAGATGGGACATTCCAAAAAGAAAGGCAGATATGGGAAGGCAAATAATGTCTTAGTGCGTGAGAATAGAATCTGGATTTTTATATTATGGTTTAAGACCTATGAATAATGTACTCTTGGAAAGGGAAGGAGCACACTTAACAAAGACTGGGGGAAAAATTACCTAGACTCTCAGGAATCTAATCAAGATAACTTTAAAATTATAATTGAGGTGGGAGGCAAAAGAACTTGCATGTATCTGCCAGGTAATACACCACAGAGAGTAGCAGCTACAGCCTGGAAAGGATAATATCATCAGAGAGGACCAGTGATTCACAGGAGACTAATACCTAAGGAGAAAACAAGCCATGATAACACCAGCCAGCCTTTATACACTGCTCTCTTTGTGCTAGGCCCTTTATGGATATTTCATCATTCGATCCTCACAATAACCTTGGTAGATAGATGCTGTTGTTCTCATTTTTACAGTTGAGGAAATGGAGGCAAAGGGAAGTTAAATGATTTGCCCAAGGTTACAGCTCCATGGCCTGCATGACTTCATGACTTCAGAGTAATAAACAAGGTCAAGTAGAGATCTTAATTTAAGGAGGGAAAATGGACCTCATCAATGTCACAGGCATTTGGTAGGTCAAGACTGTAATATACCTCTGGAAGGACTTAGCTTATTCAAAAGAAACTGAAAAGCAACGAGACAGTAGTGACATAAAGCACTGTATTTTAAGGCAATATATTGTTCATGTGAACAAATCCATAAACAGAGGAGTGAGGGAGCACAGGATGGAGAGTATTTGGGTAAGGATCCACAGAGTTTATGGAAACTTTATGGAAATCATTTAACCTTTCTAGGCCTTGGAAACAGTATTGTCATGGGAGAACATTACAGAACACAAAATCAGGAGGAGGAAACACATGAGAAGTTTGAGACGTATCACAAACTAGCATAGAGTCATGGTATAGTGGCAACAAGGGATTTCAGTGATGCAGACGATGACTGGGCTTCTCTGGCAAAAGAATTGGTGATAAATTCTTGACTTGTCTTAATTTCATTTTTCAAAAGTTGAGGGGAAATAGAAGGCAAAATGCCATTCTGGACCTGATTCTGCACAGTAAGGAAGAATGAGTCAGTAAAGTAGAAATGATGGGAACTGGGACCATTAGTCATAAAGAAGGAGAAACAAGCTGGGCATATTGTGTCACACTAGATCTTGAGAGAACAGGTTTCAAAGAGACTAGAGAAAGGTTAGGTAGGGGTGTCACATAGAAGAGGCATTTGACTGATTTCATTTATTCTTAGAGGACAAAGCTAGGAACAATAGGTGGAAATTGAGAGACAGAGTTCAGCTCAACATAATGAACGAATTCCTAACAATGAAAACTGACAAGAAGTGGAATGGGCTGCCTGGAGAGATCATATAATATTCCTTTCCCTGTCTATTCCTCCACCAGAGAGAAGTCTTCCACCAGCTCAGGATGGATGACTCCTCCTGTGTAACATTGTAATGAGGAATTCTGTGCAGGTCAAGGTTGAGCTAGGTGAGCTCTGTGGTCTCTAAATTCTGTGATTCTATACGCACTGTACAATTATTTAGCAAGTATTTATTCCGAAAGTGGTATTGTTCTTGGCACCTGCTACTGAGTGGCTACAACCCTGGTTCTGCTACTTAGGTGTCTTTTTCTCATTTCCCAGGATCTACTGTTTCTGTGGTGGGACCTTAGAGACAGGAGGGGAGGGCAGAGGTACTAAGCAATGGAGGCTATTCATTTTCTCCCTATCCACTAGAAAAAAACGAAGAACTCCATCTCAGCTGACACAAAACAACTGGGCCCTGAAGTGGTCACTGCTGCCAACGTGAGGGAACATGAGTAGCAGTCCAAACACTCTATCCCTCTTTGTTCTGGAATATCATCTGCGGCAAAATAGGCATCTATTTCCTTAAAGTAGCAGTGTTAACTAATAGCTAGTGGACAGCTAGGTGGTGCAGTAGATAGAGTGCTAGGCCTGGAGTCAGGAAGACTCATTTTCCTGAGTTCCAATCTGGCCTCAGACACTGACTGAGGGACTTTGGGCAGGTGACTTACTCCTGTTCGTCTGTTTCCTCATCCGTAAAGTGAACTAGAGAAGAAAATGGCAAACCCCTCCTATATCTTTGCTAAGAAAGTCCCCAATGGGGTCATGAAGAGTCAGCTAGGACTGGAAACAACTGAACCATCACAATAAAAATCGCAGCAACGAGGGCAATAACAACAGTGATCCCATATGCTGTTTAGCGGCACTCAAGGCACTGTATGTGTTTGAGCTCCTTTGACTCTCACAACAATAACCCCTAACCAGGGGCTGTGATTCCTTTTGACAGATGGGACAAAGAGAGATGAAGTGACAGAGCTAGTGATGCCTGGGACTTGATTCAAACCCAAGTCTTCCTCGTTCCAAGTCCAGCTCTTCATCCACTCTGCTACCATCTCACCAAATCATTCACATCTTCCCTGCCTGCCATAGGGAGCATCAGAGCACCCAGATGGAGCAAGACTTATGGCTCAGACATTCTGATAGCACTAGGTTGAGAGCACACCTGGGTTCAAATCCCTGCTGTGCTGCTCACCTCCTCACTACCAGTGTGACTTTATGGAAATCATCCAGCCTTTCCAGGCCTTAGCTTACTCATCTTTCCAAGGAGGAAGGTTGTCCTGGATGATCTCTGAGGTACCTTTTAGCTCTAAGTCCTACTGATAGGACTTTCATTCTCAAGAGGAAGAAGGCAAAACATGCCTTTGGATTCATTCACCTTTCTGAACTTGTCGGAGGTGGCCCTTGTTG
>CM053771.1:179869151-179916186 GCA_028658325.1 Potorous gilbertii | reverse complement strand
TGTCCAGGTTCACACAGCTAGTTAGATAAAGTTCTCCCCAGGAATATAAATTTTAGTACATTTACAACAAAATTCCCACTCCATTGCTTAACCTATACATCATACATCTCCTTCCTCTTTGTTTATTCCCTAGTCTATTCTCTCTTATTTCTTCTCTTAAGACTTGGGGTTAGGGAACCATGGCTGGCAGGGCAAATCCTACTAACCCCTACCTTGTTTTTGTATGACCTATGGGCTAAAACTGTTTTTATATTTTTAAATAGTTGAAAAAAAGCAAAAGAAGAATGGCATTTTGTGAAAATGAAAATTATATCAAATTCAAATTTCAATGTTCATAAATAGAGTTTTATTGGAAAGCAGCTAATTTGTTCTTTTACATATTGTCTATGGCTGCTTTGGACAGTTAGATGGATAGAATACCAGGCCTGGAGTCAGGAAACCACATCATCTTGCGTTCAGATCTGGCCTTGGATACTTACTGGGCAAATCACTTAAACCTGTTGGACTCCATTTCCTCATCTGTAAACTAAGCTGGAAAAGGAAATGGCAAACTACTCCATTATCTTTGCCAAGAAAACCCTAAATGAGGTCACAAAAAATCAGACATGACTGAAATAACTAGACAATAACAACATAACTGCTTTATCACTACAATGGTAGAGATGAATAGTTATATGGCTCCCTCTTCACCTCACACTTGCTGTTTGGTACCTTATAATTGCTAGATAGCTTTTCATATGTTATGAGTTTTGCTGTAGTACAATATTTTATTTTATTTTTTATTACCAATGGATGCTCATTATGTCAAAACAAGAAAAGTGGACTTCAAATAGCATACAATACTCTGTAACTGTGCTAAAAGAATACAATACACATTGACATTCCCAGACTAAGCCCTTATCATAATATTTTTAATTCAAAGGAAAGCAGCAGTTAGGAATTAGAAATATTAACATGGAATGTCTTATCAAAGGAAGATTTTTTGGACAAAAATAGAAAATGAAATAGAGGCTACAACCAAAGTGAGTTTCTGAGGGACTTATTTGTTAGCCAAGCAAGAAGACATTACCAATGTTGAGTTGATCGAACTATGTTTAATTGAAGCAGCTGAAGGAATGTGTCCAGAGAAAATAGGCTTCTTTAAAGTTATTTAAAGTTGTTAACCTTTAGTCTCAATTAAAATCTAGTGCTTATGGATAGATATCAGTATTTGGCAGTACATATATGTATAAAAAGACATTTTCAAAGATGAAATACATAAAATCTCATTAATTATCGTAATTAAGAAATGAATATTTGCATTCAATTTTGATGATAGGGAACACCAACTCTGAACTTCAGTTAATTGAAATGTTATCTCTCCCACCCAAAATATTGTATTCCTTTCATTAATAGACCTGTATTATAAAAAAAAAATTTCTTTTCATTATTACAGTTAGACTTCCATCATTAAAAATTTTTAGAAATTTGTTTTCTTTCTTGTTACGTAGTTATTACGAAATATTCTTGATTTTGCCCTTGTCCTACAAAGTTCAAAATATTTACTATCTGACCTTTTAAAATAGTTTGGTGACTGGAGATCACTAAAACAGAATAAAATCACCCCCAGGTACTATGTGTTACTAAATTTTCTCCATGACCCTTAAAGAGTTTAGGATTCTGGAGGGACATTTATGTCTTTTCTCCTTATTAGAATATAAGCACTTCTTCATTGTATAGCCCCTCCTTGAATGAATTTACCTTTTTAGACTCTTATGTTTGCATTTCAAAGTTTCTACTCAGTTCCCAGTCTTTTCATCAAAAATATGTGAATGTTCTCTAAAAGTCCTTTCTCCCATCAGGTGAAAACAATCACCAAGCCAGGTATAACACAATAACTGAAAAAACAAATACTTAGTCTCTTTGCCAAGAACAAAGGCATGGCAGTGAAAAGCAACACCAGCTTAGAGAATGAGATCACTTGTAAACTGTGGAGGATGACAGGAGATTATGAGCCATAGCATTGAAGCAAAAGCACTGAAAGGGAAGAAAGCCTTCAGTGATAGTGTGAGGCCCAGCAAATTAAGATTGCCCTTAGAACAGTTTTAGTTGAATAGAAGAAATAAACTCTTAGGCATATAGTGACACAGATCTGCCAGTAATTTCTTAACAATTTATTTCAATTAGCAGCAACAGTGGAATCCCACTGGATTTGGATTCTACCATCTTGGAACTCAAAGTACTAAGCAAAGAATTGGTAACATCACTTAACAAGCTGAAAGTAGGAAGAACAATTAGATGTGACGGTAAAAAGAATTCTGTAGTAAGGTCCAAGAACCAGGAGACAACAGTGTCTTTTTTTTAAAAAACAATATATCATTTATTTATTTATTTTTCAGTTCTTAACATTCACTTCCACAAAATTTGAATTCAAAATTTTCTCCCCATTTCTTCCCACCCCCAACCTCAGGACAGCATGCACCCATCCACCCCTTCCTCTAGTCTGTCCTCCCTTATTACCCACCATTTTTCCATCCCCCTTCCCTTCTATTTTCCTGTAGGGCAAAATAGATTTCTATACTCCATTGCCTGTATAGTTTAATTTCCAGTTGCATGCTAAAACAATTTTTAACAGTCATTCCCAAAGCTTTGAGTTCCATATTCTCTCCCTCCCTCCTTATTCACCTTCACTGAGAAAACAAGCAATTCAATACATGTGTGACAACACAAAGCACGTGCATAATATTTATGTTCTAAAAGACTAACTACACTTCCTTCTGTCCTATCCTGTCCTTCATTTATTCCATTCTCTCCCTTGAGCTGTCCTCCAACAATAGTGTTTGCTTCTGATTATCCCTTTCCCCAATTTGCTATCCCTTCTGTTATCTTGCCTCTCCTATCCCCTTCCCCCTTGCCTTCCTACAGGGTAAAATAGATTTCCACATCCAATTGAGTGTGTGTAATTTCTCCTTAAACCAAATCCCATGAGAGTAAGGCTCAATTATTTCCTTTCATCTCCCTCCCTCTTCCCCTCCATTATAGAAACTCTTCCCTCTTGAATGGGAGATGATTTGCTACATTCTACCTCTGCCTTTCTCTTACTCGTAGTACATTCCATTCAACAGTACATTTCATTGTTTTTAGGTATTCACCCTTTATATTCAGCTCACTGTGTGCCCTCTGTCTATGTATAAATATATATATATATGTATATATATATATATATATATACACAGACACACATATATACATACACACATCTACATATACATACCTATACATTTATAAAATATACTTACATACATATCCATACATAACTACGCACACACATATATATGTATGTATGTATCTCTCTCTCTCTCTCTACATATATATATATATATATATATATATATATATATATATATATATATTCCCTCTAAGTACCCTAATACTGAATAAAGGTCTCATGAATTAAAAATAACATCTTTCCATGTAGGAATGTAAGCAGTTCAACTTTAATGAGTTCCTTAAGGCTTCTCTTTCCTATTTACTTTTTCATACTTCTCTTGATTCTTGTATTTGAAAGTTCAATTTTCTATTCAGCTCTGGTCCTTTCAAATAGAATGCTTGGAAGGCCTCTTTTTCATTGACATTCCATTTTTTCCCCCTGCAGTATTACACTCAGTTTTTCTGGGGAGGTGATCCTTAGTTTTGATCCTATCTCCTTTGACCTCTGGAATATCACACCCCAAGTCCTTTGAACCCTTAATGCAGAAGCTGCTCAATCCTGTGTTATCCTGATCTTATTTGCACAATGCTTGAATTGGTTTTTTGCTGTGTGATATTTTCTCCTTGACCTGGGAACTCTGGAGTTTGGCTACAATATTCCTAAGAGTATTCCTTTGGGGATCTCCTTCAGGAGGTGATTGGTGGATTCTTTCAATATTTATTTTACCTTCTGGTTCTAGAATATCAGGGCAGTTTTCCTTGATAATTTCATGAAGGATGTTGCCTAGGCTCTTTTCTTTTATCATGACTTTCAGGTAGTCCCATCATTTTTAAATTTTCTCTGCTGGATCTATTTTCTAGCTAAGTTGTTTTTCCAATGAGATATTTCACATTGTCTTCTATTTTTTCATTCTTTTGATTTTGTTTTTTAATTTCTTGGTTTCTCATAAAGTCATTAGCTTCTATTTGATCCATTTTAATTTTAAAGAACTATTTCCTTCAGTGAGCTTTTGAACCTCCTTTTCCATTAAGCTAATTCTGCTTTTTAAAGCATTCTTCTCCTCACTGGCTTTTTGGACCTCTCTTGCATTTGGGTTAGTCTATTTAAAAGATATTATTTTCCTCAGCATTTTTTGGGTCTCCTATAGCAAGCTGTTCACTCGCTTTTTCATGATTTTCTTGCATCACTCTCATTTCTCTTCCCAAACTTTTCATCCACCTCTTTTACTCAATTTTCAAAATCCTTTTTGAGCTCTTCCACAGCCTGAGAACATTGCACATTTTTCTTGGAGGTTTTAGATGTAGAAACTTTGACTGTGATGTCTTCCTCTGATGGTATGTTTTGTTCTTCCTCATCCAGATAGATGGAATACCTTTCTATGAAGAAAGTAACCTTCTATAGTTTTATTTTTTCCCCTTTTTTGGGCATTTTCTCAGCCAGTTACTTGAGTCCTTTGTCAGATGGAGGGGTATACTCTAGGGATCTGTAAGTTCTCAGTTTCTCCAAGGTGGCACAATCAAGGGAGAGGAAGTTCTTCCTCTCCTGGCCTGCACTCTGGTCTGGGAGCAACCACTAGCTTTTCTGCTTAGGATCTGAGAGTAGGATTCCCTCTCTTGAGCTTCCACCAGCTCCGCCACATCAATGCTCCTCCTCACCCCAGGTCTGCCACTCACTACCGAGACCCAGATTGTAGCTCAATTCCCCCAGAGTCTTTAGGCAGAAGGCTTCAAAAACAGATGCTGCTGCCTCAGTGACTGCTGCTGACCTGGGGTCAGGGCTAGGGCCAGATCCTGCTCCCTTCTCACCCAGGTGAAAGAGCTTTCTCACTGACATTTGAAGCTGTCTTTGGCACTTGTGGATTGAGAAATCTGGGAACTGCAGCTGCTACCTGTGATTCTGTGCCTTGCCACGTGGCCAAGGCTGTGCTGAGCTCTGCCCTGAGTCTGGTGCGATAGACCTTTCCTGTTGGCCTTCCAGGTTTTCTTGGGCTGGAAATCTCTTTCACTCTGTTGTTTTGGGGCTTCTGCTGCTCTAGAATTTGTTTAGTCATTTTTACAGGTATTTTATGGGAGGAGAGCTACAGCAGGTCCATCTTTCCATTCTACCATCTTGGCCAAGGGATGCAACAGTGTCTTAAAAGCCAGTAGAGGAGAGAATATCCATGAGGAGAAGGTTCTTTAGTGTGTAAAGCTTTAGATAAGTAAAAAATGGTGAGGACTCACAAAAAAGTAATTTGATTTCTCAGAGATAAATGTTTCAGTCAAGTGGTGAGGTTAAATGACAGATTAGAAGGAGGGGATACCTTCATTCTCCTTTTATCCCTGAAATTTAGGCATGCTGAAATGTTTTCCTTGAGGTATTCTTTTCTTTCTATGCTCTTTTCCTTGGTGATTTCATCTATTTCTAAGTCATCTCAAGTCCATTACTCTCAAGTGTATCTCAAGCCCTCATCTCTTCACAGAGCTCCAGTTCTATATTTTCAATGGCCTTCTAGAACACTTTACATATATGTCCCATCACTGCCTCAATCTCAATATGCCTATAAATGACCTATCACTTTCCTAGTAGACTTGCCAGCCCCTCTAATTTCTTTGCTTTTGTTAATGGTGCCACCATCTTCCCAACCACCCAGGCTTATAACCTTGGGAATCTTGACTCTTCCCTCCCTCTTACTCCATGTTTCCAATATCATTGCCAAGTCTTATTATTCCCACTTTCCCAGTTTCTCTAAGAGCCTCTTCACTCTCACTAAAACTGTCCTGTGTCAAACATATTCAACTAAAATTATATATATATATATATATATATATATATATATATATATATACACATATATATGACACTTTGTAAATTTTAAAGTTCTCTCTCTCTCTCTCTCTCTCTCTCTCTCTCTATATATATATATATATATATATATATATATATATATATGTCAGTTATGAGGAGGAGGAGTTTTTGTAATATGTAATATTTCTTCTTACCTAGTCAATTTTAATAGCCTTCTGGTTATTTCTGCCTTCAATTTCTATCCTTCTAAGCTGTACTTCATTGTTACTCAAGTTGTCTTCCCAGTGCACCATTATAATCATGCCTAATGCTTAGCACAGTACCTGACACATAGTAGGCACTTAATAAATGGCTGTTGATCGAATGATGTCACTCCTCTATTCAAATTCTCCATTGCCTCCTTAGTGCTTACCAAATAAACTAGAAACTCCTAATTCTAACATTCAAAGCTATTCAAAACTTTGTTCTAACCTTTGTACAGCCTTATCACATACTATTACCCATCATATATTCTGTGTTCCAGGTAGACTAGACTTCATCCCACATTCTCAACATACCATGTCCTTTTCTCTGCATTTTCTTACACTTTCCTCCGAAAATAGAAGGGACTTTTGCCCTACTACCATCCATCTCCTCCTGTTGCTGTCTCCCTCCCTTCTAACTTTAAAATCCAAATTTTATGCATCTCTTTCAGAAACTTCCCTGTCCTTTGCCTTTGAACTTATCATACTCTCCCAGCATCATAGTTATTTGTCCTACCAAGAATCACAAAATCACATGTATCACAGACTTTGAGAGTTGGAAGAAACCTCCGTGGCCATGTAGTCTAATCCATGTGCAGAATCCTTTTATATTGCAAAGTGCTTGAGAACAAGGTCTGTGTTATATCACCTGTTGTATTACTAAGCACTACCATAATGCCTTACTCATAGAAGATATTCAACAAATGTTTACTGAATTGAAATGGAATTCATAGGATAAATATTCAAAACAGATTTTATTTCCCGTGTTCTTACAAGCCACTTATTTCTCAGTTCTTCATCATTTCCCACTAAATTATTTAGCATTATAAAGAAATCCCTCCCCTCCCCACTCCCCCACTTCTCATTGGGAAAGTCTCATAGTCTGTCTTTGGATAATATTTTTTATCAATCTTCTTAGCAATTTGATCTTTATCTGCCTGTCCCAGAAAATGTCAAGCTTAGCCTATTCTCAACTTTAGCTGAAAAGAATAAAATGAAAATAAGGAAATCAACCCACATTCTGGCCTAGGAAAAAAACAAACAGAAGTAGTTTGAGATCTTTGGTAGGTCACTGAAGCTTCTTTAAAATGAGAGGATTTTCTCTAAAGTCTCTTGCAAATTCGAAGTATCTGATCTATGACCTTTATGTGCAGGTGTTCTGTGAAAATTTGTGCCTGCAAATAATTATAGATCCAAAGCATGCATATAAAATGGGAAATAGGAGAGAAAGCAGTTTTAAAAATCCTTCTAAAAATGAGAAATGAGTTCTATAAAGCTTTCAGTAGTTCTCTTGGAAAATTTGGGATATCTTTGGCCATGATCTAAGAGGGATTTCTACTCAGGAAGGCTGTCTGAAGCATTTCCTTCTGACAAATAGAAAATATGTTTGTTTTTAATCATACTGGATGCCTCAGAAATTTAGTTGGTTAAAATGTATGTTTGCACCTGTGAAATAAAATTCAAGATTTATAAACGTTATGTCTTCTCTTTTTAGGTTTACTTTTATGTTAGAATGAAAAGGCTTGAAACAATTTTCAAGTTTACTGCTTTTTTTTTTTTTAAAAAGAAAACCTTAAGGAATTAAAAATCCCTATTGGTTTTGTTCCCTTTCTTTGCTTTTTTAGTTTATTGTTTCTAGAAAATCCAGAGCTTTCTTGAAAACAAACATACTGTGTACTCACCAAACAAAAATACAAAGAGATCTCTTCTAACTTTATGACTAGTCTGTATATAAAATCAGACTTCAGCCTCTTTCCCTTGTAGCGAATTTATGTACCCTTCCTCCTTGGCATACTTCATTAGGGCATTCTATCCAACTGCTTCCGAGGTAAGAGAAAGCATCTTCCAAGAAATTCAATTAAAATGTATTTTTCGAATGGATATTGCCAGTCAGCAGGAACATTTCAGGTGGAATCATACACCCTCTATTTGGATATGCCAAGAAAATAATTTGTTCAAATTAAATAATCTAATGTCCTGCCCAAGTAAAGGCAGTAAGATAATCTTCAACTACTCATACTTGGATAGATCCATGATCTCATCAGTAGGGAAACTCCTTCCAATTTATCACCTTGTCTAAACACCTACAGAATATTAAGGGAAACACACCTTTGTTTTGTTCACATGTTTCCCTTACTGTTTACTCAACAGAACTTTGTCAAGCTTATACCCTTGGGGACCCATTAAGGAAGGCCTCTTTGTCACTGCACCATCGTTTGATCAGTTGTTTTCCTTTGGTAGAGGAGTCATTAATCTTACTGATCTCCTTTGCCTAGACTTCTTCCCTACTCTCACCTCAGAACTACCATGAAGATATATATGGGAAGAGAGAGAGAGATAGAGAATATATACATACACACACGTGTGTATCTCTCTATCTATAGATAGATAGATTATCTATAGATAGGTTATCTATAGATAGATAGATTGTATGTATGCCTACATGGTCTGGAGTCAGGAAGGCCCGAGTTCAATTCCAGCTTCGTACCCTAGCTATTTGACCCCAGACAAGTCCCTTACTCTCTGCCTCTCTCATTTTCCTCAGCTGTATAATGGGGACAATAATAGCGCTGACCTCCCAGGATTGTCGTGAGAATCAATGAGGTATTGGTAAAGTGCAAAGCACAGTGCTGGGCACATCACAGGCACAGTAGATACTTGTTCTCTTCCCTTCATCCCTGCCCAAACTAAAATTCCTCTCCTTCCAAGTACTCTTCTAACCCTATCTTCTCCATGAAGCCTTTGTACACCAGTCCCATTGCTTCCAGAAACTCAATAGTCCTCATTAAAATTGGATATTGTTCTATAATGATTTTACAATGCTTACATGTTTTCCTGAATTTTCATATAATTAATTTCCTTGGCATTCATCCAGTCCCCAGAGGTTCTCTAAGGCCAGGAACTTTTTCTACTGCCAGGTGAATTGAGGTGAGCCAGCCCAGCATCACTTAATAGGGATGATGTAGGAAGGGGAGCCAATAAGAACAGCACAGTTCCACTTCAGCTTCCCCATCTGCTCTTCCTCCTCCTTCTGTTGGTCCCTCGTCTATACCAGCCCCTAGACCTACTGAGGTACTAAGCCAGCTCATGTAAAATAAATCAAAAACCCCGTGTTGCTTTCATATTTCACTGCTTTACTTCCTTGATGTAAAATGTTTGTTATCATAGAAAGTCTTATTAGAGTAAGTTCACATTAACCAGATTCCCCTTGCATTGGTCAGGCAGTTGCTTTCCCCTTTGTGTTAAGACATTTCCATTAGTGGTTATTAAATGTTCTGTGTCAAGTACATTTCCGAAGTCAAGTTTATCTGGATCTGGTATATTCCTCCCTTCTGCTGATTTTGTGAATCATTTTATAAAGAATAAATGAGGTTGGAGGGCATTGTTTGCTTATCTGATACTCTTTGTTTCTCATGGTTCTCCAAACAAATAGCCTACTTGTTCCACTAAATCCCCTTGGTAATTTTTTAAAACATAAGCTTTTTAAAAATTCTAATTACACATACAGCAGGGGTAATATTAAAAGTGGTATAAAGGGATTTATTGCAATTCCTCAGGACTCTGTTTTCATTAGAATCCTGCAGCTATTTCTCTACAGTCAACTAGGATGTGCCTCTAGCCATGGAAGGTTTTGGTGTATTAGTTTGCTTAATGAAACACTAAGGCATTCTTCCTAGCCTCTTGAGTAAGAATCTCAGACATCTATGTGGTGCTGAAAATGGCTAACCTAGTCGAGAAATGGCAAGTGTTTTTACTTCAGAGAATTCTGTACTTGGGCTGAAATGCTTTAGGCAAGTAAAAGAAGAAGAGTCTTCATTTGCCCGGGAGTTTACTGAAATGACCTCTCAAGTAAACAGAGCTCTTGTTGCACTAGTGTGTGCTGTTTTATTCTCTATGGTAGTTCTTATCCTTAATTTTTACACTTAACTGCACCAGAAAACTCAAACATTTATCTCTTTTCCAAAGGAATACAGTGTTGTTTTTTTGTGTGTGTGCTGTAAGAACTAGGCATTTGAAGTATAAGAAAATGAGATGACCCTATGGGAAGGAAGAGACTTGAGTCAGCTGCATTTCTAAGGTTAAATTGACTTTTCTTATCTGCTTGAGTTTTGGGGGTGCTTGCCAGCTGCAAGAGAGTTGATAGTTTTGAAATTCTTCTAAATAATAAAACCAGATGTTTTCCTTTTCTGTCTACTTCTTGTATCTTTTCTTAATATTGTACAAAAAAATAGTGTATTTTCTAGTAGAAGCCATTCATGGTATTTAAGGTGCCTTCACACTCAAATATCTAAGCCTTTTAATGGTATATCTACAAAGTGATTACTATATCCTTTGTAAACATTAATTATACTTTTTCTGATTAGTCTACTTCAGGAAGTATATGTTTAGCATGAGCTCCAGCACATACATTAATGGTGACACTTGTGGTGGTTCAATTGTGTCCAACTCTTTGTGACCTCATTTGGGACTTTCTTAGCAAAGATGCTAGTTTGGTTTCCCATTTCCTTCTCCAGATCATTTTACAGACAAGGAAATTGAGGCAAACAGGGTTGAGTGACAGGGTCACTTAGCTACTTAGTATCTGAGGCTGGATTTGAACTCAGGTCTTCCTGACTCTGCCCCACACCGTATGTACTGCAGCAACTAGTTGCCCTATTGGTAATGCTAGCCATCATAAAATCTGTCAACTAAGTCCTCATTATAAGATGTGTCTAATTATGTAAACCCAGAATTTGTGAGCCATTATACAAGTACAGTTCTTGGTAATACCATGTGTATCTTCATTTTTTTTTAAAGTCTTTTTAAGCTACTATGCAAATTTACACCTGCTTATATAATTAGATGGAATCTCTTGAGGTTCAGTCTTTGTGCCAGATTCTAACCCAGAAGTATAAACTTCTTTTTTTGAAACAGATTTGTAACCTCGTTCTGTTGCATTCTTATCTTGTTAGTAGCTTTTTCCTAATGTCTCACGCAGATACCTTCTGCTATAAGCTATGTGTAACAGCTCTTCCTTGAGGGTGGCCTGGATAATATTGGTATCCATGTTTGAGTTTAGCTGCAAACATGAATGCATGTCTTGTTGTCCTGTCAGACTACTTAATTTAAGGTTGCTTTTTGGCTCATATATTTTTGTTCCTCTTGGCTGCTATGTCTCTTCAATGACTTCTTTATATAAAACTATTACTTTAGAAAAAAATTATCCCATCTCTTCATCTACTGATACATTTGTGATTGCTTTTTTCTTTCTTGAATCACAAAATGATTCCACTCAGATGTATTGCTTAGCTCAAGGCAGGCAATTTTTTAGGGCATCCCATTTTTAAACCTTTCACCTCATGGAATAAGCAGCAATTTGTCCTTCTTGTGTCCCTAATATTAGTTTTCTGTTCCTCTTGGCTCTTGGTTTCACGATCTTAGATTCGGTGACTGTAAATAGGATTGGCTGCATAATGACTAATATCTTTGCCACTCATTTGTAAAAAACTTGTTTTGAGCCCTCATCAATGTTTTTGATATTGTATGTTGCTGTTTCTCTCAGTTTACTGTAACCAACAGCATGCATGTAAAGAGGCAGAGAGAATACTGTGTTTGGAGTAACTGGTTGTTCAGTTTTTTCAGCCATGTCTGACCATTCATGATCCCATTTGGGGGTTTTCTGGAAAAGATACTGGAGTAGTTTACCATTTCCTTCTCCAACTCAATTTACAGACAGGGAAATTGAAGTAAACAGAAGTAAGTGACTTCATTTTTGAAGGGGACCAAAATGATGAAGGACAACAACCATTACATATATTTTAAGATGTGTATTATAACGTTAGCAACCTCAACATTCAGGAGGCTATTTATTTCCCCAAAGAACTTTGAAAGTACTTACTTAGTGTAGCCCTGGAATGGGAAACCTGCAGTCTTGAGGCCAGATATGGCCTTCTAGATCCTTGGGTATGGCCTCTTGACTGAGTCCAGGTTTTACAGAACAAGTCCTTTTATTAAGGGGATTTGTTCTATAATTTTTTTTTCCTTTTCTGTCTACTTCTCGCATAACATTGTACAAAAGAATAGTGTGTTTTCTGCTAGAAGCCATTCATTTTTTCCCCACTCCTGGTATAACCTGTTATCTCCTTGATGATGCTTTGATTTCAAAGTTGCAAATACCCAAGCTATTCATAATCATAATTAATAAGGGATTGTTTTTTTTCTCAATAGTATTTCTTTTTTTTTACTAACAAAATAGAATATTTTATCTAACATGGTTAAGATAATTATTAAAGAGATCTTTTTATGATGCAAACTCACATATGAGGTAAGGTCTCCTTTATGAATCCTCTATTGTTACTAATACTTGACCTGTCAACAGGAATCTCTGCTAGAGTACCAGACCTCTCAGCCCTTTGCCCGTGTTATGATGCTCTGACATAACTTAAACTCTGATGATCTGACACAAAACTGGCTTTGGCTTCTTGAGCTGATGCAGATAGTGGATGGAAAGGGTTGACATCAGACACAGGACAAAAGGTAGGAACAGAGAGAAACATAATGGGAGTTGAGTTGTAGCTGTCCATTCATTGCTTTCAGTGCTAGATTGTTGACAGTCAAGTGGCATCCATGGGTATTAACTTCTGTTACCTCACCCAGCAAATACTGAAGCGCTTTCCAGGACACTAAAAGATGAATCTTGAGTTTTAGTTTCTTCATGAAATTATAACCTCTGAAGTTTTTATAGGTCTTTCTAATTTATCCATGAGTAAACTGCCTGTGTCCAGCAGCCATTTAGCAATGAAATGGGAAGCCTATAAGAAGACATTGAATTGCCACATTGGTGCTCTCTTTATCAATCTTGTTCTGCAGCTGGAAGTTTGAAGAGAGGGGAGACAAACTCCAATCTAGAAGGAGTTTCTATCTTGGGAAGGGTTGGATCCAGCAATTCAACGGAATGTGAGATCTGTGTTGCATGCGATTAATGCTTCTCCTTTTACCATACAATCACTAATCTAATTAAATTACTTGTTTACATTATGACTTGAAATTAAGATGCATAAATGAAAAAATATAAAAAAAATGTAAAGGAAGAGGCATTTCCAAATAAGAGGGGCCCAAGTCATAAAATGGATGAGTCATTCTTCTCGATAAGAATTGATGACATAATACTGATGTAGGAGAGGGTGAGGAGTGTTGGTTGAATAAACAGCTATATAATCTGGGCTGCTGACTCTTGACAGAATCCAGCCCTCTACTTTGTTTATATTTCTTACATTAACAATGGACATACATATGGACAGAGCACAACACCTGGGGCCATGCAGGCAATAGGTTAGAGAAAAGGCATCATGTCAGGGAAGGGGTGGTCAATGCTTCTACAATCATGACCCACAAATTTCAAGATAACCAGGCTTTGATGATATTCACAGTGTGGTGAGCAGAAGAAAGTAGACATGTAAAGATCCAGGAGCAGTGAACTATGGCTATTGTGGTTTAGTGCACTTTGATTTTTCTTAACTTTTGGGGAATGGCTCATAAATTTTAAGCAGTTCCTTATATATTGAATATTGAGATATTTATATCAAAGAAGCTTGTTTAAAAAAAACCCCAAAACCAAAAACCAAAACAAAACAAAACACCCTAGCCCCAGTTACACTTCCTTTTACATTTTAACTGCATTAATTCTCTCCATATCCACCCCTTCTTTGGTCATGAACTGTTCCCCTATTCATGTATCTGAAAGGTAATTTCTTCCTCTTTCCTCTGCTTTGTTTATATCTAAATCATATATCTATTTTGAGTCTATCATGGTATATTGTGTGAAATGTTGGTGTATATTTAATTTCTACCAGATTGCTTTTCAATTTTTCCAAGAGGTTTTGTTGAGTCATTACTCAACCCAAGTACCTGGCACTTTAGGGCTTATCAAACCCAAAAGTTCATTTTCTTCTGTATACTGTGTATTTAATTTATCCATTGTTTGACCGCTCTATTTTTTAACCAATACTAAGTTGTTTTGATGATAACTGCTTTGTAGTATAATTTGAAATCTGATACTACTTAAGATTTTTGACCTTTTCTTCCAAATGAATTTTATTTTTTTTAAACATATAAAATAATCATTTGTTATGGCACCTAAAAAGCAATGCTAATTGGGGTAGCATTGTCATTTTTATTAAATTTTCTCAGCCTAATCATGAGAAATCAACCTTTCTCTAATTATTTAAATGACCCATTTTTACTTCTGTTATATTTTGAGTTGCTTCCATATAGTTCCTGAGTATTGGTAGATAGATGCCCAAATATTTTATATGTTCTGCAGTTATTTTGACTGGAATTTTTTCTTGGTAATAAATAGAAAAACTGATGATTTTTGTGGATTTTTTTATATCCTGAAACTGCTCAATCTATTATTTTAGTTAATTTTTTAGTTATCTCTGTAAGGTTTTTGAGAAATACCATCATATCATATGCAACATCCCAAACTATAGTTTTGTTTCCTCATTGCCCATGTTCTCTATATTTCTTTTTTCTTGTCTTATTCCTATAACTATCTTTTTCTAGTACTATTTTAAAAAGCAATCATCGTAATAGTCAGTCATGCTTTACTCTGATATTTTTGAAAAGGCCTCCAAACTTTCTCCATTGCATATATCGTTTGTACTTGGTTTCAGATAGATACTATTTACCTTGTTAAGGAAATGTTCATTCAGTTTTATCATTTCTAGTGTTTTTAAAAAGATGTTACATTTTGTCCAAAGTCTTTTCAGCATATATTAATATGATCATGTGATTTTTTTCTTATTAATGTTTTATATTTATAGTTTTCATAGTTTTGATTTGATTTTATATTTTTAGTGTTTATTTTACATTTATAGTTTTTCTTATATTGAACTGATCCTGCATTCCTATTATAAGTCTATCCTAGTCATTAGGTTTAATTGTTTTAAAATGTTGTTATACCTATTGCTAATATTTTATTTAACATTTTTATCAATGTTTATCTGAGATATTAGTCTATAGTTACCTTGCTCTACTTTGTCTCTCTTTGGTTTAGGTATCAAAGTAGTATGGAAGACTGTCTTCTTTTTTGTTTCTGTAAATAGTATGTGTAATATTGGAATGAACTGTACTTTAAATGTTTGATAAAATTCACTTACAAATCCATTCCAGTCCTCAAGTTTTTTCTTTGGAGAGTTAACATATTACTTTTTCAATTTCTTTTTCTCTTACTAGAGTTGTATGAATAATTTATTTTTCTTTTAATCCTTATATTTTAAATCTTTATGTTTTTAAAATATCCATCCATTTCACCCAAGTTATAAAAAATTTGTTGGCTTATAATTAAATGTTTTCTGATGTTTTCCTTTATTTCCTCTTCACTTTGTGAATTCTCCCTTATTTTTATGTGACTTGGTTTTCCTCCATTTAAAAAAAAATGAAACCATTTAAATGTTTTGTTTATGTTGTTTGAACCCCCAAAGATCCTAGTTGTATTTATTTATTATATAAAGTCTATATTTATTTGTTTGTTTTGCTCTCAGTTTTGTTAAACTCATATTTTTTCTTCAGTTTTCCTACCTTGGTGATATGCTGAGGGGGTTAATTTGTTGCTTTGCTAGATTGTTTTAGTTGCATGTCTAATTTGTTGATTTGTTCTTTCTATCTTTCATTGATGAAAGCATTTAGAGACTTCAATTTTCCCATAAAGATTATTTTGGCTACATCCCATAAATTTTGGTGTCTTGTCTTGTCATTTTATCTGATAAAATTTTCTATTGTTTCTATGATGTGTTCTTTGAGAGACCATTTCTTTAGGACCAAGTTCTTTGATCTCCAATTAATTTTTAATTATTTCTACAAAGACTTTACTGAATATAATTTTTATTTCATCATAATCAGTAGAGGATATATCTAGTATTTTTTCTCTTTCTGCATTTGTTTATTAGAACTTTATGCCCCAATTCATGTCAGTTTTTGCAGAGGTATTATGTATAGCTCCATACATGTAAAATCCTGTTTCTATTCAACAATTCCTAGATATCTACTATCTCTGATTTTTCTAAAGTTCTATTCAGGTTCCTAACTTCTTCCTTGTTTATCTTTTTATTAGATTTGTCTACATCTATGAGGGGTACATTGAGATCCCTCCCCCCATTGTATTGTTTTTACAATACAATATATCTTTCATGTATTTAGATGCTGTGCTATTGGGTGTATATGTACTAATACTGATTTGCTATCTATGGTTCCTTTAAGCATAGTATAGTTTCCCTGCTTGTGTTTTTAATAGTGAATATTTATCCTATAGGCTTCTTTGAAATCATGATTGTGACTCCTACTTTTTGAGTTCACCTGAAGCATAGTATAACGTGCTCAAGCCCCTGATTTTAACTTTATGTGAATCTTTATGTTTCAAGTATGTTTCTTATAAATAACGTTGTTGGATTGTGCTATCTAGTTCATTTCACTATCTTTTACCATTTTATGGGTAAGTTCACCTCATTCGTGTTTATATTTCTCCTTAGTTCTGATCTTTTTTTAAAAAAAATCAGAAATTCTTGAATATCCTCTGTTTCACTTAAGTATTGGTTTTCCCCCTATAGTATTATACTCAGTTTTCCCAGAGGGTTTATTGTTAGCAGTAATCCTCTATCTTTTGTATTTTTGGAATGTCATATGCCTTTCTTCTTGTTTATAATGTCAGTTACCAAGTGTTCTGTGATCCTGATTGTGGTTCCTTGGTACTTGAACTCTTTCTTGGAGTGCTTCCACTTGGACTGCCCATAGTATTTTTTGTTTTTTCTGAAAGTTCTAGATTTTGGCTATGGCACTCCTGACAATATTCATTTGGTATTTCTGTCAAGAGATTGTGGTAAGACTAATATTCTCCAGTGTTTTCCTGATGTGACTTCTTTCCTACCAATCACAAAATGGGAGAGTCTCTGGTCCTCCTTCCCACCTTCAGTAGGGATTAGTTTTTCCCAAAAGGAGACAGAGCCATCTATACTACCTGACTGGGCTTCTTCAACATTGCTTCTTAGGTACATAAAGGCATAAAATGTCTCAACCACTGGCAGAAAGGACCCCTTAGACTTGGGGCATTTCTGAAGACCACTTGAGTCACTGAATCCTTTATTCCATCTTCCCCTGAGGACTGGATGCATTTCCATAGGGAGATGAGGGGGTCAGGTCTATAGAAGCTAAATGCCACTGTATTTTTGTTGTGTGACTTTGCTGTGTGAGGGCAAAGTAGACTCTTTTTGTTACCTGCTTAATGATGCTCAACTGCCTCATTTCATTGCAATATTTTTTTCCTGAAATTTGAGAGCACTGATACTGGAGCTGCCTCCACTAAAGCTGGATTCTTTCTATTTTCACATTTCCCTCTAGTTCTAAGAGAGCTGGGCAGTTTTCATTTGTGATTTATTGAAATAGGATAGTTGTTTTCTGCTTGGACCATTCTAATTTTGGGGGAGTTTAATTCTTTGGTAAGGTTTACTATTGCATATTCTAAGGTCTTGATTTTCCTTGTCTTTTGCTTCCCTAGCCATCCCACTGTGTCTCATTTCCTTTCCTCTAGGCACCAGGACGTTCTTCTCTTTGAGGTGCTCCTTGGGACTGTTATGGATTTATTCTCGTCTGGGGTTTACCTTCTGGAATTCTCAGAGTCCAAGGTGTTTCTTCTTTGCATTCAATGTTGTTTTCCATGTCATTTAGTGCTTATTCATATCTCCAGCTTTAGTTTCTGAATTGAGGACTTATACTTGGGTCAGATACTGCTCCTGTTTTCCTCCCTGGGGTGGGTAGGCCCTGCTTAATCTAGAATTTGGTGGCAAATGGTAGGCCCTATCTTTTGGCACAATTGTTTGAGTCTTCCTCCTGTATTCAGGCTCAGGCTGCCTGAATATTGGACTGGGCCAGGGTCACCAGGATTCTGGATTGGGCCAGGACTGGAGCAAATGTGGGCTCCCTGATCTGTTCTTGTGCTGTGAAGCAGAGGAGGCCCCTAGGTTTCCTCTTATTTTTCGTTGGCCTAGCCTGGTCTCTTGATGTGAGTGGAGAGGAGACCTCTGGGTTGTCCCTTCCTGGCTTGATGCTAGAGTAGCTCTGTTCCCTGTCATGGGGTTGGGATGCTTTGTCCTTCAGCTTCTACTTGCCTTTACTTTTCTCTACTCTTTCCTCGGGATTCTGGTAGTCTTTTTGTGAAGTCCTGGATAGAACAGAGGAGTTTATAGCTTATTATCATTGTTTGTATTCACCATTATTCCTTCTGGTGCATTTTTAGAGCTCCACTGGAAATATTTATGGGAGAGAAATGGGCTCCTGTAGACCCTAACTCACTCTCTTTTCCACATAATCTCTCCTTTGTTTCTTTAGCTTTTTTTCTGGTTTAAAATTGTAATTGCCCTCTTTTAAAATACGTTTCAGTTTGTAGCCACCAGCCTGTCTAAGGAGAATTGATGTGGCTTAGGTCAGAAACGGAGCAGATCAAAGTTCCCATATGATCAGTGTTGGACCAGCTACCAGTCTGATGGAAAGAGGGAGGCCCAGACTAAAGGGAAGTGGAGGGGAAGTTAGAAGAGAAAAGGGGAAGGAAGGGCAGGAGAGTGAAGAGGAAGTTATCAGAGTGGGGAAGGAAACAAAAGGAAAAGAAAGGAAAAAGGAAAGGAATTAAATACAAATACAACTTTACATTTTTCATCTATAAGGGTGATCTGTAGTATATGCCATATGCATGTATATGATTGTTTCTTTGAATATTTCTCTATTTGTAATTAATTGAAAGAAAAAATCCAAGTATGAGTCTAATAAGCTTAAATAATCACATTTATCATTTTGTCAAAATATTTTGGCTTTTAATTCTCTATAGCCTTTCCAAATCTGAGCAACCCCCATTCAGAGTGGAGGATTATCATTAGTATCTGCTAGGTCTGTGTGGGCTGAAAGCTTCCATAGAGTAATGTTATTTTGTTTTTATCTCTTGGAGCACTTGCTACTGGTTAATCTTTCTGATGGATATGTCAGGGTATTGCAGCTCTACAATCCACCCTGGCCTGTAATGGATCTAGCACTTACATGTAATTGAAGTATTCAGTTTTGTGTTATAAAAGACTCAGAATTTTTAATGTGTACCATGGCCTATGCTTGGAAACCAGGCTATTTGTAAAAAGGCCTGTTGATCTACAAACATCCCAGTTTCTGTTTGTGGCTTTGAATGCCAAACAGAACACTTTGTATTTGATCGTGAAAGTAAAAGGTAGCCACTAGGGTTGATTAGTAGGGGCTGGGGGTGACCTGATCAGACCCGAGTTTTAGGAAAATCACTTTAGTGGCTAAATGGAGATGGATGGGAGTAGGGAAAGACTTAAGGCAGGTAATTCTATCAGTAGGTTATCACAGTAGTTCCAATGTGCCACCTGGAGTGGTGGCAGTGCCAGAGGAGAAAAGGGATTGTGTCTGAGAGATGTTTAAAAGATGTTGGCAACAGAGTGTTCAGTCATAGTGAAGAATCAAGAATAATTCCTAGGTTGTGAGCCTGAGGGGCTAGAAAGATGGTTTTGCTCTTTTCAGTAACAGGGAAGGTAGGAGGTGGCGAAGGTCTTAGGCAAGGGTGGGGAAACTATAGCCTCAAGGCCACATGTGGCCCTCTAGGTCTTCAAGTGTAACCCTTTAACTGAATCCAAAATCCTTGATTTGTTCTGTGAAGTTTGGATTCAGTCAAAGGGCTGCACTAGAGGACCCAGGGGGCCACATGTGGCCTTGAGTCTGTAGGTTCCCCACTTTGCTTAGGGAAAAAAAATAATGAGTTTGATTTTGTATATGTTGAGTTTAAGATGTCTACTGAGTATTCATTTTGAAATGTCTGCAAGGCATTTAGAGATGTGAGAATAGAAGGCAGCAGAAATGTTGGGGCACGATATGTAGATTGGAGAACCATCAGCGTAGAGGTGGGAATTAAATCCATAGGAGCTGATGAGGTCCCCAAGCAAAGTAATGCAGAACGAGAAGAGAAGTGGGCCTGGGATCCAATGGGACTCCTACTTAGAGTTCATGATCTGGATGAGGATAGAGCAAAGGAAACCTAGGAGTTGTCTCATAGCAGGAAAACCAGGAGAGAGTGGTGACCTGAAAACTACTGGTGGCCAGAAGAGAGTATGAAGAAAAGGGTGATCTTTGACATATCAAAGTTGCAGAGAGGTTGGCAAGAATGAGGACTGAGAAAAGACCATTGACTCTAGCAACCTAGAGGTCACTGGTAACTAGAGAGTGGAGAGTAAGAAGAAGCAATGTGTAGAGGCCTTTTCCACATGTTTAAACACAAAGGACGGAAGAGACATTGGCCAATGAACAAAGAAGTGAGGTTTGTCTTTGTTCATTTGTTTTTTTCAGGATGAGGGAGATGTGGGCTTGTTTGTAGGCAGCAGGGAAGGAGCCAGATAGGAAGAGATTGAAAATAAGCAATGGATTGGAGATGAAAGTGGGGGGGTGGGGTGGCAAACCATTGGAGGAGTCAGGAAAGGATGAGATTGTTTGAGAGATAGAGTGGGTAAGCCTTGGAAGGGAGCAGAAGCACATCCAGATGTGAGATGGAGTGAAGAAGGAAATAGTTGCTAGAAGACATTTGAGTGATTGGAGATAAGGAAGAAGAACTCATAACAAATGGGGATTCAGTTGTTTCTGCACAAGATAACTTTAAGGAATATTTTTGTCTCCCATGATAAGAGGTAGCCTGGTAGACTGGAACTGTGACATTTAGGGAAGAACTGTGAAAATTAAGTGATTGGACACAAAATGGATAGCCAGGTTGGAGGCTGTTGAAATCCCTCTTTTCTCTAAGGCTCAGGTGTTGTCTTTACCACAAGGTCTTCCTGATCCCTCTAGTTAGAGGGATTTTTCTCCTCTAACTGAACATATCTCATTCCCTTATTAGGCTTATAAGCTCCTTGGGCAGGAAATTAGTATTTTTCTTCTTCGGTGCATCTGGCACCATACCTTACACATAATGCTACAATGAAGACTTGGACTTGCGAGACCTAGGCTGCTTACTAGCTGAGTGACCCTGGGCAAGTCACTTAATCTCTCCGAGCCCTAGTTCTCTCATCTGTAAACTAGGATAATAGCAGCATCTAGTTTGCAGGGCTGTTTTGAGGATCAAATAAGATAATGTGTATGAAATGCTTTACAAACTGTAAAGCCCTATGTTAGCTACTTTTATTGATGATAATGACTATAATGTCACTTTACTTGAATATAGTCAACTTAAAAAGAATAAGTTACTTTGATATATACGATGAAGTTATTTTTATGTATCTCTTTGGTAAGTTGAAGTCACTGTAGACATTGAGAGTGACAGGTATAAGGAAGGGATGTGTGATTTCACTGCTATCATACACAACTCTTGGTCATTAATTCCTTCTACTACTGAAGATCAGGCTGCCTGAATATTGGATTGGGCCAGGACCACTTGGATATTGGATTGGGCCAGGACTGCCTATATTTTCTGGGGCAAATGTGTGCTTCCTGATCTGGTTCCGTCTTCTACTGTGAAGCAGAGGAGGCCCCAGGTTTCTCCTTGTCTTGCTTTGCATTGGCCTGGCCTGGTCTCTTGATGTGAGTGCAGATGAGACCTCTGGGTTGTCCCTTCCTGGCTTGGGGCTGGAGCATCTCTGTTCCTTGCCCTAGGGCTGTGATGCCTTGTCCTTCATCTTCCGCTTGCTCTCACTTTTCGCTGCTCTTTCCTCAGGATTCTGGCAGTCTTTCTGTGCAACCCTGGACAGAACAGAGGCATTTGTAGCTGATTATCTTTGTTTATATTTATCGTTATTCCTTCTGGTACATTTGTAGAGCTCCATGGAAAGTATTTCTGGGAGAGAAAAGGTTCCTCTAGACCTTAACACATCATGTCCCTATATATGTCCTTTGTTTCCTTTAATTTTTTCTAAATAAGCACCTTCTCCTCAGTTTGTAACCTTAGAGAATTGTCTATGGCACTAAAAAGTGTTCAGGTGATTTATTTGTGACCACACTGCCAGTGTCTGTCAGCAAGTCTTCAATACAAGTGTTCCTGGTTCCAAAGCTAACTATCCACTTGAGAAGCAGACTACTGGCCATGCTTTTATGAAATAGAATATCCCCTTCTACTTGGTTTAGGGGATACCTCTGATATTTGCCAACTGACATAAGACTAAATACACTGGTTTTAGGTGAATAGGACAGACAACCTTTTTGTAGGCTAATCGTGTCATAACAGGCCTTGACGGTATTTTTTTAATGTTTTATAAGCTATGATTTGGTCCATGGTATATTCAGACCTATGAAAATAATCAGTTGTATTATAATGAACTTACTACTAGATAGGACAGACTGTTCTTTTTTAGGCATCTCTTGTGTACTGACTCATATCAGTATTCTATGTGAAATTTATTAACATGGAGATAAATCTTCACCTACTTTGCTTGAACAGCTGTAACTTTTTTTTATGTAGGGAAACATACATATCTTCTGCTCTGGGTCATATCCTTTTCAAAGGAAATACCATGAAAATTTAAAATTTCCTTTTTTACACTATGTTTGCTTACCAGCCCACTCCTTCCCTCTTCTAAATTAACTGTTAACAAAGGTAAACTTCAGCCAACAGAGGTAAATCATTACAGCTGTAACTTAATGGAGACATACCTCCTAACGGCAAGATTCGCTCCCTGGTCTTTTGACTCCACTAAATTTTTATTTTATCTCCTTGAAAAGTTCTAACAAATTCTTTGTTGCTTCAATGCACTTTGGTCTTCTTAGAACATGAAGGACAACAACCAGTCAATCAAAATGCAAATATTAAAGTCAGTGGCATAAAGAGAGCTGGAATTATTAAAAGCCATGGATCTGAGAAGGAGCATCACCCATCACCAGATGACCATGGCCAAATGACGCCTCTTACTTTTAAGTTTCCTCAACTCTAAAATAGGGTAATAATGAGCAAAAGTATGGAAAAACACTGTGTAATTGTATAAAAACTATAGAAATAAATATAAATATAATTACAAATTGTTCACCTCAGGATTTTTCCCTCCTCTTCTTCAGAGAGGAAAGAAAGTCTTCTTATCCTTGGAGGTAAATTGGAAAGTTTAAGACTTCAAAGTTGCATTTCTGACCATACCCATCTGTGAATATTTTTGAAATGGTGCTAAGGGATCTTGCTAACTTTTTTGTATCTATTCTGGTAATGTTTTCTGCCTATCAGACTAGTCAGAAGGATGCCAGGTTCACTTGTGTTTCTTCTCATCAGTCTAGCTTTGGACCACTGCACAAAGACCACACGCCTGTCTCAGCCTGATTTTGCTGATTTTACAGGATATCAGTTTTGGCTTCTCTCTCCTCTTCCCCAAAATAGAGTTTTAGGCAATGGAACTTATCAAGTTGGAGGAGAGGGACTGTATTCTCTCTCTGCTTAGATCTACTAGCAAAAGTAAGGAAGAAAGTTCTCCTTACTCTCTGGGAATGTGAAAGATCTGATGCATTGTGTGGGTGTCTGTCCTTGAAGATGAAAAGAAGTTTCTATTCCAGAACTCCACCCCACAGTCCATATTCAGAGAAAATAAAAGTTGGTGGGAGGCCCAACTTAAGAGAAACAGCCTCAAAGAGAAAAATGTTGAAACTTGAAAGAGAAAAAACACCAACCAGGGAAGTAATAAACCTTTTAGAAAAGAACTCTGAATAGGTTCTTCACAGTAGACTATGAATATGTATCAAGAACAGAACATGTTGTTCTCTTTATTGTATGTACATTATACACATGTGTGTTCACATACATAGCTATATATAGGTACTTGTATACATACCTACACATATATGCGCCCAATATGTATACATATGTATGCCTATACACATAATATAAAAGAAAGAACAAAGTATTTCATTTTTTTGCTTATATGTATGTGGATAAAGCCTTAGCTTAGGGAATTTGTACTTCATGAGGTTTTTTTGTTTGTTTTCTGATTTTTAAGTAGGAGGGTTACTTTTAAAACAATGATGTTCCCTAAGGTGCTTGAGGAAGTCCTGTTCTCCTTGGCTGGTTTTACATCAGGAGAAAAGAATGCTAAATTGTAGGGTGGCAGTGAAAGCTCTTTTCTAATCATTTTCTGTGTTAATAGACAATCAGACCTGACTTCATTGCCGTGGGCTGTTGAATCACTGTTTAAATCTGTGACCCCTTTGATGTCTGTTGCACAGAAGTTGTAAGAGGCCTGGGAAGGAAGAAAGGGAATATAAAGGGGATTTTCTGACAGTATTGTAGGAGCCAGGTTTATTATTCTTATTTGGCTAAATCTTTCTGAGGAAAAGGATTGTGGTTTCTTTTGTTGTAGCAGTTACTATGCCGCCCCTACCACAAGCGGCAACAGGGAGGAATACTATATTTGATGTGTATCTCCTTAATAATAAGAACAAACTAAAATGTTTCATTTGTCACTTGTTGTTATCATTAACAGAAGCTAAATATAGTTAAATCCAAGTAGTGAAATGCAGCGATTTTATAAAGTAAAGAACATCATTCATCATTGACTGAAAATATGGTTGAAGCGTGGCTTTATAAAGTCTCATTTCCAGTAATGTGGTATTTTTGTTTTGTTTTGAATATTTATGAATCTGAAAACATTTTAAGTGAAATTATGCTTATCAGAAATTGCATGTGCCTATCAACAATCCTTTTTTTAAAAGTAACATAGTATTAATCAACCAAGCTCGATTTTCAGTTTTAGCTTTTAAAAGCATTTTTCTGTATTTCTAATACAAAGTGGAAGGATTTAAGCATTCTACCAATATTAGGGGCAAATCCTCAACACGACTTCCCTTCCTGTATAGTTACTAAAAGTTATGATGTAGCGCCTTGGTGGGGGTCATACAAATAACATGTTTTTAAAAATCTACCAAAAATGTCTTGTGATCCCAAAAGCAGTACTGGGAGAATCATTCCGTACAGACTAAACCTCTTCTCAAGTCCTGCTGTGATGCTTTCTCAAGACATCTAGGTGTCCCCGGGCCTCTCAAAGGTCATGCCAATGAAATACAAGATCAGGTGAGGCCCACCATGCCACAAAGGCTCAAATTCAAGTCTCCTGACTATCTCATAGTCACTCACCAACCTGACTATAGTCAGAGAAACTCATTATCATATTGGCCATCAGGAAATGAATATGTTGGTCACAGCAAAGACAATCTACCATAATGCATAGGGATTTCTATGTGTGAATCTATGTTGGGAACAAGAACATCTGCCTCGACAAGGTTCTTTAAGTATCAAAGTGTGTAATAGATTTGCAATTTCTCTTTATCATCTTAAAAATGTCAGATAGTTTTAACATACACTCAAATTCACTCAATGAACTTATCTCAGTAATGCTTCCAATCATACTGTATTTTGGGACAAAATAGGCCTACAACTAATGTGGATGGCAAATCAAATGAGGGTGTGCTTATTTGTTTGTTTTAACTGAGGGAGACATTTGTAAGCAAAATGGAAGGAACCAGTAGATGAAGACAGAGTAAAGATCAGAGACTGAGGATGATATTCAGTCATTTTTCAGTCATATTTGACTCTCCATGGCCCTATTTGGGGTGTTCTTGGCAAAAATATTAGAGTGGTTTGCCATTTCTTTCTCCAACAAATTTTACAGATGAGGAAACTGAGGCAAACAGGTGAAGTGAGTTGCCCAGGGTCACACAGCTAGTAAGTTTCTAAAGCCAGATCTGAATTTGGAAGAGGAGTCTTCCTGCCTTTAGGCCTGCTCTCTCTATCCACTGATCTACCTAGCTGCAGAGGAATTGGCTTTGGCAAGGAGAAGACCCACGTCTTGAGGCAAGATGGGTGTTAAGGAGGAGATAGTGGGGAAAGATATGCGAGTGATGTAAGGTGGAGTGTGGGGAGTGAGGTCTCAATGAATGACTTTGATTTTTTTTTCAGTAAAGTGTGAGGCTAAGAGTGGGGGAAGGGAAGTGTAAGTGGAAAGATCCAGGAAGGACTGTCTGATAGGCTTGGGATAACATGCCAGTTAGGGAGGTGTAAGGATAGCTTTGCTGCAATGAGGTCAAGTTGAGATTATATAAAATTGTAATGGAACCAGGTGGCATGGTTTCATGATTTTTTTCCAGGTCTGTTCAGCCACATAGGAATTAAAATGTAGAGAGCAAAGGGTAGGAATAATCCAGGATTGAGGCTCGGCAAGGCATGATCAGTTATTAGACAAGGGGGCAAGGGATTCTAGAGAGCTGAGTATAGTGCAGAAGGGGTTCATCAAGAGGTCCTTCACATATTGAAACCTTCTTTCATAGGAGCATCCTCCAACCAATGACAGGTGTATACTGACAAGTGCCTGTTATAGTCCTTGCTATGTTCTTATCCACATCAAATTCTTTTGTCTGTTGTTTACCTAAAGCTCTAATCTTAACAAATATTAGGAAAAAAGATGCAGAAAGACCATTAGGCAAGCATTTTATTTGTTCCTATTTTGGAAATTAGATTAACTATGGTATTTGTAATGCGTTTCCAGTGCCCCCCTCCTCAAGCCTGATCCCAAACCTCCCCACCACCATCTTTCAATTCCAGCCCTTCTGGATTAAAGTCCCAGTTCCTGAGGCTCATATCTATGTCCTTTTACTCATTGGAGCCCAGAAATCTGGGATGGGGGCAGCTTGCTTTTTGTAAGCAAGTAAGCTTTCCTTTATGGAGTGATAAAAGACATTCCCCCCTTAGAGTCTGCACAAATCCTTCCTAGGGAAGTGGTTCATACTTGTTTTAATAAAAAACTACCTTGGGCTGAGAGCTTTGGATAGCATTTATTTTTTTCTTCCTGTATTTTTTAAAAAGAATTTTTTGGTATTCTTTGTTTTTACATCACCTTCATTTCAGAATACAGACCTCCTTCCCTTCCTTACCCAGGATCCTTCCCTTGTAACAAAGAATGAAAAAGAAGGAAGTAGAAAACTACCCTCTCTGTGTATAATACATCCTTTTTCCTGCATTAGGGCAAAGTGTGGTGTAAACATGAGACTAGGCATGAGGATATCCAGGGGTTAGGTTACAGTCAGTAAGACTCTTGCATGTATCTTCATGTTCTAGTTCATTCCCCACCAAACCAATTTAAAAAAAAAAAAAGAAAAGAAAAAACCTGTGTAGACACAGTTCCTGTCTGTTGCTTTGCAGTCTTTAATGTGTCCTCTTTTGAGGCTGGAATGCGCTTTAGCTTCAAAAGGAAATTGAGGTAGGAGGAAATTGGGTTTGTCCAACACTTTCAGAAGCTAAGGGAGTTGGTTACTACACTTCAAGGTGTTTAACAAAACCATTTGCATCTGAATGCTGATCTCTTTGAGTGTGGGGCACACAGGAAATAGGCTTCTAAATGATAGGTAAACTCTCCCTTTCTATGGGGAAGCTTCATGTCCGGGCAACTGTGCTGTGGCCCCAAGGCTTAAGCCAAAGCCTCCTCGGATCATAGTTAATGCTGCACCTGATTCTCCAGCAGCTGCTGCTTTTGAAGAGAATGATGCTTCTCCTCCCTCAGAGGACTTGAAAGCACCCTTTCTGCAGCACTTTCAGCCTTTGTAGAGGCAATGAGAGAGAGGGAGAGAAAAAAAAAAACAAGTTGTGAGATGAACCCAGGATTCCTGCTTGGGAATTCACCACCCAGCACTTAGCAGTCAGTGCTTCCCTCCATCACCTTGGTTTAACTGGAAGAAAAGGTAACGACTTCAAACGGTGAAATGTTTGTGCAGAAATTTTTCCAGATGAGATGTTTAGTTTTATTGTTTGTTTTTTCCATCACTGTATAAATATTTTATTATTTTTTTGTTAAGAGGTTATTCAAATCATTTCTCTATAAGGGAGGACAGGAAGGAGCAAAAGTGACAAAGGAAGTGTGTGTGTGTGATTTCTTGAAGATCAATTTCAGTAACATCCTCCTTAAAAATGAAGACATTTAGGAAGATATTTAGTGACCTTTAGGGCAACCCTGTTAATCTTGGTGATTCTTAGAGGGTCCATATAGCCAGTGATCCATTTTCCTGTGACCTAGACTGGAATGCCACCCACTAACTCTCATGCTTTTCAAGTCAGTTTCCTCTGAACACAAGTCAGCTTTTTATTTTTGTAATAGAGTAACCTGAAACCTTACTTCAGCTACAAGAGCACTTATTCCTATATATCTCAAAGGAAATGAAACTTTATAAAGGTTGTGAAAATTACGATATGGTCCTTGTGAAATCTCAGGGTATCTTTGAATTGAACTATCATAGATACTCATTTGTCCTGTGCTAGGTGTTACAATTGAGTAGGACCTCATTATAGTGGAAGAAAGTATCCATATATGACAAGGGCAGGTGAGTGATGCAGGAATATAGGCCACGGCTTAAAAATAATTTTTTAAAAAACCATTATATCCTGGTTATGTTAATAGGAGCTCCTTTTCCTGGGCTGCACCTGTGATGGGGGCTTGGAATTCATTACACGTTGGGTTTATTTGGGTCCTCACAGATTTAGAGGTGGTAGGGACCTTAGAGACCATCAAATCCAACACCCTTATTTTACAGATGAAGCAGCTAAGTGGCTTGTCAAGGTCACATATATGATAAGGGGAAGAGCAGAAATTTGAACTCAGTTCCTTGAATTCTCTTTTTCATTCCTCTTTCCTCTATCTTCCACTGAGAGGCAAAGGTTTGGGGTAAGGTGCATCAGTGAAAAATATACGTGTGTTCCCCGTGCACAAAGACTCAGCATAACAAAAATAGCTTTTGCCCCACAAAAGCTATTAAGTATAAACCATTAATAATTGATATAATTTAGAAGACAAAGGTGTTAGTGGCACAGTGCTTGCTATTCAGGGAGCCTGGCACCTACCATTTCTGGAAGAAGTATTTGCATCTTTAGTATTCAGTGTGACTACAGAAGAATAGTGTGGTTGTTTCAGAAGCTCCTCACCCCTATGCTGAATGAATGTGGTTGGATATTTATGTAGTTTTCTGCCCTGTTTTAATATATGTGAATTTCAAGGGGGAATGGAACAGCTCAAGTGGAAAGAATGCTGAAGGGAGAATCATGTTTTTTGCTGCCATCTACAGATGTCAAAGTGCATTTCTCTAAAGTCTCAGAAAAGAAAACAGGTCATCCTAGAGCAGAAATGAATGAAAATGTGTCCAAAGTATTGTTTTAAAAATATTTTTTGTAATTATATTCTTACAGTAATAACATTTTGAGTGCAGTATTGGAGTATGTTCTTTTGTTTACTATTCTGGCTAAAAATGTTATCTGTAGCAATCAGCTGTATTGTTTTTAACATTTAAAATTTTCAAGGTGAAAATTTGTGTTATCATTATGTATGACACAACACTGGAATACTGAAAATATTGCTCTCTAAGGTCATGTCCAGCTCTAACAGGCTGTAAGTCTGTGAAATATTTAAAAATAAGTGAGAAGATTGCCTTTCAGGGATAGTTGAGCTTCAGTACTGACTGTAAGAAGTGTGATTAAAAATGAGTAGTAGGGATTTTTTGAGGATGATACAATAGACAATGTTTTAAGATCCCTTCTATGACAGAATTGCAAGGGGGTAGTGGTGATAATGACCTAGAATAACATATATTGTAGCAAGATGGTTCCTGAAGCAGCTGCTGCCCTCATATTTCATTCTGTATATTTACCAGACTTATATGACACCTTGCAAACATCTTTTTATATTATTACTTAAAGGGTCAAATTTAGACAGGAATTACTGGAAAAGCGCTGGATGGAAAAAAAAGAAATGGTCATTAAGGAAACAAAGGAACAAGAAGAAAGAGAGAAGAGGCTAGAAGCCCTCAGGAAACAGGTGGTTTTGTTTAATTTGCGTATTTTAATATATAATTAAGGATGCTTCTAAATTAATAGGATCATTGCTAAAGTTAATTTCAAGATATATGCTTTCTGAAGTCTAACTCTTCAGAATTTGAACATATCATAGGGATTTAGATCCAGAGGACACCTAGTTCATGTAGGTCACCTGTCTCATTTGAGAGATTTGAAAACTGTGCACCAGACAAGGAAGTGGGAAGTATCTTGCTGGAGGTCACTCATTTAGTGAGCAGCAGAGCTTGGATTCTAACCTCAATTTTGTAGTGCTCTTTCCAACACAGATCTTTACTCAAGGGAACAGAATTATTCATTGAGACCATATTTATATTATCTGATATGGCCAGTTCCTGAGTATATTTAAACTTTACCCACACCTTTAAAAAGCTCTTCTAAGACTTCAGTGCCTCCATGTCATTTCTAGTTTGTTATTAACACCTTGATAATAATTGAGAACAGTAAAATACTAACCGTACTAAAACTCAGGGATTAAAATAGTTGCAAGGAAGCTGTTAGGCCATTGCCCATGCTTTGAAATATCTTCAGTTCAACAAAACTTAAGATCACTTTTTAAATGTCACATTTTGGCAGAAGTGAGAGTCATGTAATAATACTTAATACCTGAAGCAATAGTTTACTTACTATAAGTATTGAAAGTAGATAACAGTAAAAAGTTAAGGGCTAGAATTTTTATGACCAGCAAGATGGAGGACTAGACATGATCTTTTAAACCTCTTCAAAACAAAAAACACATGTCCAAAATAAAGCAAGTTCAGCTATCTCTATGATCTAGGACATCCAAAATACAAAAGAAAATTTTGAAAAATACATGAACTGGTGCCTACTTCAAGTTCAATCAGCACCCTTCCCCAAATGCCTACTATGCTACCAAAAGCAAGGCTATACTAGCCAACACAAGGACCTAACACATAAGCTTACAACAAAACTCAACTCTATACTCTAGTTCCCCTTTTCTCTTTTTAGTATTGTGGATATCCCAGCTCCAGGAGGCAGAAATTTGCTTGAAATGGGTCAGTCATTGAGTATCACATCAGCACCATTCTATGCTGCAAAAGATCTCTGTAGGAGAGGGGAGGGAAAGTGGCAGGACACTGTTTGAGCCTCAGATAGAAGTCAGCCCCCTCCCAAAGCTCCTACTCCCAGCCTTGGAGACCTAGGCTACAGAAATCAACCTATGACTTTCTGTGCCATATAAGAGGACTGAGGAACAGAGTGAGGGGGACAGTGTACCAGGACAAGACATTGGATATAGGGCACTGTGAGGTACTTCACTAAATCTGAGGGAAAGACACCCATGTTCATCTGGGACCATTTCTGTTCTCTGAAATGTTACTTGGAGCAGAGACTTAGGCTAGTAAACTGTGAATTGCCTAGAGTGGGAGGAGGCTGAGATACTTTGAAATCCAGCCTTCAGAGAAATTACCATCAAAGGGGAGGGAGTCAGAAAGTGATCAACAGGGGAAAATAAGTAGGGGAAAATAAGTAGGGGAAAAAGACTAATTTATCCCAGAATTCAGGAAGGAGAAAACTCAAAGACCTGAACATAAGCAGATAAATGAACAGGTAAAATATGAACAGCTGGAAATTTTAGATGTAGTAAATGAGTCTAGCCATCTCTTAATAAATACTATAAAACAAAGAAAATGATTCAATACTTGATAAGACAGAACCCCATGGGATTTCAGGAGAGCGTAGAACCATAATACACTGTTCCTGAGTGGTTAAAAGAGAAATGAGAATTAGGAGAGCAAAATTTATGGGCTACACAACAAAATTAATGCACAGAATAGAAAGACTTCAGTCTGCTGCTGGCAAGTCTCACCAAAGAGGCAAAAAAGACAATAAGAAATTGGATATGCAAATATACAGAAGTAAAGGATGATCTAGAAGAAGGAAGCAAAAAAAAATAACATTAAAAGAAAATATGATCATTATCCATGCAAAACATACTATCTCGAAGGCAGGCTGTATAAAGACAACCAAAGGATCATAGGTCTTCCAGAAGAGCAAGACAAGACAAAAAAAAAATACCTAAACACCATACTGCAAGAGATAATATAAAAGAACTGTCCAGAACATCTGAATTTGGAAAATGAAATGCCAATTGAAAGATTTCATAGATAGCCTCCAGGAAAAACCAACAAACTCAAAGCTGCAAATTCTAAGATACAAGGTTGTTGAATTTAACTTAATTCAAAAACATCAAAGTTCTTCAAATGATCAAGAGAAAGATCTTCAAATGCAAAAGAAAGGAAATTAAATAACATAAAAGAGCCGTGGGGAATATTATAAAATAGTACTCAATTTAACAAGCATTTGTTAAGTACCTACATTGTACAAAGAAATGTACAAATTGCTTAGACTAGAAAGCCAAAGCCAAAAACTACCCCTACTTGCTCTCAAGGAGTTTATACATTTTATTGTAATTAACCTATGAATTTTGAAAACTATAATCTGACTATTTAAACCTCCAAGCAGTCATTTTCTTTTTGGTCCTTTTTCTTGAAGTGAGAAGAATTAACTATCTAGTTTTTTCTACAACAGCATGAAAATTATCTAAAAATTATCGAATGGTTATGCTTTTTGCTCTGTCAGGGAGAATAATTTCTATTTCACATAATTACATATAGCCTAATGATCAGATCTGGGTTTCTAAAACCTGACTGATAACCAAAACCTTAAAGTCTGTGTCTATAATTTTATCTTCTGTGAGCTCATTTAAAAGGGAAGTGGGAGTAATGTTGTGCCAGATTAATCATAAATATTTACAATTATACTATTAGAACTTTTAAATTCCATTAAAAATATTTATTGAGCATTGTTATGTGCAGGTAACTATCTAAAATACTGAAATAAATTCAAAAAGCAGTTAAGAGAAGCAAGTTCATTATTTAGGCAATGTCTGGAATTATTTCATTATATATGGTTTTTTTTTTAATGATAAGAAGAGACTTTTTTCATTATTCTTTTCATACAGGGATAGGTTTGAACTATCTTATCATAGAAACATGGGATTTAAAGCTAACTAGAACAATATGGGGACAGTGTCATAGAGGAGAAAAAGCACTAACTAACTGGAGTCAGAGCAATTAGGCTCAAATTCGGCCTTTGATCCTTGTCTCTGTAACCTTGGGCAAGTCACTGAACCTGGCTCAGTCTCAGTTTCCTCATCTTGAAAATGAGGGCATGGGAATGATTGGCCTCTAAGGTCCTTTCTAGCTCTAGGTGGCCATCTGGTCAAACTCAGTCATTTTACAAATAAGAAAATTCAGGCCCAGAGAGGTCAAGTGAGTTTCCCAAAGTCACTCACACACACACACACACACACACACACACACACACACACACACACACAGCAGAATCATTATTTTCTGACTCCAAATCCGTTTTTCTTTACACTAAGGCGCCATGATTATTTTATGGAATTCCTACATTGATTCTTCAAACTTTTCTGAGGTGTGGGGGAGGGGAAAGACACAGTCACTGTGACCTATACCCTCTGAAAACTACCTAATTATCTCGTAAAATGGGAATTGGTCCAACCAGAATCTAAAGATACTCTGACATCTTGAATTTAATGCTACCCTTTAGTTTACCCAAACCTCTTTTGCTCTGGATTGATCTAAAGGAGATTGTGCTCCCCACAGAGCTGTGTCAAGTGGTTTTCATGATCACATTTTGCCAAATATGCAGGATATTGATGTTGAAATGAAGCTTTGTGATGCTTGTTAGATGTTTGCAGGGACATAAAAATTAAATCCCATTACCATAATCCTGGGTTGATATTTCTCTATCCATTTTCTAATAGCCTGGCAACAGAAAAAACCAAGTTAGATTTTTAAGTATATGGTCTCATGATCCTGTTTTTAACTATTGATTGCTGTCATGAGATTCTTAATATGAAACTAATCTGCTTTGTAGATTTCAGAGGTTTTGTGGTTTTATTATTATTCCTTTTGTCCTTTGCTCTAGATTTTTGCCATATTAATCAATGTTTCAGGCCTTAGTACAAATTGGTTAAAGATTACTTATTTGATTCTGCATTATTTAGCTTTGTTGCATATTCTAATTTAGCACTATTTTCTGTTCTATTAGGTTTCCATTGTGGCCCAAGTTGATCATGTTAGAATGATGGCAGATACATTGGCCTCAAAGGCTAGAATGGGAATTGGAACTGAAGAAGAATTTGTTCTGCAAAAGCCACTCTTCAAATTGAATACGTATACAGAACCCCAGGTCATTGTTATATTTGGTGGATTGTAATTTGAGAAAATTAGGATGATCAGGGTAGATAACTGTGCTGCTTTGATTATGAGTAGAGCCAAACTAGCCTGAGACAGTTAGGCTCTGTTCAAGATATTTTTATGTTGAAGAGAAGCAAGATGCTCACCTCCCCCTAACCCTAACCTTCTTCTCTTCCTAACTCTTTCTAGTTAACTCTGGGTTTCTGTGACCAAAGGTTCATGTCCTTCCTGCCTCTATCCCCAACAATCTTCCCCCAACATGAAGTGGAATAGAGAACTCCCCCTTCTCACTCCTGAACATTGGTTTAGGGTCATTTGTTGGGGGAGGGCCTGGTTGCCAAGAATCAACTAAGGAGATTGACCTCTAAGGTAAAATGCAAAGTGGCATTTTATCCCTCTCTCATTCCTCCATCTCATATAGTAAAGCCAGCCTTATCACTACACATTTCCTACTTTCTTCTGCCTCCATTTCCAGTACACTCTCCCTACCTTTCTAGCCTTCTTATACCTTACTCTCCTCCCTATCTAACTGACCTACTTGTAGTTCCTCCAACTTGAAACTCTATCTTCAGTCTCTGTGCTTTTGAACTCACTGTCTCTGATGCCTGGGATGCTCTTACCCTTCACCTCTACCTCTTAGATTCCCTGGCTTCCTTCAAGACTCAACTTAAATTCCAATTTTTGCAGGAGGCTTTTCCTAGGCTTCCCACTCCCAGGCAGCTAATACAGTATTATGGTTCAGGACACCCTCGTCTTCTTTGTTTATGTCACACACACACACACACACACACACACACACACACACATTGTATAGGTATGTGAGTATGTATATGTGTAGATACATCTACACAAATGTATATACACACATACATGTGTGTATGTATACATGGATGTGTGTATATATACATATATACATGTAGTTATTTGCATATTATTTCCACCTTTAGAATATATGATGCTTAAGGCAAGCATTGTTTTTGATTTTTGCTTTTATCTGTATCCTCAGTTCTTAGTCTTAGTGCAGTTCTTGGTATATAGTAAGAGCTTTATAAATGCTTGTTGACTGATTGTCTGACCCTATAGAACCTACCCCCAAATCAGCTATTTACCAGCTGTCTGACTTTAGGAAAGTCATTTCTCCTCTTTAACTCTGCATCTGGCCCTAAATCTATGATCCCAATTCTCTTCCAATAACATTCCTTCCATTTTTCTAGTGCTCAATGAAATTTAACTTTCTCTTGAAGGTAGCTCATATCTTAGCATCCAACCCCAGCTGCTCTTTCTCCCACATATTCTAACACAAAGAGCCAGCAGAAGCTGGCATATTTCTTGTTCCCTATTGCCACTTTTAGGTCCTTTTTAGTCCACTATCACTCAGATCTTTAAAGTTCATTCTTCCTGTCCAGATCCTTGTTGGAACTGCAGGTAGTTTTCCCTCCTCTCTGATAAGTTCAGTAACTGAATCACAATCTTTTTCATCACCCTGACTTCTTACCTCTTCAAACAACCTTGTTTCCCACCTCTTCAGCCTTCTCAACACTCAAGACATCTGTCACACATTTACCTCACCAAAGCACATATGATACCTTTGATCCAACTCTCTTTGAAAATGAACTTACCTCAGTCATTAGGAGTCCTATTTAGGTCTCTGATGATAACAAAGTAAAGATCTTATACTATAAATTGTTTTCTGTCATTTGAATACTGTAGTTTGAACCATCTTTATCGTCAATATGTAATGCCTAATTAGTGTATATTATTTTTCATAATAAACTAGTTAATAAAAAATATTTGAATAGTTGATACTCAACCTGTTTATGTAAAGTTATTTTCAAATCTATCACTTTTTCTCAGCTTGGGTCTAGCTCTGTCCCTTCCTGTTCCACTCATTTAGCAAAACCTTCCCACCACAGACTCCATGTGAATCAGACTTCAGTGTGACCCTGGCAGGTCACTTGGACCTATTAATGAATGGGAAACATCTTCCCATTTAAATTACCATTACATGCAGCCCCAAGATCTTTCTTATTCATTAAATAGGTTGGTGGAAAAATTGATATCAACAGAACTGTAACAGGAATAATAGGAAATAAGCATATATAACAATATCTTAGGCAACTGGTGTCAGTATAACTTTACAACAATATAACAGGGATCACACAAAATAAGCACATAAAACAATATCTTAGGATAGGACTTGAGCACAAGTACCTGATCATTCCCTGCTTGCATGAATGGGGCCCAATATCTTGGGGTAAGGGGTGAAGGTCTCTTTTTCCATAGCTATTTCCTGATGAGATTGGACACAGAGCTGTCCCTGCCCAAAGAGGTCCCACTTGAAGGGTCACTTCCTCAGTCAGCATCCAGAGTTTGGTTGATGCCAACCAGGGGTGATACATCACAGTTGTGGATGAGGGGAGATGTCTGGCTTAAGCAATCAGGTATCTACAGGTAGGGGGTATTAAGCCTACAGAAAATAGATCTGGCAGACAAAAAACCAAAAGGAAATAAGGAGACAGTAACCAGAAACAGGGTAAATATTGAGTCAGTCCTACTTCTGGAGTCCATGAACTCACTATCATAGCCCCATTCACTGTTGTTTACTGCTTTCCAATTGAGGTTTTGGGGTGATCATTCTGCCTAGAGGCATTCTTTCTTTAATCTGAGCTGAGGCCTGGCCAATTTCCCACTTTTTCTGTAGGTGTGTAGAACTTGGATACAATGTTTCAAGAAGATCTGTAGGGGCAGTTCTCATCTCCTTTCTCAGTCTAATATCAAGCCTTTTTCCTCAATATATTCATTAACTGGAATGCCATTCATTCCTCCAAAATCTACCCCTGTTTTCAATAGAGCAGTAAACAATTCTTTTCTTGTCAGTCTATTTTGATTTTGAATCTGCTGGCTATTTATTCTTCTCTTTTGAGAATATTTATCATTTTCTCTGATCCTCACCATCCAAGATACCAATGATTCTGTCATCCTTTGGGTGAACTGACTCAAAATATCTATGACCTCTTACTGAGTAAAATCCTCAATTACCTTCCCAAACACTGTGGGGCTTCTTTGATTCTGGCAAGTGTTGAACCCCAATCAAACCCAGTCTGTACAATGGCTGCATTCAACTTCCTCTTGTTACTTTTTTACTTCTTTTTTGCAAGCTAAACTAACAACAGCTTTTCTTCTACCACCTGACACTTTCTAGCTTGCTCTTCTAAAGGAGAGCTTGAATGCTGCAGCATAAAAAGTTTCTCATGCAGACTAGCTAACTCCCTTTCCATCTAAGCTTTCTCTTTCAGCAGCTTGTCTCTGCTTTTACACATAAGGCAATAACTTCTTAGCAAGGCCCAGCCTCTCCTGCATACCTCTGCCAGTTCTTTCCCCTGTTCTATTGGTATTCCTTGCAAATATCTTTCTAAATTTCTGGATTCTCCCTTCTGTAGCCTTGGCTCCCAGTTTTCACAGAGACCTTTCTCTTGCTTGGGAGATATAAGGTAAATCCTCCTGCCCTGGGACTCATTTTTTCCTCCAAAGCCTTCCTATCCCCAAATAGAGGTCTGATATTTCACAAACCCACCCTCATCACCATTTGTAGCACCAATGCAATATTTACAGGGCTTATAGTGGCCATGAATATCCCAGCGCAATTCTGAATCATGAAATAAAACAGACTCTCCACATGGAAGATAGAACCAAAACATACATTCAGACACCAGAAAGTCAAATCCATCATAATCTATACATAATAACAATGCAAAGGACAACATCATCCCCATGCCTTCCTCCTTCTAGGCTTCCCACAACCAACTCCCTTACACAAAATCACAAACAAGCTCTTTCACTCACACTAGTCAGCTGCCTGCTTGCCTGCATCCTTCCTAGCTTTGGCTGCTCTCAAGACCAAATTTTGTCTCAGCTCTGTTCTAGCTCTGCCTCTTCCTGTTCTACCCATTCAGTAAACTCCTCCTACCACAGGTTTCATGTGACTCAGACTTTCATGTGACCCAGGCAGGGCACATGGATCTATTAATGAATGGGAAAGATCTTTCCATTTAAATTACCATTACAGAGCTCTAGAAGGTCCTTGCTTCAACTCCACCATCTTGGCTCCACCCTCCCCTAGTTTCGGTTAATGGCATACCATTTGCCTAGTTACTCAGGCTATCTCAAAGTTCAGTTTTCTATGACAGCTTCCCTTTCTTCTCAACCTACCCTAATTTAATCCTTCTAATTTGATTCACCTAATCTAAAGCCTATTGAATATTCTGTAATGATAATCGCATGTTTTAAGATTTGCAAATCACTTGATCCTCACAAAAACTCTGAGGAGGTAAGTACTATTATTCTGATTTTGCAGAGGAGAATGCTGACGCAAACAACAGCTAAGTGATTTGTCCAGAGTTACAGAGCTAAGTGTTTGAACACAGGCCTTCTTGACTCCAAGTCTAGTGCTTTATCCTTTGTGTCTCTTAGCAGCTTCTACTCAAATGATCTGTAATCTCATAGATGAGGGCATTCTCTCCAGCTAGCCATAAAAACATCTTCATATCTGCCTGCTCAGTGCTTTTGTCCTTGTCTTCCAATGAGCTTGTCATAGGAAAGCCAACCAAGATAAATGGTTGGGACTCCCATAGTTTTTCCTTGATATTAGGAAGATACTAATGAAGCACAAGCGATATTCACCTTGAATCTCTTGTTTTTAGCACATGACCAGCCCATATTTGCTCAAACATTTCTTCTATAGCTTCTTTTACATTGAATCTCCTTCATATTTTATTGTTTGTGTCATATTTTTGCCAGAACCCACCATGTTCCTATTAACTTCTGGATAAAACTCATTTTTAGTTCTCTACAGATTCTATAAATTGCAGCTATATAACAAAACCAGGTGAATATTGCTATTTTAAAGACTGGTTCTTTGTATCAGGGAGCAATTTAGGATCATTAAAAGGACTTTGTAATTTTACAAAAACAATCCAATCCATTTTCTCTGCCCATTAAATTCTGGGTCCAGCTCAATTTCCATTTACAGATTCTGTTGCATGTATGTATATACATATATACGTATATATACATACACACACAAACATGTATTGTGGACACGTTTATATGTTTTTCTTATGAGTATATATCAATCTGTACATTTGTCATTCTTCATGCACTTAGTTTTCCCTAGATAGATAAGCCAAATTCTGAGTGATTATAGAGGTCATGCAGGAAGCTTTTTGATATTCTAAGATGTGATGCAGTCATCACAATGTCACCCACAAATAGAAGCACCTGGAGGACCCTACTATTTTTATAGGAAATGCCCCTTCAACTTGGACTCGTAAGCATAACTATTATAGTAGTTGTAGTTATCACATACTTCCTTGTATTGTATTTATAGGTTCATTTTTTCTCTTAGTAGAATATAAACCCCTTGATGACAGAAAACATGACTGTCTGTACATTTTATCTCCTTCTGTCATTAGCATAGTGCTTTGTACTTAGTAGGTATTCAGTGTCTGAATGCCGAACCTTTCATTGAAAAATCACTGTACTATATTTTCTGTATTTCTACTAGACAAATGGTATTAGTGGGTTGGAGATTTCATATTTAACTAATCATTTCATTTTTGTGTCCTTTTTCTGTAATTATGACTCTCTTTTCATTATCTAGGAGGACTTCAAGGCCACATGAAAGTCCACATTTGCTAAAATCTATATGTGGTCAACTTCTTATTGTATCTCTTGGCACTTAACATCCATAGACTGACTACAAGAGAAATAGGGTGCAATCAGCTGTAAATGAAAGCACAAAACTGAGCTACTTATCTATCTGTTCCCCCTTAGAGTTAGATTGATGGAGATATTGCTGGTCCTGCTTAAAGCAGAAGCTCAGCAATTCCTTGGTCAAGTTATATTGATTTATTTTCTTTTCAATAGTAGCTCTTTATTTAAACATGATCTATATACTGTCAAATCATTATGTGAAAATCTATTAAATAAATATTGGTACCTACTTTAATATGAGTGCAAGGAAATTGGAGCTTGGCAATATACTTTTACCTCTGCAAGGAAGATGCATAATTTTAGTCAATAAGCTTAGATATAAGGATAAACTGAAGCTAAGAAGTTATTACCCCATCTCTTTGGCACTTGAACCAATTAACAGCAAATTATTCACATATAATTTTTATAGGTCCAATGAGTTAACATTTGAATTATATTACATGGAAATAATATTTTACTTTCAAAAAGTTGTAAATAATTTTATTATAAACTACAATAACATGTTTATGTACAAACATTTTGTTTTCTGTAAAGAAAAAGTGTATAACTTTGGAAACTATGACATTGAATGTTGCAGGTATTCTTATTTAATTATGTTACATTTTCTTTCTCCAGATAATTTCTGACCCCAGACTTCGTATTGAATTAGCTCTTCGAGAAGCTGGACTTCACAAAACACTTTATGCAAAGGAAATCTTGCCAAAAATCACTCCTTATAAACTTCCAAGAAGAGACATGGCATCTACTGTCTTTAAGATGTAGATTTCAAGCATAAGTCCCATAATAATCAAGCAAGAGACTTCTTTTAATACAGTTCTGCATTTAATATATAAACTATCCTCAAAAGAAATTTGTTAATTTAGTGTGGCTTAGATATTTAATTATTAATATGTGAGATGATTTCATCTGCAAATGAAATTCTTGTATGATGCTCATAACAAACTGAATTATTTCCCATGTCTTTAAAAAATAAAGTTTTATTATCAGATTCTTTATTCTTTATTTATTATTCAGAGTAGAATTTATAAAAGATATATATATGTGTGTGCATATATATATAGTATTATCTTAAAAATTACGTTTTGAGATCAATATTTTATATGATGAATACAAAATAGCTTAACAAAATAGCCATTGGAAAGAATGAAATAATATGTAGCTGCTGTCAGCTAGCTTTCATTTCCATTTGTTATTTCAGAATTTGACTTTTTAATTATGAAAGCTTCATTAGCATTAATACTTCTATTATCCCTTTATTATAGGAGGAGACTCAACCTTTCTCTAAATTTAGAAACCAATTTAGTGCATCATGTTTACTGCAAACCAATCATCCAAACAATTTCATTTTGCAAATTATTACTTAAGAATAAATTAGAAACTAGAAATAGCATTTCAAGCACAGGAATCTTTATTTTAGCATAGAAAAATCTGTTGAAGTAGATGGAATAATAAAAAGTTAACAATGTTTTGAACTCTCAGATTTCTAAATTATATGCCCTCTATCTTGATGGCTCTGTAGAGAAACATATAGCAAATAAAAACATTACAATTCGGCGACTTCATTTCTAGGAAACAAGTAGATTTCTGTTGTTGGAATAACAAAGCATTGTTGTCAAGTGATATCATAGATGTGTGGGTAGTAGCAACACAACTGTTTGCACCACCATGGCTACTACCAATGGGAGCTGATAGGAGCCAGAGCCAAAATGGGAGAGTAAAGGGAACATTCTAGTCAAACTCTTCCAACTTCTTTCTCTAAACAACTTTAAAATAACCCACTCAATGGAAATTAAAGTGGCATAACCAACAAAAGGTCAGAGTGAGACATTTTTCTAGCCCAGGATTGGGACTAGCCAGGAGCACAGTATAGTGGAGACACCAGTAGTGGGCCATGGAGCCAGCAGCAACAGCAGCAATAGTAGTACCAGGAGCTCTCACCACCCAAAGGCAGCGAAGGGATTGGACACAGTCAGAAAGAGCTTACAAGGGAACCCTATGCCCAGGCACAGGACTCCGTTCCTCTTGGCATCTCCATTGCTTATTACCAAATTCCACATCACAGAGGAGGACTGGCAAGGAAGTAGGACCTACCTGGATAAGGCTCATAGAGCAGACCAGAAGATCAGTGACCACACCTTTCCCAGATCAAACTACTTTGAAAATACCAAAAATTGATAGACTCCCACACTCGCTGTGAAAACAGCAGTGCAAAAAAACCTGAAGCTTTGGACAGAGATGAACCCAACTCGAACAAAGTTCGAAGTCAAGAAAAATCCAGAAAAATGAGCAAACAACAACAACAGCAAAAGAACCTGACACTATAAAGCCTCTGTGGTGACAGGGAAGCTAAAGACACAAACTCAGAAGGAGACAATGATGTGGGAAACATCTACAAACAAGGCCTCAAAGAAAAAAAAATGCAGATTGGACACAAGTCCAACAAGAATTCCTAGAAGAGCTAAAGAGAGAAACAAAGAGCAACAAAAATTATTTTAAACTTTAAGTAAGAGCAATAAGGAGAAAATATGAAAACAATGCCAGAAAATTATGAAAACAGAATTAACAGGTTGGTAAAAGAAGTCCAAAAAAGGACTGAAGAAAATAGCTTCTTAAAAAACAAAATTCATCAAATGAAAAAGAGGAAAGAAAAAGAAAATAACTGGAGAAAATTACTCCTTGAAAAGCAGAATTGACCAAATGATTAAAAACAAAAGGTACAGAATGACACTGATAAAAATAATTCTTTAAAAATTAGAATTAAAAATTAGAATGACTCCTTGAAAACTCAAGAAAAAAGTAAGTCAGAATAATTGGGAGATGGAGCTGGGATCAAAATGGAAAATTGACTTCAGATGAATTTAAAGCTGTTTTATAAGACTGAAAAGCATCCATTTAAGCAAAGATGATTAATAATACTCTTTTATATAGAACCTTCTTTTTTTTCAATGAACTTCAAAGACTACAAAAGTGTAACATTTCCAGTTGGCACAGGCCTGTGCATTCCCCAATCAGAGAGTATTATAAATATGGTTAGTATAGAATATAAATATGTTTGTGGATGATAGATAGTCATTCAGATCTCAACTTGGCTTCCTATAAAACTTATTACATAACATAATCTTTCCCATGACAATAGCCTATGATGTTTATGCTACTCCAACCAGTTGGGCAAAGTGACAAGTACTGTAACACTTCCATTATAGTTCTCTTGTCATTCTGGGATAATTCTCTAGGAATATGGCTTCTTCAGAAAAAGAATAAGAGCCCTCTTTTGATAAATTCTGTATTTTATATATAAGCTACTCTTGAAATTTGTTAACTATGTTTCTCTTTCAATGTTTAAATATCTTTATGAATTCCTCTATCTGAGCTTATGAACTCCTTTATTCTTGTTTTGTCCTCTATTATGAACTTTTCTTTCTAATTTATTTGAGTCTAATTTGCTTAGACACATAATCTACTACAGGCTTATGTGATTCTAAACCCTGATGGAAAACCTCCTTCAGTCCATTCATGAATATATTTGTGGCAAAGTGGTAGTGGAATTATTTATTCTTATTTCCCATTTACTTTTCATAGTATACACAGATATGCCCATATTATTTAGCACCACATATGTTAAAATCCTCTAATATTTATAAATGTTTTCTATCAACAATTATTTTATTAATCTCCCTTGTAAATATGTTCATTTGAATGTGACTTTGAAATGCTTACCAAAGTCCTATATTGAAAGCAAAATGCTCAATTACTACTGAAATATAATATAAATTCATTTTGTTGTAGAGAGATTATTCACTAAATAAGCATTCTCTTTTTTGAATTCCCTGATCTAGAGTAAAAATGCCTGGTAGGTACATTAGATATTTAGTTCTATAAAGGCCCAATAAGGAGATGCTGACTGTGTGTGAAGAGCCCATTGCCTATACCTTGAGGTAAAAAAGAACTGAATAGAATCCTATTGCTCTAACTCATTTGGGAATAAGGGTTTTGGACTTCAGAATATACTACTTCTTCAAAGAGCTAGGACTTTTAAAAAAATGATACCCACTTAAATGAGCATGCCTTGGGTCTAGTCAACACATTTCCAGTTCTGTTGTTAGTCAGACTTACAGCCTCACCTGCAGGCACAAAAGAAAGTTTGCTAAAGCAGCGTTTAAGACCTCCAGTTTCTCTCTCCTCAGCAGATAGTCTAGTACTAGAGCTTTCTCTCAAATGCAAATCTTTTGATTTCCTGTCCATTATTCTTTCTACCATGCCACATTATTTCTTAACAGAGAGGCAAGTACAATGCTATTTCTCAGGGATTTTTTCCTTGAAAGATGAGCCTCGGAGCCACACTCAACCAAGAGCCTATTTAACCTAGCCCAGGGCCAATTATCATCCAGGCCATCACCGCAATCAATCAGCTCATACCACTTCTTCAGTTCTTTCCTACTGGTTGGTTGGTTGTCCTTCATTGTTGAAGAGGACCAAAATGACATCACCAAGATAAAGTCAAGTTTCAGTGTGTATGACTGTGACTGATCAGACCAATATGATCAGAATGCTCTATCACAGATTGGGCACAGATAGTCTGTGCAAACATTTGGGGTGGTTGCTCCAAATTTGTGCATCCTATGTTTCCTTTGTGCCGTTTCAATTCTGCTTTGCTTATAGTGTCTGGTACCTTATCCTGCCTTGTGGTATTTCAGAATCTTCCTAAGACAGTTCAAATGGAAATGATTCAGTTTCCTGGCATGGTGCTGGTAGACTGTCCATGCTTCACAGGCATACAACAATGAGGTCAGCACAACGGCTCTGTAGACCTTCAGTTTGGTAGTCAGTCTAATACCTCTTCTCTCCCAAACTTTTCTTTGGAGCCTCCTAAACACTGAGCTAGCTCTGACAATGCGTGTGTCAACCTTATTGTCAATGTGTACATCCCTGGAAAGTACGCTGCCAAGGTAAGTGAACTTATCCACAGCATTCAAAACTTCTCCATTTGTTGTGGCCAATGGTTCCACATATAAATGGTATGGTGGTGGCTGATGGAGCACCTGTGTTTTCTTGGTGTTAATTATTAGACCAAATTAGCACAGGAAGCAGAGAATTGATCATACTTTGTTGCATTTCAGCTTCAAAGGCTGCATTGAGTGAACAATCATCTGCAAACAGAAAATCATGCACCAACACTCCTTCCACTTTGGTCTTGGCTTGTAGCCTTTTCAAATTGAAGAACTTACCATCAATATGGTTGTTGACCTTGATGCTGTGTTTATGCTCACTGAAAGCATTTGACAACATGGCTGAAAATACCATGCTAAAAAGCATGGGAGCGAGGTAGAGTCAAGATGTTAGGGTAGATGGACACACTTCTAGAAGCTCTCTTTCCACAGCCCATAAAATACCTGTAAAAATGACTCTAAACAAATTCTAGAGCAGCTGAAGCCACAAAATGACAGAATGCGATTTCCAGTCAAAAGCGTCCTGGAATGCTAACAGGAAAGGGCTACTGCACCAGGTGCAGAGCAGAGCGCAGTTCAGCCTTGGCTGTGCTGCATCAGGGACAGGACTGGAGTGAGTTTCAAGGCACCACCTGTAGCAGCTGTGATTCCCAGATTCCTCAACCCACAAATGCCAAAGGTACCTTCAAAGGTCAGTGAGAAAGCTCTTTCACCTGGATAAGAAGGGAATGAGTCGTCTAGCCCTAGCCCCAGGAAGGGACAGCTTCCATTTGTTGGAGCTCTGACCTAAAGACCTTGGGGGAATTGAGCTGCTGACATGGATCTCAGCCCTGAGTGGCGGCCCTGGGGTGAGGAAGAGCACTGGCTGGTGTGGTGGAGGTGGTGGAAGCTCTGGAGAGGGAATTCTACTCACAGGTCCTGGGCAGACAAGAGTGCAACTACAGTTGCTTCCAAATCAGAGTGCAGGTCAGGAGAGGAGTAAATTCCTTTCTCTTGATTATGCTACCTTGGAAGAACTGAGAAATACAGGTCCCTAGAGTACACCCCACTCTTGACAAAGGACTCAAAAGTCAAGTAACTGGCTGGGAAAATGCCCCCAAAAGGGAAAAAGAATAAGGCAATAGAAGGTTGCTTTCTTGCTGAGAAGGTATTTCCTGTCATAGTTTCAGATGAGGAAGAACAATGCATGCCATCAGAGGAAGACCTGAAAGTCAAAGCTTCTGCATCCAAAACCACAATAAATATGCAATGATCTTGGGCCATGGAAGAGCTCAAAAAGGATTTTGAAAATCAAGTAAGAGAGGTGGAGGAGAAATTGGGAAGAAATGAGTGATGCAAGAAAATCACAAAAGGGAAGTCCACAGCTTGCTAAAGGAGACCCAAAAAAATGCTGAAGAAATTAACACCTTTAAAAATAGAGTAACTCAAATAACAAAAAAGGCCCAAAAAGCCAATGAAGAGAAGAATGCTTTAACAAACAGATTTAGCCAAATGGAAAAGGAGGTTCAAAAGCTCATTGAAGAAAATAGTTCTTTAAAAATTAGAATGGAGCAGATGGAAGCTGCTCCAGCTTCCATCCAAATGACAAAACAAAACCCAAAGAATGAAAAAATAGAAGATAATGTGAAAGGTCTCATTGGAAAAACAACTGACCTGGAAAATAGATCCAGGAGAGTCAATTTAAAAATTGTGGGGGGGCGGAGACAAGATGGCAGAGTAGAAAGACTCACCTATGCTAGGTCCGAACCCACAGCCCATAGATTTCCTGTAAAAAGAACTCCTGACAAAGTCTGGAACAGTGGAAGCCACGCAGCAACACAGTGAAGGAGATTTCCGTTGCAGAGAGCCCTGAAAAACCGACCGCAAAGGTACCCCGGGACGGGAGCGGAGCCCTGTCCTGCCGAGCGCTCCCCTCCCCCGCCCCGGCCACGCAGCACTGAGAGGAGCGAGCAGAGCCCAGCAGGCGGCAGGGACCTGAATCT
>CM053771.1:179837177-179868651 GCA_028658325.1 Potorous gilbertii | reverse complement strand
GTAGATCTCTTCCTCATCAGAGACGAATGGCAGAATCATCTTCTCAAGAAAATAACCTTCTATGGTCTTAGTTTTTTCCCCTTTTCTGGGCATTTTCCCAGTCAGTTACTTGACTTCTGAGAGTCCTCTCCACCCCAGCCTAGGTCCGCCCAGTTAGTGCTTAGGGTCTGAGATTCAAATGCTGCTCCCCAGCCTCAGGGCTTTTGGTGGCAGGCCTGGCTGCTATTCAATGGGAGCTTATCTGCTGGTGCTCAGGTGGGGGCAGGGCCGCCTCTCAGGCTCAGTTCCTTCAGGGGGTTTATGCAGAGATCTTTTGTAATGGAGCTGCTGTCGAATTCCTGCCTGCTCCAGTAGCCTCTGGCCGCTGCTGCCTCTGCCTCTCCTGCAGTGGCTGCCTCCCGAGGGGGTCCGAGAACCAGAGATACCCCGCTCCCCTCTCAGCCTGTCTCTCTCACTGACCTGTGAGTCTGTGGGTGGAGAGACCTTCGTGGCCTTTGGAGATTCTGGTCCCTGAAACCTCCTGGGGGTCTGCTCACTCCTCTCAGTGCCGTGTGGCCGGGGCAGGGCAGGGGAGGGCTCTGCTCCCGTCGAGGGCTCGATGGACCTTTGGAGTCGGTTTTTCAGGCCTCTCTGCAATGGAAATCTCCTTCACTGTGTTTCTGCGTGGCTTCCACTGTTCCAGAATTTGTCAGGAGTTCTTTTTAGAGGAAATCCATGGGCTGTGGGTTCAGAGCTAGCAAATGTGAGTCTTTCTACTCCGCCATCTTGGCTCCGCCCCATCATTTCCCTTTTTAAGAAGTTCGGTATCTGACTCACAGCATTTATTTCCTTACTAACCCCTGCTCTGATACTTGAGGACTTCAAAATTCATGTTGATATCCCCTCAAACATATCCCTTTTCAAACTCCTGAACTTGCATTTGCCTTTCCCCCATAGTAGCCACCCACAGGGATGATTATTTATACCCTTGAGGTTTTGTTGTTGTTTGGTTGTTTCTGTCATGTCTGACTCTTTGTCATCCCATTTGGGGTTTTCTTGGCAAAGATACTAGAGTGGTTTGTCATTTCCTTTTCCAGCTTATTTTACAAATGAAGAACTAAGGCAAACAGGGTAAAGTGATTTGGCTAGGATCACACAGCTACTAAGTAAGTGTCTAAGGTGGGATTTAAACTCAAGACTTCCTGACTCCAGCCCCACACTGTATTCATTGCAGTAACTAGCTTCCCCAATGGTAATGTTAGCTCCCATTAAATCTGTCAACTAAGTCCTCACTAAGATGTGTCAAATGATGTAAACCCAGAATTTGTGAGCCATTATGCAAGCACACTTCTTGGTGACACACACCAACAATCTTCAAATGTTTCTTCAAGTATTTGAAGAACTGGTATGTGGAAGAGGGATTAGACTTATTTTGTTCAACTCTGGAGGAGCCATAAAGGTGCCTGGGAAAGCATATGACTTGGTACAAAGAGAACTTTCCTAGAAGTGAGAGAAGGGACTCTAATTTCTTCAGAGTTGATGTTAGTATTGATCATATATCCCATGCTAAACTATAGGCATCAATAGAGACAAAAGATGTCACCCAAGGGGAAAAGGAGTTGAGATGAAGAGGATGTAAAAAAATGGACCAAATAAGACATTCAAGAGAAAAGTTGATACCCGAAGTTAGTACATATGTCTCATCCAGTACAAATATTTTCATATTTTTAAAATTTATATTGATTAGTGATAATGGGCAATTGGTTGGCACAATGGATAGAGTGCCAGACCTGGAGTCAGGAAGATTCATCTCCCTGAATTCAAATCTGGCTGCAGACACTTCCTAGCAGTGTGACACTGGACAAGTCATTTAACCCTATTTGCCTCCATTTTCTCATTTGTAAAATGAGCTGGAGAAGAAAATGGCAAATCACTTCAGCATCTTTGCTAAGAAAACCCTAAATGAGGTTACAAAGAGTTAGGCATGATTGAATAACAAAAAATGACAATGATTTTTTCCCCCTTTTTTGTATTTAAAAATACTATTTGTTATATGGGATGGCTTTCTGCAAGGGTGAAGGATAGTAAGGGAGATCATGATAGGTTAAAAAAAAACCCCAAATATTAATTCTGTGGAGAAGAGGACAGTTACCTCCATCACCTGTCAACCAACTGTAATAGACTAGTCACTGCAGTTGAAGCAACAAGGCACTCTAAGGAAGAGAGAGCATGTGCCAGACAGGGCAAATTACCACTACCGCTTTGATTACCAACTGTCCTCTGATGGAGACAGCCCAGGACTCAGAACACCAGGACCCCTGGGAAAGGCATTGCTTCCAGTCCTGTACCCTCAGTCAGGATGCCTGGGGTTACTTGGGAAGTAACCACTGAAGAGATGCAACCTGGCAACTGTTTCTGTAGGTGATAAACCACAGTGACTAAAAACCAAAAAACAAGACCTCTTGCCACCAAAGCTTGGCGCTGTCAAATAGTTCAGCACCAGAAATGGATATTTTATCAGTGGAAATGATATTGAAAAAGAAGCTTGAATATCTGCTGTGTTCCCTAAGGACCATGTGATTTGTCCATCTGGTTTGTAGCAGAAATCCTTCATATGTCTTTTTTCCTCCTTTAGAATGTGAGTTTCATGAGGGCAGGGTCTATCTTGCCTTTCTAGTTTATTCCCATCAGTTAACAGAGTACTCTGCACATAGTAAGTACTTACTTAATAAGTGCTTTATTCACTCACACATTCATTAAAAACTTGTTTTAAAAATCTAGGGAAGATCTAAAGTTTTATGGTTGGACTTGGGCTGGTGGTGGGTTTCCAGTGTCTAGCAGAGGGCAGCTGCCTACTTATAAGACATATTGTATGGGAGATTCTTGCTGAAGTAGGAAATTGACCAAATAGCCTATGAAGGGCCTTCCAACTCAGATGTGTCATTTTTTGCCTCTCTTCCTTCTTCACTTCGGGGTATCAACTTTTCTCTTGAATGTCTTATTTGGTCCATTTTTTTACATCCTCTTCATCTCAATTCCTTTTCCCCTTGGGTGACATCTTTTGTCTCTATTGATGCCTGTAGTTTAGCATGGGATATATGATCAAAACTAACATCAACTCTGAAGTCTCCTTACTCTTTTACTGTTATAGTGATGCCAAAGCAATTATATGAAGACAGTAGTAAACTGCTGCAGGAAGATTTGTTTTCCAAATAGCAGGCATTGATCCCATTGCAATATTCTATTGCATTGATATCTTTCTGTTCTATCTAATGACTGCTATGGACTGAATCATTCCTTTGAAGGATATTGATATCTTAGCCATATTTATTCAGTGTCTTCCTGACTGATATAATCTACTTTTAAAAATAGATGTTTGCAGGCAATAGCTGATCCATAAACTTCACAAAAAGAGAGTTTAATTTAAAAAGAAAATGGTGAGTTTTTGGATATTTTATTTAAACCAGCAAGGTTTTTTTTTTTTACTAAGCTGCTATAATCCTGTAACATTCTTCCCAATGTATGCAAGTTAGTCTTGAGCTTTTAGCTGCCATCTCCTGTTCCATGACCCCCTAAATGGCATAATTCTTTCTTTCTTTTTATGTCTAAATCTTAGTTATCCTTCATACAGAAGGAAAGCCTTTGGTGGGGATCTGGGGTGTTCACATTGCACCCTACAGGTAAGACAACTGCTTAGATTGAAAAGATGATCTCTTTGGGCTTCCCAAGTTTTACTCTAATCAGGTTTTACTACAAGTTCTTTATATGAGTAAGATGTGAATTCTTGATTATTTATATCCCTGAAGCTCTAGCAGTGTGAATTATCAAAGAAATTATACTTGTATGCCCCATCCCACTCCCCACCATTTGTGGGGGCTGAGAGGAGGCATGCAGGATAAGAAGTGGTGAAGGAACATAGCCAAATTAGTTCCATGATGGGCAAAGGACAGACTAAGCAGTTGTATTGTGAGACTGCCTCAAGGCAATAACTTCCCTTTGATTCTGTCAATAATTCCCAAGTCATGTGTGTCATCATCAGCAAATGATATGCAACTCTTCCTTTGCCCCTATTCTGTGTTGTGCCTTTAGCTTCTCTCTTTGTAATATGGCTATTGAACCATGACTTCTAAAATGACCAGCTATAGCACGAACTCTGTAATGGGTGAAACCCCTGAGAGGTTGGTGGTTGGATAGGGATGGGAGGGTAGGGAGGTTGGGAGGTGGGAATGTAAGAGAACAAGTGCCAGTAATGGACAATACTCAGCATTGATCACTCACCTGTGGCAAAATGGGAGTCAGCTGTATTTTCTTTTTACCTCCAGTGATAAACAGGCAACAGTGCCAAAATGTTCCTCATGATTATTGTGTTCCAAGAAATTATGACTGGCAACAAGTCTTGATTGGGGCTGCAAATATAACAGTGATATGGAAACAATAAGAATTCACAATACAGAAAAGATCTGTTTATATTTTTGAATAGGAGGTGGGGCCAAATCCAATAGCACAGATGGTTTCTGCTAACTCTGAAGTACCCACAGGGCTTCATGCTGTTAATGATTAAGCTACTGTAGGGAATAACATGCTTTTCTAAGTAATTTTAGAAAAAAACACACACACACTCCTAAATTACTACCTTTTGGAAGAATAATACCAGAGCAGTCCTATACAGAAACTCTCATGTTGGTCTCTAGGTTGTCTGATGAATTTTTAAGCCACTTTTTACTTGTGAATAAAGTAAAATTTAAATTCAAGTTTAGGATAACAGTGAAAAATAATTTATCTACCTTCTTTTCCTGAGGAAAATTGCTATGCTCAGTTTTTTTTTTTTTGGAAAGTTCAACTATTATCACAGAATGATTGACACCTGCATTGGAAGGCCTGAAAAACATCCCATGGAAGGAAAAAATGTCTGACAAATGCATAGCCAAGCTGGACGGATGGACGGAGACAAATATAGGTTTGATGCTGCACATGTTTAGCTACCCAGGGAATCATAGCAGAGGCATTTGGTGATTGTTCATTAAACTTATGGAGAACAGAGAGAAAGGAAAAATACAATAGCCATCTGTAAAATGGGAGAAAGGGACACCCTGGTGGTGAAAGGCTATCTATCTTAGCTCTACTCCTGCATTTGGATCTAGTCTGATCCAAATCAGCAAATTTATGGCATAGACCTGTGGGAGAGCATAAGAAACCAGAGAGTATGCAATATGGGGTTTTGTGAAGAATAAAATGTTCCAGACCCATTTAATTTCCTTCTCAGCTAGAGTGACAGGCTATGAGATAAGAGAAGTAATAGAAGAAATCTCTTCAGATTTCAGTCAGGTCTTGGTTTGTCTTATGTGTCATTCTCATCAACAAGCTAAGTACTGTGGTCTAGACCTTAGCATTGCCAGACTGGTTGATTGGGGTAGGGGGAGTGAAGAAGATATTATTCTGACACATTTTTTATTAATGGCCTGGATGATAACATTGATAATGTGCTCATTAAGTTGGTGAAAAACAAGTTGGATAAATTCCCTAACACCTTGGAAGGAGGGGCTAGAATTCAAAATGACTCAAATAAATTACTGAAATCATTCATTCATGTACACTTAGTAAATACCAAGTATGTGTAGATGACAGAAATTAACTCTACAGCATTCACACTAGAATGAAAAATCAGAAAAGACAAATAAACTTAACTTGACCACAAATTGAATATTAGTGAACTATGTCAGTAAGGATGAACCATGTCACTCTCTTACTCAGGAAGTTTCAGGCTCCTTCTTGCCTCTAGGACAAATTACAAACACCCCTGTTTAGAATTTACCAATTTTCGATCTGGCTTCAACCTCTCTTTTTAGGCTGAATACACACACTATATTCCAGCCAATCAAGCCTGTCTACCTGCTGTCCCCCATTCTTAGCATTCTATATCCAGTCTCCTAACTTTGCACAAACCATCCCCCAAGACTAGAATATCTTCTCTCCTCACCTTTGCCTCTTGGAATTCCAAGGTCCTTTCAAGCTCTGTTCAACTTCATCTCCTTCATGAGACCTTTCCTAATTCAACCAATCCTCATACTGTTCGCATCCTATAATTACTTTGTATATGGATTTTGTTTCAAATAAAGTAAAAAAGCATTTATTAATTACCTACTCTGTGTCAGGCACTGGGCTGAGCTCTGGGGATACTAAGAAGGGTATTCATTCATTCATTCATTCCTGATCTACAGTAATATAAAATAAATTGCTTGCTGAACATCTTTTCCTGGATGTCCTGTAGACATCTCAAATTCAGAATGTCTAAAGTGAAGCTAATTTTCTTCCCCCTCAATTTAGTCCTCTGGCAATTTTTTCAGCTTCGGTTGAGGGAACCAACATTTTCTCAGTAAGGTGAAAATAAAACTTGTAGAGGAATCTTCACCAGAGGACTCACTCTTTGGGAAGGTATGCAACTCTAGGGAATTACACTTCAGGATTTGTCTGACCAGTGGTTACCCATTCAAAATCCTGTTGTATCTTCCTTATCATCTTAATATTCTCTTGCACTAGAGCTACAGTTATGCAGTAGACTTTTAACATTTTCTCTCTTTCTTAAGGTCTAATGGCTTTGTTCATCATGGCAAGGTCCATAGATTTGTTCTTTCTCCAATATTTGAAAGCACAGATCAATGGGTGACCAAATTTTCTCCTCTTAAAGAAGTAAAGTGTGAGGTAAATGCTGGAGTACCAATGCATGTGTGTGTGTGTGTGATTGAATAAAATAAACACGTTATGTGGCTATCTGTTTGACTGAAAAATGCATCTCTCATTCTATACTTCTAGTCCCTCTCTGACTCAGTCTCCTGTAATAGTAGGTGGTCATTGCACTGATCATAATTGAATCCTTCAAAATTATTTTCCCTGATACTGTAGCCATCATTTTATTCTTCTGGTTCTGCTCACTCTACTCTGCATCATTTTATATAAATTCTCTCAGGATTCTCTGAATCTGTCCCTTTTGTACTTTCTTATGGATTGCTGACTATCTGGGAAAGAGTTGCTGTCTATACCAGCCCCAAAATCAAAGATTTATGAGAAATTCCTATATACACCAAAATATTAATAGTAACCTTTCTTTGTCATAGCAAAGAATTGGAAACCAAGTAGATACCCATCAATTGGATAATAGCTAAACAAGTTGTGGTACCTGGATATAATGGGATAATACTGTGTGATATAAATTGATGAATGTGAAAAATACAGAAAAGTGTATGAAGGCATATGAATTTATGTAAACAGAAGCAGAAAAGTAAAATATACAATCACTATAGCAGGTTCAAGTATGTCACCACCCAGAAACTCTAGCAACTCTCAGTCACCTCCAGGAGAAAATACAAAATGCTCCTTTTGGCATGTAGAGCCCTTCCTAGATCCCCTCCTACCTTTGCAGTCTTTTTCACAGCTTACTCATGGCCACATACTCTTTGATTCAGTGATATTGGCCTCCTGGTTGTTTCACAAACAAGACACTCTATCTCTTGGCCCTAGGCATTTTCTTTTTTCTGTCCCCTCAGTGTTCTGCCTCCTCAACTCTGCCTACTGACTACCCTGGCATCTTTCAAGTTCCAACTAAAATTCTATATAGGAAATCTTTCGCAATCCCTCTTAATTCCAATGTCTTCCCTCTGTTTACTATTTCCTACTTATCTTGTATATAGTTTACTTTGTATCTATTTGCTTGCATTTTGCCTCCTCAATTAGATTGTAAACTTTTTGAAGGCAGGGACTTTCTTTTGCATCTTTTTGTATCACTAACAGTTAACACGGTAACTGACACATTGTAAGTGCCTTATAAATGTTTATCAATTGATTAATTGATTGTAACACTGAATATGGAAAGAACAACAATAGAAATCATAATTGAATGATATGAAATTACAGTGACCAGGCTTGGGCCTGAATAAAGGATATAAGAATGGATTCTTTGTAGAAGTGGTGAGCTATGGGTGAGGAACACTAAATATGCTGTCAGACTTGGTTTATGTATTGGTTAGTTTTGTTGAACTACTCTTTCCTCCTGTCTATTATTCTTTGCTACAGATTTACAGATTTGACTTTCTGAGAAGGATAAGAGGAAGGAAAATGTGCGTGTGTGTATGTGTGTAAAAACATACAATATCAAACTTTATATATTAAGTGATTGATGTATATGGGCAGGAAAATCATTGACACCATTTGCTGCTTCCCCCACCCCAAACTTGAACACCTAGCACTATTTTCTTCTTTAACTGCTCTTTCTATTAGTTGAACACTAAATAATATTCAAAATCAAATTGCTCAGGATGTGTCTGTGTTGCTGAGCAGTTGGGGAGCAACTTGGAAGTGTTGGACATCAGACCACCTGTGTATATTTTCTCAGATCTACTATCTATCCTGTTATCAGCACATGAATGGTCAGGGACTTCAGGTCCAAGGCTCTTGCTTGTTTTCTGCATTATCCTACAATCACTGAAAGGAGCAAATGTTTTCCCAAATCAAAGCAACAACTCCACAAGTCTAGGTGGCATCTGGGCACACCAAGGCAGTTGCATTCACCTCTTTGCTGATGCCTATGACTTCCCTTGTAAATTCCAAATCTATTTTGATACATCTCTGATTTGGGGTATCATATCATAGTCTTTTCACAAAGGCTAAAAGCAACTAATCTCATTGAACATAAAAGTCAATTGCTTAAGGTTGTTCATAGTCAAACACAGCATTGACCTGAAATCCACTAACAAGTACAGCTAAATACTCAGACTCCTTAGTCTTTCTGCCCTATGAACCTATACATTCTGGAATAACGAGTCCAGGAAAAGTTATATCTAGGATTGCTGCTGTCTTGTGCTCTAACCTTTGCCTACAGCACTTCCTGAAACCTATCTAATAGACCGTATTCCAAGGGTATATTCTTCATGGGATTGTTTTGAATAAAGCATCTTGCAAACCTAAGAATGAGATATAGTTGAATAATTGTTGTCACTGTGCATTAAGGATTGATCTTGTAAATACAGATAACAAAAGATCAGTCAACTCTGCCCATCAAGCTTCCTTGGCTTAATACTGAAAAACGAACTCACTAACCTCTGAACCTTTCCCAATTACTACCAAAACAGGAAACAAGATAACGTCCTACGATGGATGAGAACCCTCAAGGAGAGATCACACTTGGATGGGTAGCACTGGAGTCTGAGTGCCTAACTTTCACTTCTTCTGATAACCCTTTGTAATGTCTGTGTTATTTTTCCTCCTCTTCTTTGATGAATTTTTATCAAGTAAGAACAACTGGCAGCCTACTTGTTTTTCAGTCATTGTCATAGTAACATTTCATCATTGAAGATTGCCCAAATCCATGAATTAAGTCTAATATAGATCATGCCCTCTAAGGTCACTTTACAAACTATAATCCTTATTTTCTAATGTATTTTTTTTTGGTTGTTGCTGTAATGTTGATATAAGGTTAATGGTGGGTGAGGGGAAGAGTTAAAGATCTCCCCAGCCCTCAGCCCTCAGATCTTAGGCCTCAAGCTTCAGGCACCTTTTGTTCATTTCTAATGAGGTAAAGGGTCACGAGGGTCATGCCCTCCAGTCCTGAAAAGGATATATGTACTCTGAGGTGAGATTTTGCTTTGGGGCTTATTTTTTGGAAGAAGGTTCCTGTGCCAGATGAGACTGGCAGTCATCTTAAGAAGCCCCTGACTTTGAAAACCCGGATGTTGGTGCTTCTGTCTCTGGTAATGATGCATGCATTGTCTATGGTCAGACAGTTGGAAGACTTGTCTATTGTTCTTTCTCTTTTTATTCCTGCTTGTAATTTCTGTTTGTATTTTCTCTAAAGTTTAGTGTGCTGACATCCCCTTGAACAAAGTGAATAATATATATGCTTGATTAAAGTAGATCGTTGACCCCTCAAAAGTTGCTTTCCTTTTAGAAAAGCAGATCTAAGAACCTGTACACTAGGCCCTCCTATGTATGCTGGGGCCCTCCCTTGCTGCTACATTTGCATATAACTTGAAACTTGTCTATTCTCCTCTTAGGTTAGCAACTCTACATGAAGGTCCTCAGAATCCTCTATATCCCACAATGGCTATTCTCTCAAAGACTCATGCATTGTTACAAAGAAATTTTCTGTTGTTTACATTTGCTACAAATCACATTCAGCCCCTTAGAGGTTCTCTTCTCTCCACTTCACTTTTTCATGTATGTCTTTATCCCATCACTTCCCAAGTATCACTCTGGTAACATCTTTCCTCCTTTTCTTTGACAACCTCCTTGCCACCTTAGAAACCTCCATGACTGTCTTGCCACAAGACTATTTCAGATGGGGCCTGACTGTGCTCTTCCAGTTCATTGATGACTTAACTTCCATTCTCTTCCTCCTTCTCTTCCTCCTTCTCCTAATCCTCCTGGTATACTTCTCCCCTTTCCAGCTAAATTTTATATATTGTCTTCCTCTATTAGAATATACTCCTTGAGGACAGGAACTGTATTGTTTGTGTTCCCATCTCCAGTGTCTGAAACCTAGCAAGTCCATACTAAAGCATCTATCTATCTAACCCACAACACCCAGGGTTTAAATTTGGCCTTTTCTCTGCTACAACAACTTTAGAAACCCCCAAAGGAGAAGAGTTTCCTCACATTGTGGGTCTTAATAGTGGCTGAATAATCATTGTTAGGTACATTGTAAATGAGATGCTTTTTCAGGTCCAGGCTGGACTCATAAGAATGCAGAGAGCACACATTGGGAGAGTGTTCCCATTGGTGTTTGAGTCAATGGCAATGCTCTCCCAGGGTGTGCTGCCAAAGCTGGCCCATGATCAGTGCGTCCTTATAGTTAGACTAGAGGTTCCTTCTAACTCTAAAATTATGACCAACAGTGAATGACATTTGGCTACAAAGAAACTAGGAGTTAGTCCTTTATACACGCAACCTTTGACAGAAGCTGGAGTTATGGGACCACCAAAAAACTATAAATATATATATGTATATATATGTGTGTGTGTGTGTGTGTGTATATGTATATATATATGTATATATGTATGTATCTGTATGTGTGTATGTGTATATAAAATATATATTATATATGTATATGTATGTATATATGTATATCTATACACACATATTTGCTCTCTCTTAATATAGATATCTATCTATCCATGTATACATAGATCTCTCCATAGAGGTATCTATCCATATTGATATATCTGTATGGATCGACATAGACATAGCTATATCTATCTACATGGATATACATATACCTATATCTGTCTATTTATCTAGAGAGAGAGAGAGAGAGAATGGAGGACTGAATGGCACAGAGGAATGCTTGTGGATAAAAATGTTTGTTGAGAGATTGGGTTCATTGCCTTGACTGTCTATGACTTACTTTTTCTCTCAGCCTTCAATGTAGGAATTTATCCAGAGCAGCTGAGTGTCCAGGATTCATCATAGTGGTTTGGGCTTACACAGTACTAGGGAAAGAATGCTAGATTTAAAGTCAGAGACCTGGGTTGGAGTCTTAGTTTTGCTATTTCTTACTTGTGTGACATTGATCAAATCACTTGACTTCTCTGGGATTCAGTTCTTCAGTTATAAAATGATGTGCTTGGATAAGATGGTCTGAAAGGTCCCTTCCAGCTCTAAGTCTACTATTCTATGACCCCCAGAAAATAGTGGGAAATTCCCATTGGGGATCCACCAGGTGTAGTGTGTCCGCTCAAGGACTTTTGTCCATAATTTTCATTATGTTCATGTTCCAGGTTGGGTGAACTACTCTCTCACACTAGTAATTTTGTCATATCTGCCACAGTTCTCCATCTTCTGTCTAGCAAGTGATCACCAACCCAGTATCTGAGGGAGAGGTTTTTTTGATTCCTTTCTATATTCCTCTCCTTACCCATCCTTCTAGGAAATTTAGAAAGTATCCACTATGCAAATAAACTCAACCACTATAGCTTTTGGATTGCCTTAACTGCTGAACTTCCTACCCAGCGTTATATACCTGCTTAGAGTATATAAGCAATCTGCAGGCACATTTCTGTGAACTCCTCATTATGGTATTCCTCAAAGCAATAGCACTTGACATCAGTTTGCATTCACTTCAGTACCAACAGTCTACTATAACTGAAAAGTCATTTCTGTAGCTCATTCTTACTATTACAAAACCCACTAAACCCATAGTCTGCCCTAGACTCAGTTTCAACTAAGCAAATGTATAAGATAGATACTTTAACAAATCACTCCAGACAAATCCCCAAAATACAACCCTTTTGTTTGAGAAATTCAAGACACAAAACCTGTCACTTGTTTTAGGCTACCTACCCCATTCAGGAACCTTGGGACACTTTTATACTCAATACTTCCCTATATACCAAGGCCTAATCTCCACTTGCAAGTGTGGGGTTCATATTGTTATAGAGAAGTTCACTGAAAGGATGAAAACAAAACCTGGATGCTTAGGTTCTAGAATGGATAAAGTAGGGGACTTAGAATCAGAAAGATGCGAGTTTGAATCCTGCCCCAGTACTGACCAGATGTCACACTTAGCAAGTTAATGTAATCTCTCTGGGACTCAGTTTCCTCATCTGTAATATGAAGGGGTTGGACTTGACAGTCTCTAAAATTCATTCCAGCTCTAAATGTTTGACTCTATGAATGTTAATTGCAAAGATATCCCAAATACAAATCTCTAGTCATTTTTAGTTTTAAATATGGAGAAGCCTCTGGCAAATCCCTGTCCCTACAAAATTCTGATCTTTACTTCTCTCTCACTGCTAGTTGAAAAGGGATATGACATTTAAAAAGATCAAGAGATACAATTTATGAGTAACAATTATTTTATTAATAAGGTTAGCATGTTTACTAATAAAAGGATGTCAGTGACTCTCTTGAATGCAAAAGACCCTTCATGGTGGTAGGCTCACAGTTTATATACTCTTGGAAGAGTAAATGTTCTTGAGGTGGCAATCAACTCTGATTGACTAACAAATAATGGGAGAACAAATATTACAATGGGAGGTTGGCTACATTAAAATAAGGTTCTTGGAGCAACTAAGTTTTGGTCAAAGAGACATCAAGTTTCATATCACCTGTCTGGTAAAAAGAGAGAATCCACATTTTCCCAGACTTGTCTGAGTAAATGCAAATGAGCAAGAAACCTTCCATTATCCTAAACTTAGAATTTCTTTTACTGCTTTGGCTAGATCTTAGCCTAAGTAAGTCTTTGAACAAGATTTCCTACACTGGTTTATTTCTGAATGAGGAAATAGATAAGGGGAAAAACTTTGGTCGCGATACAATAATTAGTTATTAAATACAAGAAAGAAAAAAATCAATGCTCTTAGGGGAAAGAGCAAAGTTTTTATTTCCTTCTCTCTCTCTAGCTTCCTGCTATACTTCCTACTCCTTCTTTAGTCAATAGTCAGTCAACAGAACTTATTACACCCTTAGTATGAATGTGCCAAGAAGGCTGTATTTGGGATAAAATGAAAAGCAAAAAATACATCTTCCAGTGTCAAGGAGATAGAGCTCTGTAATAAGACCATCAAGTCTACAAAATTTTTCAGGCAAAGTGAAGGTGGCTTGATTGATTTAATGATACCCTTCAAAGAGCGGAGGAACTAACAGGAACAAATTCAACACTGGATCTGAATATTACCGATAATGAAAAACTGGTTGCTGGTGTGGAAGTGATGGGAATCTTGGGATGTAATGATGACTTCCTCTTAGAAGGAAAACAGAATAGTCAGACTTAGAGATAAGAGATTTCAAAGAGTTCAGAGGGAAAATAGGTAGGATCCCACGTATGAAAATTTTATTAGGCAAGTCAATCTGCTTTGGGAGTTGGAGGAGAGGGAAGGCTTTCAAGAATGAAGTTCTGAAAACACAAAAATAAACAAAGAAGAAAGGAAAAGCAGACTAGAGAAACTGATTTGGAAGCACAGGGACCTCAGTTATTTATGAGTTACATAAAGAACATAAATCTAAGAGCTATTTACAGAGGATAAATAACAGAAGTATATCACGGTCTTACAACAATATTAGAAAAAGCTGAGGTTGTCACACAAGTTACAGACAAGAAACTTTGGGTTGATTTTGTATAAAGCTCTAATGAGGAAAAGAAGAGTGAAATGAGGATTGAGACCACTGTGAGAGGGAGGTGAAGTGATGATGGTTGGAGATGATGGGCAGAGAAAAGACAAGGCTACTTGGTTTGGAGAATGACAGAGGAGCTAGAAAGGACAAAAATAGCTAACGGGGAACGGACACCCAAGATAGACAACAGAGGAAATAGTGAGAGAGCACTGTCTTGTTCTTGGCGAATTCCAGCAAGCAGGGGAATGCATCCTAGAGTACTGAGAAAGCTGGCAGATGTGATTACCAGGGATCTTTAAAGAGCATGGAGAACAGGAAGGGTGTTGCAGGACAAGACAAAGACAAATATCATTCTAATTTTTTTTTAAAGGGAAGATAATTACATTTACAAACTCGTAAGCTTGACTTCTATTCCTGGCGAAATCATAGAACCAAAAGTCTTAGTAAAGCTCAGATCTAACTATCTTTGGGATGCCCTAAATTATTAAAAAGGTGGTAGAAAAAGATACATTGATTACAATGATAAGAAGGTTTCATCTGAACAGGTCATGTAGTAAGCAACGCCGGGAAAATAACATACATAGTCATTACAACTCAATTCAGGAAATATTTATTAAGCACTTACTATTTTCCAGGCACTGTAATAAGCATTGGGGATTAAAAAAAGAGACAAAAGATATTACTTTCCTTCAAGGAGCTTACAGGTCTAATGGGGAGGACAATAGGATAAATAGGAAATAATTTTTATATAATTTATTTATTTTTCAGTTTTCAACATTCATTTACACAAGAATATGTATTCAAAATTTCTCCCCATCTCTCCCTGCCTCCACCCTCGGACAGCATACACTCATCTAACCCTTCCTCTGGTATGTCCTCCCTTTTATTAATCCCCCCTTCTTCAATCCCCTTCCCCTCTAATTTCCCTTAGGGCAAAATAGATTTCTGTACCCCATTACCTGTACATCTTATTTCCCAGTTGTATGCAAAAACAATTTTTAACATTCATTATTAAAGTTTTGGGTTCCATATTCTCTCTCTTCTTCCCTTTCCACCCAGCCTCATTGAGAAAGCAAGCAATTCAGTATAGGTCATACAAGTGTAATCATGCAAAACACTGCCATAATAGTTTTGTTGCAAAAGACTAACCACATTTCCCTCTGTCCTATCCTGCCCTGTTTATTCCATTCTCTCCCTTGACCTATCCTCCCACGAGTGTTTGCTTCTGGTTATCTCTTTCTTCAATTTGTTGTTCCTTCTATTATCTTTCCTCTCCTATCCCCTTCCCCCTACTTTCTTGCAGGGCAAAATAGATTTCCATATCCAATTGGGTTAAGTGTAATTCCCTCTAAGCAAAATCCCATGAGAGTAAGGCACACTTAGTCCTTTTCATCTCCCCCCAACTTCCCCTCCATTGTAAAAGCTCTTTCTTGCCTAATCTTTCATGAGATAATTTGCTACATTCTACCTCTCCCTTCCATTTACTCCTAGTATGTTCCACTCAACAGTAAATATTATTTTTAAGGTATTCTTCCTTCATATTCAGCTTCATATTCCTTCATATTCTTCCCTTCATATTCACCCTATGTCCTCTGTCTCTCTATCTATTTATCTCTCTACCCTCACACACATACACCCATGTACATATACATACCTACACATAATATACACACACATACATACATGCACATACATTCCCTCTAACTACCCTAATACTGAAAAAAGTCATGAGTTACAAATATCATCTTTTCATGTAGGAATGTAAACAGCTCAACTTTAATAAATCCCTTCTGGCTTCTCTTTCCTGTTTACCTTTTCATGCTTCTCTTGATTCTTGTGTTTGAAAGTCAAATTTTCTATTCAGCTCTGGTCTTTTCAGCAAGAATGCTTGGAAGTCCTCTATTTCATTGAAATTCCATTTTTTCCCCTGAAGAATATTATACTCAGTTTTGCTGGGCAGGTGATTTTTGGTTTTAATTCTATCTCTTTGACCTCTGGAATATTGTATTCTAAGCTCATTGATCCTTTAATATAGAAGCTGCTAAATTCTGTGTTATTCTGATTGTATTTCCATAATATTTGAATTATTTCTTTCTGACTGCTTGTAATAGTTTCTCCTTGACCTGGGAACTTTGAATTTGGCTACATTATTCCTAGGAGTTTTATTTTTGGGGTCTCTTTTAGGAGGTGATTGGTGAATTCTTTCCATTTCTATTTTACCTTCTGGTTCTAGACTATCAGAGCAGTTTTCCTTGATAATTTCTTGGAAAATGCTGTCTAGGCTCTTTTTTAAAATTCTGGTTTTCACATAAACCAATAATTTTTAAATTATCTCTCCTGGATCTGTTTTCCAGGTCAGTTGTTTTTCCAACAAGATATGTCACATTGTATTCTTTTTTTCCCCATTCTTTTCGTTTTGTTTTATAATTTCTTGATTTCTCATAAAGTCATCTGCTCCATTCTAATTTTTAAAGAACTATTTTCTTCAGTGAACTTTTGGACCTCCTTTTCCGTTTGGCCTGTTCTGCTTTTTAAGCATTCTTTCCTCATTGGCTTTTTGGACCGATTTTGTCATTTGGGTTAGTCTATTTTTAAAGGTGTTATTTTCTTTAGCAATTTTTTGGTTCTCCTTTAGTAAGCTGTTGTCTCATTTTTCATGGTTTTCTTACATTGCTCTCACTTCTCTTCCAAATTTTTCCTCCACCTCTCTTACTTGACTTTCAAAATCCTTTCTGAGCTCCACCATAGCCTGAGACCATTGCATATTTTTTGGAGGCTTTGGATGTAGGAGCTATCTTATTCCAGTTTTATGCTTTGGTCTTCCTCTGATGGTATGCTTTGCTCTTTTCCATCTGAAAAGATGGAAGAAAATACCTTTTCACCAAGAAAGTAACCTTCTATAGTGTTATTTTTTCCTTTTTTGGGGCGTTTTCCCTGCCAATTACTTGACTTTTGAGTCCTTTATCAAGTGGAGGATATAATACCCTAGGCTTCAGAGGTTTTGTGCCACTATTCTCTGAGTTATCTCTAGAGAGCTGTAAGTTCTTAGTTCCTCCAAAGTGGCATAGTCAAGGAGAGGTGTTAACTCCTCTCCTGGTCTGTCCTCTGTTCTGTGAGCAACCAAAAGCACTCTTTTCTGCCATGGAACTATGAATAGGATTCCCTCTCCACTGCTGCCACCAATTCCACCACGCCAGCACTCCTTCTCACCCCAGGACCACCACTCAGGACTAAGACCCAGATCACTCAGGGGCTATAGGTGGAGAGCACCAGAAGTGGCTGCTGATGTAGCAGTGGCTGTGGCTGTCCGGGGCTTGGGGCCGAACTATGGTCCCTTCTCACCAAGGTGAAAGAACTTTCTCATTGAATTTTGAAGCTGTTTTTTGGTTTGTAGGTTGAGAAATCTGGAAACTCGCAGCAGCTGCCTATGATTCAGTGCCCTGAAGCCCATGCTGGACTTTACTCCATGCCCAGTGTGATAGACCTTTCCTGTCATCCTTCTAGGCTTTTCTGAGCTGGATTTCTATTTCACTTGTCATTTTGTGGCTTCTTCTACTCTAGAATTTGTTTAGAGATACTTTTTTTACAGGTATTTTAAGGGCTTTTGGGGGGAGAGCTCTAGAAGATCCATTCTTCTACTCTGCCATCTTCTAAATAGGAAATAATCAACAGAAAGAAAGCATTGGAATTAAGAGAGGTTAGGAAAGGTTTCCTGTAGGAGGAAGGATTTTAGTTGGAACTTTAAAGGAAGCCAGGGAGGTCAATATTTCAACTCAATGGAGGATGAAGAGCAATCTGGGCATACAGGAAAACCAGAGTGAATACCTGGAGCTGAGAGATGGAGTGTCTTGTTTGTGTTGTAGCCATGAGGTCAGTTACTAGATGAAAGAGTATACGTTGGGGAGTAAAGTGTAAGAAGAATAGAAAGGTAGGGGGTGTTAGGTTATGATGGGCTGTGAATGGCAAACAGAGTACAGGAAGCCCCTGTAGTCTATTGAGTAGGGGTGGTGGTGGTGGTGGTGACATGATCACACTTGTGTTTTAGGAAAATCACTTTAGTGGCTGAATAGAGAATGGATTGGAGTGTGGAGAGACTTGAGGCGGGCAGATTCACCAACAGCATGTAACAGTTATCATTTCAGGTCATGAGTTTTACTATTTTGTTCCTTTCTTGCATTTCATCTCCTCTGAACCTCTGGGTGTCTCATGTGATATTCTTCTTACATTGCAGATGAAATGTTATAGTATCTACTTGGTGGGTATCTATAGGTAATTTCATCTTTGCCCCCTGTTTTTAGATTAAAGTTCTTTTGTTTAGATTTGTAAGACTCCAAGTAAGCCCAGTTCTGTCAGCTTTTGGTAGATGCACTTCATCTCTGTCCTGAAGCCTACCATTTCCTTATTTTAAGCCAAAAGCCCAGATGCCATTCTCAGATACCATCTCTTCATTAGCCAGATTTTCATTTCCCAAATTTGCTTTTCTCTTCTGAATTCTTTGCTTTTGGTGAGCAGTAGTGATGAAAACACTTTTGCTTCTATGACTTTTAGTTTTTTCATCCAAGACAGTGTAGTCTTTAGCACTATTACCTAGATTGTTTCTGAAGGTACTAGTTTTGTCCAGAAGAATCATAGGAAGTAGGTAGAAATTAGGGGTATATTGATAAATGTTCAACAACCGGCTCTCTTGGAAAATAGGTATACCTGGCATAATTTTAATCTGAATTATTAACTTTCTTTGACACTTTCAATCTAGATAATCAACAGAACAATTGATCAAGTTCTGATTTGTAGTGGTTGTGTGTTTCTAATGTGCAAATGCTTACTCTGAAAATTTAAGAATCAATTATCACTAGTAAGTCCAAACTGGCTCCAACACATTGCTGGTAATGGTGATCCATTTAGATAAGATTATTCCTTGTGAGGTTCTCTTTCACTTCTTAGATAATACACCCAGAAAAATAATAGATTTCTCATTTGTTTTTATCAGGTCAAGAAATAACTGCCTCAGTATCCCTCTTCAAGGAATGATTAGCCACCAATCCAGCAGCACTAGCCTCCTTGCTATTTTAGTCCATCTCCCAGATCTGGGCATTTCTACTGCTTATCTTCCATACCTGGAATGCTCTCCCTCCTCATCTTGCACCTTGGCTTCCTAGATTTCTTTTAAGTCTAAGCTTGAATTTCATTACCTACAGGAGGCCTTTCCCCACCGTTCTTAATTCTAGTGTCTTCTATCTTTCCTGGTTATATGGTTTATAGCTTGTTGTCTTCCCCCGCATTAGATTGTGAATTCCTTGAGGGCAAAACTTGTCTTTTGTCTCTTTTTGTATCCCCAGCATTTAACATGGTACCTGGATCATAGTAGATGCGTATTTACTATCAGACTGACTCTTCTTCCTCTAAACTTTACAAGATGGGCTGTCACCTGATGGAACTTGCCAGACAAGCCTCTGTTCCCCCTTCAGAACATCCAGCTTTCCTCTTTTTAGAAAGAGCCTTAAATTTACTTTGGGTCTATTTTTCAGTGGTCTTGTGCCTTCCCTTCCTCCTCAGGGTGTTATTTACCCAGTCTTCCTCCTCTTAATACAGATGAGGATATTTAGGTATGGTTTGGAATAGGTGGTCCCTGAAGTCCCTCCCATCTTTGCCAAAATAGTCAAAATTGGTACCTGATTAATACAAAAATGGTGATATCATAAGCAAATTAGGAAAGCATGGAAAAATTTACCTGTCAGATTTGTTGATAGAGGACGATTTTATGACCAAACAAAACAACTTAGCATGATAGTGACTTGTTTCAAAGTTTTGTTTTTTAGCATATCAGAAACTCCTGCAGGTCTGACAAAGATGCTTTGGTTTTGAGTTTTTGTTTCTCTTATGTCAAATTTTTAAAAATTGATATTATATTTTCCCCCAATTACATATAAAAACAATTTTTAACATTCTTTACCCCTCAAAATTTGAGTTCCAAATTCTCTCCCTCTCCTCCCCATTGAGGAGGCAAGCAATTTGCCTATGTAAAATTTATTACGAACTCTAAAAAGCCCAAATAATATGTCTCAGATCATGGTTTCCTATACAATCTTCTTTTTGGTTGTCATTTTAAAAATATTGAAATGTTTGCTGATGATTGTTAAATTGAAAGAAAAAATTCTAAGAAGACTGTGAATATGAGTTTAGAAAAAAAACTGTCATGAGAACCCTTGCATGGCTCAGTTTTGAGAGAGTATAGTCCAGTAGAGTGAAACTGAATTAGAAACTTACTTAAGGATTCCTGTGGGCAAGTATTGATTTAGAAAACCACTTATTAACATTATCTATGTTTCGTTTCATTTCATTTTTATTTATTAAAAAACATTTCCCAATTCAATTTTAATCTCATTCAGGCTACACTTGAGAATCAAAGCCTAGGGACTTTGTGTTTGACATCTCTGTTGCAGACCACAAAGTGACAATTTTTTTTTGACCACAGCAACTGTTGGAAATTATCTACTAAAACATGAAGAGATGCTATCGGTGTTGATGAAGGGCTACTCACACCAATGAAATCAGGGATCCTTGAAGAAAGTATAGTGAAAACTACTGAATTGGAGGAGAATAAAGTTCTTGGGGCATTTTGATGACAACTTACATAAGGGAGTGCTCTGAAGAGGAAAATTAATTGATGATTGAAAGGAAGCCTGAGGTATCTGTGGGTTGTGAGAAAATTTCAACATTTTTTAGAATTTTATTTCTAGAAGATAATACATGGGTGTTGCCTTAATTAGGGCCAGACCATGCTAGGATAGTCCTCTTCTTTCCCCTTCACGCCTCTACCAAATCTAACCACAATAGAGAGGAGCAGAGAGGGGAGAGGGAAGGCAGGGAAAGGTTTGGAGAAAGTTCAAAAGACCTATTCAGATAATTATGGAGAAGCTTCTTCTTGGTTTTAAAGTAGTAAAATCAAATTAAAAGCCTCCAAAAAGGAGTGTGATGGCAACTGGTCTGAGCCCATCCTACCCCTCTCCAATTCCAAGAAGGATAGAAACCAGTATTTATTATGTGCGAGGCACCATGGTAAGTACTTTATAAATATTATCTCATTGGATCTTCACAACAAATCTGAGAGGTAGGTATTGTTACTATCTCCATTTTACAGTTAAGGATATTAAGAGAAGTTAAGGGACTTGTCCAGGGTCACATAGCTATTATGTGTATGAGCTCAAATTCAAACTCAGATCCTTTCACTGAAAATCTGATCCTCTATCTAATGTGCTTTATAGATGTTATTGTGTAAAACACAACTACCTTTATATATATTAATAAATTGCTCACCAGTCAGGAGTGTTTGAATTCACATTAAATACCTCCATGTCGATAAAGAGACACAATGCAATTCAACAGGCATCATATTAGGTACTTGGAATTCAAAGACAAAAAGTCCCTGCCTTCACAGTGCTTATATTCTCCTAGGATTAAACATGCCAATACATATGAAACAGTATAGGGAATGAAGCTGGCCAAGTACGGCAAAGTGCTGTATTTGAAGTTGGAAAAAAAGCATTAATAATTTGATTGGGTGGTGGGGAGAAAATCAGAGATGACTTCATAGAATTGTTGGTATTTAGGCTGAGCCTGAAAGGCAGAGACCTGATATGGTGATGGGTACAAAACAGGGTTAGGGGAATTGAGGCCAAGGTAGAGATGTAGGTCTCTTCAGGTTTTCATTCCTTACCAGTATAATCCTTTAAATGCCAGGGCAGCAGAGAGCCTGAGGTGGTGGGAGATGCAGCTTTCTCTCTTAATAACAGTGGCCCCTGACCTACCTGAGTCATGGTGAGAAGAGAGCCCTAAGTAGGGCAGGAAGAGCAGGGCTCTGCCTCAGTGTCCCAGATTTAGAAGGGGTGCTGACACTATTGGCAAGAATAATTAGGAGGGATGCACTGCTATCTGGCATTGAATCGAAGGAGTTCAAAGATAAAATGAATGACCTGCTATTTATCAAAATATTTATAGCAACACCTTCTGTAGTAGTAAAGAACTAGAAATAAAGTAGATGCTCATCAGCTAGAAAATGGCGAAACAATTTGTGGTACATAGTGTAAAGAACATTATGTTCTTATAAAAATATGATACACACAAGCAAGGAAAGACTTATGTGAACTGATGCAAATTAAAGTATAATCAAGAGCATAATATGCACAATGACAACAACAAAGTAAATTTTTTAAAAAGCAATTAAATTGAAATTGAATGTTATGAAATTGAGATAACCAAGCTTGGTTTCAAAGAAGAGGTATGAGAAGATTCCCTCCACACCTTTCCTTTCAGAGGTTAGTAAATATAGGTGTAGAGCACTACAATGTTAAACTGTTGATTAGATTTTGCTGAATTGCTTTCCCCCTGTATTTTTTTATTCTTTGTTTTAATAGATCATTTACTGGAAGGGTGTAATGGCAATTTAAATAGGAAGATCTTTCTCATTCATAAATATACTCATGTGACCTGCCTGGGTCACATGGAAGCCTGAGTCACATGAGTCTGCGATATATTGAGCCTGTAGTGGGAGGAATTTGCTGAAGGGTGGAACAGGAAGGGTCAGATAGAAAGAGGCAGATCTAGAGCAGAGCTGAGAGGAGATTGGTCACAGTCTAGTCAGAGCTAGAAAGGATGCGGGCAAGCAGTTAACTGACTAGTGTGAGTGCCAGAGCTTGTTTGTGATTTTATTTAATGGAGCTGGTGTGTGGGAAGCTTAGCAGGCAGAAGGCTCCAGGATTGTGTTGTTCTCTGCATTGTTGTTGTGCATAGATTTTTGTTACTATAATAGATTTGGCTTTCTGGTGTCTGAATAAATTTTTGGTTTTGTCTTCCATGTGTGGGGTCTGTTGTATTCACGATTCAGAATTACACTAGAATATTCAAGGTTACTGTAGGCGCTGGGAATATTGCATTGGCACTACAGAGGTGAAGAGGGAGAAAGGAGAGTTATATTAAGAAATAAAGGTACTGTAAAAAAAACCAATAAGCTTTTAAAACTTTAAATAAAATAGGTAGGGTCAGTTGGATTTGTTTTTCTATTTCATAGAAAAATGACCAGTGTGAGGAAAGAATTACTAGGAACTAAATTTTGAATTGATGTTAAAGTTATGCTTTTTTGTAGAATATTATAGCATGTTTTCTTTTTTCTTTGAATTTTTATTTTTTTCCCAGTTACACATAAAAACAATTTTAAGATTCTTTTTAAAAAAATATGACTTCCAAATTCTTTCCCTCTCTCCATCCCTTTCCTCTCCTCTCCCTGAGATAAAACCAATTTGATACAGGTTATACATGTGCAATCATGCAAAACATATTTCTGTGTTAGTAAAGTTATGAGAGAAAATAGACCCCTCCCCTGAAAAATTCAACTCAAAAAAAGTAAAAAGTAGTATGCTTTCATCTGCATTTAGACTCCATCAGTTCTTTCTGTGGAGGTGAATATGATTTTTCATCATGAGTCCTTTGGAATTGTCTTGGATCACTGTGTTGCTAAGAATAGATAAGTCATTCACAGCTGAACATTGTGCAATATTGCTATTTATATGTACAATGTTCTCCTGGTTCTGTTCACTTTACTTTGCATCAGTTCATATAAGACTAAATCAGCCTGCTTGTCATTTCTTACAGCACAATATTTCATCACAATCATATACCACTTGTTCAACCATTCCCCAATTGATGGACATCTCAGTTTCCAATTTTTTGCCATCATAAAAAAAGATCTGTATAGCAGATTTTTCTTAATACTTACATCATAACTGAGTATAATGTAAATATCTGTATATTCAGCTTGGTCTTCCAGAAGACACTGTGTGTTTGTGTCACTTGTTACTGGGCAAAACAGTTCCTGGTTATTTTTTGTATACATGGTAATGGCAGCTCAGAGGACTGTGTAGTGAGGTCAACCTTGAAACCCAATTTCTGTGAGGGAAATCTGAATAGGACACTGACTGACAAGAGGAGGCAGGGGTTGAATTACCTCTCCAAAGATAGTTCTGCACAGTTTCCATTCCATAAACTATGACATTTAGTAGAATTTTAAGTCATCCCTTTGTCCCTCACCTCCCACCCTTTCCCTAAGTGGAAGTACTAAGGAAAGTGTTCAGCTAACCCCCTTGCCCTTCTCTTACCTAGTGATATTCCAAGAATCCAGTGGATTGGGAGAAAGAACCCCGCAGAGTAATTGTGGAGGAGACAGTTGGTGGGGAAGTGAAATTTTGCTGATGGCTAAGCTCACTTCCATGACTCCAGAAGCAGGGTCTTTTATTTGATATTGTGTTAGAATAGGAAGTTTCCATCAAAATAAAATCTCTGCCTTGAGATTTATAACATACTTTCCTTACAATAAAACTGTGAGGTACTTTACCAAGAATTATCCCCATTTTACAGATAGGGAAACAGTTTTAAAGGGTTTTAGCAGCTTGCCCAGAATTACATAATTGGCAAGGGTCAAAGCCATGACTCAAACCCAGGTCTTCTGACTCTAAGACCAGGGTTCTTTTCTACACCACACCGCTCTACAAGCCTGTCTTAAGCCTCTGACAGCTGACAGTGTTTCTTCTCTATTCACTTTTTTTTTTCTGGTGTGAAAATGACTCTTACAACAAAAGTGTCAGTAAGTATACGAGACCATAATTAAAGCTTTATTTGTTCCAAAATATATAAATATATGTACAAATTATTTATATACAAAACATCACATACTACCTTGTTCTATAATCCAACCACCATACCCCACCCATCCCCCCAATCACCTTGTCCCTTTCTTGCTTTTTTTGGCCTTGGAAAAGAGCCAAAGGCTTAGACAATTATTCTAGTACACTGAACAGCCTAAAAGAGGTATGGTGCCTCCCGGAGGGCCAAGCCAACTATTGACGTATCATGTAGGTGCTGAGAAAAATCTGCTCTAATACTCTACAAAAGGTACAACTTTAAAACCAGTTTCAAAAATTCCTTTTTCAAATTGGTCATTTTTCTATGACATAAAAATACAAGTCCTACAAACTAATGCTAAAAGATAGTTTAGCTTTAACATAGTTAAATATTCTCCCACCTCACCCCACTATATTACTAAGTCTTTTCTCCCAGAAATAAATAAGAAACCCAGACCACCTTTGTTTTGAAATAAAATCATTTATATAAAAAAAAACTACCTAGGTTTTGAATTCCCTCTAATTTGACAAAACCCTGCAGATGGAAACAAAGTGAAGTGTGACCCATTTCCCTGGGATGATTTTTTCATGTAGATCCATATTAAACTGACATTTGGGAGGTAAATATTTTGAACGTGTGTGCTCAACTGCTGAAACTTGTCCAAATTTTAAGATGGTCTGACAGTGTTCTAACATGAAGGTCTGGATGGATTTCAGAAATAGATTGACTGGTAATCATATCTACAAAATGGCTGGTGTATTTCAGTGTGAGCTTGATTTGGGCTTTGTACCATGACCAAAAATCACAATTGAACATGTCATTGGTTTCATTGGGGCTGCCATATATAAGCTTGCTTCGGAAATGGAATTTGCATGTAATTGGAAGTGCAGAGGGACAGTTTGGCTGCCTGTAAATTACTTGGGGTTATGTCGTCCAAGGCGCTTTTTGATAAAGATTGAGATCAGTTGCTGGGGGCGTTGCTGATATTCTAGAAGGACTTCATGGGGTGAGTTGATCTGGTCACATTCCAGTCTATTGAGAAGGGTAACACAGACAACAGCAGCTAGAAAATGAAACACAAAACAAAACACAAGCATTGGTATTAGCATGTCACCCTTTGTATATTAAGATGATTTGCATCTCTTATACTAGGCTATATATGTGGAGTTGTTTTTCTTGCACTGGTGCAGAATAGTCATGCAGTGTAGAATATATTTTGTACTTTCATAGTGGCTCATGTAAGGAAGTCTCAAAACAACCTGTAATAAGTGTAATATAACTATTGCCCAATCTCCTTTTATATAATACTTGATTAAAATGAGGAAAAGCAAAGCAAAATGTACTCTCATATATCTGAAGCATCCACCAGGGAGGCAAAGTATTTGATTTTGCTGTTTAAGGAAGAACTCAAAGTGAGAAGGTCAATGCTTTGGTGCAGTGCAGAACCTTATATTGTCAACATTAGGGCCGATTACTGATTGGATTTAATAGAGTCACTGAGGAGAAATGGGTGATAACCATCTTTTAGGAACTGACAATTTAATGACAATACGACTGTCTATACATTATTGCTAAAAAACAAACAAACAAACCTAAAAAAACAAAAAAATCCAACAACAAAAACCCATTAAATGCAAATAACTGAACCTACCAACCATTACTTCCTGAAATTCAACAAGGAAGAGAAAGATTAGATTTTTTATTTTTCTTCTTAAAGCATCCATCTTAGATTTGGGGAGAAGTATAGTTGTAACTAGGAATGGGGAGCTAAGGTTTTGTCCATCTAGAGGGACCCAGAGACTGCTGTACCCATACCTTGCTAGGAGCAGGAGTAAGAGAAGATCTGGGAGAAAACAAAAGAGAGGGTTGTGGGATGGAGGAGGAGATAACAGGATCATAGATTTTTTCACCTGAAAAAGATCTTACAGATCATCGAGTTCCATTCTCTCATTTTACAGATATAGAAACCAAAGTCCAGAGAAATTAAGTGACTTGTCCAAAATCACACAGCTAGTAAGTATCTGAGGCAGAATTTGAATCCAGTTCTTCTGACTCCAGGTTCATTACCCTATCCATTATATGATGGTGCCTCATCAAACCTATAGCACTCAATGGTCACTAGTAGCTTCCCCTCCAACTATAAACCAACTCTGGTCCTGCTTTGCTTCTGAGATCCAAAGGTATGAGTGCATTCAGTGTGGTTTCTTGTGTGACTGTACGTACAGCTGGTCATCCCTCTGTATGCATTGCTCCCCTACCTGAAATATTTTTCCCTAAGGTAAAAAGCAAAACAAAACAAAATAAATCTAGTTATACTTCTGCAGAAGAGACAGTGACCTGCAAAGGCCAGGATGAGAGCAATTTTCAAAATTTACAGAGAAGAATCCTAGACCCCTCCATGGGTTGTCTATCTCCCAATACTCCTCCCATAGAGATACTGTTCGGAAGCTACTTCCCTGGGCCATTGTTAGTCAGAATAAGAAGTAATGAAAACATTCAACCAGGGTGGAATTGACTAGTCCACCATTTAGGGTCCTATTTGTTTCAAACTCACTCATTTGTGAAGTTAGCTGGCAGAGCAAAGGCAGAACCAAGACATTCTCAGGTTAATGATCACCCAGTCTGTGAAGCCCACAGGTGCCCATTGGGAAAGAGGAAGTGTTGACAGTATCCCCGCTAATCCTTTCCTTTTGGCAGATAGATAAAAGTATATTCACTCCATGGCCTTGTCACACCACAAAATGAGAGCAGAACCAAGTTTTCCTGAATGTCTTTTTTGATTATTTCAAGGACAAGACTAAAAAGTCCAAAGAAGACAATTCATAGCCATTTCAGTGGTATTTTTCTGGCCTTGGAGACCCCCATTAGTGAGCAATGTATAATAATCCTGTCACATAAGATTACAATTTCCAAGAGCAATTAAAAGACATTAATTACACACAACAATTTTTAGAAAATTAAACCTGACAGCTTTGTTACTTTAGGCATGGATGCCTACATTAAGGATCCCAGCTATCAAAATGTCACTGAGAAAGTAAGCCAGTCCACTGACCTGAAGTTAGTGTAGCATGGAACTCAAGAGAGTTCATCCTGGTCCAGGGACACACAGATACATGCAAAGTTGGCAAACATGCAGAGATTCTACTACAGAGCCAATCATCTGAGTCCTGTTGGATTCATAACAAAAGTGACACTCCCCTTCCTAACTGCCAGCCTTTTCCTTGACTGTGTCTCATGCTTGCAATGCTTTTCCTCTAACCTTCTGACTTTGTTGGTTACTTATAGTACTCAGTTCAAATTTTCATACTCCTACCCTCTCCAACAGGGCCTTTCCTTTGCTAGTATCTGCAATTTTCCCTGTTTGTATCTTGAATGTATGGCAGCTAGGTGGCACAGTGAATAGAGTGCCAGGCCTGGAGTCAGGAAGACCTGAGTTCAAATCTTTTCTGAGACATTGCTTGTGTGACCCTAGGCAAGTCACATCACTCTGTTTACCTAATCTGTAAAATGAGCTGGAGAAGAAAATGGAAAAGCACTCTAGTACCTTGCCAAGAAAACTCCAAATGGGGACAAGGACAGTCAGACGCTGCTTAACAACAACAAAATCTTGAATGTATGTAGCTGTTTCTGTGCTGTCATCTTCATTGCACTGGGAGCTCTGTGAGGGCAGAGACTGAGTTTTTTACCCTTTGTATTTCCAGAACTTAGCACAGTGCCTGCCACATAGTAGGTGCTTAACTGGGTATAATATAGCACAAGAGTGTCTTCATGGGCAATTTGATTTTCCTTAGTTGTTAGTGTCCACTCACTTCTCTAATTCTCCTGTACACACACATACATACCCACACACACATACACATCTAGATATCTAGATGAAATATAAACTTGAGGACAGGAATTGTTTTTTTAAATTTTGTCTTTGTATTCCCAAACAATTGGCCCTGTAATTCCAATTGGGAAATACATAATAGATGCTTGTTAGATTGGATTTGGTATTTTCAGCCTTGAGGCCTTCCTCATCATCACATACTTTTTGTGGGTTTGGGCATGTGGTTTCATTGGTGTGAGGGACTCCCTCATGTTAAAGAGGCACCTGTTCTTCAGCTGGGAAAGTCCGGGGCTCTCACTGAGACATTAGGTGACTTGACTGGTCATACTGACAGCAAGTCCTGTAGCAGGACTTGAATCTGGATTTTCCTGAATCTAAAATCAGCTCACTACTCACTGTACTGTACTGCTTCTCTGCTTTCTTCCTATTACCATTGTTTAGTGTCTGTCCTGCTGTCCATCCCCTCCTTTATCTAAAGGAGGGAAGGAAAAGGAATTAGCATTTATATAGTACTGGAAACTGTGCTGGGCACTTTACAAATATCTCATTTGATCATCACAACCACCCTGGAAGGTAGGTGCTGTTATTATTCCAATTTTACAGTTGAGGAAATTGAAATAGAGGTTGAATGCTTGTCCCAAGATCACACAGCTAATAAGTATCTGAAGCTGGATTTGAACTCAGGTTTTCCTGACTCCAGGTCCAGCTTTCTATCCGATGTGCCACTTACTGCCTCAAAACAGGAAAAGTTCTTTTATTACTGGTCTTTCATGCTGGGAGATCCATCAGGTTAGCCATTAGAACAAATAAGCTTCAGTCAAGGGTTACTTTTTCCCAGGCATTTGCATTTGAAGCCTGTTATCCATATGTGCAGAATAAATAAGGCTATGTGGCTAAAGAAATTTTAGGCAGGTGAAAAGGATTGGTTTTTGTTTGTTTGTTCTTATTTTTGTTTTTTTAGAAGGGAGGTATGACCAGGAATGCAGGGCTGGTTCAATATTAGGAAAACTATTAGCATTATCAATCATATCGACAATAAAACTAACAAAAACCACAGGATTCTCTCAATAGATGCAGAAAAAGCTTTTGACAGAATACAGCACCCATTCCTAGTAAAAATGCTGGAGAACACAGGAATAAAGGGAACTTTCCATAAAATAATAAAGAGATCTACCTAAAACCTTCAGCAAGCATTATATGCGATGGAGATAAGCTAGATGCATTTCCAATAAGACCAGGGGTGAAACAAGGATGTCCATTACGACCACTATTATTCAATATGGTACTAGAAATGTTAGCTGTAGCAATTAGATGAGATAAAGAAACTGAAGGAATAAGAATAGGCAAAGAAGAAACTAAGTTATCACTCTTTGCACATGATATACTTAGAGAATCCCAGAGATTCAAGTAAAAAATTATCTGAAATAATAAACAACTTTGGCAAAGTTGAAGGTTACAAAATAAACTGACACAAATCTTCTGTATTCCTATATGTTAGTAACAAAGTCCAACAGCAAGAGATAGAGAAATCCCATTTAAAGCTAGCGTAGACACTATAAAATATTTGGGAGTTTACTTGCCAAAACAAACCCAGAGACTATATGAACACAATTATATGACACTTATATGCACAAATAAAGTCAGATCTAAGTAAGTGGAAAAACATCAGTTGCTCATGGGTAGGCTGAGCCAATATAATAAAAATGACAATTCTACCTAAATTAATTTACTTGTTTAGTGCCATACCAATTAAACTATCAGATAATTATTTTCTAGAGCTGGATAAAATAATATCACAATTCATCTGGAAGAACAAAAGTTCCAGAATATCAAAGGGACAAATGAAAAAAATGCTAAGGAAGGTGGCCTCGTGTTACAAGATCTCAAATTGTATTATAAAGTAGCAATTATCAAAACCACTTGGTACTGGCTAAGAAACAGAAGGGTAGACAAGTGGAATAAGCTAGGTACCCAAGACACAGAAGGCAATAAATATAGCACTCTCCTGTTCGATAAACCCAAGGACCTCAGCTTCCGAGATAAGAACTCACTATTTGACAAAAATTGCTGGGAAAACTGGATAGCAGTGTGGTGGAAACTAGGCATAGACCCATGCCTGACACCATACACAAGAATAAAGTCCAAATGGGTATACAATCTAGGTATAAAGATTTATACCATGGACACACTGGAGAAGCAAGGAATAGTGTATTTATCAGATTTATGGTGAAGGGAAGAATTTTTGACTAAAAAAGAGATAGGAAGCATTATGAAGTGCAAGATGGATAATTTTCATTACATTAAACTGAAAAGTTTTTGCACAACCAAACGCAAAGCAACCAAAATTCAGAGGGATGTAGTATATTGGGAAAGAATTTTTACAGCTCATCTTGAGGATAAAGGCCTCATTTCTAGAATATATAGAGAACTGAGTCAACAATACAAGTCATTCCCTAACTGATAAATGGCCAAAGGACATGAACAGGCAATTTTTAGAGGAAGAAATTAAAGATATCTAAAGTCATATGAAAAAATGCTCTAAATCACTTTTGATTAAAGAGATGCAAATCAAAACAACTCTGAGGTAACAACCACATCACATCTATTAGGTTGGCAAACATGACAGAACAGGAAAATGATAAATGTTGGAGAGGATGTGGGAGAGTTGGAACATTAATTCATTGTTGGTGGAGCTGTGAGCTCATCCAACTATTCTGGAGAGTGGTTTGGAACTATGCCCAAAGGGCTACAAAAATGTGCATACCCTTTGACCCAGCAATATCACTTCTAGGACTGTATCCCCAAGAGATCATAAAAATGGGAAAGGGTCCCACATATACAAAAATATTTATAGCATCACTCTTTGTAGTGGCCAAGAACTGGAAATCAAGGGGA
>CM053771.1:179759808-179836677 GCA_028658325.1 Potorous gilbertii | reverse complement strand
CAGCACTAGTGCTGCTGTCAATACACTGTATTGCCTCTCAAATCCTGTTCCTGAAGGTAGCCGAGAGAGGTGACCTGATCCCAAATGGCATGTCAAAGGAGGAAGGGCTCACTTTAAGTGGGCAGGCTCAAGCAAAGCTTTATGGAGGAGGTGACTGATTCATAGGCTATTAACTAATAGAAAAAGAAAGTGAAGGTATCACACTAGAGAGGCTGTATGTTTTAATGTGGGAAAACATACTGGGTCTAGATTTAGAAGATTTGAATTCTAGTTCCGTTTCCATCACTTAGTAGGTGTGTGGCCATAGACAAGTCCTTTAACTTCCTGTGAATCTGTTCCTTCATCTGTAAAATGGGGATAGTCATTGGATCGCTATTGGATAGGTACTTGATTGTGTCCAATCCTTTTTGACTGTGTAGACCAGAGCATATCAACACCATCCATGGGATTTTCTTGGCAAAGATACTGGAATGCTTTGTCATTTCCTTCTCCAGTGAATTAAGGCAAAGAGAGGTTAAGTGACTTGCCCAGGGTCATACAGCTAGTAAAATTCTGAGACTGGAGTTGAATTCAGGCCTTCCTGACTCCAAGGCCAGCACTCTACCAGTCATATCTATGCACCATACCATCTAACTGCCCTACACAATCATATTCAGCATGTTTTAAATCTTAAAGCATCATATAGATGATAAATATTGTTATTAATGATAAACTTAGTAATTTGTATTTTACTTAAAACATGATAAGGAGTCAATGAAAACTTTTGATCTGGGAGTACTGTAGTTAAAGTTGTACATGTGGAAAATTAATCTGGCATCAGTTTGCAATTCAACTGGAAGGGAGGAGGCTAAAGGTGGTGAGACCAAGTAAGAGACTATCTTAATTACTGAGGTGAGAAGGCATGAGACCTGACTTAGGATGGTGGTAGGGAAATGGAAAGGAGAGAATCAATGTAAGAAACATTATAGAAATAAAATGGATAGAATCTGGTGAATAATTGTGTGGGAGGGAGTAGTATGAGGGAGACAGAAATAACAGAGGTTTCTAACCCTGGTAAGGAGGAGAACAATATTAAAGAATAAACAAAGAAGTTGATGAAAAGGATGGATTTGGGGAAGAAGATAGCAAGATCATTTAAACATTTGTTGAATTAGAAGTGTTGACGACACATGACAGTAAAACTGTCCCACAAGAAGATGAAAATGAGGGTCTGAAGCTAAAATGAATGATTAGGACTCATCATCCCAATGACACATGAGCACTATAGGCATATTGCTATGAATGAGGAAATTAAAGCCACAAGAGTGGATTAGTTGCTAGAAGACAGTATTTCAGTATACTTATATATGTGTATACATATGCAAATATATATGAGAGACAGACAGAAAGATATAGAGACAGAGAGACAGAGACATGCAGTGAGAGACAGAAATATGAAGAGATAGAAAAAGAGATAGAAAGAGATATATACAGATAGAACCAGAGAGCGACAGAGAGGGAGAGAAAAAGACAAAGATAGAGACATAGACAGAAAGAGATAGATAAATAGAGACAGAGAGACAAAGCCAGAGACATAGAGAAAGAGAAGAGAAACCAAGGAAACAAGAAAGGAGATAGCAATAGGAAAACTTGGACAATTTCAGTTTCAAGCTTTTCTCTCTTTCCGTCTTTCCTTCTCTCCCACTTCTATTTCCTTCTTTGCTTTTACTTTTCTCTTATTCTTATTTTCCTCATCTCTCTCCTTTTTCCTCCTTTTCCTTGAATGTGTCCATGCCCCACAGGCATTGCTTACATCCTGGGGGTGATACAACTAAAGAAATAGATTATTACAGAGCTGGACTGGACACCCTCATGTGACTCCTGAATCTTTCCTACGGTTCCCCACCCCCATCCTAGCCATCTGTGCAATACTAAGGTGGAAACATTTTGAGGCAGTTCCATCCCTTTGGGGCTCCCATGTGTCTTTCTTTGTTTTCCAATACCCACTGGTTCCTTCTGTCCTTTGCTTATCCTTTTAGGTTCAGGTGAATAGTGAAAGCGAGAATGATTATGTTTTCCTTTCTCCTGAATCTCTGATTTAAAAATTAATGACATCAAAAGAGACACAATTTTGTTAACTTCCCTAATTGCATTTTAGTATTCAATTTGTTCTTGGAGGATGAAACCCAACCCTGAATATAAATTCATTATGTGGGTTTCTCTGCTGTTATTATGTCCTTGTGGTCTTATGCTTTAGTAACTAGAAAAGGCTGTTTCAATTTCCTTTTAATCCTCTATTATTAATTCCCTGACGTGGGTGTTTTCATATAATTTGTGAGTTTAAATACCAAAGAGATACCAACAATTTTCTGCATAGACTCAACTGTGGGTAAGTTATCCTTACCTTCATAGAAATCATAGGTACACATTGTATGTCCAATGAGTGTCGGGAAGTCTGGAATTTCTTTGCTACAATCGAGTAATTCTTCTGCCAATTCCTTGTCCAGCTCTGTACTTCGAGTAACCACAGTGTCCAGGATTATCTGCTCAAACTGGGGCTTAAAGAAGGAGTCTACGGCTGTGTCCGTTATAACAACAGACCCAGGTTCAATCCCTATAATGTGAAAATAAAATGAAAAAGAAATGATTGCAGCAAAACAATCCTGAGAGCCAATTTTTCATACCTAATCTAATTCCTTTCCCATATGAGAGCCCTTTTGGTACTTGAAGATTGCTAACACATCCTTGCTATGTCTTTTCTTCTCCACGATAAACAAATAACTTCAACTAATCCTTTCCCCTTTTCTGGGTGTGTGTCAAGTTGTCTTATGTCCTTCCTAAAATGGGGTTTCTAGAATTGAACTCAGTACTCCAGATACGAGTGGAGGAATCATTGTAATTTCTGGTGACTATTTTATTTACAGCTTAAGAGAACATTCGACTGAAGAAACTTCATGTCAAGCTCAGGGTCAGTCAGTCAACCAACAAGCGTTTGTAAGTACTTATTGTGGGCTGAGCACCCTGCAAAGTGCCAGTGATAAAAAAAGGCAAAAACCCCACCCCTGCTCACAAGCTATTGTAATTATCCCTATTTGACATATAAAGAAACCCAGGCTCTAAGAGATTAAATGCATCACTGATGACCACACTCCTATGAAGTATCAGAGCTGGAACTCAAATCCAAGTCATGTCAACTTCAAGGTTAGTGCCCTTTCCATGGTGCTTCTGTTCAGGTGTGGGATGGACAAGATAGCTCTGAGATCACCCTTCCAATACTGATATTCAATTATTCTATTGCCCCATCCTTGGCTTCCGTATTGAGTTTTTTATAGCTAACTGACTTGCCAAACTTCAGTCTTGCCCTGTGAGACCTTTCAAGTTTTCTCCAGCGCCCAAAACATATATGGGTCCAAGAGCACTCTTTACTCTCTTGCCACTTCCGTTTCCCTCACAGGTTTATTGAGAGGAATAAAAAGAATAAAAGGAAATCCCTTCATTATTAAAAATTGATAAAAAAAAAATGAGTTGAAAGGCAATAGGAGGAAGTGGACAGAGGGCTGAAAAGCCCAGGGAAAATTCTGCTTCTGACACATGCTAGTTACATGACCATGAGAAAGTTCCAAGCTCTCCTAGCCTTCAGACAATTCAGAAGACTACAAGTTGCTCTAGTTGCCAATCTGTGTTAGCAGAGGTCCCCTACACCAAAGTCAGAGTTCTTCCCTACGCTTAGCAAAACAAAACAAAAACAAAAAGAGTTGTTGTCAGTCTAACTTTTCCCATGTATTTATATGGGCCCATTAGAAGGCATTTCTATGGCAGCATAGTTGCTGAACTCTCCCCAAAAGTAGCTTCCTATACAAACCAAAGAAAGTCTCATGGTTGGTCACTTTGTTCAACTCTTTCCCCAATTCAATCTAACCTCCCCTCAGCTACCAGAGTGATCTTCTTAAAGTGCACTATGTCATCCTGGTTTTCAATAAACTCGCATTGCTCTCTGCTACTTCCAAGATCAAGCAACTAGGGGGTACAGTGACTAGAGGACCTGGACTTGGAACTAGGAAGATTCTTCTTCCTGATCTCAAATCTGACCTCAGACAGTTTCTAACTGTATGATCCTGGGTAACTCACTTAATCCTGTTTGCCTCAGTTTCCTCATCTGCAAAATGAGCTAGAGGAGGAAATAACAAATCACTCCAGCATCTTTGCCAGGAAAACTCCGAATGGGGTCACGAGGAGTGGAATATGACTGGAAAAATCACTGAATAACAACTTCCAATATCAAACCTTTTGCTTGCTTTTAAAGATTCTCATAACCTGGTCTCCTTCTATCTTTCCAGGCTTCTAATAATTTACTCCCCTTCACCTTTTCTATGACCTAATGACACTGGCATAATGACGTTCCTTGCATAAGATATTATCTCCTGATTGCATTCATTTCCACTGACTGTCTCTCATGACTGGAACATTCTCTCACCTCTTCTCTGCCTCCTGAATTCCTTGGCTTCCTTCAAGGCTTAGCTGGAATTTCAACTTCTATATTAAGCTTTTCCTGATTTCTTTCAATGCTAGTGCCTTTCTTGTTTGATATTTCCTGCATATATTTGTTTGTAAATATGTTGTTGTTTACATGTTCCCTCCTCTTTTAGAATGAGTTCCTTGAAGTTAGAAACTGTCTTTTACCTTTATTTGTAACCTCAGTGCTTTGTCTAGTGTCTGACGCATAAAAGGTGCTTAATAATTGCTTATCGACTGACTGACTAATAAGAAGAGGTATGTTCTATTAAATATCATCTGAATCCCCACCTAGCTTGTTGGATTGTTGTATTCTCCTACTTTCTTTTGACTTGTAGGTGAATGTGCTATATTTTTGGTAGTTTGATTGGTATGGCAAATGCACTATATTTTTATACCAACTTTTCATTCATTCTGCTTTCATCATAGACAATTGAATACCTTACCTATGCCCCCTGATGTTCCCATGCGGATGATTGTCACATCATAGCACTTTGCATGATGAAGAAGTTTGATGAGCTCATGCAGCATAATTGAAATGGAAGGAATGCCCATGCCATGCTGTCAAGAAAAAAAAAAGCCATCATATTTCTTTCAAATTGATAGATGCCCAAGATGTATTTTATTCCTTCTTTACAAGTTAACAGTGCACAGATGAATTTATATAATCATTAAGGACTTGGCAAGGCTGGGAAGATTTAAGTCATCTCTAGCTCATATTCCCATGATTGCCTGATAGATGGGCACATCTGGGAGACTCTGAAAAGAGGATTTCAATCTCCATTTAAGTGGGTTTTACTTTCCTAGGCAGTAACAGAAAAAATACATTTTATGGTCTCCAAGATTGTCAGGGGGACATAATTCCTTTACTCCCCACCAGGCATCTTATGAGGAAACTTTTCAAAAGAACATTTTTCATGTTTAATTTGATTTTGAGAAAATGTGTGTATGTTTATGGTTGCTATGTCACTCAACCATTTCTATTGTGCTAAGTGGATTTTGCAATTCCTTTTGTTGTTCTTATGTTCCTCAGCCTGAGTTCGCTCACTGCTATTTCTATGTGTATGATGAGTGAGGAAAGGAGGGAGGTTGGATGAGAATGGGCCAAGAATCCAGAAAGAATACTGAAAGAACCTGAAAGAATACTCCAAATCACTGATAAAGAAAAACCAATTAAAGCAACTCTAAAGTTTTACACCATCTTTGGCAAAGATGACAAAAAAGGAAAACAGTAAATCTTAGAGGAGTTTTGAGGATAAAATATACATTAATGCCCTGTTGGTGGACCTCTGAATTGGTGGAGCCATTTTGGAAAGCAGTTTGGAATTATACCAAAAGTCATTTAACTGCAATATCATTTGACTGAGTTACAGCGCTATGAGGCCAATAGATAGATATAGATAGATGCATGTATATGTACATGTGAATATGTGTGTATGAATATGTGTAGATATTTATATGTGTATAAAAATAGATGATAGATGCGTAAGAGACCAAAGAAAGAGGAAAATGACAACTATATTTATAGCAGCTACTTTATGGGGGGAAAACTGAAAACTAATAGGGTACCAACAATTGGGGAGTGACTGAACAAATTATGGTATATGAAAAGAATGAAATACTATGGAAAAAACGAAAATGACAATTTCAGAGAAACCTAGGAAGACATGTGCTGCAGTGAAGTAAGCAAAACCAGGAGATTAATTTATACAATAACATTACAAAGACAAACAGCTTTGAAAGACTAAAGACCTTTGATCAATGCAATGACCAACAATTCCAGAGGACAGATTATAAAGCATGCTGCTCACCTCTTGATGGAGAGGTAATGGACTGAAGAAACAACATGAGAAATGCATTCTTGAACATGGCCAATGTGGCAATCTGTTTTACTCAATCAAATATATTTGTTGTAAGAGTTTTGTTTTTCTTAATTTTTTTTCAATATAGGTGGAGATGGGAGGGAGGGAACATAAATGCATGATAATTGAAAAAAAATCAAATAAAATCTGCATAAAAAAGAAAACACACTGAGAAACGAGTTGTAAACACAACTTATATTTTGCAATATATACTGGAAGTTCAGGCAAGAGAAAGTTGTTCTGAATCATAAGACAGAGCATGGGGACAATGTAGAGGTCTGAACACTTTCAGTCAGTCAATAGACACTTATCACGTGCCTACTATGTGCCAGGCACTGTACTGAGGGCTTGGGATTCAAAGAGAGTCAAAAGACAGTCTCTACCCTCAAGGAGCTTCCAATATAATGGGGAAGTCAACAAGCAACGAAATATGTACAAACAAGATGTATACAAAATAAATAAAAGAGGAAAGGCCCTAGAAGTAAGAAAGGTTGGGAAAATCAATATAATATGGAATTTTAGTTGGGATTGAAAGGAAGCTAAAGAAATCGGTAGGCAGAGATGGAAATCAGAACATTCCAAGTAAGGGGATGGGTCAGTCAGAGAAAATACCTACAGACTAGAGATGGAGTGTTTTATTCACTGTCAAGGAGGCCAGTGTCACTGGATCAAAGAGTAGGTGGTAGGGAGAGAGGTATAAGAAAACTGGAAATGCACTAGGTTATAAAGGGCTTTGAATGTTAAACAAAGAATTTTATATTTAAATCTGGAGACAATAAAGAGCCACTGAAGTTTATTGAGTAGTGGAGTGACATGGTCAGTCCTTTGCTTTAAGAAAACTCATTCTGGTGGCTGAATGGAGGATGGAATAGAGAAGGAGATACTTGAGGCAGGCTGATCCACCTGCTCTGTGGAGGCAATGCAATGAAAACAATGATGGACTTGGAATCAGAGAAAATCTGATTTCAAATCCCACTCCTGACACATGTTGCCTGGGTGACCATGGACAAGTCATTTTATTTCTCTCTAGGTCTCAGTTTCCTCATCTGCGAGATGGGATCACAATCACTGAATTTATCTACACCACAGAGTGGCCATAGAGATTAAAGGATATAATACATGTTCAGCTCTCTGCAAACCCTAAAGGATTAAATAAACAAAACCAGCTATAATTACAGGAAATTTGTCCCGCTACCACTGGAAGTGAGTCTAAGCACTGGAGGTGATGAGCTAAACTGATTGCTAAATTGTATATTGCACAGAGTATTTAGTGGAGCCTTGTAAATGAAGCCTTTGGTAGCTTCTGTCAGGGCTATTCAGGGTAAGTTCAATTTGGAAACTCAGTGGAGGCAAAGTCCACCTGCTTTCAGCAGGATCTCCAAATATCTAGAGGTCTGACTCTTATCTTTCTTTATATCATGAGAGAACATATTCTGTGAAATAATCAGTTTCTGGTCTGTTGTAGTGAGCTAAATCAATTCCCTTTTCCCTCCTCACATTAGATCTAGTCTGCTTGTCCAATCAGAATTTGAGAAATTGTGTGTATGCGTGCGTGCGTGCGTGCGTGTGTATGTGTGTGTGTGTGTGTGTGTGTGTATGTGTGTGTGTGTGTGTATTAAGCCCTTGGAGAACAGGGCTTGTGTCTCATGCCTTTTTTAGCCCCTGCTCAATGTCCTAATCACAAAGACTACTCAATAAATATTTGCTGCTACCAGTGATGACATAGTGATAACAGAGCTTATTCACTTTTATTTCCTGTTATCTCTACGGGGACAGCGAGAGAAGACATTTGCAAAAAAGGCCCCCAGTTAGGAATTCCTCCACTATGCTGATGGAACCAAGGTCCAGGTTGCTGACCTCAGAGTTAGAACCATGTTTTAGCTACTCTTTTCTCAAAGGGTACTGAGATTAGGCTGTTTTTATTTCATGGTGAAGTTTTATTGCTTGCTTCTGGTGGTTTTAAATATATTTTATTAATGCTATATTTTACTGTCCTCACACACTCAGACTGCCTGAACAAAGGGCAGGGTGTTGTAAGTTAAAAAGCAAGGCAGGGCTTTGGGAAGAAATATGAAAAGTCTTCTCCTCCTTCCTTTTGAATCCAGAGCATGGAGCATCCATACACTTCTAAAGCAGGGACCTCACCCGTCTTTTTCTTCCCCATAATCTTCCCCTTTGCTGTCATTCCCTACCCTGTTATTCTCCTCTCTAGCCATCACTGTGTCCAGAGACTGCCAGGGCAGTTACAGTGATCCATACAGGCTGCTGCTTGGGGGAGAGAATTATGATTAGTTTTCAAAGATAGTCATCATTTCCTGGCATGGGAGCTATCTCTAACTTAATTGCTAGACAGGAGAATTGTCATAGCCCCGTTGCAAGGAGCCTTCTCTGGTCCTCTGGCCATACCTCAGGTCATTTTTCTCTGAGGCTGCATGTTCTAGTGATGCTAGATACTCCTTGCTGCTACATCATGACCTTGCCCCATAGGTAGAGACAAGGTTTCTAAGGTCAAGCTAGGGACATATTCTTACACATCCTTATGATAGTTTGTTTCCCTGTGGACAATAGCAAAAAAAGAAAAAGAGTTGAGGGAGAGGTAAAGGGGATGATTTTTTTGTGTATAGTTCATAAAAATTGTAATTCTGTTCTCCATTTATCTTAGGGCACTGTGTGTCTACGGCTGTTAACATTCTAAATGCAAGAAAGTAATTTATAGGAACCACATGAAAATGCATTAGCAGATTTTCAGTAGAGCTTATTAAAGTTTTAAACTGTCGCATTTTGGAATAACTGCAAATTTCCCTGGTGTACTATGATTTCCACATTCACAGAGGTAGAGAGGTGTTGAAGAGAGAGGGAGAGAGTTGCTGAAAGGTAATGTGTGTATAACAGGGACAGTTAATAGTTACCAGTGAAAAAGGAGGTAGATGTTCTTTTTGATGTTTCTTATGTGAAAAGTTTATATGATAACTTCCCTGAACAGTATGTCCTGCCCTTTCTTTCTAATAATGAATTTGTACTTGGCAACTTTGTGGGATTGTATCAGAGCAGCACAGTGATCTCACTGTGTTAGGTAACCTCTCCATCAGGGTAGAATACAGCGCTACACACTTTTCTCATCCCATGAAATATAAATACAAAATGGCACTGACTCTTGTCGGGGCCCCTCTCAGATTCCACAGGGATAGTGCTAGAGTGAATAAGGGGGCAGAGGGTGTTAACAATCACACGTTTATAAATGTTCATGCAACTGCTGATACTCTTAATGCATGATCTTTTCCCAAGGACCAACAAGTTGATGATTTCCTGAAGGAAGTGGCAGAATATGAATCACAAAAACAAAAATCTGCCTATCTTTAAGCATTCCCATCTTCTTGACTGGAAACTAAGCCCTATCCTGCTTGCCTCTCCCTGTAGGTTGGAACCCAGAATCCCTGCTCCATTTGAGGCAGCTAAGCAGTGTAGTGGATAGAGAGCCAGGACTAGAATCAAGAAGCCCTGAGTTCACATCTCTGACACCTACTAGTTGTGTGATCCTAGGCAAGTCACTTAACCTTTGACTATCTCCGTTTCCTCAAGGGTAAAGGAGGATAATAACCCACATCACAGGGTGCTTAGAAAGCAATGTCAGCTATTATTAATTATTCAGAACCTTTGGTCCATTTGGTCTATTTTCCAATTGTGGTGGGCCAGATCACTTCCCCACCCTTCCCCTGCAGAATAGACAGGGCTGCTCACATTGCTTGTATTAGCTGGGAATAAACAACAGTTCTTTTAGTAAGGTGGAGGACCACGAAGCCTTACTTTTAACCCTGCCAGTGATTCCTAAGGTTCTCTGGGTCTTTCCATCTTCTCTGCTGCTACACCCTCCAGATCTCCAGACACTGCTCCTGGAACTTGCCAACTGCCTCGCCCATAAACCCTTTTTGTTTTTTACATCTTCCAGCCATTTTGCAGCTCAACCTTCTTTTATAAGTTGTCTCAGTTAGAGTGCAGCTCTTGAGGGCAGGCACCTTCTCAATTTTTCTCTTTGAATCCTCAGGGCTTAGTACAGTACTTATACATGCACAAGCATATAATATATGCTTAATAAAACTTTTCATTTACTTATTCATCTATTCATTATAAGTAGTCAGATTTTTATATCCCACCACAATGATTTCAATAGCTTCCATGAGATATATGGATACAATAGTTTAGTACTTACACTGATGGAGAGCACTGGGCCTGTTTTGTACATACAGTATCTGTCTGTCCCGGCACAAATGTCTTGTATGTCTTCTTCACTTCCCTCAAGTCCAAGTTCTTTATGTATAAACAATGCAAAAGTCTTCATCCTGTTAGGACTCCCTCCGACACAGACAAACTGGAAAGAAAACCATCCAAGAGTGGCTGTAGTAGTCAATGTGGTAACCAAGGCTCGGTGTGCCTCTAAAATGTTTCATTCAACTCTTCAAATGTGCCTTGTGCTGTGTGTGTCTAAACTGCAGACAGTATTAGGCACAGAGCAACAGTGTGGTTGGGTTGAATGTACCCTTGCCTTGGAGTCAAGAGAGATGGATATTCAAATCCTATCTCTGACATGAGACTGTGAGAATGTTATTTAATTTCTCTGTTCTTGAGTTTTTTTCTCATCTGAAAAATGGAAATAACCATCCCTTAAGTACTTAACTCACTCAGTGTTTGAAAGAACCAAATAAGATTATCTGTGTAAAATGATATGAATATTGTTGTTGTTGAGTCATTCTTTCAGTCATATCTGACTCTTCATGACCCCATCTGGAATTTTCTTGGCAAAGATATTGGAGTGTTTTGCTATTTCCTTCTCTAGCATTTTACAGATGAGGAAATTGAGGCAAACTGGATTAAGTGTCTTCCTGACTACAGACCTGGCATGCTGTCTACTATGCCACTTAGGTGCCTTGCTATGAATTTAAATGTCTATTATTATTATTTAGAAAGTGAATCAAAGGAGATGGATCAAGTTAAAGAAATTTTCTACATAATCTGACAATAGAGCAGAGTATAAACCATTATTAATCAAAATGGAGACATTCCTTCATAAACCTGATGAGATCATAGACATTGGCCATTGGATGAAAACAATGGATGGGACACAGTGAGTCCTAGTGATTGGAAAGTGAATGATTAGTTTACAGCTTATAAAGGTAAGTTAGGACTTGTCCCACTTTGCTAGAACTCAGCTCTTGAGGAATTATTCATCTTTTTCCTTAGACCTATTCCAGAGTATAGTAAGGGGAAGGGGGAGGAGTAGGGATTCCTCTCTTCTTCCAAACAGAAGCATCATTGACAACTTGTAGCAGCATATGGCCATGGGAAACATGTGCTTACATGCAGCCTGAAAAGTTAATTCAAAGATTGCTTCCTAAATGCCAACTTCCTGTGTAGAAAAGAGGTATTTTAATCTTCTTAGACAGTGTAATCCTGGGATCTTGCTTCCTAACAGAGAGAAAAGTTTTTCAGAGCAGCACTAGCTTTGAGAATTGCCTCATGGGTAATCTCAAATTCACAAGTTCCAGAGTTTGAGACTGGATCTTCTAGAGAGAAAGGATTTTCTGATGACTCCTGCTCCTCAGAGGAGGATCATTCTTGCACAGTATCCTACTTGGACCATGAAGTCAGATAAAGGGTTCTGCCCCTTTTAAAGAAGCATGCAGTGCCCTACCCAAGGATTTCCGCTGAAAGCAAAGGACACTATAGTCAAGCGGCAGCTTTGGAGTTTGTCAGTTTTCTGACAGCCTTCAGTCAAGTAGTGTCTGGCAGAATCCGGTGGATACTATGAAACCAAGGTCGGAGGGAGTATAGTAAAGACATTGGGGTCCTGCAGCATGAGAGGCATAAGCTGCTCTTTTCACGTTTCTTGATTGTACATGTTCCCTACATAAGTACCCCTTCCAATAAATACACTGCTCATATCCCTCCCTTACGTATATTCCTCTTTTCTTTATGTATATTCATTCTCTCTGCTGATGCTGGGTTTATTTGTGGAAGAATGCACTCCAGATTTTTTAAGATGCGTGGTTGTTGTTGGAGTTTGGGGTTTGTTTTTTTTTTGTTGTTCTGTTTTTGTTTCTTGCCATTCCAGTAAATTACTTTGCTTTGAACTAATTATACCCTCTGGCTAACTTTTAAAAGACAAGCATATTGGTGAGGGCTCCTAATGTATAATTTAAGGGTGCATGTTCCCTAAGTACCTGGATCTATAGCAGCCATTCTCAAAGGAACCCAGGCTTCAAGTTCCCAGGGTGCTGTATTATGTTATTGCTATCATTGTTATATCTTTGGTTCATAACAAATATTACTTGACCAGTGTTTTACATTAACCTGGAATTAAATATAGACCAAAATATGAGATAACTCCAGTGTGACCCAGTTTAAGTGACTGGATTGGCAAAGACATAATTATAAAATTAAAAAAAAAAAGGTGTTTCACATTTCACCTGAGTGTTTCCTAATTTTTTTTTTATTAACATTGAATATCTTAGCCTGTTTTAGACATTTGCTATGGTACAATCTCTGTTAAATAATAAATGAAATTGAAAAACTGAATCACACTAATATCAGTGGACATATTTAAAGAACTAGTAGGTTCTTTAATGCCGCAGAAGTTTGAATCTCATGAATTAAAATCAGTTTTTAGTATTTTTTTAAATAGAGAGTTGAAGTTTTTATAACTAGAAGTGAAGGCTTCATTGAATGAGTAGAGTTCAGAGTCTGAGCAGATCTAATTGTAAGGGAAATTAATGATTGATACATCATGCCTAAGTTATTGGAACATTATTTGATGAGGCAAGGAGGGCCATTAGGACTTAGGTCAGAAGCAGAATAGGCATCAGAAGGTCAAGAAACTCTAAAAGATGAAAGCAAAAGTGCTGCACTTGAGGGTGCCACAAAATCTAAGGCAAATGGCTAAGAGCCAGTAATTAAGTTGAAGAAATAACAAGAAGGAAATAGGATGACTAATTTTCAGTTCCTTCTTCGACAGTCCATTCCTAGGTACCATGGATCAGGAATCAATCCGAGAAGATTTAGTTTAGCTTCTACAACTGGAATAAGGCACAAAGACTCACCGCAGCTCCGCTAAGAAGTAAAGAGATAGAGTAACAACAGCAGTTCTGATGAGGAGAAAACGTCATTTAAGACTAGGAAACATTAAAGTAGAGTTGGATAAGAGTTACAAGGTGACTCTTTTATACTCTCCACAATGAAATATTATCTTTCTCCTCACATCTCCTGCCATTTACTTTGTCTAGATCATGTATGTACCTTCCCCGCCATGTTGTCTTCCCTAGTAGATGGTGAGCTCCTTGAGAGGAAGGGTCATGTTTTTTGCCCTTCTTTGTATTCTCAGAACTTAGCAGAGTACTGGCATTAAATACTTAATAAATGCTTGTCGATTTACTCTCAGTAAGATCCTTGCCTCCTCCTTGCCTGAGAAAATAGAGGCCATTCATCATGAATTCCTTCTTTTCATCCACTCTACACCATCCCCCATTCTCTCTTCCTTTTTTCTAGTCCCTGATGAAGAGGTAACCCTTCTCTTTTCCAAAGCCAACTCCTCTACCTATGTCCTTGACCTCATTCCCTCCCTATTTCTCTGGGAGCCTGCTCTCCTCAATCTTGTTCATCTTCTACCTATTCGTATCTAATTTGTTGCTGTCTATACACATGGGCAGGTCTTTCCAACTCTTTATAAATGAAACAAAATAAATAAATTTGCACTTCACTTGACTCTGCCATTTCTTCATCTACATTCCTATAATCTCTCCCATTTCATAGTCAAATTCCTGGGAAAAGTGACCTACACTAATTGCTTTCACTTTTTCATATCCTACTCCATTCCCAACTTCTAGCCTCTAACACCATTCAATGGAAATAGCTCTCTCCAAATTTACTAACAATCTCTTGATTGCTAATCTAATGGACATTTTTTTTTAAAGTTCTCATCCTTCTTAACCACCATTTGTCTTTTAACAGTGTTAACCATCACCTTCTGGGTAGTCTCACCTCCTTTGGTTTTCCTGTCACTGTTTTCTGCTGGTTCTTCTACCTGTTTTACATCTCTTCATCAGTCATGTTCACTGTGTCATTACCTGATTCCTAACTTCTAACCATGGCTATCACTGGAGGCTCTGTCCTAGACCCTCCTTTTTTCTCTCATTCTATACTCTTTACTTTAAGTCATGTGGTTTCAATGAACTCATTAATTCCCATGAATTCAATAAACATCTCTATGCATATGATTCTCCAATTTATATATCCAGACCCAATCTCTCTCCTGAACTCCTGCCCTTTATCACTGACTATCTACTGGATAGCTCCATGTAGATATTCCCTAAGTGGCTCAAATTCAACAGGTCCAAAACTGAACTCATTCCTTTCTCCCCAAACATACCCTCCCTCTCCGCATAATAATTTTTTTAAAAAGTACATCACTACAAGCAGCTAGGTGGTGCAGTGGAGAGAGCATTGGAATTAGAAGGCCTGTGTGCAAATCCTGCCTCAGACACCTACAGGCTATGTGAGCCTGGGCACTCAGACTCTCAGTCTTATTTTCCTTTTTAATAAAATGGGGATAATACCACCTACTTCACAGGGTTGTCATGAAGTTGATATAACACATATATAATATACATTGTTTATTATATTATGTATAAAGGGTTTTTATAAAGTTTGACATATTTTATAACTGTTAGCTACTATTATTATTTTGATTACCTAGATTTGCAACCTACCCATCATCTTTGACTCTTCATTCTTTCATTTCCATATCTAAGTAGTTGGCAAGACCTATTCTATAATTCTACCTTAATAATACCTCTTAAATCATCCCCTTCTCTCCACTCAAATGACTACCACTTTTAGTTTGGCTCTCATCACCTCCTATTTAACTTACTAAAATTTCCTCCTAAGTGGTCTTTCAGAATCCTTTTTCTCCCCACTCCAATCCGTCCTCCACAGTTATCCAAGTAGTCTTCCTAAAGCACAGGTCTGACCACATCACTTCCCTTGCACCTCTAGGATAAGATACAAATTCTTCAACACTGACTTTAACACTTGTCATAATCTAGTTTCAGCCTACCTTTCTTGACTTATTTTCTGTTCTCACCTTCGTATATTCTACGTTCCAGTCAAATTGGCTTAATTATTTTTGCTTGAAATCAGCATTCCATCTCTCTCATTTCTGTACCTTTCTCCCATCCCCTAAATCTATACAATCTTTTCCTCAGTTTCTTGGAATTCCTACTTTCATTTACAGCTCAGCTCATGTATACTTTCTAAAGTGGATTTAAAAAAATGGATAAATGTATTTCAGTAAAATTTATTTCCTTTGTAGTCCTATATATTTTAGTTTATGCACTTAAAAATATTATTCTGAGGGGTCCATAGATTTGACCAGATTGCCAAAGTGTTCTCATGACATAAAAAGGTTAAGAACTCTTGTCCTAAAAGGAGCTTTTCCCAATCTACTTAGTTATTGTCTTGCATTTACTTATTTGTTTACTTATTTTATCCCTTAGTCAAAAGTAAGCTTCTTATGAGTAGGGGTAGTTAGCATTTCTAGTATCCAGGACAGAGACTCACCCGTTGTGGACACTCAGTTAAATGCTTGTTTAGAGATTGTTTTGGAGATTTTAACATTATTTCCTTAATGGAATACGCTAGTAACATGATGTGTTCCTATTACTCCATGTCCTCCTCCTCCTCCTCTTCTCTTTTACTGAATACCATGGAACTATTTTTGTAGCTTTTGGTTTATTTGCAAAGGGACTAGTAGTTGGTAATCAGCTCCAACTCAATTCAAATTTAAAGGCTGTGGAGAAAAGGAGGTGAAACCATGAGCTAAGTTGAGGTTTTGAGTTATCTGTGGAAAATCCATTCAATTTCCTCCTCTATTATCATGAAAATTCAAGAGTTGGCTTGAGATCTAAGTGTACGCAGGCTATTTTTTGCTAAGTATGATAGTTTCTAAATAACCTCATTGTCTGATACCAGTGAATGTAAATGACGATGATTTATATTGATCATAAAACCAAAACAGATGTTAGAGTAGCTTGTGGTTTGATTTCTCCTTTGAACTGTAGCTATTGCTGCAATCAACAGGCATTACTGGATGTTGCTGGAGCCATAAAGATGATATGGTCAGACAGAAAAAGCTTAGAAAAGACTTTGTAACTGACAATGCTTAAAACCAAAGTCCTTAATCAGAGGCACTAGCATTTCAACTATAGATCTGATTTTCAATTGACTGCTTAAGCGGGAAGTTGAGCATGGCTGGCGACCACCAACATTGACCTTGATGGTCACTCTCAGTGAAAGCCTCAAAAGAGTTTTTTTTTCTGCATTTGCCCTTGTTCACTCCAGAAAAACAGTAATGGGAAGGATTCTTGTGACAAAAGTCACAAGAATGTGTGGAGGAAACAAGAGCTGCTGGTAAAGTTTATTTAGCTCTTACTATCAGGTATACTCTATCTTATCCTTGGTGTTGATTTAAAAAAAAAAAAAGAAATACCTAAAATTAAGTTTTTTACTTTAAAGTTCTGGTGGGCCTTAGTGAATCATTCTAAATTGTTTAAATGAGCACATGGAGCTTTTTCATTCATTTATTATTCTTCAGGTTTATGTTCAAATGTCCTTGGGACAATTTGGTTTACATGGTACTGTCACCAAGTTTTCTGTAACTTACACCATTGGTGGCAACGTCAAGAGATCTAGAGGAATTTCTCCACGCTTTCACTCTGTCATGTTGCATGGATCTCCCTGGGGGGAATTTATTGGGAAAAAAGGGACAAGAGGAACACAGAATGGGCAGGCATTGATGGGTTGCCATCTTTATTGTTTGAAGGATAAAACCACAGATTCATTAAAGTCTCAGAGCTGCACATGAATCAGAATTCTATTTTTTTCACCTAATATGTCTGTGAAGCTTCCCAAAGACATTGGAGGAAAATAAATTATGCTTATGGTAGTGGTAAGCCCAGCATTTTAGGGAAAAATCTTTCTATGCATTCATAGACACTCAAAGATCTTTTCTCTGATTTCATGGATAATGTTATTAACAAGGATGACAAATTGTGTGCAGATGGAGCTGAAAAAAAACAATGTGTTTTAATATTGGGAAAAGCTGTGGAACTTAATTGTACCTTAGAGATTGTGTCCTCCAAACCTCTCATTTTACACATAAGGAGACAGGTCCTTAAAGGTGGCATGATTTGCCCAAGATCACACAGGCAATATGTGCTAATACCAAGAACTGAACTCAGCTCATTGCTTCTTATCATACAAGTGCACTGATTACATTTATACTGCTGAAGCTATCTCCAGAGGGGTCTGTGTACCTATGAGGATTTGAAAAGCTCTGATTTATTTTTATGCATTAGTATTCAATATCCTCCACATTTTCCAGAAAAATTCCCTGTCCCAAGCAGGATGACTGCTATTAAGTTTAAACTCAAGCAATGAATTGACCCTATAAAATGCCGAAGCAGAGATAAGGAAGGAGGAAGATGGAAGAAAAGCACTTCTAAATGTGAATCAGAGAAGCTGGTCCTTCCAGCCATAGATAGGATGTCACAAAGTCACAGAGGGAGAAGGAATATGATACATACCTATGGCATAAGACTGATGCTAGGTAATCTGCCAAATAGCTAGGATGCAGAGGTAAGGAGGCTGGGATGGGAGAAGAAATCCCCCAACTCCCAGCCCACCATCTGGTAGTATCCAATTTTAACTTCTTGTTCTAACTAACTAGGTCTTAAATGTGGTATCTATACTGCCAAAGGATGACAAATGATGTCAACACCCTCTAAATTTAGCTTCCTGGAGCAAAGTCCTGGTCACTCTGCTCTAGGCATGGCTCTACCTATAGGTTCTAGATAATACTACAAAGATCCTCCTTTCATTCTTCTCCTTCCATATGTCTATGGCTTCTTCTCCCAAAGATCAAACAGGCAGCTCCATTTTGGAAATCTCTCCTTGCTTCCCTACCATAACGACCAGACTTGTGATTTTATTGGTATTATATCACAGATCTGGGAACTATTGGGAAACCCTTCTGCCTTTGCAGATCAATCCCACTTCTCCAAGTTATACTGAGCTTTCTAGGGCATTGAAAGTTTAAGTGACTTGTCCAAAGTCGCTTACTAGGTATCAGAGGGGAGACTTGAATCTAGGTTTTTCTGATTCCATTATTTCAGATTGCCTTATATTTATGGATTATATTTATTGTAATGTCATTATATTTATCATAATAGGTTATTTGATTATATGGAATTGTTACAGGTCAGAAATGTCTCTTAGGCTTTGGGAAGTCCACATAATGAGGCATGCTCTTAGGTGAGAATAGAAGCTTTGGTAAAAGGAAGCAATAGGGTTTATAGCCGTAATGATAGTTGCCATTTATGTAAAACTTTAAGGTTTCAAAAATGGTTGACAAATGTTATTTCACTTTTTCCCTCATAACAACCCTAGGGGATAGAGGTAGATGGTGTTATCATTCTTATATTTACATACGAGGAAACCAGGGCAGAGGGAGGTTTAGTTTATTGGTAGTCACACAGCTAGTATATGTGTGAGAGTGGGTGTTCTGGACTCCAAACCCAGCCCACTATGAGCCACCAAGCTGTCTCCTGAAGTCTCCTTCCTATAGCAGAGTAAATTGAAGGAATGCTGAGATCTAACCCTTCGGGACTTTCCTCCAGGAGAAGTGCTGAAGACATGGCTCCTGGGGTTTAGCCCAGACCTGCAGTGTGTGACAGCATAGAATAGCGGATAGATCACTGAACCCTGAGTTCCAATCCCATCTCAGACCTTTACTATCTGTAAAATCATATTCAGGGCAACTAACTTTTCAGAGGCTTCAAAATTGGCATAATATAATACTTGTACTAAGGTCTCCACAGGTTGGTGGTGAAGCAAATTCTTTACAAACTTTGAAGAGCTCTATAATGAGATTATTATTGGTGAAACAAATGGTACACAGGAAATATCTTTCTCAAGTAAAGGATCATCTGTTTTGAGTTGAAACCATCCTTAGAAATCATCCTTCCCTTGTTTTATAGGTGAAGAAACCAAGATCCATGAAGGGGAACTGAGTTGCTTGAGGTCACATAAGCAAGGAATCATGATGGTCCAGGTTCTCTGAGTCAAAATCTAATTATCTTTCCATTGCACTACACTCCTGAATAAGAACCTGAGGTGTTTTTTAGCCACAATACCAAGGCACCATGCAAAGTCTATTCGAGTATGTGGACCCTCAACAGGCAGTAATAACCCTTCTGTTGGCCACGTGGTTTATAGTAGGATGAGATTTAGGGTGCTGGAATGATGAGCTGTGGTCAGAGGCAGCCATTCTGATTCTGGCTCTGTCCTTTACTAGCTTTGTTATCTTGGATAAGTGTGAGGTAACCTCTGTGAGCTTCAGTTCCCAACTCTGTAGGAGAGGTATGATACCTGCTCATCTCATAAGGCTATTGTAAGACACAAAAGAAATACTATCAGGAAAAGACTTGGAAAATGATTAAGCACTACATGAATGTAAGGCATTATCCATTTATTTAATGGGTGGTTTAGTTTATGTTCACTGCTTTTGATTATTCCATACCAAGGCCATCCTTAAAACAGTGTAGAGCCTAGGGAAAATTACAGTATCAGGCTCCAGGGATATCTTAATTCAAGGAAAATCTAGTGAGAAGCGCCAAGAACAGCCTTGATCAACTGAACTGAGCTTAAGTGTGAAGCATGATATGTGGGGAAAGTCTTACAGTTTAAAGAAAATAATCAACAGTACAGATAACACAGAAGTGTAACATGTAGCTTGAAGGGTATGTCTGAAAGGGGGAGAAAGGACATAGTTGTCAACAAGCCAGCCTTGGTCTCCCCAGTGTTGTTTTGGTGATAATGGATGGAGAATGGGAGAACCCAGGACTGATTGTGAGTGAGCCCATCAGTTTTTGTTTCAGCGAATGGTGTTGCTGCTACTTTTCCCCTACTCCCCTCTCATTATATCCCTGAGTCACTGCACAGCTTCAGTGATCTGGTCCCCATATTATGACCCCTTCCCTCCACGAAAAGCACAGATCCCAAGACAATTGTTTAGATTGCAACACAATAAAGATGACTCTATGTATTACTGAATGGCAAATTTCTTGGAAAAGCAACAAATCTAAAAAGTGAAAGTGTTTATGTTCTCTGCTACTTAGATAGAATTAGGTTTAATGACTTGAGAATTAGGGAAATTCAGATCCACTTAGATTTTACATAACATCTACTAGATCCTCAATATTTTGGTCAATTCTCAAACTCTGAGCACCACTGAGGTTATCCATATCATTTCCTGTGTTCCTGGGGCAAAAATAAACAGTACATATATACTTGTATCCAGATTAGCTTGGGAGTCTTCACGTTTCATTGGGGATAGAGAGGAATTACTTTATTATTGGATAAATTTGGAATAGCTTCAGAAAATGGGGTTGGCTTCAATTCCTATAAGAACTCTGACTTATTCCTTTAGTACTAAATGTGAAACTCAGGCAGCATAAGTAAAAATGAAAAGCAGATGAAGAAAGTCAACATTTCCCAATGTTCCCGACTTCTTTATTTACCTTTACATCACCAAACATGGCTGGAAGGTTATGTGTCTTTGTTCCTAAATCCAAGTGGTAAAGAATGTCTTCATCCATAGAATCCAAGTGAGGGTTTTTAACATGGACAAACCTATTTCTGAAAAAAAAAGAAGAATGAATGCAGAAGAAGTCAAGGGATAAATCCCCTATAGAAGATGAAGAATGACAATCACATTCAAATAGATTATGAAATAGGATCGCATTTATTTCCCAATATGGTTTATATTATATTCTCAACTCTCATGTGGGTAACAAATTTTGTGCTGGGGTCAGATGATTTGCTGAAATTTCTCGAACATGACCTCCCAACGCAGGGAATCTTGAAGGTTGCCCCTGATGTGGAAGCTAGTCAGAAAAAGGATGCTTTTTCATTCACTTTGTCAATAAATGGCTGCCATGATTGAAGGAACTATTCCTTATCCTATGACTGGCTGTAGGCCAAAAAATATAATGGCAGGAAAGGATCATGGAAGTATATAATCAAACTGAAACAAACGGATAAGGGTAATCTGAGAAGTAAGAGAGAAAACTTGGTTGGAAGAGCATGAAAAGATTCTTCACAAGGCCTTTCCTGACCTCCCCAAACTAGTAGTGACTTCCCACAATATATATATTATATATAATATATTATATATATGTATATATTATAGATATACTTAGCATATATACTTATCTCATCTGGCTGGCCTATAAACTACTTGAAGACAGGTCCTAATTTAGTTTTTGCCTTTGAGTCTCCGGTGCTCAGCACAATTCCTGACACCATGTAAGCAATTAATGAATGCTCATTGAGCAATTGATAATAGGGTACATAGCTCTTGAGAGGTGAATGAGGAGAAATAGACAACAAAGAGGATAGGGCCAAAAAAGAGGAGTACATAGAGAAAAAACAAAGTTAGAAGGTCTATTTGTCATAAACAACTGGAACCATAAAAGAACCGAGACCAGGAGAAGAAATAAAGAGTGGAGATCATAAAAAACACCAAGGGCCAGATAAGAAGAAGAAAAATGAAAAGTGACAAATCTATTGTTCTAGGAACATCTTTCCAATAGAGATCAGAAGCTCTAGATAGAAGTGTGGGTGTTTGTGTATGTTTGTGTGTGTGTAAAAGAGATAAAGAGACACACAGAGAGAAGCTGAGAGAGAGAGAAAGAGAGAGAGGGGGAGAGAAAGAAAGAGAGGAGAGAGAGAAAAAGAGAAAGAGAGGGAGGGGGGCAGAGAAAGAGAGAGAGAAAAAGAGGGGGGGAGAGAAAAAGGGGGGACAGAGAGAAAGAGAGAGAGAAAGAGAGGGAGAGAGAGGGAGGAGAGAGAGATGGAGAGAGAGAGAAAAAGAGAGAGAGAGAGAAAGGGAGAGAGAGAGAGAAAGGAGAGAAGAAAAGGAGACAGAAAGAAATAGAGGGAGACAGAGAGACAAGCAGAGATAGAGAAAGATTATATACTAAAGGACCAAATATCAAAAACAAAATAATACAAGTCAAGAAACAAGGAATACTATTACAATATCTCCAACTGTAAAAGATTTTCTGATTATAGTCAATACTTGATTTTACCATATAACTCACCTTCCCCCAGTACTTCAATAGCTCCTTCCAGATCAAATGTTGACTTCAGACCACAGCCTTCAAGTCTCTCCACTTTCCCTGTCTGATTTAATCTTAGCTCTAACCCAAACCATAACTTCCTTTCTAGTCCACCTTGCCTTCTAATGATGCATTGCACATAGTTATTCCTACCTCTTGACTTAAGTTTTCCCCATCCTTTCAGTTAATCACAGTTTAACTTCTGACTTGTCACAGATGTTACCTGACTTTCACCAACCATTCACACCTAAACAAATACAAATCTCATCTGAGTCAATAATTTCATAGCGGCCTGCAGGGAGCAAAGCTGACTGCTATCCTTTCCCAGACTTGCCCTGCTCATTCTCTAGGGGAAGAGCTCCTGGAGGGAAATCCAGAAATGCAATCACAAGATAAAAAAGATGGCAAAAGAAAAGACAAAAAGGAAGAACACTGGCTAATGCACAGCTGAGAGAGTCAGCTTTTGAATAATCATATTGACTTCCTATCCTTTTCTCAACATAATGGAAAATCTGTTCCCTGTCCTATTTATAACTGAAGTTCAAATCAAATGTTATCCCGCAGATGTAAATCTCCCAATAGTTGGGCTCTGTGGAGAATTGTCTTGGATGAGAAAGGAGGAAGGTGAACAGTTATCCATGAGCTGGCCCAAAAGGTTCCAGGACACTTTGTGGGATTTCCTCATTCCCATGCCTCCAATCAGGGAACCTAGGGAAAAATACCTAGTATCCCCTGGTAGAGGGAGATGGAGTTCTCATTAACAGGAAAAGGAATGAGCATTGATTAAGTATCAACTATATTCTAGGCACTGTACTAAACACTTTACAAATATTATCTCACAGGATACTTGCAGCAACCATGGGAAGTAGGTGCTATTACTGTAATTTTCATTTTACAGCTGAGGAAACCAGGGCAGACAGAGGTAAGGGACTTGTTTAGGGTCACAAAGATAACAAATATCTGAGGCCAGATTTGAACTCACGTCTTCCTGACTCCAGGTCTACTACACTAATCCTGGTGCTGCCTAAATGCCTCTGTGAAATGACGGGGATAGACTAGGACGGTCATCTCTAAAGTCCAGCTCTAAATCTATGATCCTCAGTTGCAAACATGCACTTGGAAACATTACAGAGGAGTTATTAAAAGGAGGAAAACACAACAGAATGCGTAGAATGAACAACCATTAGTCCCTACTACGTGTGTATATAGACAGATACAAGTGTATAGATAAAGACAGATACATATTTTCCCAAGAACATCTTATAGATGAAAGTATAACTCCCCTAGTACAGGCCCTTTCTCACAAGTCTCATTCTGGCTGCTGCTTCTTGTCCCTGGCAGTTGGGGTGGGGGGAGGGGAGGGGAGAGCAGGATTAGAAAGGGAAGGGTTGTATTTCTTTCTTTCCTACCATTTCTCATTGATCTGTATTATAGCCACCTAATGCCCTATTTCTCAGATCAAGCCAGAGTGAGTTTCTAAAGAGTCACCCAATCTTTTGATATCATCTTCTCAGTTCAGGATTAAGGGAAAAAAATAAAACTCCCTCCTAAGTCCTTCCCTTCTCTCCTGGTTACCACTGACTGACCTCTCTCCATAGGCCATCCTTCTTTACCTTCTCTTCCTTTCAGGTACTAGCCTCTCCGTCACCATGCATAATTTTAGAGAAGACTCTATTTTTCCCAGTTACTCAAATGGGAAGAGTAAAAAGGCAAATATCCTATTACTTGCTAAATAAGTAACGTTGGTATCTATTGTTGTTCTCTATAAAGCCTTATATCTGAAAGGAAAGGGATAAGACCTATGCTGTTGCTACCTCCACCCTGGATTCCCATTCCTTATCTGCTTCAGCTCCTCTTCTATCTGGAATTCTTTTAGTCAACTGTCACTGTTATGCCTAAGTCATCAGGAGTATTCCTTTTCTACCCTCACTGAAGTATAAAAAATTCCCTTTTCCTCAATCAATACAAGGTTAAGATTTTTCAGGGAATTTTTACTAAGGAATCAAACTAAAGGAAAATTAATGACACATAAAATCCTCAAAAGAAGTAAATTGCCAGGTTACAGATTTCTGATCCCAACTTTAACATCTAATCAAAAATTGACCTGGCTAACATAGTTTCAGAAGAACATGTTTCTTTCTCCTACACTTGAACCCATCGGAGGACCCCTTTCACAAGTGAGTCTTTTTCAGACTTTTAGAAGTTCTTCTTCACATTCTCTTGTGGCTCTCTGGCTTTTCCTTTAGGGGACAGAGTAGAATAAAATCTCTGGTTGAGTTTCCCTAGCCAGGTCGTATAATAGACCAGCACTTGGTTAATTACCTACCCCTAGGTAGAGAAGGACATCATTTTATAGATTGTACTAAAATATCAGAACAGGACCCTCAGATATTCAACTATTAGCTCCTCAGGGGGGCTATTTGCCTTTCCTGAGGGGCAAAAACCAATTTCCTCACAGTACCTCTTTCCCAAACTCATATAAACATATACATTCCTTCCATCTGCTCCTTTTGTATAATTTAGATTCTCTTTTATTCCCAAAGACTGCTTTCATGAGCTTAAGTTTTTCTCTAGACTTGTAACAGAACCTAAGAATCACTATGGTATAGTGGAATAGGGTCTTGTTTAGATTCAGAGGACCTGGGGTCAAGTCTTAGTTTTACCACTTATTAACCCTGTAACTTGGATAAGACACTTGAATTTCTAGGCCGCAGTTTCCTCATCTATAAAATGAGGATGATACTTACATCAATTACCCTACAAGGTTCTTATAGACCTCAAATGAGATAGCATACGTAAACATTTGGCAAATCTCAAAGTGTTATACAAATATCCACATTTTATTATTGGAGTATGTCAACTGAAAAGTCTTAGGGTATGAGTCTGACAACCAACTATACACACACACATATATATATGTCTATACACATATGTGTATATATGTGTGTTTATATATGTGTGTTTATATTTCTATGAAGGCATATTATGTATATGTATGTATATGTATAAATTATTTTTAATAAAGTATTGAAATTACAATAATAGATTTATATGTGTTTTAGTACCTATTACAAAGGGTTGTCAAATGAGATAATATTTACAAACCACTTAGCATGGTGCCTAGCCCATAGTAGATTCTTAATATATGTGTGCTCTCTCCTCCCTTTAATAGACATGTTACTGTCTGTGTTCATCCTTTATTTTCAAAGAAGACCATGACATCAGAGAAGTGATGACATGACTTGCATTTGACTTTGTTTTGAGGGAGGGAGTGCTGTGCAAGGTCACCAGCCTCACCTCTCTTCCTGAGCCATCTGGGTCCAGTAACCAGATATTCATCAGGATGACTGGAGAAGGCCCAGGTGCAATGGGAGACCTTGGCCTATTCAGGTACTCACTTAGAGTGAAGGTAAGATCATTTAGTGAATAAACCTCTCTAAGAAGTAATAAGGAAATGGACCCTTTAATGAGCAAAAGAAAAAAATAAGAAAATCAATCTGGGAGGGATAGAGCCACAGTTATCCTTGATAACCACTCTGAAGCCAGGAGGGTTTAGAAAGCAGCCATTAAGTGGAGTTTGGGCAGGGACCTATTGGTGTACAATCTATGGACTTCAGAGTGCACTAGCTTTAAGGTTTTGGGAAAGTAAAGAAAGAAAAATAAAGAAAGGAAGGAAGGAAAGAAGAAAGAAAAAGAAAGAGAAACAAATTTTGCCATTAAGCCCTAACTTAACTGGGCATCCTCTGGCCATAGAAATTTACTTTCCTTGGGAGAGAAGAAGGAAGAGGGGGCAGAAAGGAGCAGATGAACTGAGTTACCCAGCTAGCTGGGTCCCCATTCATGCAGCTCACTCTACTCAAGGCTCTGTGTTCGTTCTTCGTTTTTGAGGAAGACCATGACATCACTAGGACTTTAGCAAGAGATATCAGTCAACAGGAGAAGTTTTGAGGACTACCTTTCCTAAAGGTCTTTAGACAAGCCTAGAGTGAAGTGAGGTCACTCTGCAAGGACTCTGCTTGGTGAGGGATGCCACCAGGAGGGATGCTTAAAAAGAGGACAGTATGCATACAGAATAGGAATCAAGTGAACATGGGAGTAGATGGAGCTATGAATCATTCTAGAGAGCTGGCATTAGAGTGGGAAGACCATATAGACCTCTCTGGCCAGGATATCCCTCAACATCAGTCACAGCTGGACCAAAACCTCTAGAGCCAAGGTGAAAGCATTTGGCTATTCTCTAGTGTGCTGCAGGAGACTTCCCAGAAAGAAATGCCCAGAGGTAGATGACAGTGAACTATAAATATTTACTACTGTGGCAAATGACTTCTGAAATGACTGTATGCTTTTCCTGCCATATTGAGGAACCAGCGGGATTTTAAAAAAAAGAATTAGTATATAATTCCCCTGGAAGTAATCCCTTATTCTATGGGTTCAGACAATGTTTTGCCACTGAACCCCTTCTTTGTTATTTATGTTGCTTCCTGTCTAAAGGATTTTGTCTTTGGATCTATGTGTCTCTTGTATGGTCAAACAAGGAGAGAAAAGTTTTCGCCTTGGATGGGGTCTTGAGCTATGAATCAGATAACTGATTACCTAACACAACCATACTGGGAGTAGGGAGGAATATTATGTCATCATCAAAATCATTCTTATAATACCTGACATTTATATAGCACTCACTCTATACCAGACACATTTTACAACTACTATCTCATTTTATCTTCACAACAACCCTGAGAGGTAGGGGTTATTATCTCCATTTTACAGATGAAGAAACTGAGGCAAACAGTGGTTAAGTGATTTGTCCCTAGTAAGTATTTGAGGCCGGAGTTGAATTCAGGTCTTCTTGACTCCATGCCCAGTGCTCTATCCACTATGCCACCTAGCTTCCCAAATGTGTTTTATCTGAGTACTCTCCTAGGTTCAGAGAGGCTCCTCACTGGGCAACCCCAGCAATTCCTGAGGACCATCATTACAAATCATAGTGTATCTATGGATCTGTGGAGGGAAGGAGCACTCATACTGATCAAATCACAGACCTTTGAAGTATTGGAATATTACTACTGTAATTATTATTAAGAGGTTGACAAATGTTCTTAATCATTTATCCTGTCTATTTCACTGACTTTCAAGAATGAACCTCCAAACTACCTTAGCCAGATTAAACCTACCCTCTAAGACAAAGCAAATCCTCCCAGGAAAGAAAAATGGATCCTTTTTCTTGATAGTCAATCCACCTTTGTGTCTGAGAATCCTCTCTGTCAGGAAATTCTTAACTAAGTCATGCCTTGGAAGTAAGACTTTCTCAAGAATTTCCAAATATCAATATCATCAGTTACTGTAATAAAGACTCACCTAGAACTCCTTTCCATCTTTGATACAGCATGAATTTTTTATCTCATCTTTCTAAAATGTGTGTGTGATATATGTGTGTATATGTGTGTGTGTATATGTGTGTATGTGTATGTGTCTGTGTGATGGTGTGTGTGTGTCTGTGTGATGATGTGTGTGTGTGTCTGCGTCTGTGTGTGCGTCTGTGTGTGTATGTGTGTGTGTGTGTGTGTGTGTGTGTGTGTGTGTGTGTGTGTGTATGGGGTAGTAAAGAACTAGAAACAAAGAAAATACCCATCTAATGAGGAATGGCTGAATGAATTTTGGTATATGAATGTAACAAGACATTGTGTGCCCTAAGAAATGATGAATAGGAGGAATATAGAGAAACATGGGAAAAGTCAAATGAACTCAAGCAAAGTGAAGTAAACAGAACCAGGAAAATTATGTATGTGTACACACACACACACACACACACACACACACACACACACACACACACACACGATGACTACAATAATTTAACTGAAAAAGTAATAAGATGAAGCTAAATGTGATACAATTAAGACTAACCTTGGCCCTGGAGAATAGAGAAATATAATTCCTCTTTCATTAGAGAAATGGGGGACTGTGGGTGTGGAATGCTGCATACACGATCAGTTATGTTGGTTGGTTTTGCTTAATTACTTTTCTTTGTTAAAAGGAGAGAATGGAAAAAAAATAGAGTAAGCCTGGGAGAAGCAAGGAGTAAAAAAATGTATATAAACTCATACAGAGTAAAATAAACAGAACCAGGAAGACAATTTACACAATGACCACAATAATTTAAATGAAAAAGCAATGAGATGAAGCTAAGTGTGATATAATTATGACTAATTTTGGCCCTGGAGAAGAAATGTAACTCCTTTATTTCACTGGAGAGGTGGGGGACTATGGGTATGGAGTGCTGCATACATGATCAGTTATGTTGGTTGGTTTTATTTAACTACTTTTCTTTGTTATAAGGCAAAGATGGGAAAAAATAAAGGAAAGCTGGGAGCAGGGTTGGGGCAGGGAATAAAAAAAACCAGTTCATTACCATAAAAGGCAGCAACTTTAAATAAGCAAATAAATGAATAAATAAATGAATGAATAAGTATAAAAATGACTAGTGTTTGCTTTGTTAGATTTCTTTGTTTGCTTTATGGACACTTTTGAACATTTTAGATTTTCCTTTTTCTGCTCTTCTACAGCCCACAGCACAGAAAGGAAGAAATGCAAACCTCTTCTCAAAGTTTCATAAATTACACAGCATGGACAGCCTTTAGAAAATACAACCAGAAAAAAAGTCCTAGCCGGGAAGCAAAGGATAAGCCTCTCCTCACAGCTGTTTGTCTTCATCATCTTTCACTTTTTTCTCTCTCTCTCCCTCCTTCTTTCTCTCTCTCCCTCCTTCTCTCTCTGTCTCTCTCTCTCTCTTTCTCTGTTTCTGTCTCTCTGTCTCTGTCTGTCTCTCTGTGTCTGTCTGTCTCTCTTTGTCTCTCTCTTTCATTTTGTCTCTCTCCTGAAGGAATGAACACTACAGGGGCCACCTCTGCTAAGGATGGGTAAGTGACTTTTTTTAAAAAATACTAGAATGACTGAAGTATAATAGAGGAAATTCCACACAACCCACAGTGAATCACCCCACAGTACTTTCACAAATGCCTGAAGCTTGATGAAGATTAATGATCCACAGCATTCTGAGAAGTTGGGGATAACACCTAAGCTAAATATGCCAACAGATTCTACAGATTTATGCTTACCCTACAGTTGTGCGACGTGTGATATTTTGGAAGCAAATTTTATGTAAAGTCAGTTACAAAGCTGGTGAGGTTGTTCCATAATGGGCTACTGGAAACAGCCAGACCTCCCTGGGGCACTAGAAAGCACCTTTAATTAGGTCCCGGGTTCAGCCAATTGTCTCCTGAGCTGAAGGATGAATTCTCTGGAGTGCAATTCAGGCTTGACTTTGAATTTCTTCACTTAGGGGAGTTGGTTAAAGCCTTAACATTGTTCCCATGATTTATATTGCCCCAATTTCTTAGGTAAATCGGTGTGCAGAAATCTGATTTAAATGAAAATGTTATTGGTAAGACAGTTTGCATTTCTTTCTCTCCTTTCATATTATAAATGCTGTTTCCACTGCCTAAGCTTTAAACTTAAGGAGTTTAAATAGTAGCACAGATCAATATTCAGAGCTGAATTTAATACAACATCTAAGGAGTTCTCATCTAATCAGAACAAATCCAAAAATGTCAAAATTACTCACCCAATATAAGTATTCCTGTCAGTCCTCATGGATTTACTGGAGTCAGCTAAAATAGATGTCATGCTTTTCTACTATGAGACAATCAGTCTTGAGTCTGAAATCAAAAGAAGGAAAAAAAAAACCAGTGTCCACTCTTAATTTGTGGATCTAAACAGAAGTTTTCAGGCACATCTGCTGTGATTAGAATGATGCCCCTTGCCTGGTGTTTTGCATCAGAGATTAGCAATGGAATTTTCCCTTGGGCCTTTTTTCATCACCCCAATAAATTCAAATATTCCCCCTTTTCTGGTGACCTTTTATTATATACTATAGTTCAGACATCACCACACATTTCACCCAGCAGATTGGCTCCCTCAGAAGGTGTGGCATCCTATTCCCACTGTCAAGTTGGAAGCCTGCTCTCTGTTTGTCTATGTTCTCACATCTGGCCCCCATCCCAGAATGAGTCTGGATGGAGCACATGGGCTTATTTGCTTTGAGGCTAGGTACATGGATGCAAGTCCTCTGCTGGTTTCCATAACAACCCCACTGGGTTTTCCTGAAAAAGTATCCAATACACATGAGAACTTTCAGTCCCCAAACAATCACCTCCCTCTCCCAACCACTTCCCTACCCCCATCACTCTCAACTTCTATTTCCATTCTTTCTAATCATAAGTCAGGATAACATCCAAAGTTAATACTTAAGCGCAACATCCCTTGGACTTTGCTAGCAAAGCTTCTCATGCAGATGGCCAATATTTAAACAGTATTCATTTCCTGAGGCCTCCCCATGTATCTGGACTGTCTATTAGGCTGAGTGTATCACTATAAACTGGCTATTGGGAGTCAATCCAGGTAGAATTGTTGAAATATCCATCTGACATTTTTAGAAAACACAGTGTGCTTGTAAAGGATTCTATGGATAAACATACAGACATATCTTTGTGTGCATACATAATACACATGTACATATACATATATGTGTGTGTTTGTCTATACATATACATACATACACATATATATTTATTGTCACTTCAACCTTTAAATTTGCTCCTCTATAAAATATGGTGGTTGAAATAGAAGATCTCAAAGGTCCCTCATCTCTAATATTCTCTGGTCCTGCCGATTCTCACTATTCTTTTCAGGAAGAATTCAAAATTGTTCAGTAGAATTGAAATTTATTTCCTTTTTAAATTCCCTCCTATGGAAGCCAATTGCAGTTCTATGCTGATGGAGGCCTTATGAACATTGCTCTCATGGCTCCCATATAAGTCAAAGTATAAAATATTCATAGATGCAAAAGTACTCAGAACATTTAGAATTAAATAATATGCATTGATTTTTTTTCAAGAATGTGCGAAGTAGGTATAATATTTTTCTCTAATACCATAGTATGTGTTGACATATATAACCATTCTCCATAGTGCTGCCATGGCTGACAGCTCCTTTTTTTCCTCCTATACCCCCACATTGACCTTCCACTCTATAAAACCCAGCCACTAATTCATCTCTTTCTTGGGGAGGTATCAGCAGAGTTGGAAGGCTGAGATGGAGAGAGTACAAGGAAAAGACCAAGGCAATTAAATTGGCAACATGGTGGAGGTGTCAAACTTAAATAGAAATGGGGGCCACTACATCGTAAAGATCTCTTCAGGCTGCATATTTACTTATAAAACCATATATTAATATTATTACATTTTGTTGTATTTTTTACTTATTTTGTTAAATATTTCCCAGATATATTTTAATTGGGTTCTGGATGCTCTAGGGAGTGTTGTGGGCCATAATGGCCTGCAGGCTGCATGTTTGACACCTCTGATATAGTGGCCTGGGAGTCTGAAAACTGAGTTTAAAGCAATCAATCAATCAGTTAATAAAATGTATTAAGCATCTACTATGTGCCAGGAACTGTGCTAAGTAAGCTAACTCTGTAGCCTTGAACAAATCAGGTAAACTCTATGGACTTTAGTTTCCTTATCTGTAAAATCAGAGAGAGAAGTAAATTGAACTACATAATGTCAGGTCCTTCTCATCTCTACCCTTAGGACTCTTGGGCTTTCCCATACAGCTCTCATCTGAACTCTTTTAAAAGTGTTCTCTCTGCTCTGCCCCCCAGCCCAATTTACAACATGAGATCTGTAAAGTCAGGGGCTGTTTTTTTTTTCTTTTTCTTTTTTTGTTTGCTGTTTGTGTCTCTGGAAATTTGCACAGTGCTTGGCACATAGGGGATAATAAATGTTTTTCATCCATTCATTCATTTATGAACTCGCAGTGATCATAAGTTTCAATGCAATTGCCTATCTACATTGGGAGTCTGGAGTTTCTTCATTGGGAGTTTTTGCTACTGGTGAAATCACAGATTGGGACCAAAGAAGTTGATCTAACACATCACTGAAACAACTGAGCAACAACTAAAATACAACAATTTTTGTCATTTTCACCCCCAAATCACTGTTTGGAGTTCTGCAGTTCTGTTTGGAGAAGATTCATGGAGGTTTCTAATTAGAATCTAAGCATCTCAGAATTTTCCCCAGGGTCACCTCAACAACAATCAATCAACAGGTATTTGTGAAGTGCTAAGTACTGGAAATACAAAAAATACCCAAAAAAACAAAACCACACCATGTAGTTCAACCTTCACCTGAAAAACAATTCCCTCTACATTCCATTCCATTAGACTGTAAACTCCTTGAGGACGGTGATTTGTTTTTGCCTCTTTTTATACCCTGAGCTTAGCCAAATGCCTGACAGAAAGAAAAGGATGTTCACCAAATAATTTGGGCTATTAAAGATAACTCACTTTTCAAAAACTGAAAAGCAAAAAGGAAAGGACATTTGGATTTACATATATTTTAGAATGAATATTGCTTTTTAAAAAATTCCTGGATTTTCAATCAATGTTCTCCTTCAGCTGTGAATCTTACAAGTTTCCAGATGCAGCTTGGTTGGAGCGGCCCATAAGGTAATGTCTTGTTTTGGTTTTCTCCTCTTCATAATTCATCTTTTGGGATACTTGATCATGATCTTCTTCCATACCTCGCTCTTCAGCTTCTTCCAAGTCTCCTAGATCATCATTCCCTGCCCTATCTAGTCTACCACTCTCCAGGAAAATTTGGAAACCTTCTAGTGTTCTCTCTCCATTGTAATCAATTACCATTCTGTCAGCACTTGCAGGGAAGAACTTAAACATGCGGAAGCTATGGACCTTAACTGTCTCTACTTCATCAGCTGTTGAGTTCATCCTGGCGATGACTGTACTTTTATGATCCTTGTAAGTCTCTCCCAAATGGGAACCAACTGTTTGCAATGACCAGAGGAGGGGGCATAGAATCCTCCCAGATATTCTTTTTTCATGAAAAGAAAGTGCCTAACATATGTTGACTAATTATCTAATATCTCCAAAAAACAGTCATCTAGCCTTTGCTTGAAGACCTCCAGTAAGGGGTAGCCCACCCCCTTCCAAGACAGCCCATTCCACTTTGTAGAGCTAAATATTGGGAAGTTTTTCACACTCCTAGCTTAAGAAAACATGCCATTTAGGTCTGCACTGGCCACTGGAAAGCAATGGGTGAGTTGGGTACAAACAATCGGTCTTCTGGCTTATACCAGTTTGTTGGTTATGGCAACAATAGAGCCTTTTGCCTCGTGTCTCAGCCCACTTTGACCTGCCCAGTGTTCTTTCCCAGCAATTTACAACAATGCAGAGCATTCAGCATCTCAAGTTTTCTTGGCCACCTCCCTTTGTCTCTTACTTGTAGGAACTTTTAGTATTAGTTAAGGAGTCATATCAGGGGTACAGGGACTCCAATCTGGCATTTACTTCTGGTTCTGATAGGTGAAAGTGTTAGCTAATTAGATAAATGTCAGGTAATTAATTAATCCAGTGAATTAATTTGGCTTATTAAAATGCCTGTTTTTAGTGCAAATTTTGGATTTTGCTAACCAATACTTTTGATCTGCAACAGTACCATGGAACTCCAGCTGAGATTTATATGTCATGTGAAGTAGCTCCCCTGGACATTAAGGAAAGTCTTCATCACCCCACTGAATTGTAGAATCTGCTTATAGATTCTATGAAAATGGAGAGTTAATTAGGGCCTTCTGGGCAAACAGTTTATGCTCCATGGTTTTCCAATTTCCCTAAGCCTTGACTCTGCTTTATTTTTTTTTAGTAGAGAGAGAGAAAGGGGGAATTATTCTGCTTTTTTTTTAGGGTTCTGCCATACTTGACCAGTCAGTGCTTTTCATGAGGAAAGGGAAAAAAGAGAATATACAATCACATACTTTGGAGAGTGAAAGATCTTCACTCCCCTTCAATCACTGAGCAATTTTCTCACATGCAGGCTGAGCAGGATGCTGTGACTCAGCATGGGCAAAGGATTGGTTTCTTCAGTCAGGAATCCAAATGCAGCTTCCTCACTATTTAGCCTTGGGCAAGATACTTAACCTAAGTTCTTCCTTAGTGATGAGAGCATTATAATATGACCTGTCCCATGAGGGGTTTGCATCCAGTTTAGTTTTGCCTTTCAGTCATGCTTGTTTGAGAGAAGAAATCAGATCCTATATCTGCTGCTCACTGACTTTAGGACCACTCCCCTACCTACCCTAGGGTGAAAGAATGCTGGATTTCTAGTTCAGATGACTTGGGTTTGAATTCTGCTTCTACCACTTGCTACTTCTGTGATCTTTATCTCTGTGGGTCTTAATTTCCTCTGTAAAAATGGAGGAGTTATATTAAGTGGTCTGAAAATTTCCTTCCACCTCTAAGCCTATCATTCTAAACATATATGAGATCGAGAAAGTATTGTGTAGTCATATCACATATCTCTTTCCTCTATAACCTGGCATCAACCAAGCATTGGGCATTTTTTGAGCTGATTCATATGCAGAGAGATATAACTCATATGTGCTGGAGAGAATCTTGAGTACAACCTGCCATGAGGAACTTGGTGAAATAGAGCCAGAACTTCCAGGAGAGAGACACATGAAGTTCTAGACACTATTCACGAGAGTGATCCATGTAGAGAGAGAAGCTGCAGATATGTAAAGGAAATATCTACTACTCAACATGTCCTTTATTTCCAGCTTACCTACCTAGACTGCTAGAATGGACCTCTTTGGCTGAGATTAGGTCTCTCCTCTCTCTCTTGGTTTGAGCTGAGATCTCATCTCAGTCCTTGCTAAAGAGCTCATTCACTCTAGTAAGTTCTTTAGTATATTCTATACATTCTTTTGGTATATTTGGTATAATTTTGGGAGAATATTTGTATATTCCAATGCGTATTGCAGATTTCTACTTGCTGTTTAGATGAGTATACCCAGCTTTTGCTAGTTATGGTGGTTTTTTGTGAAATGAGCATTTAGTTGGAAGGAGCTAAGCTGGTAAATGTAACCTCCTCTTTAAGTATGACCAGAATGTAAGATGAGGAAAAGGGGAGATAAGGGAGCTCCCTGAAAGTGGCTTCAATTTTTTCAGGGAAGGTGGGTCATCAGGAGGGAACTAGGTCTTAGTGAGAGCAGGAGGATGTAGGAAGTGAGAAAAGAAAAAATTTAAGACAAAATCTATTCTGTCACTTGTAGAGCAGCCATTCCAGAGAGCTAGTAGAAGAGTAAGTTAGCTTTAGATTGAATGGTTGGGAGTAGATTAGGGGGAGAAGGGCACAGAATGAAAAGCCAGACAAGAATAGTTGCAACCAGAGGCTCAGAATGACTGGGATGGGGTAGGTATGAGGGGTATGATGTATATTAATCATTAAGGACTGAGTTCAGGTAGGTTCTTCAAGCACTTTCTGCTGCACAGTCCAATACTTAGTAGTTCTTGCTTATAAGTTAATTTCTTCTATATCCATTTTACTCCTTTCCTTGTGATAACCCTTCCTATATTAGAAGATAAATTATAAGACTCTTTTCTTCTTACTCATCTTTAAGCTAAATAATGTCTTTCATCTTTTTATCTTTCCCTGGTGGTCTCATTTGATGCCATGGAAAAAGAAATATTTCTGAATTCAGAAAACCCAGGTTCAAATCCTGGTGCTTCCACTGCTACCTGACAGAAGAAGACTTTAGTGAAGATACATCCTTTCTCCACCTCATCTCAGGCAGGTGAACTAGATGACCTCAAGGTCCCTCACAACTCTAAATCTATGGTCCCAATAATGGAAAGCAGGGTGGGGAAAGGAAAAATAAAGAAATCTACATAATAACTTTATTATATATTTAAAAGGAACAGCAAGTTGTCCATAATAGGCAATCATCTTTTTTTATTATACTATGTTATGGAAATTCTTGTCTTATTCCATAAATTAAAAATAAAATAAATAAAAATTCAAAAACATTTTAATGTTAATGATATTAATATTAATAATATTAATAATTCTTTGATTCATGAGATCTGCAGCAATAGAAGGGATAGTCACACTGATGAGACTGCAAATTCATTGAGGCATAGCATATGAACAATGGTAGCACTTTTCTGCAATCATTTGCATTGATCTTCTCTAGAGGCTCTTTAGTTTTCTCACAGCACCAGTGATGTGAACACTACATCAATACCCTCATTATCTGACCATGTCATAAAGGCAGGTAAGTGTGACCTTTGATAGAGGCAAGAGTTCATGGAGTGGGAAGAGTGCTGAAGTTGGTAGTGGCTTAAGTGCAATGAAGTAATAGCTATGTAGAAGCCAGTTCTTGCACCCGATTCCCCAAGTTCTGGTAATAGTATTACTCCCCTCCCAGACTCTCAATTACAATGTCTGCTTACTTGCCAAATTCTATTAATTCTTCATTCATATTTTTTCCATGCATCCTCACTTTTCCATTCCCACTGACAAGACCCTAGTTCAGGTGCTCTTACCTCTTGTCTAAACTATTGAATTTAACAAAAGTTCACAGAATTTGAGTGATATTTTTAAGACAATCTTTGTCAAATGGAGTTGAAATGGAGAATGTGATCTCCATTTCCAAATTAATAAGCATTTATTAAGTATATACAATGGACATTATATGGTCCTTGGACATTAAAAAAACACAAACAAATTAAATACAATTTTTACACTCAAGGAGTTTATCAGCTATGTGAATGAACATTTGCAGACTTCTCTGCTGCCCAAAATACCAGATAAGATATTTTCAGACGGGTGGATTCTCCATGTAGTAAGTAATCCAAATAATCTATAAGGTTTTATTGGGCATCTTTGTGGACCTCTACTGCACCCAGTGCTATAGAAGTCATGGTAGAAATCATGGATGCTGTCTTCAAGGAACTACCTCAATTATTTTTAGAAAGGCAAGATTAATATGCATAAAAGAGGCTATAATTGTGTAATTGGTCATAATAATGAGTGGTATATTCTTAGTTAGAAGAAAAATAATAATAGCTAACATTTATATACCCTTTTAGGTTTGCAAAGCATGTTGCATATGTTCACTAATTTGATCTTTATAACACTTTGCCCCTTATCAAAACCAACCCTGCTACTTGCACAAGCAAACCCATTCCATCCATTTCTTCCAACCGATTGCCATCAGATCTGTCATCCCCATTCTGCTGCTTATTTTCAGTGTTTCTGCTATTCTCAAAAACCCCTCACTTGATGCTTCCATCCCTGCCAAGTATCATCCTGTATCTCTTCTGCCCTTTGTGGCTAAACTCCTTGAAACGGTCATCTACAATAGGTGCCCCCACTTTCTCTCCTCTCTATCTCTTCTTAACCCTTTAGAATCTGACTTCCAACCTCATCATTCTACCAAAACTACTCTCTCCAAAATTATCAATGATTTCTTAATGGCTGAAGCCAATGGCCTTTTCTCAATCATCTCCTCAATCTCTCTGCAGTCTTTGACACCGCTGATCACACTCTTCTCTTGGATACTCTCTTCTCTCTGTGTTTGCATCTTTCCTTTTACCTATTAGCAAATAACAGCTCTGGTGACTGAAGGAATGGTAGCATCCAAGGTGCTGTGGAACAACATTGAGACATATCAAATGACTGCAAGATAATAGTTTTAGGAGCATGAATTATCCCATAAGTTGACAAGCAGTGAGGTACAGCAGAAAGAGAGTTACAATTGTAGAACCTAAAATTCAAAAGTCTGAATCCTGGATCTCCTCATTTCTACCTTTATGAGCTTGTATAAATCACTTTACCTACTTTTTCTGAGCTATAAAACAAGAGGGTTGGATTAAAAGGGGTAAGGTCTCTTCTCTTTCTAAATTGATGATCCTATTGATTTTCCCTCTTCCTGATATAGGAATCTACAGGAGATCATATTCCTTTGTCTATGCAGCAGTAAGAGGAAAGGAGCAAGCATTTATTAAGTGCCTACTATGTGCTAAGCCCTGTGCTAAGAGCTTTACAAATATTATGTCATTTGATCCTCATAAAAATTCTGGGAGATGGGGGCTATTAAAATCCCCATTTTACAACTGAGAACTGAGAGAGAGAGGTTAAAAGACTTGCCCAGGTTCACACAGCTAGTAAGTACATGAGGCTGGATCTGAATTGAGGAGCTCCTGACTCTTGGATCTAGCCACTGCACCACCTAGTTACTTCTTGGGTGGAGAGGGGAGACAGACAGAATGATTCTCTACTTGATTTTCCATAATTATTCATTTATTATTTTTCTTAATTAAAAGCTTTGCTGTTTGAACGATCTTTTTCTGCCTACTATGTTCATACAAAATGAACCAGATAGATTTTTGAGATATGCTTGTATCAATATAATTACCCAAAACATGCAGCTTTGAAACTGAGAGAAGTTAGGTGTCCTAGAGCAAAGCTTCTTAAACTGCAGGTTGCGACCTCATATGGGGTTGCAAAAAAACTGGCAACAGCAAAAGATTTTTAAATGCATGACCAAAAATTAATTAAAAGTCAAATGCATAATGAATCTGAAGTGTTTCACTTGCCTTTATTGCATCCTCAGCTACACTGCAGCCTTGGATCTGAACACAAAGCATGCGCACTTTGCACTGTGCATCCAAGGATGCTGCCGAAACAGGAAAAAGAGTCTTGAGTGGAAAGTATAAGAAACCCTGTTCTAGAGTACTGCTATACCTTCGTGGAGTCTAATCCAGTAGTCTTCAAATGTTTTTCCTTAAACATCCCTATCAGTACATGTTTTACAGTACAGTATTTTAGCTCATAGCCTCAATGGGTATATGTTTATTTGTAAATTATATACAGATAGATAGATAGATTTATATTGTGAATTCACCCTAATCCAAAATAAAAATGGGGGTGGGTTTTCACTTCTTCATCATCATCCTGAACCTATAGCTCTGAGGTAGTCCATAGGGTACAAGCTGGAGGATATTTTCCCAATGGGACCTGTGCAGTTGTTGCTGTTGGTGTCCGGGTTAGTTTATAACTAATCACTACAGAGAGGAGTGGATTAGAAGCAACAGAAGGGGAAATTGGAAGAGAGTTGAGAGATAATGGGTAAAAAAAGTAAGTATGGTAGTATTGAATACAAACCCTATACATGAATATTTCTATGTATTGGGGGGTTTGGCTCATACTTAGATCATCTAAGATGGCATTACCCCCATGTAAGACTCTAGGGGACTGGAGAACTGGCACATGCAGAGCATTCAGTATTGGTCTACCATAGGGTTGGCAGCATAGAGTCTGTGTATTTAAAACTGCTTGAATGAGCATCATCAGGCCTTTTCCTGAATTTGTCTCTGAAGATGAAAGAGTCCTGATGCTTAGTAAAGCAGTTTTGAAAACACTGACAATTCTAACTATGTAGCCAATGGAAAGGGGCTGCTCCCAACCATGTGGTAGGTCAATGGAGAAATTCTAAAGATGTGCCAGTTCTGTAGTCTCTCAGAAGAAGATCCCCCAGCATCTTCCATGAAAGCAACATCATTTTAGGGAATCTACACAGGCATAAAACCCCTATTAGAGCAGGAAGTGTGGGATTTGAAACTTATACCACAATTTTTTTTGTAGTCATACCAATGACTACTTTGGAGACTGTTGGTGTAGAATAGTGATAGCAAATATCCAGAAAGCGGAAATAAACAATAACACATGCTAAATACATCAGAGAAGTACAAACAATATGCTATGTGAAGTCCTGAAGATAAGTTCCTTGTCGATAGGAGATCAGAAAAGGTTTCATGAAGTCATTTTCTTGGACTTCATAGGGTAGATAGAAATTCAACAGACAAAGAAGAGGGAGGACATTCTAGGCATATGAAACAGTGAAAGCAAAGATGATGGAAGATGAGGTATCTACATTTAGATACTACTACTAACTCTCCTCTTTCTTCTCCCTCTCCTTCTACAATTTTCCATGGAATGGGCAAGACAAGAAAGAAATCATTTATCAGAGGCAAGTTGATTCACCTGCTCAGGCTGTCTTTGGGTCCTCTTCTACTTGCCATTTAGCCCCTATAGAATTATTTTAGGTCCTGAGAGTTTATACACGTTTATTGTGGGGAGGGGCAGTTAGGTGGTGCAGTGGATAGAGCACTAGTGCAGGAGTCAGGAGGACCTGAGTTCAAATCTCACTTCAGACACTTGACACTCACTAGCTATGTGACCTTGGGCAAGTCACCTAACCACAATTGTCTCATCCTAGGTCATCTCCAGTCATCCTGATGAGTATCTGGTCACTGGATTCAGATGGCTCTGGAGGAGAAGTGAGGCTGGTGACCTGTACAGCCCTCACTCAAAATAAAGTCAAGTGTAAATCATGTCATTATTTCCCTGACAGCATGGTTTTCTTCGGCAACGAAGGATGAACACATACACATATTGTGGGGAAACTGGGTTATGACACACTAAGTAGTATTTAAAACAACAGTGGAAAATAGTTGCATAGCCATCATCTGGTTAAGTCTGTCTTATCTCTGTCTGAGCCTGGAGAGCACTCCCTTGAATGAAATATGGGCAATTTTCTTTTGAAGCTGAAGGAAGATTCAAATCTCTCAGAAAATCAGTGATTGTTTCTAGTGCCCAAGAAAACTCAAATGGGGAAACCAAAGCTAATGTATCACTGAGATAGTGAATTTCAGTACATGGAAGCTTCAAAGTGAACTGATTCTCATTTGGGTTTCATTGGGTTGCAAAGAATATGTAGTTTGTTTTATGGAGATCTGCCCTAACACCCTAAGTTACAATTTATTAAGTTAAACATTAAATTCTCACAATACAAGTAAGGAGATTCTGGATGGGCAAACACGGCTCCTTTCACACATCTGTTAATGCTTTACCTTAGGAATTTTAATACTTTCAAATACTTGGGTATGAAAAACTTCACCTAAGCTTTCCACTTCATTTTCAATGTATGATTTTCAAAGCAAGGGAAATGTGGGGAGGGCAAGGACTGAGAGAGTCATTTAGCTGAAGGAGCCTCATTAATTCAGGAATCTTTATCTTAGCAGTAGAAGGGCTAGCTTCTAAGCAGGAAGAATGTGCTCAAAGACACTTTAAACACACATAAGCTTTTCTTTCAATTTGCCTTGATTTTCATTTCCTTTTGCAAAAGGACTGTCTGGGCCCCACCCCAAGCACAGGTGCAGGGGCTTAGCAAGGTCTAGCAGAGGCCCAAGAGGGGCTCCTGCTGAACTGATTAAGCTTGCAGACAACAGGACCCAAGGCAGGCAAATTTAGCTTTCATAGCTCCCACATCCTGTTCTGTTTGTTATGGGTTCCTTCTTGTCAGACCACTGGCTCCATTTCCACAGAGAAGTTTTCTGGCTCTCTTGTTGGAGCCCTTGTTTTCCCCTAGGCTATTCATCTTCATTCCCCCAGCATCTTCCTCATCCACTCTTTATATACATGAATATGCAAATATTCACCTCCATGAGAACTATTCCCAGCCCCAATACTGCCACAAGAGTAAGGCCAAGACCTCACCTCTTGCACCAGGCATCCACCCCTCTTTGATCCTACCTCCAAACTCAATCGGTTGCTAAGTCCTATCAATTCTACCTTGGTAGCATCTCTCATCCAAAGGGAACAAAAGTCTTCCTCCATAGAGATTTTAATTATCCATGTGTCAAGAGAACTGGGATCATTTTTTAAAATATCGGCTATCTGATTTTTGTTCTTTTGACTTCTGAGCTTACAGTTCCTCTCCTCGCTATTTTCTTAACTCTCTGCAGTCTGAAATTGAATTGAAAATGCCCTTTTCAAGGTAATCAATGATCCCTTAACGTGAAATCTAATGGTCTTTATGTATTCATCTCTCTTGATCTCTTTTAAGACTGGGACACTTGATCATTCTCTTCTCCTTGGTACTCCCTCCTCTCCAAGACTTCTCAACATTCCCTCTTCTGGTTCTCCTCCTACACATCCTGCTTTTCAGCTTCCTTTGCTGAATCTTCATCCAGGTCATGCCCATTAACTATGAGGAAGGGGTAGGGAAGCAGAGACAGTGAAGAATCAGTCCTGGACCCTTTTCTCTTCTTTCACTAGCTCTGGTACTTGGTTATCTCATCAGCTTCTTTGATTCAATTATTGTCTCTATGCTGATGATTCTCAAATGTACTTGTTCAGCCCTAACTTCCTGGCTGACTTCCGGTCTCCCATTTCCAACTCCCTATTGACATCTCCAACAGGATGTCCTTTAGACAGCTTAAATTCAGTGTCTAAAACTGAACTCGCTATTTTTCCCAACAAAGCTTCCTCTTTCTTTAATTTTCATTTTATAGTCAAAGACACACTATCTTCCTAGTCATCCATGATTTCAACCTAGGTATCATTCCAAACTCTCCCTCTTCATCCCATATTCATTCTGTTGCCAAGTTCTGTTATCTAGTAACTAGCAACATCTCTCACAAAAAACCTCCTTTCTCCTTTGACACTGCCACCACCCTAGGCCAGGCACTCATCACCTCACATTTGGACTATTACAAAAGCTATTCCTTTGAGTTTCTCCCTACTCCAGTCTATCCTCCACTGAGCTATCCAACTGATCTTCAAAAAGCCATGTCCAACCATTTCACCTTTCCAACCATTAAATTCCAGTGGCTCCCTCTTACCTACAAGGTTATACGTAAAAATCTCTTCAAAGCCCTTAATTACCTGGCTTTTTCCTACTTTCCCAATCTTCTTACACCTTTCTTACACTCCCCCTATGTACTCTGGGATCCAGTGACATTGGTCTCCATGCTCTTTCTCACACACATGGCACTATATCTCCTGACTGAATATTTTTAATGGCTGTCTCTAATGCCTAGAAGAACTCTTTCCCTCCTTATCTCGTCCTTTTGGGTTCCTTGACTTCCTTCAAGTACCAGCTAAATCTTACCTTCTACAGAAAACTTTTCTTGATCCCCCCTTAATTCTAGTACCACCCTTCTATTTCTTTTCTCCAATTTATTCTGTATCTTTCTTTGTACATAGCTACATGTTGTCTCCCCACTGGACTGTGATCTCCTTGAGATCAGGAACTGTCTTTTGCCCCCTTTTTTTGTATTCCTGCATTTAGCACAATGCCTGGCACATAGTAGGTACTAGATAAGTGTTTGTTGTTGACTGATTGATGTGACCTAATAAAACTGAGTTGATGTATAAACTTTAACTAAAGTTCCCTGCCCATTCATTCCCCCAATGGCTATTGCCTTGGTGATAGAAGTTTTCCCTTTCAGTAAAATGTTAACAACTGAAAATTCATGAGGGGAAATGCATTTCACACATAATTACAGCTCTCACTATCTTGCATAATTTAATAAATAAAAAGGAATCCATCCTTGACTGTCCTCATAAGTTATGTCTAACTGATGTTGTTTGAAATGTTACAAACTATAATGCTGTACTTGGAAATGGGCAATTACGGATGATTCTGAATGGCTTTTAAAATATTCAATTTAGTTTGAAAAGATTCTAAAATGTTTTTCAATCAATGTCTCAATAGGTTGCCATGGCTAAGGAATGCATCACCAAGTTACCAATTGACTGATGATACTGCTTTCCTTTTGAAATTATCTCCCACTTGCACTGTATGTATATTATATGTACAGTTTTGTGCACATTGTTTCCTCCATTACAATGAGAATTCCATTTGGGCAGTGACTATGTTTTTCCTTTCTCTGTACCCCTAGTACTTAGCAGAGTGCCTGTAACATATTAAGTACTTAATAAATGTATACTAACTGATGAACCTCTGGTTGTCTGATAGCAGATAAGATCCATCACTGAAACTGGCCTGGAAGGCCTTCCAGCTTGGTAGAACATATGTTAGCTTGGGTTCCAACTCATATAGCCTTCCACAGCTTAGCATGACTCCCATCTCAGAGCCCAGGATGACCTCTGTTCCACAGTGAGCAAATGCAGTAAGACTCCTGAAACTAGTGACATGGTTTTAAATGGTATAAAATGTTGTTTTCTAAAAATCTAGCTTAAAAATATAGACATTCAGAAATTACCTAAATATACAGAGGAAGTACTACAAATGATCAGCCCCCTTCTCCTCCTTCATATGCTTGAGTAACGATCTCTAAATTTTTATGATCACCCAGCCCCACAGCAAAAAAAAGCTGAGTATATATCCCAATATTTGTTTATTTACTTATTTTAAAATTATATAAATGTACTACTATAAACTAATTGTGCACATCATAAAATATATAAAATAGAAATATAAAAGGATAAGATAAAGATGAAATGATATTTTCTTTTAAAATAAATACAAAGTTAGTAGAGTTTATTGAATAGGGGACTGTCATAGTCGTGTTTGCCCTTCAGTAAAATTATTTTGGAAGCTGTATGTGAAGAAGGGAGGGGAAGACTTGAGTCTGGAAGAACAATCAAGAGGCTATTGCGGGAGAAGGTAGAGCCTAGATGGCAGAGTAGCGACAAGCTCCTCCCATCTCCAATCTCAACTCATTCAAATAAATCTAGAAAATTCACCAGATTATCAAATCCAAGGGGAAAAAAAATCACAGTGGGATATATTTCCAGCCTGGGTTGGCACTTGGGAAACAGAGAGGTCTATGGACACTGGTAACAGGCATATGCCTTTGATGAGGTAAGGCTGGGAACCAGAGTGAGAAGAGGTCCCAGATCTAGAACAGAGGGGCCTAAACTTGGACTAGGTGCAGAAACAGGAGTCAACTGGCAGCTACTTTGCTCATTAATTACTTCTGGTTCACATATCCAGAGCAGATGGAGAAGGGCACTAGTACCTACCCTGACACTCTTGAGGAAGGAGTAGTTGCAGACCAGAGGCCATACACCCATGAGGAAGCAAGTTCAGAAGTAAATAACAGTTGTTTGGTTTGGACCCCAGAACCAGAACAGAATCTCAGTTTTAGCTTCTAATACAATCTGAAACCTGTAGGGGAATAGCCAGGGCAAGAATCCCAAACCAGACAGAGGCCTACAATCCTATCACTCTGAATTATTAGAGTTTCTGAGTCCAGCAATAATCTACTGGAACTTCAAGATGAGCAAGTCCACAGGCCTGTTGCTCAGACCTAAACCTAGGTCAGCAACTTGGAGAGCTCAGGCAAGGGAAGCAGAAATCAAATTTTGCCCTTAATCAGACCACTTTGGCAGCACCAAAAACTTGTAGGTCCCTAGCCTGAGCTGTTCCTGAGATTCTGGAATAACATAAGATGCAAGATCCCAAGAAAGTAGTAGTAAGACTAGTCTACACATATCCTCAAGGGAATAGGCAGAATCTGGTCCTAACAAAAATGAGCAAACAACAACCATAACAACCACAAAACCCCTCCCACCATAAAAAGCCATTATAGTGACAGAGATGTTCAAGACCCAAGCAGAGAACATAAGAATGATTCTAGAACATCTACAGGAAAAGTGTCAAAGAAAAATAAAATGGGTACAAATTCAACTAGAATTCCTGGAAAAGATGGATTAAGAGTTTAAAAGATAGTTTAAAGTATTTTTAAATGAAATGAAAATGCTAGGGGAAAAATTAGAAAAAAATGAAAGCTATGGAATAAAGAACTGGAAAGAGAATGAATGGCTTGGCACAAAACATACAAAGCCATGCCCAAGCAACAAATTCCCTAAAAATTACAATTCACTAAATAGAAGTTAGTAAATCCATGAGACAAAAAGAAAAATTAAAATAGCAAAAAGAAAAAACTTAAAAAAAAGAAAGAAAAGGAAGAAAATATAAAGTCTCACATAACAAAAACTGACCTTGAAATCAGATTATTTCTGTGTCATGTTGGGTAATTTGCTTTATCACTCTATCACACTTATGTAATACTTTAAAGTTTGCAAAGCACTTTACAAATTTCTCATTTTACCCTTACAAGAACCCTAGGATGATACTACGAAGGTAAAAACAAAAAGACAATAAGGAGACTGGAAATGTGGAGTGAATAAAAAGCAGAGTAAAATGATACCTCTAGAATCAGAGGACCTGGGTTCGAATTCTGCCTTTGACTTCTATCATCTATATGACTGTAGTTAAGCAACTTACCTAAAGTCATACAGATAATAAATTTATTCACTGTAAAATAAAGGAGAGACTAGATGTTGTCTGAGGTCTCTTCCCACTCTAAATCTATGGTCCTATGGCAAATTAAATGTAATATTCTTGGTATTTTCATTACTATAACAGATTGGGTCATAATCAGTCATCCTAAAAAAGTTATCACTGAATACCCCACAATCAAATCCTCCTCTCATGTATCATCATGGTGTGGAGGTGACCTTGGGTTCTCCCTCGCTATGACCTCAAAGTACAAATTCTGACACCCTAGATGAGCTTCCAGAACGGGTCTGATGACAATGTGTCTATCATTCAAAGCCTTTTTCCTAACGCCCAAGGCCCCCGCCCCCACCCCCAAACAAGAGGACAGAGGATTGTCCCTAGCTAAAGGCAGAGAGGCTCATCATATCAGCAGGTCAGTCACAGAGTCTCCTGCACAATTAGCCCAGTAATCTCTAATGATCATATTAGTGGATGGATTTGAAGTACTGAATCATCATGGAACAGAAATGTAGACTAATATGATAAACTGAATAGTGTGCGCTCCAGGCTGAATCAGGAGACCCGACTTTTAATTTTCTCTTAGCCTGTGTGATCTTGAAGAAATAACTTATCTTTTCCAGGCCTCATTTTCTTCATCTGTAAAATTGAAAGGGAGAGGGAGACATGGGAAGTTTAGAGAGCCTTAGAAATAATTTGGTTCAACCCTTTTATTTCAGGTCAGGAATTGGACTGAAATAAGCCACTCATAGACCTTCTTGCAATTAACAAAAGGAAGTTTATGCAACCAAAGCATGCAAAGAATATTCAGCAGTGATTCAGGTTGAGCTCAGCTTTCCTGTCTCTGCATTTGCCATGATAGCATTCCAGTTAAAAGCATTTCTGAGGTACTTAATAAACACATGCCAATTGAAAAAAAAAAACTATTTATGAAGCTGGAGCAACCCTCCTGCAAACTCCACGTGCTGCCTTTTGTCCTTAGTTGACCATGAAGCTTTGTCAGTGGTCCAAATCTCAGGCCCTTGAACTAAGTGTGGAGGGCAATTCTATTACCTTTAAAGTAAACAACAACAATGAAGAAACAGAGACTCTAAAATATGAAGCCTGAAGTCACATACTAGGAAGTGGAAGAGCTAGAATCATAAGCTTGTAGCTAAAAGGGACCTTAGAACTTACCTAGATCAGTTCCTTGACTCTACAGATGACAGAACTAAAGCCCAGAGAGGCTGTGACTTGAGGAAGCTAGGTGATACGGTGGAGAGAGCTCTGGGCATGGACTTAGGAAGACTTCTATTCAAATTCAGTTTCTGATACTAGCTGTGTGATCCTGGGCAAGTCACTTACCCTCACTTTGTCTGTTTCCTCATTTTTAAAATCATAGCATCTACACATGATCAAATTAGATAATAGTTGTAAAGTTCTTAACACAGTGCCTGGCACATAGTAAGCACTAAATAAAATGTTAGCTATTATTCAGTCACTCAGTAAGGAAGAGAGTCAGGATTTGAACTCAGGTCCTCTACTTCCAGATGTGTAATCTTTCGTCTGCATCACATTCCCTAACCTTGAGATCCCAGATTTTTTTTCAGTCTACCATGCAGGCTTACCTGATTGAACATCAGGGAAGAAGTCTGCAGCTGACAACAGGGACACATAATGACAATTAGTCACTGTGTCTGCTTCACCGTGATCACAGTGATGAGCAAAAAAGCCCTTGACTATCTTAGTACTTGGAAAAATACAAAAAGCCCTGCTTCATTAATCTAAAAATGACAGTCATCTCCACAAAGCTCAGTGGCATATTTGCATTCAATGCTGATGACTTTTCTGAGTGACAGAAACATAAATAGAAGAGCTGCTCACAGCACTCAGGATGGTTTGTTTGGATGAAGACAGAAAAGTTGTGTCCTAAAGGAAATGGCATATTTAACAGGCCCAACCCATGAGGCCCATACATATACCACCCTCATCACAGTCATGCAAAAACAGACCTGAAAGTTTTTAAAAGTCAACTTTTTTTAAAGTGAAAGTTTTGTAAAAAGTTCATTTTGGTTTGGGACTATATGTGTTGATTACATTTGGATCATTGATATATATATTTCCCCAGCTTTTAGGGGAAAAATCAGTAAAATGCTATAGGAAGAAGTGAAATGGGTAATTTTCTGTGGGAAGAAAAAAAACAAAAGCTCTGAAGGAACTTTGTTGAACTTTTCTAATGCTTTTTTATCATGGATTGTTTGTATTATTAATATTTACTCAGGCAATATAAGTATCTATTTATTCACAAACACACACACACACACACACACATACACACACACCATACAGCTGACAGTAAGTTTCATGAGATTAGGAACCTTATCAATCAATCAATATTTATTAAGTATTTTCTATGTGCTAACCACTTTGCTAAGTGCTGAGAATACAGAAAGATGCAAAAGATTATCCCTGCCCTCCAGCAGCTTACAATCTGATAAGGGAGACAACATGCAAACAAATGTATATAAAGTGAGCAATATACAAGATAAATAGATAAATTATAGGTATACATTTATAGATAAATAGATGAATTATAGATATATAGATAGATCTATAAAATATAAATAGATAAATGAAAGATAAATACAAGAAAAATAAAAAGAAAATATACAAGATAAACAGGAAAAAAAAAGAGGGAAGGCACTGATATTAATAGGAGTTGGGGAAAAATCTTTCTACCTTCTCCACCTTCTGGTGGGATTTTAGCTGGGACTTTAGTTGGGAAGCCAGACAGGACAGTAGTCAGTTACAGAGGGAGAGCATTACAGGCATGGAGAACAGCCAGAGAAAATGCCCAGAATACCTAGCATAGTGTTTGTTGAATTGAATTGAAACTCATGAAGATTTTATTCCCTCAGATTTTTTAACCATTCTGCCATGAAATAAGCCATAATTTAAAATTTTGTTCAAAATCCCTTAGAATAAAATAAGTACTCCAAAAACTATAATTACCATTTCAAAAATAATTGCATTGATTTCCTTCTTCCCCTTCTTCTTACAGCATGTCGGAGAACTAGTTTTTAGTAAATGAGGTCAATAGAGTGGATAGAGTGCTGGGCTTGAAGTCCGGAAGACTCATCTTCCTGAGTTCATATCTGGCCTCCGACACTAACTGTATGACTCTGGGCAACTCACTTAACCCTATTTGCCTCAGTTTCCTAGTCTGTAAAATGAGCTGGAGAAGGAAATGCAAACCTCTCCAATATCTTTGCCAGGAAAACCCTGAACCAGATCACAGAGTTGGACCCCTTCTGAAATTACTAAACAGTAGAGATTTCTATTACTTTAGCAGAATAGGAAATCTATGCTATTTTCATTAAGTAGCTGAATGTTAAGCCACATCTAATTTGTAAATAATTTTGCCCATTGGCAAGATCCAAACATAACTTTATTTAGAATGTCTTTCCCAGATGATGAATCATTAGCTCATTTCTACTTAACTTTAGGAATCTTCTGTGGTAGAATACTTTAAAAAAAGAAAGACAAAAGGAGAAAAGAAAGAAAGAAGCATTATTTGTTACAACTTGAAAATGCTACTGTGAGGAATGCTTAAAGAAAATACCTTGGTTATTTCATAACAGAAACTCAAAAGACCCTCTGTGACCATAAATTTAAGATGGAATCCAAGCTATTTAATCTGTGAGGTTTGGATTCAATCAAAGGGCCACACTTGAGGACCTAGAAGGACTCACGTAGCCTCAAGGCCTCAGGTTCCCCACTCCTGATCTCTAGTAAGCCCAGAATGACTGATATGATTCACCACATGGAAGAGACTAGGGTGTCTGCTTCTGGCAGAGTTATGATTATGGAAGTACCTTGGAGATACTTGAGCATATGTAAATATTTAGCAATTGGTTCCAGTCTGCTACCCATGGGTTTAGGCAAAGTCTTTTTGATTTTTTGTGTAGCTGAAACTGGGGCTGCCTTTAAAAGGCACCAGCAATGGGAGAGGTAACTCTAGTCTCTGTGATTACTCTCTATACTCCTTCCCTGATGGCACCTGATAAGAGATGATGCTTTAATCAGACAGGCCTTGGGTCTTCTCCCTCAGAGACTGATATGGTTTCGCAAAACAGGCCTTGGTGCTTTGCGTCTGTGTTTGCTCTTTTCTGTTTTATGTGAAAGGACTATATACTTCAACCTTGTGGGTCTTGAAAGGTCAGGAGACCTATCAATTTGGAAATGGCTAAACAAATCATGGTACCATTAAGGTGATGGAATATTATTGGGCTATAAGAAATGAGATGTGTGATGAATACAGAGAAGCACTAAAAGATTTACATGAACTGATGCAAAATGAAGCAGAACCAAGAAAACAATATACATCATAACTATGACTATGTAAATGAAAAGCATAAGTAAACACAAAAAAATCAAGAGTAAATGTAACGAAATAATAAAGCTCAAAAAAGGACTCAAATGAAGAGATGTAAGAGGACATTCCCATCCCTTTGTGGATGTAGGAAGGCCACAGATGTTACACAAAACTGCACGTTTTCAGACTTTTTCAATGTATTAATCAGTTATGTTGATTTTTTCCCAACTAAAAAATTACCATTTGTTACATGGGATATTTCTCTGGGAGAGGAGGTGAGGGGATACTTGGGATTATGATAGTGATGTAAGAAATAGAAGATTTTAATAAAAAGTTATTTTTAAAAAAAGGTCAGGAGAGTGAGCAACCCAGGATCCCAGAGTCCTGGTTTTACAGACAGCTTGGCAACAATACCCTGAGGATCAAGAAGTGATTATTAGCTGTTTCCTTTGGGACCCAGTCTAGTAGCAGCTGATAGAAGGACTTATCCAGGATCAATCACCATTTGGAAATGAAGTTGTTGGTACAGAGCTAAATTTGAGCTGACTCTTCCCAGAGACCAAGGCAGGATTGGGGAGCGTGTGCCCCAAAGCATTAGGATAGGGAAAAGGTTTGTACCTTTGTTATTGCTATATCTTCAAAATAATTATTCCTTTCTAAAAGCTACTGATGTAAATACTGAATACATATTGAGCAAAGTTATCTTCACAGTTGAATGTACTATGGAAACTTATATGATTATGACCTGCACACAGTTTTTCTGAGGATAGCTTTTAAAGATATAGTTTTCTCTGTTAAGTCAAAAGCTTTCTTAAAATTAATGAACCATATCCACATCAAGATTTAATATTATCAAGGCCTCTCCATTTGCTGTATAGCTTGAAGAAATGGTTTGCTGTAAAAAAGAAAGACCAACAAAACATCATCTACAAAAATCTGCTTATTTCTTTCTCATGTTTTCATCAATGGTAGCCATGATATACAAAGACTATTCCCATAAATATTTAAGAGATAAGAAAGTACCACAGATATAAAACTGGAAGGGAACTTAACACATATACAGTCCAACCTCCTTATTCTATAAATGAAAAAATTGTTGCCCAGAGAGATTAACTGATTTGTCCAAGGTTATATACATAGTTAAGTAGAAGAGCCTGGTTTTTTATACCAGTTTCATTTGCACTACACCATGTTTTCCCCTTTATACTAAAATTACTAATAATTAAAGTATATGTGAACTGTTTTTTAAAAAGCTAATATTAGGTGATTAAATGGAACTGGAGTATTAGTTACTGGCATTAACAGTGCAGGGAATACAACTGTTGGAGTTTCAAGTTAATGGTATTACCGAAGCAACACTGAAAAAAATCATTGGGGTGCTCCCAGATCTCTGAAGGACTCTGGGAGAGTCAGCCAGATCATATCCATCACACACAGAAGAGGGAAATTGAATCATAGGTCTTCTTTTTGATAGTTTCATGATAGGTAAATGTTCTAGGCATGGAATATCTCATACTACATGAAATTAACATAGTTATTAGCTCTTAGGTGAAGCTGTTGATTCACAATGTACCTTACATTTTGTTTTCTAATAGGTCCAATTTGTATTGATCCACCCCTACATCCTTACTTGTGATCAATAGCATTTGCGAGACATCCATGTTGAGTTAGAGATGTTATCTCTGGCTACAATCTGAGCAACTGGACCAGTCTACTGACTAGAGCATAAAGTCTTGGCCTTCATTGCTAAGGGCCTTCTTGATGCAATCAAGATTTACTGAGAAGAGAACACATTCTTAATGGCCAAACCATAGACTTGCTTAGAGTTTGTAGAGAAAGAGCAAATGGCAATCCTCTTTAATTCCTGCTCTGTGCAAGTCTATGGTCCTGACAGTTCCAAGGTTAAGTTTTAATTCAGCCTTGAAATTATGTTACACACGGATCCTGACTACTTAGAACTTTCCTTTCTAACCAGAACAAAGCAAAAGAAAAGCCAAATGCTTGATTTATGGTAGAGTTCTAATAATCTTACAGAGGCTGACTGTCAAATTTTTGACCCATGTTATAATAACATAATAATAAAAGCTAGCTTTTGTCTAGTCCTTTAACACTGGCAAAGTGCTTTCCATAAGTTGTACACAGATTTGTGCTTAGTCTTTTCTCTTCATTTTACAGATAAGTCAACTAAAGTCCAGAGAATTTAAATGACTTAGTAAGAATCCGAGATATGATTTGAACCCAAATCTTTCTGACTCTAGGTCCAGCTCCTTGCACTGTACCTCTGAGTTGTCTTATCTCTTCTGAAGTTCTTAAGGATAACAGGTAGGGGCTTCATAGAATAAGAAAGGAGACAGGGAAATGTTCATTTTTTAACACGTGTTCCCTTTGAGAGTTGTCTATCAATCACTGAAGTTTTATTATAAATTACTTTAGTCAATTAATCAGATTGCTCTCAGTCTGAAAACCTGAAATCAGAAACTAAGGGAGAGGGAATTTGGATTGAGAGATGGCAGTGGAAATATGTTTTGGAGTATAACCGGGATTGAAATATTATTGCCTCTTCCCTTCCTCTCAGAATGAATAGTATTGACGGAGGGAATTCATCCCTGAGGATATCTGAAAAGCTCAGTTTCCCCACTCTCTAAATGGAGCTAATAACTAGAAGCCTTCATTCATAAACTTGATGGATTTGAATAATTCCATCCAGTTGCTTGAGAGAAGTAGAAAGAAAATTGGGTGCTTTATCAATTCTACTACAAATATGGAATATTCCTTTTTTTGAAAGACCTCTCTTCCAGGACTCAGAGAAAGGTCATCCAGATTTAAATTTTTCAGATAGGTATGGATGACAAGAAGTATTCTGAAAATGGAGACTGACCATACACAAAAAAAATTGTGTCTCCTAGGCAATCTTTGCCAGGTATTAACAAGAATTGTGGTGAAGAGAACAGGCTTGGTTAGAATTTTCGATTCAATGAGTCTTTAATCTGCACTAAAAATGTGATTCAGGGAGAACCCTATTTCCTCCTAGACAAGGAAAAATGTTGAGGTTCTCCCTAGCTGCCATGGTGGCAGACACTGCACAGTTCACTCAAAGAAGTGGGAGCTTCATGTAGGATCTGCTTTTGGGGGTAACAGGAAGCTATAAAAGGAAAGAAAGGTGTATATTCAAGACTCAGTGACTGGAAACATGTCAGAAGAAAATTTGTTTTCCCAGGATTTTATTTGGATTCTGTTTTGTTTTCTTCTGTCTTCCAATAAAAAATCATGTGGTTTTAAGAGGAAAGTCATGCTTAATTATGGATACATTTTTCCATGTTTCCTAGATAAGGGCTAAAAGCCAAGGTGGTTGTATAGTTGGACTATTGATGTCATGAGAGTCTTTTGACACACAGATTACAAGGACATGGGGGTACTTTAGGAAGATCTACTTGAGTGTTGCCAAGAGGGCCTTGGGCCCTCTAGAGGGAAACATGATGACACCAAGACCCTAAGAGACAAAGTAAGAGGAAATGATAGGAAAGAACCAAAACTGAACTACCTATTTTGCTATTTTCATGAGAATCTTAATGATGGCAACTGTCTTTGTGTCTACCATGTCCTATCAGTAGCTGATGCCTGATTTACAGGATTAGGCATGATCAAATTAGTTTCATATGGAACAATTTTTTTCAAGGTCTGTGGCTATAATGTTTAGTAAATACTCTTTGAATAAGTGAACAAAACAGTAAATGAAGCGATCCTGACAAAGCTAGTCTGAATATTTTGTCAGCTTTAATAACTGATACAGATAGCTACGAGAGTGAAATTGTGCTGGTGAATGGCATCAAAAGAAAAGTTGTCTGTGAGGTCAGCTGGGCTAGGCCATGGATGTCTATACACAGACACAAAATACCATAAATCTATTGACCTGGCAAAAGTTCCCAGAGGAGTAGAGCTTTCTCATTAGGATCAGTCTTTATGTAGTGATTGATGGTTTCCCTAGACTCTTAAGTTATTGGCCTTCTAGACAAGTGTCATGTAGAAGAAATGGAACATTGACTGCTAGCATCAGTTATTGATGACTTCTTTAGTGACCTTAAAAAAACACAGTTCTTAAAGTTAACCAGCAAAAGAATCCTCTGGCTAGCCACCCTATTTGCATTGTTCCATTAATCTTCTTAACCATGTTCACTCTAATTGGGGTAGCTTATTTCAATGTGCAATGAAACCCTTGTTGACACTTTTTAGGAATCTTAAAGAAAGGGAGCTTTAGAGACCATCTACTCACTTCCTTCATTTTACAGATGAAACTGAGGTCCATATTGGCTAAGGGATGTTTCCAAGGTCACATTGGTAGTGAGAGAGACTGGGTATGGACTCTGGTCCTCTGAATTTAAAGCCTATACTTACTCCATTCATGGTAGTAATATCCTTTACTCCTCTCTTAAAATTCTACCTTAATGCAGAGGCCTTGTCCCATTTGTTCAGCTCAGTTTAACTGAATTCATCAAACATTTACTAAGTGCCTACTATGTTCAAGACACTCAAGGATGCAGAGATGAAACTGAAACAGTCCTTGCCCTCAAAAAGCTTATACTTTACTGCTTATATAAGAGGGGCTAGAAATCTCATTTCCCTATATTTTTGTCTAAAATTACAGTATTCCTTTCAAATGTATCATTATCTTAAAAATATCTGTACACATACCAGACATCAAATCCATACAGAAAAAGCAGCTTTGAAATCATTAGTATACTTGTGTATACTTCTTCTGTGTAGGTATATTTAGTACTGCCCCTCTAAGAAGGAGAGGGCAGTTGATCTGAGGTAGATGGGTGAGAAGCCAGCAGCCATTGCACATGGCTCTGAGAATGACATTGGTGTCTCTCCAGCAGTAAGGCTGCCCATAGCCAGCACATAAAAGCTAAGAGAGGAAGGAGTCCCTTGTCAATGTTTATAGGCTGACGCATGTTACCATTGCCACAGAGCTTTTTGTCCTTGAGTTAGTCAAGTAGCAAACCCAGCGACCCATCACTTCTGCAGAGTGAATCACTGGGGCTCCAAGATTCTACTGCTCCTTGGTGATTTTTTTCCTTCCTGCTGGTGCTTGTGCTCCCCCATGTGTATCCCTCATGAAGTCACCTCTATTGGGTCATGTTGCTGGGCTACTTGAGATTTGGGGAATAGGGAACGGAAGTTGTTAGGAAGTTAACAACATGATTATGTTGGGCAACATTTTCTGAGCTGTCCCTCTTCTCTTTGAGGCATTCCTGTGTCACGAGGAATCCTTTTTCTCATTGCCTATCACATTTCCACCCTGAGAAACCTCTGCCATGCAGACCTCATCTCCTGATTGACCACTCCTTTCCTGGGACCACCAATTTAGGAAGGACTCTATCCTCCTTCACCTCTCTCATACCTGGACCCTCTAGAATTCTCCTTCAGCTCACTTGCCACATTGCCCCTGTACAGGTACCCTTACCCCCAAATCTCTACCTTACCAGCTCCCTTTTATTCATTGTGTTTCCCCCTTGAAAATGTAAGCTCCTTAAGGAGCTTCCTCCTTCCTTGTTCATTTTTGTGTCCTCAGCACTTACTACAGTGCCTAAAAAATAGTAAGCACTTAATGAATGACCTATCTAGTTATCTATATGTCTTAGGATAGATAAATATTTTTCTCTCTTAGGCAACCACATGTCACAATAGATAAGAGCACTGAACTTGGAGTCAGGAAAACCAGAGTTCAAATTCAACGTCAAACGCTAGTTGTATGACCTCAGGCAGTCTGTTGGCCTCAAGTTTCCTCAACTGTAAAGGACGATAATAGAACCTTCCTCCCAGGGTTACAGTGAGGATTAAAGGAGATAATATTTGTAGGGTACCTAGTACAGTGCCTGCCATATGGGCTTTCTTTCTCTTTCTACGTATGTATATATGCACATATATGTGTATATATGTATGAATGCATGTATATATGTTTATACATGTATATATATATTTCTATGTGTATATATATGCTAGCTATCATTACTACTCTCATTAGATATCTCTAAGATGCACAGGACCCTGACACTTAAAGAACGTGTATATTACGTTAGAATGCACATTTCTAGAGAGTTCGTACCAAGTGGACAATGCTTCATACCTTTTGAATTGATATTTATTGAACGGTTATAATGCATTTCTTTATTTCTTTATTTTTTGGTTTCTTTTTAAAAATGCATTTATTTATTTTTCGTTTTTAATGTTTACTTTTATAAGATTTTGAGTTCTAAATGTCCCCCCCACTTCCTGCCTCCTCCCTCTCCAAAACAGCATGTAATCTGATATAGGCTATACATGTAAAATCATATTAAAATCATTACCACATTAGTTAGAAGAATCAGAACAAAAGCCGAAAACCATGAGAAAGAGAAAATAGTATGTTTCAATCTGCATTCAGACTCCATAGTTCTTTCTTTGGAAGTAGATGGCATTTTCCATCATGAGTCTTTTGGAATTGACTTAGATCACATAGTGTATTTCTTAAGGGGCAGAAAGTCAGCCTAGACTCTGTGTGTATGTGTGTGTGTGTGTGTGTGTGTGTGTCTGTGTCTGTGTCTGTGTCTGTGTGTGTGACTGAATGAGGGCTTCATGACAGTAAATAGAATACTATACTAATAACCTGACCAGTCCATAGTACTTCTAGGTTATATTGGTTACTGATTTGTGAATACCACTCAAATGGTTGTTCATCCTTTGGTTAATGCCTAGAGGCAGTTTGGGGGCATTGCTGGATGTAGTGCTGGGCTTGGGGTCAGGAAGACCTGAGTTCAAATCTGGCCTCATGTCTTTAGCAGCTATGTGAGTGTAGGCACACACAGTGATGGCAGTTGTGTTCTCTGGTTCTTAGTTTCCTCCTCTACAAAACAAGAGGATTAGACTCGATGGCCTTCAAGGTCCCAGCCAGCATCTAATGTTCTCTTAACCACCACAACACCTCGTGTCAAACCTTGGATTCCCAGGGCAAAATGTCCCCCTGAGCAACTAAATTTCTTCAATCTACAGAAACCTGTACTTCTTGCCCTGATACAGCACTCAGCACTCCAAGGGAAAGAAGTCATTAGCTTGCACAGAGTTGGTTGCAGCTTTCCTCTTACCCCACCTCCCTTTACCCACACATTGCACTGATTTCTCTACTAAAAAAAAGCCAAACTGTGCACTGGATTCTTATTAATCATTCTCCAAACCCATGTTGTTCCCTTGTGTTACTCCTCCAAATTTCCAATGTCTTTTCTTTCCACAGCTGTTAGTATATGCTCTGAGGCACAGTAAAATGGGGGAAATACTTGTGACAGATGGTTTCACTGTCCTATCATATTCAAAGCTCATAAACAAAACACCTTCTTTGGAGGATGTGCACCATTATTTTCTTCACTATCTATTTCCGCATTGGGTTTAGATGGTACTTGGCCCATAATCTAAATCTGTATTCAGTTCTTAATATTTGACTTGCAGAGATAAATCCCTTCACTTCCAGTCCCGAAATGGTAATGAGTTCAACTGCCTTGTGGTAAAATACTCTGGGAGAGCTCTAGGGAAACGGTGACCTCTTTCTAGCCTCATATTATTGGTTATTAACATGCTAACATCCCTGCAGAAGGTCAAATATCTACCATAGGATAGTTACTTTTATCGAGATCTGTCTTATATTAAGCTTGATCCTTTCCAAATCTATTTTTTAAAAGGAGGTTAATTCGAAGACTTGTTGCTCATTTGCCATCTTCCACTTACGGTGTGACCTTCGCCAAGCTGCATAATTTCTTTAGAAGGCAGTTTCCTCTGCTGCACAATGGAGTGAATAATACTTGCTATACCTGGCTCACTGGGTTGTTTTGAAGGAAATGGCTTATAAATCTTAAGGTGTTATATGAATATGAGCTAATTTATCATCATCATGATAACAGCTAACATTTATATAGTGTTTTAAGGTTTGTGAATTATTTTACATATATTAACTCCTTTGATCCTCAAAACAGTCCCGTGAGGTAGGTGCTATAATTAGCCCCATTTTACAGTTTGGAAAACTAGAGCTGAGAGAGATTAAGTGACTTATGCAGAATCAAAGATCTAACAAATATCTGAAGAGGGATTTGAACCCTAATCTTTCTAACTCTAAGTTCAGTGAATGGACACATTGCCTCCCTAATCATATTACATCATCATCACCCTCACCACCACCATTTTCTGTTTGTCTTTAAAAGCCCTTCATATCTGGCATTTTCCCAGCTTTCCAGTCTTCTTACACCCTATTGCACTCCATGTGGTCTGCTATCTAGTGACACTGGCCTCCTTACTGCTCCTTACACACAGCATTGATGATGGAACCCTGATAAAGTTGCCCCCAGCTCCAATATTCTAACTTCCTTATAGGCCCCACTGAACAGCAGGCCCACTGTCTCTACCTAACCAGTCACCCCCCCACCCCATATCCTAACTTTTTCATATATGCCTCACTGCTCAGTAGAACAGGTGTGTCCATGAGCTCATATTTTTCACAGAAACAGCAGGCGTGTCCATGTGATGGGATCCCAGCCACTGCCTCCAGACCCATTCCTCATATTTTCAACAGAAACAACAGGTGTGTCCACACACTCAATCACAATCACATCCATCTAGCCTTAGATAGGATCACAATACTCAGTCATTCAGAAAGCAGCTCCACCAGAATTCAATAGAAGAGACTCTCCCCAAGTAGGCATCTACACAGTAATGGTAAAGAACTGACCAAGAGTGAACTTACAATGCAGAGAGGCTTATTATAATATCATGGTCAAACTTACATATTCCCCAAATGGATTTTTCTCTATGCATTATGAGTAATCACATGTACAGTTCCACTGTGGCCGGGACCCCTCCCCCGTTACCTAATCCCTTAACAAACTCCTCCTGCCTTTTTAATATTCATAATTTCTGTGATGTAATTGCATTTTTAACCTATAACAATCCATCTTGCTTTCTTTGAAATTGCTGGTTCCTCTTGGAACTTAGCCCTCTTCATGAGAGGTGTCAATCTCAAGAAATGCCTACACTTGGATTAGAGATGGTCTAACTGAATTCTTTGAGAGGGTTTCACCACAAGACATCATGCAACTACAACAGTTTTGGGCATCCTTAGGTGGGCAGAGCCCTAAACCCCAGTAGTACTATCTCTCCCAACTCCAAGCATTTTCATTGGCTGTCCTCCATGCATGCAACTGACTTGTTCATCTTCACCTCCTGGGTTCTCTGGCTTCCTTCAAGTCTCTGCTAGCATCCCAACTTCTAAAAAGAAGCCTTTTTCAATCTCCCTAATTTCCCTTGGTTGATGATCTCCAATTTATTTTCCTATCTCTTTTTTGTACAAAATTGTTTACCTGTCATCTCCTTGTTAGATGTGATCTCCCTAAGAGCAGGAACTATCTTTTCCTGGTACTTAGCACAAAGCCCAATGCATAATAAGTACTTAATAGATGCATATGAATGTGTTTAAATCTGCCACCACCAATATCAGAAAAAGAAGTAGCAGGAAAGAGGAAGAAGAGGAAGAGGAGGTGAAGGTGAAGGGAGAGGGGGAGAAGAGGCAGAGGAGAAGGGGGAGAAGAACATTTCAAATATTTAAATATAGTTATCATATCCCACTACATCTTCTTCTTCTCAGTCTAATTATCCCCAGTTCCTTCAGCAGATCTTCATATGGCATGGTCTTGAGGACTACCTTGCTTTCCCTCTTCTGGACCTACAGCTGTTGGTTGGAATCCTTCCTGAAATGTTGGAGCCAAAATTGAACAAAATATTCCAGATATGTTCTGTCTAAGCAGAATCAAGGGCAGTGGGGGCTGTCAGCTTTCTTGTTCTGGAAACTATAACTTGTTTTAATGCATTCTGTGATTTTTAACTTTTTTGTTGCCAGGTTGCTCTGTCAACTAAGACAAAGTTTATAGTCTATTCATATCACAAATCATTTTAAACTATTATCTCACATCTTAGATTTGTAAAGCTGTTTTTTGAGGGGAGGCAAAGTATAGGACTTTACATTTGTCACTACATTTATCACTAAATAATAATAAATTTCTACTAAGAATTTCATCTTATTCGATTCTTTATAGCCTATGGTGATTTTTTAGCATCCTGACTGTCATATAATATATATACTTTACCTCCTAGCTTTAAGCTACCTACAGATTTGAAAGCATGCTAACCATGTCATTGTCCAAGTTAATGATAGAAATGTTGAATCCTATAGGATAAAGGACAGAACCTTGGGGGTACTCCATTAGGAACCATTCCCAAAATGGACATCAACCCACTGAGTTCTAAGTCCAATCTCTCATCTAGGTCAGAACCTACCTAATTACACTTTCATCTACCCCACATCAAAGAGGCCAAACAGGTATCAGATTCTCTGTGGAAATATATGTAAATTATATTTACAACATGCCACTGATCATCCAACCCAGTAACCCTGTCCAAAAAGGGGAATGTAGTTAATCTGGTATGACCTGTTCTGGATGAAGCCATCCTGATTTTGAGTAAATGAAACTTATTAGGAATTAAAACTAAATCCACTAGACTAGAGTTCAAGATTCTGTTCTCTTTCCTGTTTTGAAAATCAGGACATGTGCGCTTTCCAGTCCTATGACACCTCTCCTATTCTCTGTAACCTTTCAAAGACCATTGGCAGTCACCCTGCAATCACATGTGCCAGCCTTTCAGTACATTGGCATTTGGTTTTCTTATTATTTCCTCACTTAGCTTAAGTTTCTGTTTCCTATTAGTCATTAGTTATCCTCCCTAATCCAAAGAATATTTTCGTTTCCAGAAAAAAAGAAGCAAAACAGAAACAAAATGAGTGGGATATATCTGCCTTCTTTTCCACATGTGCAAATATCATCTGATCTACCCTGTCTAGGGCCCTTCTCTTCCTCAACATATGTATATATATTATATGTGTGTATGCATATATGTGCATATAATATATATATATATATATATATATATATATATATATATATATATATATACATGAATACAAACATTTTTCTCTCCCTCAGCATCAACTCTTCCTTTATAAACACTCATGACTGCCTACACAGAAAAGACCAAGGTGACTTTGCTCCCCCCTTTTTTGGGTGGGGGTTTGGAGATAATTATTGTAGCAACTCTGGGATAATTTGAATAATCCAGGCTTGTTACCCCAGAGGAAGATGGAGAGGGATAAAATCCCAAGCATAAAGAACATGGCAATGACACTCCAAACCCAAAGACTCAGTGTTATGAAGTATTGACTTAAGGGGAAAGAATATGCATTAGATACCCAGAGAAAAAAGAGGTAGATATATATTATTTCATTTGACTCTCACAATAACCCTGGGAATTATTTCAGTTTTACAGATGGGGAAATTGAAGCTGAGAGATTAAATGACTTGCCCAGGATCACTCATCTAGGTAAGATTTGAATTTGAGTTTTCTTGACTCCAGGCCAATGGCTCTATTCATTGTGCCACATAGCTATGTAAACAGAAGTAAGGAGAGTAACTGACCCTAAGTAAATAAGAGTAGGTTACCCTAAGGAGTAAAAAATTACTCAGAGTTATATAAGAGGGAAATGTTTCCATAGCACCCTGAGAGTGTGGGAGCTGGGAAACTCAAGTGCTCAAAAAGAAGAATTCAAAGGGTATAAAACATTTCAGGAGTATGTTAAGTCTGACATTGAGCCAAGTGGTTCTTCCACATCGCTAGACAGTTGGCCCCTATGCAAGGAGAGTTGTAGAAAAGTGGAACTCAGAAAAGGAACTCAGTTACAGAAGAACAGTGATTACTGAACCTGATGTATATTAGAGGGTAAACAAAGCTTGCAATGGACAACCACCATCTTATGGGATTTGAGAAGAGATACAAGGAACAGAGCCTTCCCCTTACCCGCTTGTTAAATGCCTATCCCAGTCAGTACTTTATCATAGCAACTGCATTCTTCTCTGTGGAAGAAGACTACCTACCTACTGGAGATAGAATTGCCTTTGATTCTCTAAGATCTTAGTTGTAAGTTCCTTTTGTATCCAGTAATTAGAAAATAAAAAAAGTCTTACACGTTTAATTTTGTGAGCCAGAGTGCTTTTAAGAGGAGCTTATCCTTGGTGGCTACCCTCAAGAAAGAGCCAGATACTGTTGAACACTCCAACATTCAACCCAAGTAGGAACAATGAGTCAGAGAAAGTTTTACACAGTGTACCCAGGAGGGAGCTTCTCATATAAAGGTTATTGTAAAAATATTATTTATTGTTCTCTAGCCTCAGTCTGAGCTTTAACACTTAATTTAAAGCTCTTAATATTTGTAAGATATCCTGGTAAATACCAGCTCCATTAGATGACTTTATACCAGACCAAAGCCTATATAACGCCTATATTTTAAGGTGTATTCCAGAAATCCAAGTCTTGCTCTTTAGCATATATACCTTTCCTAAATTTGTCTTTTACTTCTGAAGTACCCACTTTCAAGTCGTAGCAGTGAAGAAAAATACCACCACCTATGGTCTTTATTTTCTTGATCAAGACTTTATAATCCCTAGAAATATTTTCTTTGGTAGTATTAATTATGCACATGAATCACCAGAATTGGGTAGTGGTCATGAGGCTTGGCAAGGTCTGTGTTTTTTTTCCTATTCCAGATTCACATCCTGGGAAGAAGACAAACTCATTTATTACTCATGTCAGGTTGACATATCACCATGTGGAATATCTCAGTTGGGAATTATAAACCACCACTGCCCATCTTTCCATCTTCCTTTTTTTTAAAATCCATATTGCCTTTGATACAAAACTAATAACAGTTCTGCCAATTCCCACCATTCACTTCCCTCTGTTAATTATTTCATCCTTATCCTGTATATAGCTTGTTTCTACATATTTGTTTGCTTATTGTCTCCCCAATTAGATTGTAAGCTCTTTGAGGGGAGGGACTGTCTTTTCCTGTCTGTATCTTCAGGACTTAGCAAAATGTCTCACACATAGTAGTCACTTAAATGCTTATTGATTGACTGAAAAGCTGCAACACAAATGGCGGCTGCTGCTCTAAAAGGAATTAAGTAGAAATCCATAATTCAAGTGTGCCATGCATACCTAGCATATAAGTGCTTAATAAATGCTTGTTAATTGACTTTTTCTACATCCTCTAACTTCTCTACTTGCTGGACTGACTTTAAACACTGACTTCCTTTTTGCCATTTTCCTGCCTCGATGTCTTCTTTCCTTACTGGCAGCCTGAGAGAAAAGAACCGCACTGTCTTTTTCTCAAAAGCCCTAACTCTCATTTAATATGAAATATAGTTCTAAAGGGATAGATAGATTTGCCCAAGATTACACAGAGCTGAGATTCAAACCCAGGTCTATAGAGCACAAATCCAATGCTCTCTCCACTACTATATCAAACTCTTTCTCTCTTGCATATAATTATATATAACAAAGTTCAACCGTCTGGACTAGACTGAGAGCACTTTCAACATTATTAACCTTATTAGAATGCAAATATCCCATGGTAGGAGGCATTGACTTAATTTTTTTTTTTTTTGCCAATTAACATTCCTGAGTTGGGGTTTCTTTCTAACCATGGCAACTATCTGAGAGCAAGACCTTGTGAAAAATAGACATAGACATAGGCAATGGGAGTATGGGGGTGGAGTAGGGGTGGGTGGGAAGGGGAGCTGGCAGGTACCTAGGAGGGAAAGGAGACACTGACAGGCAGATATGTAGCAATCAAAGACAAGTACCAGTTTTCTCTGGCCAAAACTGGGAAGAGGGAAGCTAGGCAGAAGAGAGGAATTCAATCAAAGTAGGCTGGGTGCCCTGTATTGGTACTTTGCAAAGTATCTTTGCAAAAAATTTTTCCTACAAATCCTCTCCCCCATCCCACTCCAACAGTGTATACTACTATGTATTACTTCATAATAAACACTATTAAAGAATGCACTGTTATCTGGGAATAGGGGAAGAATGAAGGAAACCACCTGGTTCTTCTTTAAAGAGGGCTTGGGGATTGAACCTAGACTAAATGACCTACAGGACCGAGAGGGAGCACCAGTGAGCCAAGGCCCACACAAATTGCTGGAAAAGAGACTGGAGTTACAGGCTGTAGGAGGTTTATTGTACTCCCAGGCACTAGATCATATTACCAGATTGTTACTGATGATGACTTGATATTATATACATCTCTGTTTCTGTCTTTATCTTTCTCCCTCCCACACTCTCTGCTTTTCTCTGTCTCTGTCTGTCTGTCTGTGTCTCTCTCCTTACACTCCCCTGGCATTACAGAATTTCATTTTTTTTCATCTTCCTCCTGGTCTCCTCATTCACAATATGTATAGAAAATCAAAATTCTAAGGCAAATTGAGTACAAAATATATCAAATTACCCCCTGATTTTATAAATTCCATAAAAACCAGGCCTCACACACTGGGTTGCCATAAAGGAAGGGCTCCCTGTACTGCACTATTTTTCTCAGATTCTCTCTCAATGACCTTCTTGAAGGCTGCCAGCTTCTTGGTGCCACTCTGTTGCAGATTAGATATTCACATTTGATGGCAGCAAGCACAAACTCATTTTCTTCTCAAATTCTTTTAGTGATGAAATTCCATTCCTCCTCCTCTACCCAGTAAATGCTGGGGCCTCCTTATTCAGTGGTCTCCTGATGAGATTGTCATTTTTCTAATCAGAAGCGCTGCGTATCTTTCTCCCTCTTACCTTGTTAGAGAAAAAGGATAAGTTAATTTGCAGTAAATGAAAACCCTACACTGAGTCACACATTTAGAAGAAAAAAAATCCTGGAAACAAAGGTGCTTACCCATCTGTCTCTGAAAAGCCCCCTCCTCTCCTCTCCATCTCATCTTCCTCTTTCCTCCTCTCTGCGCCCCCTTTTTACAGCAGTTACTGACTTCTCTCTTCTCACCATCACTAAATCCTTTTCTTAAAGAAAAGTAATGAATAGGCTAATATGCTACCTGTCGCTGGTGGGAAGGCTCCATGAGTAATGCGTTCATGGAAAATCTAAGGACAGCAAAGTTTCTAATTTATGGCTTGTGAATCCACTTAGTTAAAAACCCTCTGGGTAAAAAAAAAGTGAGGAGAGGGGGCAGGGAGAGAGGTCTTCAGTATCTTGGCATATCTCTATATTTAACTAAACATAAACCTATTCTTGTCTCAACTTGTTGAGTATCCTGTGTACTTCCTTATGGGGAGGGAGAAAATTTCGAGAAAAATAGAGAAGACAGTGTGTTAGAAATAGAGACTAAATCATCACAGAGAGGGAATAAGTATGGAGTCAAGGGAATCTTTATTCCAAATTATTTTTTGGCCATTTCATCAAAATACATTAAATAACAGAAAAGCCATAGTTTCTGAGTATCTTCCAAGCGAAAACAGACAACAGGAATTAAGTCTTAAATATTATTGATTAATAATGTATGAGGATAAAGTACCTAATGTAAAACATTTACTAGCTTTTCTTCCCCAGGTGATGTTACACAATTGACTCTAAAATCCAAAATGAAAGCTGACATTCTCCTTTTCTCTGCCAACGAAAATCGTGAAAATAGATTCCAATCCCAAATGCAGAACAGCAGTTTAAAATAATGCTGAGCAGCATTGGGTCCAGCAGATTATATTCAAGACTGATCTCCCTGGGTATAATTTCTGCTCACCTCTCGTTCCCAGTGGAGAAAAAGACTTGTTCATTCATTGCCACCTAAAGGGAAGGGAAGTCGCAAAAGCATTCCCTTTAACTGAAGAAAGTCTGTAGAGAAAACAGAAGGCTTGTAACTGCTCCTAATTTGTCTTTCACAGGAGAATGGGAACTTGCCAGATGAGGCCATGATTGGTACTAGATTTACATAAGTGAAGAATTCACTGTTCTAAAAGGGAAAAGAAGAGGGTGACAGCAACAAACTCCATTCATTGAGAGAGAGAGAGAGACGGACAGAGGGAGAGAGAGAGAGAGAACACAATTATTAAGCACTTATTATGTGTCAAGCACTACACTGAGAGCTGGCAATATAAGTGTAAGGAAGCAAGATAGTCCCTACCCTCAAAGAGCTTACAGCTTACATCCCAAAGAGAGAAGATGGGACATAGAGTCTGCTAGACACTGGAAGGCTACGGAACATGACCTGATTCATAGTAAGGAGACATCTAGTGTAGAGGCCTGGGTCTTGGCAAGGTATCTGGGATCCAGACACATAGTCCAAATTTCCAGTTAGAGGGAAAGGAGGATGTCTCTATTGTCAATGTGAGCCAACAGTGTGTTATTGCTGAAAAAAATTAATATGGTTTTGATCACCTTAAAAGAGACACAGTGGTAGGAAAAATAAGGGAATGGTTCTGATTTACTCTGCCATGTTCAGAACACATTTGGAGTATAATGTTCAGTTCTGGGCACCACAGTTTAGAAAGCACATTGTCCACCAGTAGAATGTCTAACGAAAGTCAACCAGAATGGGGAAAGTCTCTGACTTTATTCTATATTAAAAGCAGCTGAAGCATTGAACTACATGAGAACTCTGATCAATGAGGTGGTTGTTAATCACTTCAGTGGACCAGGGACGAAGAATGCTTCCCAATGCTTGACCTAGAGGTGGCAGAATAATAGAGGTAGGGAATGAGACCAGCATTGTCAGACATATGTGCTGAACTGTTCTTTGTAGAGATTTCTATTGATGGAAAAGGGGTAGGGATCAAGACGACATAGGGAATCACTAGAATGTGATAATAGTGTGGGAGGGTAAACAGTATATCAATAAAATATGATGGATTTTTTTAAAGGTTGAAAGAACTATTAGTAGCTAGCCTGGAAAAGAGAAGATTGAGGGAAGACATAATTGTTTTCTTCTAGAAGGTTTAGGGCTATCATGTGGAAGGCAAAGCTAAGACGGGTAGTTAGAAGAGGCAAAGACTTAAATTTAGGCTATCTAGAAGAGAAAAATACGTCACAGAGCTCACATATAGAGAAATGTCTTGTCTTGAGAAAAGGTAGATTTCCCCCCTCAATTCTGAGAACAGTAAAGGCTGGATGAAGATCTCTTTGGGACATTAGTGGGGATTCTTTTTCTCTTGTAAACTGGACAAGATGACCTCTGAAGCTTTTCAGACTCACTGGTTCTGTGATACTGTATCAACTATGGGTGGAGCAGTATGCCAGAGGTTGAGATGAGGAAGATAAAAAGATAACTGAGACAATCCCTCTCCTTGAGGAGTAAATTGGCTAATAGATGACCTCCTTCAAAGGATTTCCTAGGCCCTTTGGGGGCCATGACTGAGCAGAGTTCTGATGCTGAGGCCTTGAATTGGGAAAGGCCAGCTCTCCATTGGGAAGCTGCCAAAGAAGCAAATGAACTATGGGAGGGAAGGAGAAAGGGAAAAAAATCTCATTTCAGACTCGATTTAGGATGCAGAAGATACTCTAGGTGCTTCAGTCCCTCTGCCACTCCTGTCTTCTTGATGATAGGAAAGAAAAGCTCTTTGTGGTAAAAAGCTGGCTCTAGCAAGAATGGAGGGAGGCAACCAAGTAGTGCAGTGGATAGAGCACTGGACTTCATGTCAGATGGACTTGGGTTCAAGTCCTTACTAACTGTGTGACCCTAAGCAAGTCACTTAAATGTTTGGGCTTCAATTTCCTTATCTATAAAACAGGGATGCTAAAAGCATCTACCTCACAGGGTGATGTTCAGTCATTTCTTTGTGGACAGTTGGTCCATAGAGTTTTCTTGGCAAAGATACTGTTTGCCATTTCCTTCTCCAGTTTTATGCAGGCAGGGGTTAAGTGACTTGCCTAGGGTTATACAGCTAGTAAGTATCTGAGGTCAAATTTGAACTCTGATCTTTCTGACTTCAGGCCCATTACACTAAATGAGATAACATCGATAAAGTGCTTCAGAGTGACAGCTAGGTAGTGCGGTGGAGAAAGCTTGTAGTCAGGAAGACTTGAGTTCCAGATTAACCTGAAGTACTAGCTGTGTGACCCTGGACAAGTCACTTAACCTTGCTTAGTTTCTTCATCTACCTCCAAAGTCGGGGTTGAATTCAATTAAAATACAATTGGGAAATAGTTAACAAAATAAATAAATAAAACATAAATAATGTTAGTTTGTGTTTTTCCAAGTCACTACATAGACAGCATTGAGAGGTTAAGTGATTTCCCTAGGGTTACACAGCCTGTATGGGTTCAAAGTGAATTTACAGCTAGTGTTCTTGACTCTGAGGCTGGTTCTCTACTTCCTACCAAGTCCTGACTATGACTTCCACTCTTATTCAGTACTCATCACCTCTCACTTGGACTCGGGCAATTTGATTCTAATTTCTCCCCTTTCCAGTCCATCCTCTGCATAAGTGACAACATAATCTGCCAAAAGCACATGTCTAGTGCAGCGTTGAGTGCTCCATCTGCTAATTTGCTGAAGCAAAGTAAAAAAGAGGATTGAAATGTTTTTACATTTCTACCATTTCAGACCATGCTGCTCATTCTCTCTGTATCTGTCTCTTTCCTCTGCACATTTGAGGGAAGGAGGGGGACAAAAGCAGGTTTAGAAGGGAAAGACAGAGGTTTGAGAAGAAAGCTGAGGGAATTTCTTACAAAGGTTTGCACCTACTCTTTAACGAGGCAGCAAAATTAAAGACACCAGACACCAAAAGACAGACTGGTTTGTCTCCTCTGTTCCAAACTAAGCATTGCTCATGTGCCTCTACTTTGCACAGATTCAATAACAATTGCAGGTAAGACAAAGACAGATTGTGTCTCAAATTGCAGAATAAAACAAAACAAAAATGAAAATTAAACCGTAGCTTCAAAGTCCAGAGATCAGTTAAGACTTTTGTTGCCCAAAGTGTACACTTTATACATTCAAGAGTGACTGAATGCCCAACTGTATTGATTTTGACCATGAAATAACTTTTAATTTTCTCTATTTCTCCATTCCCTACTACCACCATGCTTGTCCAGGCCTCCATCGCTTCCCTCCTGATCTCCTGTAACAGCTCTGAAGATGGCTTCATAACTTAATTCTCTCTCATCAATACATCCTACACTCAGCTGCCAGGTTAATTTTCCTTAAACACAACACTTCCATCATGACACTCCCATGCTCTAAAACCTTCAATGACTACAAGTTGCTGCTATGTCAAATCCAAATTCCTTTGCCTCATTTTGAGGGAGACTCACCATCTAACTGTATTTCCCACTACTTACTTAGAGGACCACCAGCTACTTATTCAAGTCAAATCTTCAGTACCTCTATCCCTTCACATTCTCCCCATCTAGAATTCCCAGCTCTCTCCCTTCTGCTAATCCAATCAAGTCTCAACTTCTTTAAGAGGGCTTCTGACTAGCTCCCAGCCTTTACTGCCCTCACTGTATTCAGAACATCTTCCATACTTACGCCTGCATAACAGAATTTTAACACTTAATTCTATCCCAACTCATATTCTACACAATAAAAAGCAGCTTAGGTAGTGAATGAGGATAGCTGAGCCACAAACACTTTGATACATACTACATGTATGACCATGGACAAGTCAGTTAACCTTTCAGAGCTCCAGGAAACTCTCTAAGATTTTAAGTTACAGATGAGTTGACAATCTGCATCAATGGAGAGAGTTTCCACGTGGGGAGTTCCCCAGTGATGAAATCATAGGTCCTGACCCTTCCACTGCCTCCACCCCCCCCCAAAACAAGCAAACAAATAGATAAAATTCTACTCTGTTGTGTCATGAGCAACTAGATTAAAAGCTCCTTGAGGTCAGGAGCCAAGTCTTATTTATAAGATCTGGAAGTACCTGTCAGAGCTGAGCACATAGCAGGTGGTCAAGAAATGTTGGTTAATTAATTATCAAGCTTTCTGAGGTCTTTTTCCCTTAAATCATTATCTTAGGGAATAGCCCTGAAGCAAAATTATTAACAAAATTAGGATTTAATTAGACTCTGTTGATATTACTCATGTTTTTTGTCTCATCTTTCTGACCAAGCTGATGCAGTCTTGATTGTTTTTTCACAAGAGGGAACATTTCCAACCTTGCCTGGAGACAGGAGGATGGTCTAAACATCACTCTAAAGTAATGTCAGTCTTTGTGGGGCTGTCAGCCCTGCAGTATGACGTTGAAAGGATCACTCTAGAAATAATCTGACCACTACTGGCTGCCCTTTTGGATCCCAGGTATTTCACAATGTTCTTTAAACTCAGATGTAGAGGCCATCCAAAAAAAACAGTTTTGTAAATAAGATTTCTGCCCTGTGGATTCCCTTTGTTTGGATTCATTTTCCCCACCGTTTCCTCAAGCTTCTCTCTCCCTTTTGTGTAGAATTCTTCCCACTGTATTTAGAACGAACAGTGAAGATGGTTCATTGTAAAGCTTGGAGAATCTGATGGTTCCTTTAAAAATAACAAGCATTTATATAACATTGTCGGGTTTACAAAACACTTCACCTGTTATCTCACTTGATCTTCACAACAATCCTTATCTCTGTTTTAAAGATGAGGAACTCAGGCCATCTGAAGTTATGGGATGTGTCCAGGGTCACACAGCTCGTAAATACCTGAAGCAGTATTTGAACTCATCTTTCCAAATCCACAGCCTGTGCTCTGTCCACCATACCACCTAGCTGCCTTTATAGAAAACCCAGCTCCACGGCTGAAGTAAAACCTAGTTTGTTGTTTGCCAATAGATTCACACACTGGAGTATGATACTTTCAAAACAGATGGTACACAAGGAATTTTTCATTTCTTCCCCCAAATGAGAAGCTACAGGCATCTTCCTGGGGTGGGGATCAGAGCTGTAGGTTACTGCTTCATTCCCTTCGGAAAAGTGTCACACCCCTAGTCCAACTGTTGTCCAAGAACCCCAAGTTATAGAGATGGCTTTTGTGTGTTTTAGACTTTTAGTTTTGTTTTCTTTCAGTCAAAGTGGAGATCACTCATTTTCTAAAGACTGGATACAAAAATGTCTCCTTCCTGCCTTCTCCCTCTGAGCAAGGGCACTCTCTCTCTCTCTCTCTCTCTCTCTCTCTCTCTCTCTCTCTCTCTCTCTCTCTCCTTCCTTATGTCTCTGTCTCTGCCTTTGTCTCTCTCAACTTCTCTCTTCCTGTCTCTCTGTCTCTCTACTTCGTCCCCCCACCACAGTCTCTTTCTCTTTGTCTATCTCTATCTCTCTGTCTTGATCTCCCTGTCTCTCTTAGATATGGACAGTGTGGGGAGAAGCAATAGTCTCTTGCAATCAGGACTCTGTCCAAAAACAATAACATTTTAAACTGCTCAGTTATGTCTTGAAAGGAATCAAGCGCCAACCATAGCACCTAACTGGAGAAGTCTGAGTGACAGGATCTCAAATGCAAGAATTACGTTTGTTGTGTTGTTGCAGCTGACATCTGTCCTTCATTGGGGAAGAGGATCAAGTACAACACAAGATGATGTCTTGACTTGAAAAAAAGTTTGATTTAAGTAAGGGAGTGCTGTGGAAAGTCACCAGCCTCATTCTCTCTTCCAGAGCCATCTGGGTACAGTGGCAAGACATAGATCAGGAGGACTGAAGGTGGTCATGATGCAACAGGAGACTTTTTAAACTAAGGTCTTTTCCAGGTCTCAGTTTGTCTGAGGCAACACCCATTCAGTTAATAAGACTAGGCAAGAAATGAGGCAAAAAAAAAAAATTGGCCTCTTTTACCTACTCAAAAAAAAAAAATCAATCTGGGAGGGAAAGATTCTCAGATTTTCTGGTCAAAACAAAAACAACTGCTATTTACACTCAGAGTCATCAAAATTCCAACAATGGCCAACAGGGGCTTGGGCTGGGACTCATTATTGACCAATCAGTGAGAGCCAAAGTGATTTGGGTTTAAGGCTTAATCAAGTAGCTCCATTTTAATCTGAATGAGCTCTATCAAAGCCTGGTTCCATGGACCTCTATTTCAAGAAATCTATGCTCCCCTGGGCAGAGCATCCACATATAATGCAAGATTCGGATCACAAATCCTTGTTGGAAGGTCTCTGGCTTAAATCCAGACCTCTGCCATGTTTATTCACTTAGTAATACATGACAAATACCATGTACTTCCCTTCCTGAGTTATCAAAGAGGAAGGTACAGGCTATGGTGAATTTGTCAAGGAAATAAGCGGTTGCTTTTTTCTTTCACATGTATCACCAAGGACCCCAACATATACAGGAGAGCCTCCTTTCACAGGTTCTTAGATATGCTTTTCTAAAAGGAAAACCACTTTTGAGGGGTCAACAATCACTTTAATTAAGCACATGTACCATTCACGTAGTTCAGGGGGAAAAGTTAGACTGTGAACTTCAGAGAAATCAAAATCAAAAGACAAGACTTCTAGCTGCTTGACATAAGCAATACATACACCATAGATCAACAGACAGATCCAAGTGTCTGACCATTACATACACAGTTATCAGAGAGAGAAGCACCAACCTCTGGGTTTTCAAAGCTAGGGGTTATCCTTAGCGATTTCCCAGTCTCACTGGCACAAAACTTCTTCCAAAAACTAAGCCCCAAAAGAAAACCACACCTTAGAACATATATACACTTTTCAGAACCAGAGGACAACACAACCCTTGAGAACCAGTGCCTCATTAACAAAAGGTGTGGGCTTTCCTACATATCTCCCCTAATCAAACTCCCCTTATTGGGAGGCATTATGGCAGGCCCATTAATGGGTGGAGAAGATCTTTAATCTCATAAGCATTACTCGTGTTTAGAAATGGTAGCGTTGTGTCCTGTTGAGTCTTGGCCTATGGTGTGGAAAGCATTTCACCCAGAGTCAAAAGATGTGGCCTGGAGTCCTGGCTCTGCCAGTTACCAATTGATTTACAGCATTTTCCCTTCTCTGGGTCTCAGTTTCTCCGAGAGTCAAAATGAAAGCATTAGACTACTTTTTTGTTCTTGCTCTGGCATTCCCCAGATGCTGTGATTTCCAAAGATGTGGGTTCCACTTTTGCTTTTGCTGTTGCCCCTCCTTAATCCTCTATTCAGGACATCTGTGAACCATCCTTCTCCTTAACTAAAACATAGGGAAGTTGGACTAACTGATCATGACCTACTGAGACACCCAGGATCTACAGTTTTAATAACCAGCTTTGTGGCTGCAGGTGACAGAGGATGGAACAAGCCTCCTTAGCTGCAGTATTTGGGAGAAGTGAAAATTGATCTATATAAGCAGGGATTTAATTGACCCCAAAGCATTAAAACCTTGTCTCCTAATACCTCAAGAGTTCACTTCTCTGCTTTTCCTGTTGCATCTGACTTCAAATAATACTAGATCTTGGATCTTCATACACAGGGAGAAGTCAGACAATACAAACAGTACTGAAAAGTGTTACAAGGAGCTCTTGGGTTCTAGAATAAAAAAAAAATGCCTTGCTTTAAGCAGACTGGATAAATGAAAAGGCAAGTTTATTTTTTTTCCTGAAAGATAAACTATGATGAATAAATAAGTGCATTTCAGATGATGAGCTAGCAGATTTCAGAAAAAACCAGGAAAGACTTACATGAACTGATGCTGAGTGAAATGAGGAGAACCAGGAGAACACTGTACACAGTAATAGCAACATGGCATAGTGACCAACCTCAGCAGACTTAGCTCTTCTCATCAATATGATAACCTAAGACAATTTCCAAAGATGCATTATGGAAAATGCTATCCACAGCCAGAGAATGAACTATGGAATCTGAATGCAGATTGAAGCATACTACTTTCTCTCTTTTTCTTTCTCTTGGTTTTTCCCTTTTATTCTGATTCTTCTTTCACAACATGACTAGTGTGAAAATACATTTAGCATGATTGTACATGAATGACCTTATCAGAGTGCATGACATCTTAGGGAGGAGAGAGGGGAATAAAGGGGATCAAAGTAGAACTCAAAACCTTATAAAAGTGAATGTTGAAAACCAAAAGTAAATATATTTTTAAAAAGAAAGATATTCTCTGATTAATAAAATGACTCATGACAATTTTGAAGTACTCATGATGAAAATGTTCTCTGTTTTCAGAGAAAAGAATTGAACTCTGAGTGTAATTAAAATATATGCTTTTTCTTCAAAAGAAAGAAAAATTAGTAATTTAATCACAAGTAATTTAAAGAATTAGTAACTAATAAGAGGCAAAAGCAGTTAGACGACACAGCAGATAGAGTGACAAGACTGAAGTCAGGAGGACCTGAGTTCCAATATGGCCTTAGTCAATGACTCTGGCTAAATGATCCTGGACAAGTGATTTAACCTGTCTGTACCTCAGTTTCCTCAACTGTAAAATGGGGATGATAATACCTGCTTCTTGGAGTTATGAGGATAAATGAGATATCTGTCAATTGTTTACCACAGTGTCTGGCACATAGTATTCTGGTACTTATCAAATTCTTGTTTCCTTCCCCCTTCCTTGCCCTTCCCTAGCAAGCTGCAGAGTCAGTAATTGAATCCAGGCCCTCTGGCTTCTCAATCCTATAATCTTTCAATGGAAACTTTCAACCTCCCAATGATCCTATTGTATAGCTAAGGATACAGAAGCTTAGGTAAAGCAACTTGCTCAGGCATAGAGAGGTAGGATTCAAACTAGGGAGTATCCTGACTTTAAGTGTAATACTCTTTCCTCTACATTGCCATGCTGCTTCTGTCTACATAAAACTTTTCAGGAATAGTGTTCATTGCAGACAGTGAGGTCCAAGAGAATTTTTTTTTAAAGCCAAAGAAAACAAAGTTTATTAAGGATTCGCCCAATTGGGTTGCCTCTTAAGGAACCCAGGTATTTGTAACGCTTGCATTCACAAGCAGGCCAGATACAATCCCAGCTAGACAGAGTCTGAGCTGGATTGGATCTGAGCCGGTCCAAGAGAACTACCCCTCCTTCCAGAAGAAAATGGACTTTTATTTTTATTTCATTTTTGAGTACCTGTGATTTCATTGTAATGGGTATTTTTTCTGTCAATATAGATAACAATCCCACTGTGACATGGTGGAAGGCCACCAAGAGTGACGGTGAACAAAAAAAATTACCACCCTATAGCCCACCTCTTTGAACTTAGGAAGGTTTATTTTGAAGCCAAGAATCCATTATTAGATCGGTGAGTGAAGCCCTCCTAGCTTGGTAGGATACCTCAGACATTATCCCGTCTAGCATAGCTTCACAGAAACGAGGGTAATTTCCTGCAAAGATGGAGTATTGGAGCAGAAATTTAGTGGGAAATAGACCATGAAAAAAATCACAGCCCATTTTTCCCACGGAAAGAAAGGTACCATGACTATAACCTTTTTGACAAAGGTTCATTCCTGGCAGAAAAGGTCTAGGTACATTTTAAGGACATCTCATTTCTCTGGTTCATTGCCTGACCCAAATGGAACTTCATGATTTCAATATATGGCACTTTCCAAAGGAGCCACTAACTCCTCTTCAGAGCCATGACAGGCTTTGGTCAGGGCCTCTGACAATCCCAACTAAGACCAAATCACCATATATTGATCTAGAATGACATTATTTTTATCCCATGGGCAGTAGGCATATTAAGAATTTAACTGAAGATGGCGGAGTAGAAAGACTCACCTATGCTAGGTCCGAACCCACAGCCCATAGATTTCCTGTAAAAAGAACTCCTGACAAATTCTGGAGCAGTGGAGGCCGCGCAGCAACACAGTGAAGGAGATTTGCGTTGCAGAGAGCCCTGAAGAACTGACCGCAAAGGTAACCCGGACACGGGAGCGGAGTCCTGTCCTGCCGAGCGCTCCCCTCCCCCGCCCCGGCCACGCAGCACTGAGAGGAGCGAGCAGAGCCCAGCAGGCGGCAGGGACCTGAATCTCCGGGCGGCCGCGAAGGTCCCTCCACACACAGACGCACAGGTCAGTGAGAGAGACGGGCTGAGAGGGGAGCGGGGGAT
>CM053771.1:179709185-179759308 GCA_028658325.1 Potorous gilbertii | reverse complement strand
CCTCCCCACCCATTCCCTTTGGGAAGGCAGGCAATTCAATGTAGGCCACATCTGTGTAGATTTGGAAATGACTTCCATAATAGTCGTGTTGTGTAAGACTTACTATATTTCCCTCCATCCTATCCTGCTTCCCATTATTTCTATTCTCTCTTTTGATCCGACATCCCCATTTTTTAAAAAATTAATTCCAAATTTAACCAACACCAAAAAATTAGCTTTTTCCAAATAGAAAATAGAACAGAAAAAGAGGATTCTACATGAGACTGTGACACTCTATTGTGTACAGATTGCTTTTCCTTTCAAGTCCATAATAAATTCAATACATAACTATGAAACCTGACTGGGAAAACACCCAAACAAGGGAAAAAATAAGACTATAGAAGGTTACTTTCTTGGTAAATAGGTATTTTCTTCCATCCTTTCAGATGTGGAAGAACAAGCATACCATCAGAGGAAGACATAAAATTCAAGGCTTCTGCATCCAAAACCTCCAAAAAAGTTATGCAATGATCTCAGGTCATGGAAGAGCTCAAAAAGGATTTTGAAAATCAAGTAAGAGAGGTGGAGGAAAAATTAAGAAGAGAAATGAGAGTGATGCAAGAAAATCATGAAAAATGAGCAAGTCAATATCTTGCTGAAGGAGACCCAAAAAAAATGCTGAAGAAAATAACACCTTTAAAAATAGACTAACCCAGGGGCAGAGTCAAGATGGTGGAGTAGAAGGATGGACCTGCTGTAGTTTTCCCCCACATAACCCATAAAATACTTGTAAAAAGTGACTCTAAACAAATTCTATGGCAGCAGAAGCCACAAAACGACAGAGTGAAAGAGATTTCCAGCCCAAGACAGCCTGAAAGGCTGACAGGAAAGGTCTATCCCGCTGGGTGTGGAGCAGAGCACAACTCAATCTTGGTCTCACAGGGACAGGACTGGAGCAGGTTTCAAGGCATGGAATCATGAGCAGTAGCTGCAATTCCCAGATTTCTCAACCCACAAATGCCAAAGACGTCTTAAAGGTCAGTGAGAAAGTTCTTTCACTTGAATGAGAAGTAATCAGGGTCTAGCCCTAGCCCTGGGTCCAGGGCAATGGCAGCCACTGAAGCAGCATCCATTGTTAGAGCCCTGGGCCTAAAGACCCTGGGGGAATTGAGCAGCTGATCTGGGTTTCAGTCCTGAGTGGTAGCCCTGGAGTGAGAAAGAACACTGGCATGGTAGAATTGGTGGAAACTTTGGAAAGGATCCTGACCAGAAAAGCTAGAGGTTGATTTCAGACCAGAGTGCAGGCCAGAAGAGGAGTAAAATCTTCTCCCCTGATTGTGCTACCTTGGAGGAACTGAGAACTTACAGGTCCCTAAAGTATACCCTCCACTTAATGAAGGACTCAAAAGTCAATTTAACAGGCTGGGAAAATGCCCAAAAAGGTGAAAAAAAGTAAGACTATAGCAGGTTACTTTCTTCTTGAACAGGTATTTTCTTCCATCCTTTTGGATGAAGAAGAACAAAGCATACCATTAGAGGAAGACATAAAAGTCTAGGCTTCTGCATCCAAAACCTCCAAAAAAAAAATATACAATGGTCTCAAGTCATAGAAGACCTTGAAAAGGATTTTGAAAATCAAGTAAGAGATGTGGAAGAAAAATTGGGAAGAAAAATGAGAGCGATGCAAGAAAATCATGAAAAGTGAGTGAGTCAACATCTTGCTAAAGGAGACCTCAAAAAATGCTGAAGAAAATAATACCTATAAAAGTAGACTAACCCAAATGGCAAAAGAGTTCCAAAAAGCCAGTGAGGAGTAGAATGCTTTAAATAGCAGAATTAGCCAAATGGAAAAGGAGGTTCAAAAGCCCCCTGAAGAAAATAGTTCTTTAAAAATTAGAGTGGAACAGATAGGGGCTAATGACTTTATGAGAAACCAAGAAATTACAAAACAAAACCAAAAGACTGAAAAATGGAAGATAATATGAAATATCTCATTGGAAAAACAACTGACCTAGAAAACAGATCCAGGAGAGACAATTTAAAAATTATGGGACTACCTGAAAGTCATGATAAAAGAAAAGAGTCAAGGCAACATCCTTCATGAAATTATCAAGGAAAACTGCCCTGATATTCTAGAACCAGAAGGTAAAATAAATATTGAAAGAATCCACCAATCACCTTCTGGAAGAGATCCAAAAAGGAAAACTCCTAGGAATATTGTATCCAAATTCCAAAGTTCCCAGGTTAAGGAGAAAATATTGCAAGCAACCAAAAAGAAACAATATGAGTATTGTGGAAATACAATCAGGATAACACAAGATCTAGCTGCTTCTACATTAAGGGATTGAAGGGCTTGGAATATGACATTCCAGATGTCAAAGAAGATAGGATTCAAATCAAGAATCACCTACCCAGCAAAACTGAGTATACTACTTCAGAGGGAAAATGGTCATTCAGTGAAATAGAGGACTTTCAAGCATTCTTGATGAAAAGACTAGAGCTGAATAGAAAATTTTACTTTCAAACACAAGAATCAAGAGAAGCATGAAAAGATAAACAGGAAAGAGAAATCATAAAAGACTTACTAAAGTTGAATTGTTTACATTCCTACATGGAAAGATAATATTTGTATTTTGTATATTGTATATCATATATTTTGTATATTATAAATTGTATCCCTCTTGAAACTTTTCTCAGGGATTACTTGGAGGGATTATATACATACACATATACATACAAATATACATACATACATACATGTATACATATATATAGAGAGAGGGCCCAGGATGAGTTGAATGGGAAGGGGTGATATCTAAAGTAATAAAACTGATGGGTGAGAGAGGAATATATTGGGAGGAAAAAGGGAGAAATGGAAGGAAGAATGGGCACAGGATGAGTTGAATAGGAAGGGATGATATCTAAAAAAAATAAAACTGAGGGTGAGAGAGGAATATATTGGGAGGAGAAAGAGAGAAATGGAATGAGGCAAATTATCTCCCATAAAAGAGGCAAGAAAAAGCTTTTTCAATGGAGAGGAAAAGGGGGGAGATGAGAAGGAAAAAGTAAAGCTTATTCTCATTATATTTAGCTTAAGGAGGGAATACATACACACTCAATTTGGTATGAAAATCTATCTTACACTACAAGAAGGTAGGGGAGAAGGGGAGAAGTGGGGTGTGAGAGGGATGATAGAAGGGAGGGCAAATGAGAGGAGGAAATAATTAGAAGTAAACACTTTTGGGAAGGGACAAGGTCAAAAGAGAGAATAGAATAAATGGGGAGCAAGATAGAATTGAGAAAAATATAGTCTTTCAAAACTTGGTTATTATGGAAGTCTTTTGCATAACTACACATGTATAGCTCTTATTGAATTGCTTGCCTTCTCAGTGGGGATGGGTGGGGAGAAAGGAAGGGAGAGAAGTTGGAACTCAAAGTTTTAAAAATGGATGTTGAAAATTGTTTTTGCATACAACTGGCAAATAAGAAATACAAGTAATGGGGTATAGAAATCTATCTTGCCCTACAAGAAAAGAGAGAAGATGGGGATAAAGGAAGGGAGGGGTATGACACAAGGGAGGGCAGATTGGAGGAAGGGGTAAACAGAATGCACAGTGTCTTGGGGTGGGGGAAGGGGAGAGATGGGGAGAAAATTTGCAACTCAAAATCTTGTGGAAATGAATGTTGAAAACTAAAAATAAATAAATAATTTTTTTAAAAAATAGAGTAACCCAAATGGCAAAAGAGGTACAAAAGCCAATGAGGAGGAGAATATTTTAAAAAAAGAAGAACTAGCCAAATGGAGAAGGAGATTAAAAAACTCACTGAATAAAATAGTTCTTTAAAATTAGAATGGAATAGATGGAAGCTAACAACTTTATGAGAAACCAAGAAATTTTAAAACAAAACCAAAAGATTGAAAAAATAGAAAACAATGTGAAACATCTCATTGGAAAAACAACTGACCTGGAAAATACATCCAGGAGAGATAATTTAAAAATTATTGGTCTACCTGAAAACCAGGATCAAAAAAGAGCCTAGACATCATCTTCCAAGAACTTATCAAGGAAAATCACCCTGATATCCTAGAACCGGATGGTAAAATGGAAAGAATTCACCAATCACCTCCTGAAAGAGATCCCAAAAGGAAAATTCCTAGGAATATTGTAGTCAAATTTCAGAGTTCCCAGGTCAAGGAGAAAATATGACAAACAGCCAGAAAGAAACAATTCCAGTATGGTGGAAATACAATCAGGATAACACAGGACTTAGTAGTTTCTACACTAAGGGACTGAAGGACTTGGAATATGATATTCTGGAGGTCAAAGGAGATAGGATTAAAACCAAGAATCATCTATCCAGCAAAACTGAGTATCATACTTAGGGGGGAAAATTTGAATGTCAATGAAATAGAGGACTTCCAAGCATTCTTACTGAAAAGATCAGAGCTGAATAGAAAATTTGACTTTCAAATACAAGAATCAAGAGAAACATGAAAAGCTAAACAGGAAAGAAAAGCCTTTAGAAACTCATTAAAGTTGAACTATTTATATTCCTACATGAAAAGATGTTATTTGTAACTCATGAGACCTTTTCAGTATTAGGGTAGTTAGAGGGAATATATATATATATATATACACACACACACACACACACTCATATATGTGTATATATATACACATATACATATATATATATATATATATATATGTATGTATATACAGAGAGAGAGATAATATATGTAGGTGTGCATGGGTATGTATGTGTATATTATACATGTGTAGGTATGTGTGTATGTATATATAATATATATGATGTGTATATAATGTGTGTATACATATATATATATATATATATATATATATATATATATATATATATATATAACACACATAGACAGAGGGCACAAGGTGAGCTGAATGTGAAGGGAGAATACCTAAAAAAATACCTAAAAAATAAAATTTATAGTTGAATGGAATGTACAAGGAGTAAAAGAAAGGGAGAGGAAGGAAAGAGGGAGGAAATGAAAAGAAATCATTGGGCCTTACTCTCATGGGATTTGGCTTAAGGAGGGAATAACATACACTCAGTTGGATATGGAAATCTATTTTATACCCTGCAGAAAGGCAAAGGGGAAGGGGATTGGAGAGGGAAGATAATAGAAGGGACAGAAAGTTGGGGAAAGTGGTAATCGGAAGCAAACTATTGTGGGAGGACAGGACAAGGGAGAAAATGGAGTACTTGAAGGGCAGGATAGGACAGAAGGAAATGTGATTAATCTTTTACAACATAAATATTATGGAAGTGCTTTGCATTTTTACACATATATGACCTATATTGAACTGCTTGTTTTCTCAATGTGGGTGGGTGGAGAGGGAGGGAGAGAATATGGAACTCAAAGTTTTAAGAATGAATGTTAAAAGTTATCTTGGCATGCAACTAGAAATTAAGCTATACAGGCAATGGAGTATAGAACTCTATTTTGCCCTACAGGAAAATAGAAGGGAAGGGGGATGGAAGAAGGGTGAGTGATAGAAGGGAAGACAGACTGGAGGAAGGGGTGGATGGGGTGCATCTGTCCTGGGGTAGGGGGTGGGGAGAGATAGGGAGAAAATTTTGAATTCAAATTCATGTCAAAGTGAATGTTAAAGACTGAAAAGTAAATTAAAAAATAAAAATACTCAGTTTTTTTTCTTTTGGGGGGAAATCTGAGGAATCATCTTCCCTCTCCCTCATACCTTTCCTCTCTCCCAGTTAAAAAATAAAGCAAAATAAAACCTTATGCTTGTTTTAGCTGGGTCAAAGGGTATACAGAGTGTAGTGACTTTGGGAGTTTTCCAGAATGGTTAAACCAATTCACAGCTAAACCAGTAATACATTAATGTGACTATTTTCCTTGTAGTTCCTTAAAGAATTTTCATTTTCCCTTTTGTTATTGCAATCTGAGGGATATGAGGCAGAATTTGATGAGTGTGAGGTAGATCTATTGTGATCTTGATGCCAATTGTGAGTCTGGGCACAAGGGCAACACTGGGGCAAGGCCAGAGCAACAAGTTAGATAGAAATGCAGAATATGAAAAGGAGATAGAAAAGGTGAATCAGCAAAGTCCACAAGCAGAAGTTCATAGCCCCAAACTGGTACAATGACTCTATATAGTCATTCACCAATAATTCATGGCAGGGGAAAAAAAACAACCCAAGAGTCAGAAAATCTCTCCAAGATTTCAGGAGAAATGTCTTGGCTCACCTGGAAGTATTGGCAGGTCAGCATTTAGCCTAAAGGCTATACTGTGTGCAAGGGCAACATTATCAAATACAGCTTGAAGTACTGACTCATTAAGACCGGTCCAATTTCTTATAGTATCCCTAATGAAAGAGTTACCATCTTGGGAAAGATACAGAGATACACAAATAATCGGGACTCTGGTTAAAGTTCAAGAGAGTCACTTTCCTTTTACATTTTGACTCCAGCATGCCAAATTCCAATGTGCTCCTCTAATAAGATCATTAAAATAGTTAAAAATTATTTTTAGCTTTTTAATTCAAACTTCTGAATTTGCCATCCTAAAGGCTGCTATTGCTAAAGCTTATCTACCCAGCCCTTAGAAAATAGATTCTCACTTTTGATGGAACTATCTTGTCAGTGTATGCACATGCTTTGTATTTCAAAATAACACCAAAAGAAGGGTTTGAGAGGAAGTAATTCTCTCTCTCTCTTTCTACCCCCCCTTATATATCATAGTAATTTATATAATAATACATACTATATAATTGATTAGAAAATATAACTGTACAACTTTTCTACTTGTATCCCTAGTGCTTTGCATATAATAAAGATTTAATAAATGTCATATTCATTCATTTGCAATATTATACACATTAATTTATAGATACAAGGTATGAAAAAAGTTTAAAATTTAAGACTGCACTAATATTTTTGGGATACTCTGTGTGTGCTAACACACAAACACACAAAAATATTTCTAATGGCACTTCGAAACAATCACCACATTTAGGTGGGCACAGAAGTTTACTTCTCTCTGGTGATTAATTATCCAGTTAAACTTTTTTGACATGCCTCAATGATGATTTTAGTCTTCAAAAGATTGGAGGAACAAAAAGCATGTAACTACTACTCTAGATCTCATTCTGACCAATAAATAAGAAAACTGGTTCCCAAAGAATCAATGACCCTTGGGAGGAAATGCCATCTTAGAATGATAAATCAAGGACCATAGATGTAGGAGGCTTTTTAGGCCAAGCCCTTTATTTTCTAGATGAGATAACTGAGTGTAAGGGAGGTTAAGTGGCTTACTGATAGACATATAGGTAGCAAGTAACATTGGATTCAGGTCCTTTAAAACTCAGAGTAAGTGGTTTTCCCACTGTACCATGCTGCCTCCTAGATATGGAAAGGAAAGCCATGATTGTCTTGATCAATCATTTTCACTCTAGATTTGGGTAGAGGCAATTTCAAAGAATTCAGAGAAAGGAAAGATATAACCTAAAATTCTATAGGGAAAGTTGAGCAAAGAGAGATCTCAGATATAAAATTCTGATGACACAAACATTTATGATTCTGATGGAAGAACACAGAGGGGAAATCATTCAAAGTGAACAATGTGTCCACCCAGGGAATTTATTATACAACTCAAGTTTTTAAGACACATAGAGAAAATGAAAGCATGAGCAGGTGATTGGGGATGAATATAAAAGAGTGGCATGTTTCTGTAGGGATAATACGAATAATGCTAAAGCTCACAATGAACTGAAACTGTCAATGAATGTATAACAAAAAGAGATTCCATCTGTATCATGAGAGGGGATAGGACCACTGCTTGTTGTGAGTGAGATAATGACAAAAATGACTGGGAGAAAAACAACTACTCGATTTCTATTTTTTGTTTCCTTCCTTTTTTTTTTTTTTTTAACTAAGGGGAATGAGCTTCAGACTAGGGAGTGTGAACAAGATAGTTAATAGGAAAATGAAACTCCAGAAAAGTGAGACATTGTAGGAGAACACTGTGCTGCTCACAATGTATTCAAAACACCAGACCTGAAAGAACTACATTCCAGGTTACTAAAAGAGGTTGTGGATATAACTGCTGAGCTGTTGTCAGTAATCTTTGAGGAGAGGAGAGGTGCTAAAGAACTTGAAATGTTCAAATACCAAACCAATTTTCAAAAGTAAAGAAGACAAATTCTTTAAACTATAACATGGAGAGTTTGACTTTGGAAAGATTCTAATTAGTCATTGAAGAGGTGTTTTTGTGGACCTAAAACCATATTCAATATTTTGTAGCTGATTTGTATGACGGCATATGTACATGATGCTTTCAATGAACCAATAAGAGTCCAAAAAAATAAATCAATAACAATAACAAACTATTTCCTTTTTTGACAAGGTTTGATTGATAGATTGGGGTAGGGAAAGGAGAGGGGGAATGCCAAAGACATAGCAACAACATCTTACATTTAGATAGCACTTTACATTTGAGAAAGTGCTTTGTTTCTCCAGTGTTACTTCTATTTTTTTTTAAATTAGAAATGGGTTCTATTTACTTTCCTCTTTTCCTTTTTTTTTTTGTATTTTTCAAATCCTGCTTAATTTATAAACATTTGGTCTGGCTCTCTTCTCTAGGTCTTTTTTTAAAAATTGAATTATTTTATTTGTTTTCAGTGTTCAACAATCATTTCGATATATCTTAGATTTTTTTCCACTCCTCCCCTTCAGTCCCTCTTCTCACCCCACTCCCTCCCTGAGATGGCATACAGTCTTATATAGGTTCTACACGTACATTCCTATTAAATGCATGTTGCATAGAAAAATTAAAATGAATGGGAGAAACCATAAAACAAAATAAAACATAATACAAAAGAAAATGATCTACTTCTATCTGTGATCCAGTTCCATAGTTCTTTCTTTAGATGTGGAAGACATTTTGCCTCTAGTTCATTGGAAATTTTTTAAGTCCATGCATTTCAATGAGTACTAAGTCTACCAGAAAAATTCCTCGTACACTGTGGTTGTTGCTATGTACAAAGTTCTCCTGGTTCTCCTCCTTTCACTCAGCATCAGTTCATATAGATCCTTCCAGGCCTCTCTGAAGTCTTTCTGTTCATCATTTCTTATAGCACAATAGTATTCCATTACATTCATATATCACAATTTTATTCAGCCATTCCCCAAGTGATGGCCATCCCCTTGATTTCCAGTTTTTGACCACCACAAAGAGAGCTGCTATAAATATTTTTTTACACATGGGACCCTTTCCCATTTCTCTGATCTCTTTGGCATACAGTCCCAGAAGCAGTATTGCTGGGTCAAAGGGTATGCACGTTTCTGTAGCACTTTGGGCGTCATTCCAAAGTGCTCTCCGGAATGGTTTATTACTTCTAGTCTTGCTCCCATTGGTGAGCCAGGTACCCAGAGGATAGTTGACCATTTGTTTTCTTGGAATTCTAGGGGTAACCATCAGAGGTTTGGGTTTCTAACATTGTAGCTCCCAAACTCCATTCTAATATGCTTCAAATGATAGAAATTTATTAGCTTTTAGAAGAGATTTACTGAGACAGTATAATAAGAATATTAGTTACAAAATAATTTATCCCATATCTGGACACACTCCCCTTGCACACACAATGTCTCTGAGGAAAGTGGTCTCAAACTTTAAGAATAAAAATACATGTATAGAGGCCACAAAAGCTAAGGGATAGGTTAAGACTTTGGGCCCTGGGAATCCTTTTAACCCTTTGTGGAATCCTAATGAAGGACAGCTATCCCTTAGGAGTAACTCTTGGATAGGAATCTGAGGACTCCTATCTTTCTACAGTACATAGCTGACACTTTTCTGTGTCACCTGGATCATGCATAACCCCTGAAGCAATTTCTAAATTTTAGGTGCTTCTCTTTCCACTTTCAGCGTTGGTATGTCCTCGGTCATTAGTTCTTATAACAACTTCAAGTGGATTCTGTTTCTCCTTCCAAGTGTCACTGGAACCTCTGATGTTTCTTTAAACCTTTTGAAGTTTTTACAAGGTGTGACCTGTTCATTTCCATATCTCAGTTGCCTAAGATCAAGGAAGAGTAAACACAACAGAAGAGTGACTATTTGTTCAGAGACACATGATGTTTGGGTGGCAGATAGAAATATTGCCTCACCACCAACAGAGAGAGATCATGGTTATTCCTTCCATATACAAGCTCAGTTCTAGCTCAGCACTTCATAAAACATCAGTTCTTCCAATTCTACAATGAAGAAGATTTTTAGTTATTATACCATCTCAACCTCTCGGTCACTCAGGGTTGGAAATAAGCTCCTCAAAATTCCACATTGGATTGGAACTAGTTAAGGAATATCTGAACATGCACTGTATAACCCAGCAGGAATCTGACCATGCTCTGAAGTCCTTGGTAGTCAGTCTCCTATACTCAGAAAAATCATGTAAGATAGGTAATGTATGATCATCCCCATCTTAGAGAAGATTAAAATTGAAGTTCATAGAATTTAAGTAATAATAATAGTTAGCAGTTATGTGGCATTTTAAGATTTCAAAACACTTTAAAAATATTATCTCATTTGACCTCACCCTGGGAGGTAACCAGTGCTATACTGTAGACAAGAAGCAGTTGTATGAAATGGACAATTGAATGACTGAACCCAAAGCGTCAAGCTTAATAAACTGATATCAGTCTAGATACATTTCTAATAAAACGTTACAAGGTCTGCTTTTCTCTGTGTTCAATATTTCAATCGGTGATTTCTATAATGGCATTTACGGCAAGCTTCTCAAATCTGCTGGTGACAATGAAGTTGAGAGGAACATGTAACATAGTAAATAACAAAACAAGGTCTCTGTAGCAAAAATGGATTCAATTTAATTGGATGGAGCTACAGAGCTACATTTGAGTTAACATAAATCAATCAAGCAAGTTAGGGTGGGACATACATAGGGAGACAACAGATCATACCAAAAAATAAATCTTCCTGGATTTTTATTGAACTGAATTAAAAAGTTAAAGCAGGCTTGACATATCTGAATCAAAGATTATTGTTTTTCAATCATGCATGACTTTTTATGACCCTGTAGACCATACTGTCCATGAGGTTCTCTTGTCAGAGATACTGGAGTGATTTGCCATTTCTCCAGGGGATTAAGACAAACAGAGATTACGTGATTTGTCCAGAGCCACACAACTAGTAACTGAGGCCAGATATGAACTCAGATCTTCTTGACTAAAGGCCCAGAACTCTATCCACTGAGCCATCTAGTTGCCTCTGATTGAAGATTAGTGAAAGATTGAAGATTCAGAAATAAGGAGTGTATAGTATAGCCCTTCGCATCTGCCCTGGTAATTTATTATCTGCAGTATTGGGTTCTGGCTCTGGGGATGTGCAGTGAGATGACTAATTCATTTTTGGCCAAGTTGAGTTGGAAATGTTGACAGGCCATCCAGCTGGCCATGTCCAAGAGGCAAGTAAAAATATAGTATTGGATTTCAGGGAAGGAGCGAAAGCTGAAGATATAGATTCAGTAATTGTCAGAATAAAAGCAGCAGTTGAAGTCATGGTAACTGATAATGCCATCAAATGAGAGACAAGAAGACAGCCTTTGAGATGGTAGAAGGAAGAGGAGAAACAAAAGGAAAAAGAACACATTTGAGTGGTAGAAGGAGAACCAGGAATAGAATAATGTCATGGCAATAAAGGAAGAAGACAGAATAGGAGAGCTTAGTTAACAACATCAAATGCTATAAAGAAGTAGAACAGAAAAATGAATGGGGAAAAAGGTCATTGGATTTGGTAATAATGAGTATAACCTCAGGGTCTCAAAGAATTGTGAGGATGAAACCTAAGATAAAAAGGTTAGGAGGTCAGCGAGTGGTGAAGAAGTAAAAAATACAATATATTTTTGCTAAAAGTTTGTTTAATTTTTAAAAATTTTTACATATTCATTTTTTAAGTTCCAAATTTTCTTCCTCCCTCCAACTCCTCCCCCATCCACTGAAAAGGCAAGCAACACAATACCAATTATAGAGATCAAGTCATGCAAATCATATTTCCATATAGTCATTTATCCTTTGGTTTGAAGAAGACCACTGACATTGCAGAGTGATGTCTTGATTTGCTCATGAATTGGATTTAAGTGAGACAGAGTTGATAACAAAGTTATCCATCTCACGTTTTCTTCCAGAGGACGACAAAAGTCAAGACAATGGGTGATGGCTCAGGATGCCGTGGATGAGCTTGGTGTCTTCCATGTCTAAGTAAGCTCTAAGGGTTCCATGTTGTTTGCTTTCGCTGCCTTCATAGCCACTGGAGCAAACTGCTCTCATGTACTTGTTTCATCAGGGGAAGTCTTCACATGTTTGGGGTAGACATCCTCCTAATCATCACCAATAGGTCTGGCACCTGCTAGTTACCCTCAACCTGGTTTATCCTATCTGCCAAGTGGATTTACTGGGGTGTGGCTGCTGTGCCTACTACAGCTTCTTGGAGCCTCAGGTGAGAGCTGGGTGAGAGGTAGACACCAAAGAGGGATGAGCAGTCCTGAAAAGGGCTCAGCAAATCCTTATGCCAGAGGTGCTAGTCCTCCCTCAACACCCCAATTCTGTAGTAACCATAGTTTACTTGTCAGTGAGTGGACAGAATTTATAGGTGATAGCATGATTGAGGGAAGGCTTTTTATAGAAAAATAGGGAAGCATGTTTGTAGATCAAGGAGGAGTCGGGAGAGGAAGAAAAATGAGAGAGAAGGGATGACTGAAAGAAGATCGTAGAGAACTCTGGTCTCAGCAAGGAGGAAGGCCACCTTATCCTTTGAGAGTGGAAGGAAGTTAGAAAGGATAGGAAGTTTCCATTTTAGGTGTGGAGGGTTGGATGGAATGAACTCATCTTGGTGTAGTGAAAAGTACTGGATTTAGTCAAAAGACATAGGTTTGAATGCAGGTTCTGAGATTTAATACCTGTGTAGCCTTGGGCCATTTAATCTCTTTGGGCATCATTCCTCTCCTTTAAGGGGTTAGACCAGATGACCTCTAAGGTCCCTTCCAAGTCTAAATATTATGATCATGTGATGTTGGAGCCAGGGTTTCACACTGTGTGAGCAACTGGTATCAGCAGGAGCCTCTGAAATCCTTTTAACACACTTCACCTCTCTGGGCTCAGTTTCTTCGTAAAAAGGGGTTCGGCTACATGCCCTCTAAGGTCCCTCCTGGATATAAATCTCTGATCCTGTGAAGGGATCTGTCAGTGCCCTCATTTTCCAAACTCCTGATCAAATGCCTCTAAGTCCTAGTCGGTGTTCATTAGCCCTTCAGGAATGGAAGGATACGAGTGTGAAGGATGTGGGGAAAACCTGCTAACTTCATCCACCCTGTCAATATTACAAATTCTTTGTTGTCATTCCTGGTTAAGCAGCAAATTTCGTGGAAAAACAAAAATAAATCAAAGTTAGAGTCGCGTTTCCCGTGGTGGTCACAAGGTGGCGGTCTCTTGCACGGATTTGCTGGGCTTAGGGGTGGTCGGTTCTAATTGCTTTTCAACCTTAAATACGATACGCCATTAATTTTTTAAAAAGGTGTATCAGTCCTCAGAGAAATGATTCCAACCCAGGAGTGCCTTCAATGCCACATTCGCGCCCTGTGAATGGGGCTCGGGGAGATTTCCGTGCGGGGGCGGGGCGGGGGCAAAAGTGGGGACCCCACAGTAAGATTTTTAACCCGATACTCCAGTCCCGGCAAAATGGGAAAGTGGGGGCAGGGCGCTGGGATGTCATTATAGCCGAGTTCCAGCTTCTTCCCAAACAGCTGGCTTTCTGGAGCACCGGCAGGTGCGATTTGGTCATTAAAGAAAAAAGAGAAAAGGCCTATTCGATAGAATTTCCTTTTATCACCTGCATTCAGAGAGAAACTGCGGGGAAAGAGGAAGCCAGGCAGCCTCCTGTAGCGTGGTAACACAGGCTGTCGGGCCGTGTAGATGGGGCCTGGGCTCCAAGGAGCCGGCCCTAGGACAGACGTTCTGCTAATGATGCCTAAAGCTCGGAAGCCAGCAGGGTCCCCGAGCTGCGCCCCCAGGCACAGCCGACATGCAGAGGTGCCGCAGCAGGGAAACAAGCACGGCTAGGAATCGTGCAGCCCGGGCTACGGACCACACAGCCGGACCTCCACCGCCTGACTCAGGGAAGCCCACCGTGGGGTAAGGAGCAACAGGTGGGCCCTCCTGAAGCAAGGGCTTGGGACCCACCCTGGATCCAAGAGGATGCTCCAAATAGGGGCGGAAACCACAAGCCGAGGCTCAGCCTCACTGGCTGGCCGGCCTGGAAGCTCAGGCACTTGTAGCAATTTGATACTTTGTAGCCTTACGCATTACTCCCTTTCATGTTCAGCCAAGCTGGCCTCCTTATTCTTTTGAGGACAGTAACATTTCATTTCCCACCTCCTTGTTCCTTTTTGCTCTGGCCACCTCCCATATCTAGAATACACTCTCCACTTCAACTTCTTTTCTTAGAATCCCCTCATTTCTTCCAAAACTCAGCTCAAGTCTCCTCTACATGAATCCTTTCCTGTCTCTCTCCCTCTCCCCTACTCACAGGCAGCTCCTCAATGTTTTGTATCTATTTTGTATATACATACAAGCTGTCTCCCTCGATAAAATATAAATTCCTTGAGGGCTCTTTAATTTTGTCTGTTTCTTTGAAGCATCTAGCAAAACACTTGGCGCCTGTAGGGATCCAGCAAAGAAGGCACAAAACAGGCTTTTTGATAAACTTATAGGTAGAAATAGTTTTCTGGAATATTATCTACTGGAAAGACAGCAGCAAAAGATCCTAATTCAGCCTCTCATCTTGATAGGTAAAGAAGTAGACTGTCCAGAGCACTCCTCTTTCCTTTTCCCAGTTGCACAGTAGGCACACTCCTGGGCAAAGACCTCTTTTCAGCCACTCTATTAGTTACAGCAGCAATCAAGGACTTCACCACCCAAGAGTTCAGGGCTTTGCAAGTGCTCCAATGTTACCAGCTGTCTTGAGAAGATTTGGCTGCAATGAATATAAAATATGGCAGTAAGTTTAAAAGGCAGCTACTTGATTTTTATGACACTTTAAAAAATTATGTCCCTCACACAGTGTAATAAATATTTCATTCTTGGGGTACATGTCCTACTGAGACTGAACAATTCTATCAAGCAGGGCAGTCTTAGATCTTTCAGTGAGAAGATTAAGTTTTCAGAGGAGGGAGTTTTTGAATTTGAAAGGTTTGTGTTAGTCAGCATTTGGGTTTGAAAGAGGGATTTCCATATGATGAAATTTTCTTACAGTATTTTGCCCTCAATGTCTTTTTCTTCTTTATCTTATTCTACCATAGCTGACTAGGCAGATGTCTGTGTTGTCTCTGTTAGATTATAACCTCCAGGTTCAGGGACTGAGTCATTTAAAAACAAATTTTTATGCCCAACACCCTAGCTATCATGTTATACATGTTACCCAATCCCTGATTTCAGCAATATCGAGAAAATTCCTTTGTGTAAACTCCCTCTGCCAATGCAGGTGAGCAGTTTAGTTTAGGATCTGAGGCCCACAGAATTTCAGTGACTTGTTCACATCCACAGAAATGATAAGAGCCAGAGCCAGTATTCAAATATAGGTCCTCTGATTCCAAATCCATTGCTTATTTCCAGTGTATTTCCCTTAGAGTCTTAGAGATTAGGTTCCCAAAGTGAAACAGGATCCCAAAATACTGCCCCCTGGGGGACACTAGAACAATTGGAGGGATGGTAGTAGTCATGGGTGCAATTGGGGGGCATTGAGTAAAAATAAGGAGGTGGTGGAAGCATAAAGAAGGAAAAAATTTTTGAAAAACCTTTTGTACATATTTTATCTGTTGTGTAATAGAGTTAAAGTCACACTGATTACATTATTTTCCTAATAAACACACAAAATGCAGGTTATAATTGATCAGTAGTCAAGTCCAACTATAGGTCTTAACAAGCAAGTGTTGGCAGGCAAGCATGTTGCTCATTGTCGGAAAGTCCAGCATGCATTGGCAGAAATATGTGCATGTAATGACTTATTTACAATATGACCCAAACAGTTATATCATCAAAATTTCAATGCATGAAAACCCCCACAAATTTACAATAACTCATTAAATTTAAGATATATCATTAAAAAATTATTTCTTTTAAATGATGCAGATTTTTTTTTAAAAGTTAAAGGGTTAAGGTAAGTAGATTTCCTGAGAGACGCAAATAATTTTTTTTTTTAAAAGGCAAGATGTATTGCAAAGACAATACTCTTAGCCCTGGTGGTGACTATGAATATGCCAGTGTAGATCTTAATCGCAAAGTATAAGAGAGTCTCCATACAGAAGGCAGAAGAAAAACATTTATTTAGACATCATACAGCTAAATTCCAGCACCAGAAAGTTAAATTTGTAATGGTGACCAAGAAGTTAATAAACATGATCACTGCAGGGGGCAAAGCCATTCCCAAGTCTCTCCTGCTCTGCCAGAGCCTTCTCACAAGCAAACACTCATCAGCCTAAGTCTTGCCTTCCCTGCCTGCCTGTGTCCTCTCTCCTCTTCCCTGACCTCACTCACTCACTTCCTCCTGGTTCTGCTCCACCCTTCCCGTTCCGCTGGTTCAGCAAGCTGCTCCCACTGCATGTGACTTAAGCTTGTAGGTGATTTAAGCAGATCATATATGGGCCTATTAATGAATGAGAAAGATCTTTCCATATACGTTACTATTATACAAGATTGGCTGAACAAAATTTGGAACCTCTGGATGAGAGAATCCCTTGGAGGCAGTGAGAGATCAAGGGATTTCCTTACAGATTTAGAGAATTGCTTGGGGTAGTGGCTTAGCCATAACCATACAACTAGTATATATCAAAGTCAAGACTTGAATCCAGATCTTTTTCCCTCCAAGGTTGGCCCCTTATCCACTCTACCATGCTGCTTTTCTTTACAGTTAGGCACTTTATGAATATATGAGGAATTGAGCAGATTTTATTAGAAATATCACATTTGGTCAAAGCCAGAGGATCTCCAGAGTGCATCATTAACTCAGCATACAAGATGACCCCGGAGCATGTCAACTAAGAAATACCATAAATTGGATTATTAAGATAAATGGCACTGCTCCACAATATAAGCAGCAATGTACTGACCAGGCTCTTGATTCCCTTTGTGACATTTAAATCTCTGAACAGTGAATGTGGAGAAGTATGTCTTCAAAAAATTGCATAAACTTACATTAAATGTCTTATTTTTGGTAAAATCTGAGTCAGTAGCATAGAATTTTAGGACTACACAGTTATATACTGTCATTCTTGTGTAAATATTAGCATTATTGTTGTCAATAATAGTGAGTAACAGTGCTTTAAAGTCTGAAAAAAGCCATTCATATATGATCACATTTAATAATAAAGTAGTTAGCATTTCTGTAGCATCAGTTAACTATGTGCCAGGCACTATGCTAAGCACTGTACAAATACTATCTCATTTGATCTTTACAGCAATCCTTTTGGGTAGGTGCTATTATCACCCCCATTTTACGGATGGGAAAACTGAGGCTGAGAGAGGTTAAGTGACTTGGTCAAAGTCTCGCAGCTAATAGGTAACAGATGAGTTGGTATTCGGGTATTTTTGACTCCAAGGTCAGTGTTATTCACTTGCTGAAGCTACGATGGTTACTGGACACTTGAAGTAGTTGTTCTGTTTGTTTTTTCCTTGGAGCAATGGGGATGGAATAGCACTGATTCAGTCACACTCCCTCTTTCATCCAGTTCTCCTCATAACTTTGTGAATTTGCAAGATATCAGAAAGGAATGGACTGAAATAAAACCAAGAGCCTGGCCTCATTAGCACTTGGTACTCTAACCAAGTCAACTAGTCACAATGCTACTTCTGCTCTATCCTTAGCCTGCTGCTGCTGAGTCCTGTCTGACTCTTCGTGACCCCATTTGGAGTTTTCTAGGTAGAGATACCAGGATAGTTTGTCATTTCCTCCTCCAGCTCATTTGACAGATGACAACACTGAGGCAAACAGGGTTAAGTGACTTGTCCAGAGTCAAACAGATGATAAGGTCAAATTTGAACTCAGGAACATGAGCTTTCCCAACTCCAGGCACAGCATTCTATCCACTGTACCACCTAGCTGCCCCTTACTAGACTCTACCCTAGAGACCCTACCCCTCCCAAGATGGAAGACTTGAAAATAAATTCTTTTTTGCTTTAAACCATAAATCTTTCTAACTTAAAATATTCAAAACTTAAGAGTGACTAGAAAATAAGACTTTTCCTTAAAAGGCTTAGAGATTTATTAAACATAAATCTCATTACAGAGCTGAGTACATCTTATCTGACCTCAAGAGATACTGACTTCTATCTAGATTGCTTTTTAAAGAAAAAAGATCAGTAATATTAATGTTCCTGGGAAGGGGATGCTGTGTTCAGTGCTACTCAAATTCCCTGAATATTAAGGCATTTTAATATCACTTTAAATAATCAAATGCATTACTACTGTCTCTAACTGCTATACATTTAGACTTCTCTAGTTGCTGTGTAGAACTCTGTAATCTCCAAGAGAAAATGTGTCCCAAGTATCCAGAGTACACTGTTTCCATAAGGCCCAAAATCACAAAGTCAGCATTGTCTACTCTAGTCCTCTGGCAAGGGTTATAGCTGGAAAAATGAGCACAATATCCCATAAGACTTCTCTTTGGTACTGGAACTCTTCCAGATTCCCAAATGAATGAATGCAAAGGCATGAATTAAGTTCTTACTACATGCAGTGCTTAGCTAAGAGCTGGGGGATATGCTTTGAAAAATTGAGAGTCTATGTTCTCAAGGAACTCATATACTAAGTGGGGAATGTAATGCAAAAAAAAAATGTTTAGGCAAGGCAGACAAAGAAGATAGAACAGGACATTAAGCCTCTAAGATAAGCCTTTCTCTCAAATCATTAAAGGTTATGACTAAAGCAAAGATTGGGAATTATGAAAATCCACAGTCCCCAAAGCACTTTTGCACTTGAAAGACCTCCAGGGCGATAGCAAATAGTCCAGGCTAGTTAATTTGTGGGTATGCTTCCTATACTACTTCTACTACTACTAATAATTGACATTTGTATAATGCTTTTGTATTTGCAAAATATCTTACATTATCCCATTTGATTCTTACAGCAGCTCTATGAGGGTAGATACTACTAATTATTATTTTGTGTTATTCATTATTTATTTATTTTCAGTTTTCAACATTCACTTTTTAAGTTTTTAACTTTTTCCCCTTCCTTCCCTTCTCCTTCACCAAGACTGCATGCATCCTGATATAGGCTATACATTCACAGTCATATCAAACATATTTCTACATTAGTCATGTTGTAAAGAAGAATTAGAACTAAAGAGAAAAACCATGAGAAAAAAAAACCCTAAAAAAGGAAAAATAGTTTACTTCAATCTGCATTCACACTTCATAGTTCTTTCTCTGGATGCAGATTGCATTTTCCATCATGAGTCTTTGGGAATTTAGATCTGTAATTTTTAAGCATTTATGTATGTTGCTGCTATGTTCCAGGCGTCATGCTACTGCTTTTTAATTTTTTCTAATGTTTAATTTGCTTTTTATTTGTGTTTATTCTTGATAGTGTTTTTTCCAATTACATGTAAAGATAAGTTTTCAACATTCATTTTTGTAAAATTTTGAGTTCCAAATTTTTCTCCCTTCCCTACCATCTCCCCAAGGCAATAAGCAATCTAATATAGGATATACATGAACAATCATGTTAAACATAATTTCTACATTAGTCACGTGAAAGAAGAATTGAAACAAGGGGAAAACCACGAGAAAGAAAAAACCAAAATAAAGTGAAAATAATATGCTTCCATCTACATTCAGACTCCATAATTTTTTCTCTGAATATATGCTTAGCACTTTTTACAAATATTATTTCATTTTATCCTTACAACAATCCTACAAAGTAGGTGCTCTTATTATCTACATTTTGCAGTTGGGGAAATTGAGGCAAACAGAGCTTAAGTAACTTGCCCAGGGTTACACAGCTAGTAAGTGGCTGAGGCTGAATTTGAACTCAAGTTTACCAGATTCCAGGCTCAGTGTTTTCTTTTTGCCACCATTTGCTTTTTTTTACTGTAAGAAATCCCCAGTTGAGGGTATTCTAACAAAGCAGAGAGGTAATTGTCCCACAATTTATAGTTTTAGAGAGTCTCTTAGGGGTCAAGTGACTAATTCAGAGGTACCTAACCAGTAGATATCCAAGATAAGACACAACTCTAGATCTTCCTGACTCTGAGGCCAACTTTCTCTCTATTCGCTATGCCAAGATGCTTCTCACACTATGGAAATTATTCTTTTTTTTTTCACAGGTGAGGAAGTTGAGCCTGGCACATTAAGAGAAGCAGCTTTGGTCATACCACTAGTAAGTGTTAGGGGAAAGAACTGAACCCTAGGTCTTTCCTGAGCCCATGTTCAGAATCTTTTTTTTTTTATAATCAAACCAATGGCAGGGTAGTACAGGCTGAACAATGTGGTAAGACCTGTAGAAGAGAGAGTTTACTTCTCTGTGTTATACCAAAGTAGAATTAGGTCCAAATGATGGAAAGGTACAGGAATACAAATTTAGATTTAATATTAGAAATAATTGTCTAAAAATGTGAGCAATGCCGCAAAGGAACAGGCTGCCTAGGGAAGAAACAGCTCGCAGTCACCAGAAGAACTTTCTAACAAGAGTTTTCTCCAAAAAGTTACAAATAGGGACCCTCCTCGAGCCCTCTCCCTATCTAGAGTAAGGCTCACATACAGGCCCAATAACAAAATTGAAGTCCAGAGTGAAAGAAAAATCTTTTATTACAGTTCTTGCAAGAAGCGAGCACGTTCTCTCTGATGAGAGAAGTGAACTGATACAGAAGTGAGAGCAAACTTTAACTGTTAGTCTATGGTAGCCCCTCCTTCCCAGATTGGTCCAAACCTCTTTCAGTTAGTCCCCCTGAATCACCTATCCAATGTTGCCCCTTGATATGTTCCCCTATGCCCCACCTCCCTCATCATGCATCCCATGCTCAAAAATGACAGCTTTCTCCACCCCCGGAGTGTGTCAGGTAATATGCAGTGAACTGACCAAGCAAGCGCAATGAAGGAAAGCTTCTTCTGGGTCACTGACCCCAGCCTGTTTAGGCTGGTTTTGAGACTGATCCCCTTTATCAAGAACTTTGCTGTTGGGCTAGCCTCTTCCCCTGAGAGCTGATTGGTTGGTAGTGCTTGTAATTTTATATCACCTTGAAACTGCAACATCTTGTGGAAACCTAACTTCTTAATGTTCATCACAAAAGGTGATGGCGGCCTAATTAGTATTCAAGTAGGATCTAGTTGATCACCAGTCAAGATGTTGCAGAGAAAATTCTTTAAAGGGTGGAATGGTGACCTGGATTCTAAGGGTTTAAAATTCACATGTGGGGAACGTGCAGCGTTGAGGCCATATGTGGCCTTCTAGGTTCTCAAGTGGACTGAATCCAGACTATATGGAACAATGACTTGGCCAGGGTCACAAAGGCAGAAAGTATCAAAGGCAGCACTTGAACCCAGGTTTTTCCAACTTGAGACCAACCTTTCTACACTGTACCACATTGTCACTCTTAGGTGTACACCTGTGTATATGTATGTGATGTGTATGTATGCACATATGTATGTGTATATGTATATTTACATATGTAGGCATACAATGCACATGTATACATGTATACATGTGTATTGTCTATAACAAATTGTATTGCATGTGTATTCTGTCTTTACATTTCTCTCTGCCTTTTAGAATCCCTAATTTCCCTCAAAGTTCTGCTCGGATATTACCTTCTACATGAATTGTTTTCTGATTCCATGCCTTGCTAAGATCTCTCTCCATTTTTATTGATTTTATTTTGTATGTACTCAATGTTTCCATGTTGTCTTCCTGGAAAGAATGTAAACTACTTAAGGAGAGGGATTAATTCATATTTATCTTTGTATCTTTAGACACAGTGCCAGGCAATATGTATGTGTAATATATAAGGACATAATTACACACATGCATGCATGTATACATCTGTGTGTATGTATATGAATCCAAGCTTATATAAATATACATGAGCCTACAAATATACATACATGTATGTACAGGCACAACAGAGTACATACAATACATACATGCATGTATCCCTGACCCTTAATGGCTGTGACACCCTGGTCAAATCACAAAACCTCTCAGCACTCCACTCCTGTGCTTCTCAATCTTTTTTAGTCTCAGGACACCCCTTATACTCTTAAAAATTATTGAGGACCCTCCAAAGGGCTTTTAAAAAATTTTATGTGGTTATATTTATTGATATTTTCTGTATTAAAATGAAAATATGTCAGCATTACTATGAAGATAGTTTTGACTTTGGGACAACCTGGGGTCCCTTGACAGCATTGGGAGGATCATTGTTCTAGGCAATTCTCTAAGACTTACAAAAAAGATGCTACCTGCACTGACAGAGGAAATTTCCTCATCGGGGAGTTCATTAAATCAAAGAAATCATAGGCTCATATTCTTCTGTATAATACAACAATACAAAGTAGCCAGTCCTAAGTGCTAAAGTAGTCCCAGGCAGGAAGTATTGTTGAAATTTAAAGGAGGGCATGATTTCTGAGGTCCGGGGCTATTAAAGAGGATCTTGTTGGATTGTTGGATCTGAAAGGAAAGATAAAATTTAGAGAAGTGGAGAAGAGGAGGAAGGGATTATAGGCAGAGGGAACGTACATGGGGAACAATGAAAACTGAAGTGAAGGGGAATGATGGAAGATAAGTTGGAAAGATGGGTAGAGGTTTGAAGGCATCCGTTCCCATTGGTGTCAAAGTGGTCAAACTGCCCCAATACTGGAACTCTGAAATTTTCTTCTGTGTGCTGAACCTCAGATCTGGGAACTCCTTCCACCAATGCATGTGATAACTCTTCCTTAGATTAAAAATGATTTGCCCAAGGTCATATAGATAGAGTCAGAGACTGAGATTTCAATTCATGTATTCCTGACTTCAAGCCCAGCTCTCTATTCATTAATAATTTGTCTAAAAGTAAGGAAAATTTGTCCTAAAGTAGCTGTCTTGGGACATAATGAAGAGTTTGATGTCAGTCTGCCAGCATTCAGGAATTCTTAAACTGTTATTGTCCTATGTTTTTTTTTTCCCCTTTTGATCTTGAGGCAAATAAGCTAAACGCTGCAACAAAGGAATAGGACATGACCCTGATATTCTGTGGTACTCAAACATCTGCCACATTCAAATTCCTCACTATACAAAATTTACCTAAGGCATTTGGTGAATTTTAACAGTTATTGAAAACATACTTCTTTTTTTAATATTTAAATTACTTTATTTGTTTTCAGTTTTCAACAATCATTTTCATAAGTTTTAAATTTTCTCTCCCTCCCTCCCCAAGGTAGCATGCAATCTTATGAGTTCTACACATATATTCCTATTAAACACATTTTCACATTAGTCATGTTGCATAGACGAATTAAAATGAATGGGAGAAACCATGAGAAAAACAAAACATAACACAGGAGAAAACAGTCTGCTTCATCCTGTGTTCCAATTCCATAGTTCTTTCTCTGGATGTAGATGGCATTTTGCTTCAAGAGTCCTTTGGGAATAGAAACACACTTCTTACCTATTCATTGTTCATAGATGTAGATTTCACAATAAGAGAATCAACAGCCTGCTGAACACATGGTTGTTAATATGGCAGAATTATGCCATTTATCTCAATGTTGCAATTTAGGGGATTTCTTAGGCAGCTTACTCTAGGGTCTGCTTGCATCTGGAGTTAGTGAAGCCCTTGAGTAACCTTCTGGCCTTAACCAAACTTAAAATCTATAAAGGTCCCAAACAAGCCAATGATATCGCACTTTTGCATGTAAAGAAAGGACTACTTTTTGCAGCAACTTAAGAAGGAAATGGTTAATATCATTAGAAATACATATTAAAGGCATTGGCTATAGAAAGTAGTCAATAGATTTCCCAGTTAAATGATATTCCTATGTATTGACTTTTTGGAAAATTTTTCCTTGGCCAAGTTTATGTCTAGTTCATCACTAATGGTGCTGTTACTAATGTCTAATTATCATTTCTACACATGGTCTTTCCAAGTTAAGCATCTTTATTTTGTTTTTCTAAAAAATAGGTTTTTATTGATATCTTTTTTTTACATTACCATATTTTTCTCCAGTCTTCTTCCTCCCTCAGAGAACCATTCCATATGATTAATAGTATTTTAAAGATGAAAAAGGAGGAAAAATCAGCATTATTGATCAATACATCAAAAAAGTCTGAAATTATGTGCAATGTACAATATCTGTGAACTCTCACCTCTACAAGGTTAGGAGTGACAGGTTTTTTCATACCTCTTCTCTTGTGCCATACTTGTCCTTTATAATTTTGTAACATTGGCTTTTGATTATGTGTGTATTTTCTTTCTATTTACATTATAGTTATTGTGTATTTGTTTTCTTGGCTCTTCTTACTTCACATTGCTTCAGGTCACATAGATTTTTCATGCTTCCCTGTATTCATCACATTTGTAATTTCTTATAGAGCAGTCATATTTCCATTATATTTATGTGCCACAATGTATTTAACTATTCCTTAATCCATGGGCATCTATTTATTTCCAATTATTTGCTATTACACTCTTTATTTCCTTTACCTAAATATTTCCTGTATTATGATTTTGTCTCAAATGTATAAAGATGAAGAGGTAACTGGAAAAATGCAAAAATTAAATTAAGGCAGAGAACCAAACTGTCTAAATGTTAAAGATTTTCCTAACATTCTAGGGACTCTGAACTATTATGATTTTAACTTTTCATTTGATATAAAAACTTAACTAAATAGCAAGGAAAGGTGCCACATGAATCTAAATGCTATCATATTCCTCCTAAGCTAAAAGTAACGTAATTTTTATAATAGAATGTGGCTGATTAAGTCTCTGATAAAGGGAGAAGCAGGAAGAAGGCAGGGACTGAAGAAAAGGTGTCACCTTAAACCACACCTCAGGAAGCCTTCAGAAAAATTCAGCTCTTCTCATTTTCAGAAGGAAGAAGGCAGAAATAATCAAATACTAGCTAATGATTTCGACCATCTACAAAGGTTGGTGCTACACCATCTTGTAAAATCTTTAATGAAATATTTTTTCACCTCAAGATTTGAGTGCCCTGGGAAAACGCCTAATTCATCCTTTCCTAGTTAGGGCTCTGATTTTATGGGATTGTTCCAGAAGGAGAGTTTTTGTGGCTCAGAGCACTCTTGGCTTCATTAAAACTTCTGTTGCAACACTCATAATTAATTGCAAATGTGCCAATTAATTACAAGATATGTACTGCTATAAGCTGAACAACTTCACTATAAATACACTGCATTTACCTCAGTTAAATTTAATGTATTTATGCCTAAGGACCTTTTATTAGTTATCAGCATCATGCCTTGTCACTCACAAGCAAATAGTTGAACTGAAAGGACCATATTAGATTGCTAAGGATGCCCTGAAGTAGATAGTTAGGGGGAGATCATTAGACTGGTTTCTCATCACTCAATGTGTTTCTCTTTGTGCAACAGAGAAGTCAGTCCTGCTGAATGATTATTAATGGGGTAACATCTTCAGATTTGCTTCAACTGTCACCCATCAAGACCAGTCTGAGGATTTATGAGAGAAACAAAAAGTGTATTCTGGAAGCCTTTCTGTCTGCAACTATTCTTCACTCATTTTTACTATGAGAATTAGTCTTTGTTAGGAATTGGGGAGATAGATCGAAGTGGGTCCCTGATGCTAAAATAGAGGTCATAAAGTATGTGTCATATGAGGTCCAGTGTATACTTGGATCAATGTAACATTGACCTGTTTATCAACTGAGAAAGCATTCTTCCAAGATGACATGTCAACAGAAGAGTCATTAAAAGAATCTTCTCTAGAGCCATCTTTTTGGCTTTACCTACTAAGAACTCAATAGAATATGAAGTGAAGAAAGAAATAATCTTTCTTTGCCTATTGCAACTCCCACTTGCATAACACAGACAGCCTCAGAAAAAAAAGCACCCCCTTGATTTTCTAGCTAAAAGATTGTATTAGCCAAAGGGATAGAAAGCCATATATGTAATACAGAGAGAACTATGGTATAATATACTGCTTTTATTTTCTTTCAGTTATTTAGTATTTTATAGCTTCTGAGTTCCCATAATTGTATGCTGCAGTGACTTCCAAGGTAGTTATTGCAGTAATAAAGTTTAGTCATGTTGAAGGCCTTCTTATCTCCTACTAGTTTGTTGAAGCTCCATAAAATCTACCAAACTTCTCTGGGCCTCAATTTCCTTGTTTGTAGAATGAGATCTTTTGACTATATACATTTCTTTTAAAAAATTAAATGTGTTATTAAAAAATTTAATATTTAACAGTAAAATCCACTAAATATATTAAGTAACTTACTTTGAAAGTCTTTAATTTATACATACCAATAATGTTTCAATCAATTCTTCAAAACATATTAGGATTCTTTGTCCTTTTATTCATATTCACATGTTGTCCAATGTGATCAATGAGGGATTGTGTGATACAACAGAGTAGGCTTTGGCTTATTCAAGTCTTGCCCTTGAGACATATTGTTTAAATGATGCTGGCTGGACAAGTTTCTTGACTTTTCAGTGTGCCACCCTAACCCTGGAAATTTCTTAAGACCGTAAACAGAAGCCCAGCTGTCCACCTGTGTTGGTACAGAGAATTTCCTTATCAGAAGCTTTCTGTATAAAAAAAAAAAAATCACAGTCCAGTCAAAAAAAGATCTTCCCAAATTCATCCATTTCCTTACATTTTATAATCTTAATGGAATTATAGTATTCCATTATTTTAATGTATAATAATTGATCTTCTCTCCTCAATTCCTGCCTTCATACTAGAGGGACTTCAATATACACATTGATTCTTCCTCAAATACCATAACCACTCAATTCTTCAACCTATTGTTTCATGAGCTACTTCTCAACCCTACCTCAGTCACATGCAAAGATGGCCATATTCTTGATTTTGCCGTCACTCTACAGATGTACCACCTTCATGTTCAAGAATTCTGAAATTCCCTAATCTATTGACTTTTCATCTCTCCCTCTGCTTTCCCTTATATAACCTTACTCTCCATTCTCAACATGATCTCCAAATCCTTGACTCCTAAACTCTCTTCCATCACCCCTGTACTAGCCTCTCCCTCTTCTCCTTCCTATCTTGACTCCTTGGTGAACAAATTCAACTCTACCCTGTCCTCCTTCCTAGCTCTCTTAGCGTATCATGTATTATGCCCAGTCAGCCTTGTATCAGTCCCACCATTTACCACCTTAACTCCTACATAAGTTCTACTCTACATAAATGGAGAAAAATCATACAACTCTTCTGACTGGGTCCACTGCAAATTTATATTACACAGCCTCAACAAGATCTTCCCTGTTGCTAGGCAGTCCTACTATACTTCACTATGATCAAGTCACTATTCTACTCTCCGCAGTGGCTCTTCCAAACCTTTCCATTCTTCCTCAAACTTTCCATGACTCCCACTCTCTCAACTAAGAACGTTGCCTCATATTTTATAGAAAAAAGTGGGCATTTGCCATGAACTCTTTCTTTTCTCTTTTTTCTCACCTCTCACTCAGGTGCCTTCTGACACTTTCTCTTCCTTCAGTCCTTTTTCATGTGATGAAACAGTCTTACTCTTTACCAAGGCTGACCCTTCTACTTGTTCAAGTGATCTCATTCTTGCCCATCTTCTCCAATAAATTGCCCCCTCTGTCATCCCCTCTCATTTTTTTTTGTTTCCGCTATGCTATCTCATTCCCTACTGCCTACAAACATACCCATGAAAAATCCCTCATTTCATTGTACCATCCCCATTACCTTCCTGGCTAACCCCTTCAAAACTGCTATCTGGATTAGGTGTACTCCACTTTTTCTCCTCTCATTCTTTTCTTAATCTCTTGTCATCTGACTTCTGATCTACAGCTCTCTCCAAAGTTACTATTGATCTCTTAGTTGCCAAATCCAACGGTCTTTTCTCAATTCTCATTCTCCTTGACCTTTCTGCAGCTTCTGACACTGTTAATCATTCTCTCATTGCTATTTTCTTCTCTCTAGGTTTTGGGAACACTACTTTCTCCTAGTTTTCCTCCTACCTAGCTGATCACTTCTTCTTTACTTCCTTTGCTGGGTTCTCCTCCAGATCACACACTTTAGTTGTATGTATCCCTCAGTGATCTGTCCTGGGCCCTCTTCTCTTCTTCCTCTAGATTACTTCACTTGGTGATCTCATCAGTTCTTATGGATTTAATTATCATCTTTATGTTGATCATTTTCAAATCCACTTTTCCTGCCCCAGTATTTTTGCTGACTTCCAATCTTGCATCTCCAATTTCCTTTAAAACATTTCAAACTGAATACACAGTAGACATCTTAAGTTCAGTATTTTCAAAACAGAACTCATCTTTTTCCCTAAACCCTCCTCCCCCACTTCCTACCTTACATATTATTGTAAGGGACAACCATCTTTCCAATCCTTCAGGCTCACAATCTCAGAACCATCCTGGATTCTTCTTTATAACTCTCCCCACTCTCCCCCAACCCCCTCCATATTCAAGCTGTTGCCAAGATCTGTCAAGTTTATTTTGGCAATATCTTGATGCCATCTTGTCTCCTCTGAAGCTGCCATCACTCTAGTGCAGGGCCTCATCTCCTCACACCTTGATTATTGTAATGGCCTTCTGGCAGATCTTCCTGCCTCAAGTCTCTCCTACTCCAATAAAACCTCCATTCAGGCACCAAAGTGATTTTCCTAAAGTGTAGGACTGACTACATCATTTCCCTACTCAATAAACTCCAGGTTTATTGCCTCCAGGGTTCTGTTTGGCATTCAAAGCCTTTCATTACCCAGGACCCTCATACCTTTCCAGTCTTCTTATAGCTTGCTCCCCAAAACATACTCTTTGATCCAGGACACTGGTCTCCTGGTTGCTCCAAGACACTCTCAATTTGAAGCATTTTCTCTATCTCCCATACCTGGAATGCTCTCCTTCCTCTGTTCCAACTATTGACCTCCCTGGCTTCCTTTAAGCTAAACTAAAATCCTGCTTCTACAAGAAGTCTTCCCAAACACTGCTAAATTATAGAATTATTTCCTATTTATCTTGTATATAGCTTGTTTTGTATATGTTTGTGTAACGTAACAGTAAGCACTCCAACATACATAGGGTGGGGCTGCTGGCATCAGGTTCCTAGATCTGCATTCATAAAAGGAAAGGTAACTTTTGAGGGCCTTCCCACAAATCTTCCCTAATCAAACATTCCTTAATGGGCAGGTCCATTAATGGGTGGGGAAGATCTTTAATCACATTAAAATAATTAACAATACACAAATACATATACTGTTTCTAGTTAAAAAAAACTCTTATTTCTGTACTTTACTCCTAGTAAAGACTCTTGATTGATAAAAGCAAGATTCAATCAGAGACATTTGATTATACTAAAACAAAAACAGCAAAAGATCCTATTTTGCCTACCATCACACTGTGTGCATATATAAATATATATATATATATATATTTACATATATATATAAAATGTGTGTATATACATAGATGTACACATACATATATATGAATATATGTTTGCATGTTGTCTTTTCCATTAGATTAAGTCCTTGCTGGCAAAGACTGTCTTTTGCCTCTTTTTGTGTCCCTAACACTTAACATAGTGTCTAAAACATAGAGGGCACTTAATAAATGTTTATTGAATAAATGGTTTAATCATTCCCCCATTTTTGAACACTTGGGTTGCTCCCATTTTGTTTTGTTTTTTTAGTTACATAAAATGCAGTTGTAAAAATCTTAAAATAGGGAGCTCTTGTTTATTGTTGTTTTTGGTAACATTCAGAACATTTTTTTTCAGAACATTTCCCCAACAAGACACTTATTGAGTCAAAGGATTGAACTTTTCCCCCTTCACCATCAGCGGCTAGATCATTCTCTAAAAAGATTCTGCAGTTTGCAATTCTACCAGCAATGAATGTGTACCAATTTCTCCACAATTAGTCAAAAAATATTTTTAAGCACCTACTGTTTGTCAGGCACTGCGCTTTGTATTGAGGATACAAAAGCCAAAATGAAAGACTCTGCCCTCAAAGGGCTAGACTTTTGTTTAACCAACCAACACTTCCTTTCATTGATTTTAATTATCTTTGCCAATCTGACAGGTGTGAGGTAGTGACTCAAATTTGTTTTAATTCCAATCTCACCGGTTGTTAGGGAGATTGAGTATTTTTCCAAATGATAATTAACAAATTGGGATTCTTCTGTTTGAAAATTATCTGTTCATTTGGATAATCTTTTACCACCTCATCCAGATCAATGACTCTCCGACCTAAATTTCTCATTTCGTTGGTGCCAATGTCTTCCTCCTACCAAAATCCTCTTTGGAGTTGACCCATGAAGATGATGATGTTTTAGAATAGCTTTGTAGGCCCAACCCTTATAATGCAAGGGTAAAGGAACTAAATGAGTTCTGGTCAAGAACCTGGGTCTTTTGTTATTTTTCTTAAGTGGTATGTTTGAGGTTGGCATTTCCTGCTGTAAATGAAGGCATTGGGTTTCTGTGGTTTGGGTCTGAAGTCTGTATTCCTGTAGAAAAGAATGTAGCTGGGCTCCTGGGGACTATCTTGGAGCTACAATTGTAACAACTCTTTAGGATCGCCTGTGGGGTTGCCTCTGACTTCCTGCGGCTTCTCATCAAGTTTCCTGGCCCAGAGACAATCTCTCAGCTTTGGCGAGAGCTGTTTTAGTTACCTAGAGGGAGAGACCACTCCTTGAAGAATAGCTATATTCAAGATTCTGCCCCAAATGGGAGGGATTGGCAGAAAAAGAAATAAATACTGAATTCTGAATCCATAGCCTCGTTGCTAGGGGTAGCTTATCAAGGAGACATTGCTTCTGTTCACAGCAGGGGAAGAAGTGGGGAGCCAAGCACACAAACAACCCGCCAGCCACCAGCCAGCCTTCCTCCTGTTTTCTGGAGAGGATGCAAGAGAGCAGGGAAGCCAGAGGCCATAGAGAAATATCAAGCAGTCTCCACATCCTGCCACTCCCCAGGCAACCCGTTACTAATCCACTAGCCTTGGGGTAATTGGTCCTCTGGCCAAGCTATTGTCTATAGAAGAGGTTTTGAGGATGGCCAAGAAAGGCCCTTTACTCTATATCACCCCCAAACCCACTGCTCCATCTTCACACCTGAAATTCCATTATAAAAAATGATTCCAGGAAAGTCCCATAGTCATAGTGGCATTTTTTGTGGAAGAAAAAAAGAAAAAGGGGGCATCCATGTGGTATATACTTGTAATCATATATTACTGAGCCATAAGAACTTATGAGGAATTCAGGGAACTAGAAAGACTTGGGGAAACTAATGAAGAAAGTAGAACAAGGAATTAACATAGATAGTATCACAATAATGTTACACTTTAGTTAATCTATTACTTCATGGAAAACAGCACTAAAACCACCAGAATTCATATCCATGCAATGATTAGTCTTCATTTCAGAAGACTTATGATGAAATATATTTCCCACTCTTGACTGAGAGGCAGTGGATTATAGGTGCAGAATGTTGTATGCACTATATGTCTTGTTTTGATGGGTTGGTTGTTTTTCTTAACTCTTTCTCAATGGAAGGATTTATTGGGAAGTGATAGGAATGTTAAAAAAAAAACAACAACAACCCAAAACATCAATAAGATATAGTTTTTAGAAGAATTTATTCCTCTGAGCTGATAATCTTACTCCTTCATAATTCAAAAACTCCTTGAAGGGGTCACATGAGTTAGAAACACCTTAGTCTATCATAGGTTTATAGGACTTAGAGTTGGAAACATCTTTCGTATAAACTAATCCGACAGTTTTCTATCTCCTAAAAAGAGAGTTTCAGCACAAGACCACTGGCCTTCTATTCTGGGGTAGAAAAGTCACTGAAAGGGTGACAGTGGGAAAAAAATTAGAAAATAAAGGACACCAAAGATTAACTTTGACCACCTGACTATTTTGCCTTATGCTGGCCCTGGTCCTCCTTGAGTAATTTTCCATATCATATCTGACTCTCCATGATCCTATTTGAGGTTTTATTGGCAGAGATAATGGAATAGTTTGCCATTTCCATCTTCAATTCATTTTACAGATGAGGAAACTGAGGCAAACAGGGTTAAGTAACTTGCTCAAGATTACACAGCAAGTAAGTGTCTGAGGTCAGACTTGAACTCAGGATGATGAGTCTTCCTGACTTCCAGTCCTGTGCTCTATCTAATGTGCCCCCTAGCAGCCCCCACCTAGCTTGTACCCTGGCTCCAGTTCCATGGATCTCAGTTATCTCTCCAAACAATTTCTCTACACTGGGAGATGAGTGAGGATTTTCAAGCCAAACTTGTCTTTCCTTTCTGTGAAAAAGAAAATAATTCCAAGGAACTAATGCTTATTGGTTCATTTGAAACCTTTGTTACTTCTTTGGGTTTAACCCAAGAAGTCAGGAAATTCATCATCATTAGATCCCTAGTGACTGTGAAATCTGCCCTTTGGTTTGGGCACTTTCACTATTGATGATATTGGGGATGCAAAGTTATATAGGGAGGGAGCCTCTCCAAACCATCTTCATCCTAGTTTTGAAGTAAATAATGCCCCATGTCCACAGCATGTACTGCAAAGGTTAGTTTGGAGGGAGAACCTAAGAAATTTGAAAGTTTTCCAGGAAAATGGAAACTCTCCAGAAGGTATCAGTAAATTCTTTTTTTTTTTTAATTTTTAGGTATTGATAAATTCTAAGAGATGAACATGGAAACTGATGGTATCAATCAAGTGTCATTTTCAAATTTCAGCTAAGTATTTAAGAATCCCAGAGGGCAAGGACTTCTACTGACACAAAGGACATGAGTAGTTACCCTCTTATTAAGAAGTGAGGGGAAAGTGAATATAAAAGGAAATAACTGGATTGAGCCCAACTTTAAAAAGAAGAAGATATAATTTAGATTGTGAGACATTTGAAATATAGTTTCAGAAATTCAGATAAATGAGGGATGGGTAAGATTTTCATCTATTTGACATAAAATTATGACAGGAGCTGTAAGACAATTTGAAGAAATTTCATTCTATTTTGCTTCTTTTCTCAGTTGTTATTGCACTCTGTCCATCATCTTCTCTCCCTCTTTCCCACCTCTACAATTTGCCCTTGTAGCAGATTTTAAAAGTGAAGAATAATATTGAAAGTGCAAATAAATGAGTAAATTCTCATAGCAATAATATATTCATGAAATTGTTGATCGACAAAAATAAAAAAAAACAAAAACAAAAAATCAACAAAACAGGCAAGTAGATAACAAGTATGTATTGTGCCAGACACTGGAGAAACAAGTACAAGCAAAAAGAAAGAGAATCCCTACCCTCAAGGAGCTTATATTCTAATGGGACAACACATACAAATATAAAGGGGAGCTGAAAAACATGGGAGGGAAGGGAAGGGATTGTACTTCCCCAGGGGTCATGATGTTAAAGTCCTCAGTCAGAAGAATAGCCAGGAGAGGAAGGAAGGATAGTTGGCCTGAGTCTTTCCCCAAAATGGAGTGCCTGGAAGAATTTAACAATGGAAGAAAGGAGCAGCTTGGTAGAGGGATGTTCCAGAATGAGAAGGCCTCAGACAATAAGGGAAATTTTTACAGACTGAGAAGCTAATAGTAGTAGCTGTAGTAGCAGTAGTAGTGGTGGTAATGGTGGTAGTAGTAGAAGTAGTAGCAGCAGCAGCAGTAGTAATGGCAGTACTAGTAGCAAGCAGAAAAATCCCAATGTCTATAGAGAATCATTCTTCAGCTTGAATGCTATTTTGGTCCAAGCCTAATTCAAGCCCATCCAAGACCTTCAGGTTCAAGGTAAAAATGCAATGAGCTTCTTGTAGCCATAAAATACAGTAAAAACAATTTTACTTAGAACAATTAAAAAGGATCCAATTCCTAAAATTTAAAAGGATATTGACTTAGATAAAATACTACTCTCCTCTACCTCCAGTCATCATGGCACCTAGCAGCAATAGAATAAATAGGGGTCTTAGAAAGCATTGAGAATTCCTCTTAAACATCCAAAATCAACTGCCCATAGGGTAAGCCTTTTATATATCAGGCAGAAAAGAAGCTAAAGATTCTCCCTGCTCCATTAAAGGGCCATCTTGACCCACATAAAACAAGTACCTCTCTCACCACATATTCTATGGTCCTCCTCCATCACTGTAGTGAACCCAGCTGAAAAGCATCCTTGTCCTTATTTCACACCCCACTTGATGTTTAGGATAAGAAGATATTTGAACAATGTTATCTCTGTCAATATATCTTTCAAGGAATCTTGAACGATTTTTATGATGCTAAAGAGAGACCTCAAGGTAATGTTTTGCTCTATCAAATCAAATACTTTTTTTAATCAACAAAAAAATAAGAATAGTAAGCTCTTATATTTTCCATAGCTTTCAGTTAAGTGATGGTAAAAACATGCTCCACTGTGGGCTATTGCTTGCAAAAAGTGGACTCTCCTGATATCTTCATTGGCAATATCCTTGATGTGTATGGAGATGATTCACAAAATATCACCTAGATGAGAAACTAGACATATGGGTTGAAAGTTGTTGGTATTGTCTCAGTCTCTCCTTTCAGCATTAATAAGTTCTAAGATTGTTGCCATGCCCTTGGCTTCTTTCCCTCCTTCAGATATCTTATGAATTGATTCCTCAAAACTTTCACAATTATGGCACTTCTAGCACCAGTTTCTTATATAGCCTCTAAGTTTAATTCAACTCCTTGTCTTACGGGACTGTAATAGTAGCGTTCAAATGTGGGGGCTCTGCCACCATTCTTGATGGGGAAGGAAGTTTGTTATAACAGTATTTGCAGATTTTTTTCCCATTTTTCTTATGTAGCCCATGTAAATTCTAGGGTATGCCTCCCAATACCTATTCTCCCAGAGAAATTTCTGTCCTTGGCATCCAATGCAGATGTTTCTGTCCTCAGCTGATTTGGCAATTCTACTGGGATTCTTAGGGGAGGATGCAAAGTCTAATATTCTTTGAAGGTTTTCCTCACTTCCTTCAGCCAAAGGTCCTATCTAGTTAAAAGGGTTGGAGTAAGAGATTTTACAAAAGAGTTTATATTCTATACCAGTTTTGCCTTTGGCCACCACCTCTTTCCATTTGGCAAGCCAAGTGTTTGCTAATAAACTTTTTAGTATATTTTAGTATCTTTTTTTGATGGCAATTGATTTATGAAATTTAAATAATTAGATTTTGAGCTCCTTGAGTGCAGCGATTGCCTTTTCTCATTTTGTATCCCCAGTGCTTAGTGTAGGAACTAGCTCATACTAGGCACTTAATAAATGTTTATTGAATTGAATTGAAATATCTTCATAAAATCAGTTGTCCATGTCATTTCTGTGGTCCATTATTCATTTTTACATATCAATGATTTGTTTAAATAGGTTGGAATTGAGTTGTTTTCATTAAAGACTAAATATGTTTTTATTACCCTTCTTTCTTTTAGCTTCATAATAATTTCAAGTTTTGTTTTAATAAGTTAGTGTTCTGACTACACACAGAAAGCCGATTCAGGGATGACTCCCACATCATTAAGGAGTCAATTTCATGTTTCCTGTTGCTACTTAGTGCTCACCATGTCTATTGTCTGCCTATGTTTTTCTTGGAGAAAGTGTTAATAATGGAGAGGTGTGTGTTCTATGAAAACTTTAAGTCTGTCCTTCTTTCTGTCTTATATTTTCAAAAATATTTTTCACCATCCTCACATATTCTCATTTGACACTGGTCACCAGGTATATGATTTAACTTGGATGTCCTGCGTTCTTTATAGAACTTCTCCACCACGTTATCTACTGTAAATGATGCAGGTAAATAACATGCATTTATTCTCATGAAAGGTTTTTTTGTTCTATTGTCATCTTATGAAACATTTTATTATTTCCTTTTGTTTTTACATCACTGTCATTTCTGGATATATCCAGCTTTCCCCATCCCAGAACTGAACCTTCTCTTGTAATAGAGAAAAAGAGTTAAGCAAAAAAAACCCAATGCAGTGACTATTTGATAATGTATCCAAGCTATTATTTTATTGTTATAGGGCACTTCAGGGTACAGAGACTCTCCCTACCAATGCAAGTCTGTACTTTTATTGCAAATTATCATTTTAGAGTTATTTAGGAACATCGTGAGGTTAAAAGGCTTGCCCCCAGTCATATGGTCAATATGTGGTAGAGGCAGGATTAAACCTAGGTCTTCCTGCCTCTGAGGTCAATTCTCTATCCATTATAACATGTTTATAAATAATAAGCCCTTATGGGGAAATAATACTTTGTTATATTTTTATATTTCAATACTTTAATGGTGCCATAATCTTTTTGATGTAGCTGCTTCCTTAGATGGGGCTACTAATTATGGACCCAGCTCACTGATCATGTGCAATGTCTGTCCAAGATAAATTTAGTGACTGACCTTCTCTATTGGTGGTCCATATAATTATATATCATGATCTAGACAATAGTCATTAGTAGGGAGAGAAAAATCCTTAATTTTTACTGCATGGAAAATTAGGTCAAACTCTTTTGAATTATTACCGAATTACTAAGAATTTCTAAAGTGTTCCAAGAACTATCATAATGAACACGGTATCATCCACAAGTAGGAGCACCTATGGGGCCACATCACCAGCAGAGAATTCTATTCCTACTTTTACCTTGCATTGAATATTCTCCTTAATATTGGTAAATGCCAGGTCTACACCCTCCTCTTTTATATCTTGTTTGATAATAACGAGAGGGTAGTTGAACAAGGTAATCTCTGTTGCTGTAGTTTTCTAACAATCTTTTATGATTTTGACCTGAACAAGATGTCCTTTTGCAAAACCTTATGAAAAACATTGTAATGTAATATAATCATATGTCCCATGATGCTTCTCGTTGACTTTGGGCACATGATTAAAACTAGTAGTATTTTGTCTACCTTTTCAAGGAGTATATAATATTAATGCGAGTTAAAGATCTTCCCAGCCTCAGTGGAGCTCATTGGAGAAGGAACTTGTTTAAAGGGAAAGTTTGTGTATGGGGCAGTTTGCTTGCTTGAAGGCTTTAACCTTTTGGTAATTAGGCACTGAAACACTAGGGTTATGATGTCTTCTGGCTCTGAAAAGTGTATATATTCTCTGAGGTGAGGTTTTGCTGTGGGGCTTACTCTTTGGAAAAAGGTTCACGTGCCAGATGAGACTCTGGGTAGCCACTAAGGAGCTCCCCTGGCTTTGAAAACCCAAATGTTAGTGCTTCTCTCGCTGGTAACTATGTATGTATGTAATGGTCAGACAGTTGGATCTGTCTGTTGATCTGTGATGTATGTATTGCTTATGGTCAGACAGAAGCCCTGTCTGTTGGTCTTTATTTCTCTGCTTGTATTTTCTCTGTTGGTGAACGTCATTAAAGTAGATTATTGATTTCCCCCCCTTAAGTTACTTTCCTTAGAAAAGCAAATCTAAGAACCTGTGCCAGCAGGTCACCCTGGATGTGTCAGGGTGCTTGCTGTTACCGAATATCTGTGAGTCATCTTTCCATTTAATTGCTACTTCCTTGTTTTTTCTAGTTTTCTTTATAATGAGAATCTCATAAGTATGTTGTCTGTACATTTTCTTTTTTCTGGAGAGCTGATTGTAAAACATTTACCAGCTATCTTTCTGTAACTGATCATAGTTAATGGGACTGCTGATCATTTCCCTCTATGAAATATAATTTTCAAATACTCAATTAGATTGATCATCTCATTAATTTGAAAGTTCCCTCCAGTAATGCAGATCACAACTCACTCATGCCTGCAGTTCTGTGCAACTCTTATCCATGTCTTACTCTAAGTTTGCTACAGGGGGCCTTCTAATCCATGCTCTTCATTTTATAGAGGAAAGGTCAGTAACTTGACTGAGCCAATGTTATCCTCTCAGTGACAGTAGAAATCAAGGAAGCTTGCCAGCAGATAAAGGTAAGATAGGAGGAGGGGATAAGATGAGCTCTAGAATCTCTTCTAGATCTAAATCTATAATCCTATTATAATACTATTTAAAATTAGAAAGCCTTAGAGATCATCAAGTTTCTTATTTAACTGAGGAGGAAATTGAGGGCTTAATCCCAGGTAAATCAATAGCTTATATATAATGTCTTGGAGAAGATGAAACTCACCATAATTTGTTTTCATAGCCATCTAGCAACCTTAATTGTTTTCCCTTTTCAAGGGACAGTGGGTTCTTAACTCCATAGTTGAACTGTAAGTTTGAAGTTCTGCATTTCAATTTCACCAGAGAGGGAAAGAGAGTTGTCTGTATGGTTTATGGGCTCAGGTATGTTTATGTTTTTTATTGGGTTGAATGTTGTTTTATTGGGTTGTCCTATTGGGTTGGGTTTAATGTCTTGTTAATCTGAGTGCTTGCTTGGGCACACTATTCCTATTGATGGGAAAACCTAGACATGTCAAATTTTGATGTTTTGGGAGGTAACCCAGAATGAGGGCAAAATAAACCAAATTCTGACAGCTCCAGGGGAAAATTCCACATGAGAATTTCTTAAGACTCAAGCCAGTCCATGAAAACTAGAAGCTTTTGTTATGGATCATGGGTTATACAAGGACATAGAAAGTAGTTAGGAGAGCCAGGGAGAGAATCCTTTAAATTTCCATACTCTTCCCACAATACCACACTTTAATTTTTTCCCCCCACAGTTAAAAATTCCCAAACTAAAAGATGGAATAAAGTCCAGAGATTGAGCTACTCTCAGTCTCCATCAGGAATGACAGACAGGCATGAACAAAACAGGATAGACTCTTCCTGGACCATACCCAAGATATAGCTTTAAATATTTTTATTCTGGTACCATTTCCTTGACTTTAGTAATTACAGTTAGTAATACAGGGTAAGTTATTTCTTGAGAACTATGATGTGGTTGAGATTTTCTTTATCTCTATCTCATTCAATAGTGTTTGAATGGCTCCTGATTGAGGATTTCATCAAAGTGCCAGTAATTTCCTTATTCCTCATTGAAAAGGCAATCCTACAGGTCAAGACTGATTGATCTTGTTTTCAGATTCAAACACCTTGGATGAAAATGTATAAGGATAACAAAGAAGAGATGATAAGCAAGGAAAACAACTTTTTCCTTTGACGATCTATCCCTGGGACTCCAGAGTTCAGTTCTTACCTTACAAGTTTTTTTTTCTTGCAAGTTTTTTTTTCTTAGTCCAAAGCAATCTTGGGAGTTGGGAGCCTAAAGGAGAAGGGGAAGAACAGGTCAATGTCAGCCCAGCTAGGGAATTCCATTCAACTAACAGCTGTCAGCTGTGGGGGAATCAAGAAAGGTCTTGTGTAGGAGATAGCACTTGGGTTGAGGAAGCCAGGGATTCTGCCTCCAGCAAATCTGGCTGCATTGTAATGAGACTCACATGCCCTGCACAGTGGTTTGTAATTAATCCTAGAGGCAATAGTGAGCTAATGGAGTTTTCTGAGCAGAGCATTGATGTTATGAGATGGAAGCTTTAAGTACTTGGGAAGTTATGTGGAGGAGAGAAGGGAAAGACTTGAGGTAGAAGCCCAATTTGGAGACTCTTAAAAAAAATTCCATGAGTGTTGATGAAGAAGTTAATTGTGTGATTGGGGAGAAGGTGACAAATGCAAGAGATATGGAGATAGGATTGACCAAAATTGGTAACTGGTTGGATATAGTGGGTGAGGAGAAGTTAAAAAAAATGAGAATTATCTAGAGATTGTAAGCATGGGTGACTAGAAGGATGGTGATACCCTCAACTGAAAAAGAAAAGTTCCAAAGAAGGCTGATGCTTCTCTGGTATGAGTGGATGTATGTAGACTATTAACTAGACATAGTGATGTCTGCTGCTAGTCTAATGGGGAGGTGTGTCATTGTTGTCCTGGTTGGACTCTTTTAGTTCCTCCTCCTCTAAGTGGTCCTTTAAGTCTTCCTTGTATCAATCAATCAATAAACATGCATTGAGTGCCTACTATGTGTCAGGCACTGTTCTAAATGCTGGGAAAACAAAAAGAGGCAAAAGACAGTCCCTATCCTAAAAGAGTTTACAATCTAATGTGAGTGGTAAGATGCAAACATATATAAGAAGCATGCTCTATAAAGGATAAACAGGAGATAATTAGCAGAGGGTAGATACTGAAAATGAGAGGGGATGGAGAAGGCTTCAACGGAAGGGGGGATTTTAGTTGGAACTTAAATGAAGCCAGGGAGATTAATCTAAGCATTTATTGGCCCCAGGACAATTCTTTTGTGAAACCTCCCTTGAGTCCCCAAACTATTGTAAAGGAATTGGAGCAGACTTATCTTTGTAACCTTGGGCAAGTCACATAAACCTGGTGAGTCTGTTTGCTCTTGTATAAAATGAAAGGTCTGGACCTGAGGATCTCTCTAAGGTCCCTTCCAGCTTCAAATTCTGTCATCCTGTGAGCCTATAAAAGATAGTCTCTGGCACCAAAGAGTTTATAATCCATCTGGAAAGACAGAATATTAATATAAGAGGTAATTAACAAAACAGTGGTATTTGGGAGATGCCATAATGGTGTAGAGGGTAAAAAAGCATTTTGATGACTTCAGAAGAGGGAGTGAACATGGGATTAGGAGGGGCAGGAAAGGTTTCACAGAGATGGTGTCATTCAAGACAGTCTTTGAAGGAAAGGTAGCTAAGTGCAGAGGATGGGAAGGCAGGTCAAGCTAGGGGAGCAGATGTGAGCAAGGGTTCAGGGGTGGGCAATAGACCATTATTTCTGAGATCACTACCTCAAACCACTGGTTCTGCAGGAAGCAGATCTTAAGTTAGAGGTGGGGTATCTTAAGATCCTACAGTAAATCAAATTTTCCTGTGGCTCCTCTAGGAGATTTTCTCAGTCCACATGTCACATGGGCTTAGGAGCATATGTCCTCATTGCTGACCATTTTGTGCTTATTATATGGAATTTGTGAGAAGAGTGGCAGTAGGCACACCACTTGTTATTTTAAAATACAATATATGATCTTAGAGAGGTATGGAGTCAAATGCCATGATCTTCATTTGTAAAACAGGGCAAAGGGACATAAAACATAGGTACCAAGACATTTACACAAATATTTTGGGTATGGAGGTCAACCAGGAGACTATAGAGCTAACAATGCAAACATTTACAAATGAGAGTGTTTGCATTGTGGATTTTATTGTTGTGGTAAGGTCTGTCAGACAGTTTCACAGCCATCACTTTTTTATGTTTCTTACATTATCGTTGTTAAAACGACAACACAACAAAGCAGTAAAATAAACCCATAGAATGAGGAGGGAATTATGGGTTTTAGCAATAAGCATGAGGGTGTAGGAGCTCAGTTGGGATTGGCCACTAGAAATGAACAACTGGGTCTCTGTAAATAAGGAGGACATGTTTAAACCAATTTTGTGTTGTCCTCATTGCGGATGTACCTTGGTGATACTGGCCCCACCCTTGTGGGAGCTGCATTGAGATGTATGAAAAAGTGAGGAAATATGGGGGAGTTAGACCCTAAGAAGTCTGTAAAAGTTTGGCTCAGGTGATCTGGAGTTTTCTATTTTCTTTATTATTGTGGCCCATGCAGGCTGCTCCACCTTCTTGTACCTCCAGGGAGTACAGTTACCCGGGAAATCATTTAGTCTATCTATTTTATTGGGGTCTTATGTGGCCCATGGTTGGATCCATATGGCTCAGGAAATAGAACATAGAGTAATATTCCCTAGGAAACCTGAGTGATTGATGATGTATCCAACAGATTCCATCTCAGCCACACATCTGATCCATCACAACAGCTCGATTCCCCATTACTAAGGGAGATTGTCTAGTGGCGGGTATCTCTGTAATAAAAATAACAACAGAGAGGCCTTTCTTCACTCCATGAAGGCCATTTAATGCAAACCATAGAAATCCTAAACGTGAAGAACCCAGTGTGACTTTCATCTACAATCGCTGTGGCTGTAGTTGACCACAATCTTGTTCCTAACAGACTGTGCAATCATTGTCAATCCTCTGACACAAACCATTTTGTAAAATAACATCAGGACACAAACCCATCTGAGATGAATTCTATACTGAAATGTTAGGGGACAGAGCTCCAACTTTAAAAGAGCTTTTTAGAGTAGGGATTCTTAACCTGGGACCTGCAAACTTTTTTTTTTATTTTAACTTTATTTCAGTATAAAAAATTTTCTAAACTTTACTTCAGTATACTAACTAGCATTTATACAGCACCTACTATATGTGCTAATCACTGAGCAAATATTATATATTATCTAATTTTGACCTTACAACAGCCCTGGGAGGTTGGCACAGTTTGATCGCTGTTTTGAGGAAAATGAGGCAAAGAGAAGTTAAGTGACTTGCTTGGGGTCACACATCTATTAAGTGTCTAAGGCAACATTTGAACTTGGGTCTTCCTATTGTAGGTTCAACACTTTATCCATTGTGCCACCTAGCTATCTAGGTAATTGGTTCCTTTGTAATCTGATATATTTTATTTTATTCATTTAAAAATATTATTCTGAGAAAGGGTCCGCAGTCTTCTTCAGAGTGGTGATGAGGGAAAGGCAGCAAGCTCCCTGGGGAGCACTGAAGAGAAAAAACAAAAACCTGACACAAAACCAACTGTACATGAACAAATTGAATCTATCACTACCCTTCTGGAAGACTGGGATCTCTCCCACAAGGGATCCATCACACAAAATAGCTCAAGAACCCCTGTTTAAATTTCAATTAGCTTTAAACCCCTGTATTCTCCAGAACTCAGCCCTGAGGGGAAGGTCAATTTCCATTTCTTCTGGGAGGCCTTCCTTTACTATCTCAGCCTACAGTGACCTCCCAATTAGCTGAATTTCTATTTGCTCCAACATTGTTTGCTGATTGTTTTGTGTCTATTAGCTTTGATCTGTGATTAGTTTAGATTTGAATTTCACTTGAAGTCAGAAGAACTAAGTTCAAATCCAACTCAGATACATCCTAGCTGTGTGACTCTGGGAAAATCACCTAACGTCTGTTTCCTTTTCTGCAGAATGAGAACTAAAATAAGTGTCTAGCTCCAAGGGCTATTGTGTGAATAAAATGAGATATTTACAAGCTCTTTTGCAAACCTTAAAGTGCTATATTAAATGCTATGATGATGATAATGTCTTTTCCTCCCTTGTTTCTGCTTAGATGGCATACTTCTTGAGGACAGGTGCTTTGCCTTATATTTCTTTATCATCTGTACAGAGTCAAGAACAACATTCAGAAAGCACTTCCTGAATCCTTGACAAAAAGAGCTTTTATATTTGAAGAGTCTTCCAAGTAGATCAATAATGGTTTCATTCAAGGAACTTTTCAAAGCTAGAAATAGAATTAGAAGGTCCTAGAGTTAAGGCCTTTCTTGCTAGAGGGTTGAGCAGGCCTAGAGGGAGCTTCCTTCATTTCATGTTGGAAAAAGATGTTTAAATAGAAACTCTTTGAAAATAATCATGCTCTGTAAAAATAGTTATTTTTCCTGAAAAGTTACTTGGATGTAAATTTTTTTTTCCTGAAATTGTCTTTTAGCACTGATTTCAGATATGAAGTCTAAAATTAAATTTAGATGGCAAATTCTTAAACGACCAAAGATGATGTCAGTGAGTTACTCTTTTGGGCACAGGCATTATAGCACAGCATCACAGGCAAATGAAAACTGAGTATCCATATATGTTTGTTGATACTTATGATGTCTGAGTAGGGTCCAATATCAAATGGCATAATTTGTGGCTGCATGTGCCCAGGGTTATCAGATATTCAGAACTCAGAAAGAAGTCAGGTTGGTGCCAGAGGAAAAAAAATCACACTGAGAGAATGTAAAAATTTTTATAATTAATCAAAGCACAGCTAGGAATCCTGGCACCTGAAGCAAATTCCATAGGGTGGGAGGGGGTTCATCCTAAAGGGATGAGGAAAAGTTAGGAAAGCCCTCGAAGAGTGTTTCCAACCCTGGAAAAAAAGAGATTTTCTTTCTTTTTCTCCAGACTTTTTTTGGTAGAGACTTAGCTGCCTTAGTCATTCACAGTATCTGAAGTACTCTTCCCCTCATGTCAGTATCTAGGGGGTGGGGAACCTGTGACCAAGGTTACTGAATCTAACTGAGAAGTTTAGGTTCAGTCAAAGGGCCACACTTAAGGACCTAGAGGACCACATGTGGCCTCGAGCCCGCAGGTTCCCCACCCCTGGCTAGGGCAAAGTCTTGTCACCCCACCCTAGTCACAGCTCTAATCCAAAACCATGATTCCAAACACCAAGAATTTATTTTACCAATGACCACAGTATTAAATAAATCATCCTTTAGCACTGATAAATGTATAGGACAGGGTTGGTAAAAGTGGCTACTGAGTTTTAATGAACCAATCTTCCAGAAGGGTGGTGATGGATGCACTTTTTCATGTATAGTTAAGTTGGTTGTTTTTTTATTTTCAGTACTCCCCAGGGTCCCACTTGTTCCCTTTCCACATCACCACTCTGGGCTTGTGATGTGAATTTATGTATAAGTTGTGGGGAAGAAACTTTTCCAGATCTTGTTTATCAAATCACAGGGAGCTTGTAGCAATAGAACTCAGAGGAACACATGACTCCCAAATCAATCAGCTATAGATTGTGACACTGATGCTGTGAATATAAATGTTTATGGAAAGGAAAATTAAGATAAGACCAGTTGCTTCTAAGTACCTGACATGTCAGTTTCACATCCCTGTGGGCACAAGATAAATATTCATTGAATGAATCAAAGAATGGGTGGAAAACTGAAATGAGACAGTCAGAATTTCACATTTCCAAAAGTATTATTTTTCACATTGACAGTTACCAGAATGACAGTTTAATAGACCCAAGATTTTCTCTTTGTTCTTCAAAAGAAAATGATATGGGCAGCAAAAGTAGATGCTTTATCCCCTTGTTTCTCCTGAGTTTATTACTAACCTCTTTATTAGGCAATGGAGTTATTCTAAACCTTTTATTAGGCAATGGAGTTATTCTATCCCCAAGACTACTGATTCCCTCATATTGCCAAAAAAGGGTTCTAAAATCTCGAAGATATAAATGACAGATTCCTATATGGCAGAGAAAGACAATTTGATCCCAGTAAATGTTGCCAAAGGATAAAAATCCTCAGATCCTCAATTGTGCTGGGGATTTAAAGATATGGTAACAGGCTTGTGAATCATTAAGAGATCATTCAACTCAACAAATCAATTTCTTATTGGCTAGAAAAAAGTTTTCAGTCACTCCTCACCTACCTCTGCTGTGATTGGATTGGTCAGAGATGACCTAAAATAAAAAGCCTCTACTACGCATTGGAAATCCCAAGAGCCATCTTGTTTTTAGATGCCCAAAGTCAAAGAGTGACAGAAACATATTTTTCCATTACTTATGTCAATAATTTGGGTCCTTTGTATTCTTTCCAGTTAGTCTTTTTCCTCTGGGTTTTTCACCTTTAGATTTCACATTGGCTTGAGCACATCTGGAGACTGACAAACATGTTTCTGAGGTTAAGATGATAGGAGACTTATTTGTTAAAGGGTTTGTATCTTTAAAATAATTTGATAGGTTAGAAAAAGTTCATTTCAGAGTCAAAATGGACAATCTTATCTTACTTCCATCAATAATGAGAATAAGAAAAATGATTCTGTAAAGAATGTATTTACCAACATCTCAGCAATGTTTCTGGCTTCAGGGCAGATGCTCAAGATATATTCCATACTATGGAGCAACAAGAGACAGAGAGCTAATTTTTCGTTTTATTGGTAGTTAGATGGTGTAGTAGATAGAGTCTCAGGTTGGAAGTCAGGAAGACTCGTCTTTCTGAGTTCAAATCTGTCATCAGACACCTACTATTTGTGTGCCTCTGAGGAAGTCACTTAACCCTGTTTGCCTCAGTTTCCTCATCTGTAAAATGAGCTAGAGAAGGAAATGGTAAACTATTTCAGTGTCTTTGCCAAGAAAATCCCAAATAGGGTCATAAAGTTGGACATGACTGAACAATTTTTTTTATCCAGCTCAGTTATTCATATCTCTGTAATGCTATAGAAAGAGATTTCTTTTTCCTTATTTTTTAAGCTGCAGAGAAAAAAAAGAATTTGAACCACCCAATACCATTGAACTGGAACACCCAGCCAGTGGTTAATGTACATTTGCAAAACCACACTGAGAAAGAACCTTTCACTCTATCTGTTTTTTTCTTCCTGAACTCCCCAAAGATGTTGCTGTCAAGTAAAAACATGAAAAACTCTACTGGGGATGGAACAATTTCTGAAAAAGAAGGTGGGAGAGGAAAAGGGGCCATAAACACTCAACTCCCTGGCCAGATCTAATTTCATCACTGAGGACCTGCTCCCTAAAACCAATTTTGTGCATAAACCATACCACTGATTTAGCTGTAGCATCAATTTTTTTTCTCCCTAAGGAAATTTTACCAACCCTTCCTTAAAGAGCTCCTTTCCCTGCAAAGAACAGCAGGACTCTGCTGGCTTCCCTGCAGGATCTAAAGCTTTTTTGGCTGGCTGCACTGTAGTGCTCTCTGTTCCCCATTAAATCAATTATCTTGGTAATCTTAATAACTAAGGTCAGGCTATGTGAGCTGTCAGAACTCAATGCAGCAAAAATATTTAGGCATGTGGTTTCATTCTCAGTCACTCTGCAGACATCCAGAGCTCAGCTGTTGCAGGCCCAGTATCTTTGCCAACTAGGGTCCAAAGTTGAGGGCAGTTTAATCAATTAGCAACCCCAAAGCCTGGGTTCCTAATGGCCTATCCACACGAGTAACAGAAAAGTCATTGAACTAGAAGTCAGGAGGTTTGGGTTCTGGTCCTTACCTTGTCACTAATTGGCTGGGTGACCTTAGGAAATACAGTCAACCTCTCTGAGCTCCCATTGCTTTACTTATGAAATGAGGGGATTAGATTAACCAATATTTAAGGTTTCTTCCTGGTCTATGACCTCTGCTGAGATTTTGTGTATGAGCTATGCCTTTGTTAAGTTCAAAGTAGCAAGAGTAAATACTGGATATGGAGTACGAAAATCTAAGTTCATGTACTGTTTACATACATATTACCTATGTGACATGGTTTCAGTTGATTCGTTTCTGAAATGAGAAGAATGATAAAGTTCTGAAAATACACAACATATCTCAAAGGCTATTATGAGAAAATTGCTCTTATAAATCTTAAAGTGTTCTGTAAATGAATGAAGAATAAGCATTATTAAATGTTTACTCTGTGCCAAGTGGGCAGCTAGGTGGCACAATGAATAGAACACTGGGCCTGGAGTCAGGAAGACTCATCGTTATTAAGTTCAAATCTGACCTCAGACACTTCCTAGCTATGTGACCCTAGTTATGTCACTTAACTCTGTTTGCCTCAGTTTCCTTAACTGTAAAATGAACTGGAGAAGGAAATGGCAAACTTCTCCATTATCTTTGCTAAGAATAACACCAATCTGAAATGCCTGACCAACAACAAATGTGCCAAGTAGTAGACCAAGCCTTGGGGGCACAAGTCATCAAAAGCAGGTCATTTCCTTCCATCAAGAATCTTACATTTTAATAAAGAATAGATATAGATATATACACATATGCATATATATTTAAATATGTATGTATATATAGGTAAAACATTATACCAGGCACTGTTTTAAGACAACATAACACATTGTGTTTGTCCTTCATTCTTGAAGAAGACCATGACATCAGGGAAACGATGACATGACTTAACAGTTGACTTTGGTTTGAGTGAGGGAGGGCTGTGCAGGGTCACCAGCTTCACTTACTTCCTTCAGAGCCGTGTGGGTCCAGTGGCTAGATATAGATCAGGATAATTGGAGATGGCCCAGGATGCCATGAGAGATCCTGGCCCTTTTAGGATAGATTGTGAATAGACCTCTTTAAGAAGTGAGTCAAGGGATGCTCTCTTTAATTAAAAAAAATCAAACTGGGAGGGGAAGACTCTCAGGATTATTGTGTTACATAACTCATATAGGGAAGTGACTGAGAATATTTTGGTCTCGGAAATCACAGGCATGTTGAGCTGAACCACAGGGCAACAGGGCACTGTGCCCTTTCCAAGTATGCCAATGTTGATTTGATTATTATTCCCAGAGTTAACTGAGGTAAGCCCTAGGGGTTGGTTGTGGGAGGTGAGGAGAGAACACTGAAGAAAATGTTCACTTGGGACCCATGGCATGAACATGGGTGGAGAATTATTGTGTCCTCATTGTAGGAGGTTATTTTGAGAATTATTTCTCCTTAACCACAGGCTTCCTGTCCATCCCCTTCCCCCATTCTCCCAAAAGGGAATATCTAGATTCCTGGATATTTTCCTTAGCCTCTTGCCTCCTTGCCTGAATCCTTGGTTGTCTGAACTTAGACAGCTATGGCCACTTCCATGCTGTCTCATTTGTTAGCTGCCTCCCCAAAGTCAATTTCATTTGCTCGCTGCTTTACTTCCCTGTATCCAAAGGAACATCAGAGGTTGCACCTGAACTGAAGTGATCTTTGACAGTCACAGGGCTAAAGACCATTATGAATAGATTGATAGATGAACAGGATCAAATTCTCAAATGTCTGTCAATTCAGTGGAATTTTCAGTCCCAATTCTACTAGCTTCATGCCTTTATTTAACAATGGCTTTATACAAAGGCTGACTGCAGAAAGATAATTGGATTTCTAAGTCAGAATGTGCACAAAACTCTCTTAACGTTATAATGGGCACTTTGCTTCTACTATTTGTTGCTCCAAATCATTGGGAAAATACTGATTTCTGGAGAAATATGTAGGTATTTTGAAAAGAAAAATACCCAAATTAGGATCCCTTAATAAAAAAAAAGATACTATGTTTGTGTTCACAATGGTAATTTAAACTTTACTTGCAAACTGAGATTGAAAACAAGAACAACAAAAACAGAGTAGAAAATTGTAACTAGGGAGGTGCTGCTGGGGCTTTGTCCCAGGTGTGGACGCAGAGGTGGGGCATGCTTTCTTCCAGAGTACAGATGCTGTGGTCTCCATGCCTTGCACCTTGTGGTCCCATGACATCTTCAGGGAGTAGAGGAGAATACAATAGAGCAACAAAGCAATGAAGGGGAGGGAAGGAGAGAAATGTTGACTAAAAAAGCACAGTGATACATACAACAGACCTGGAGGGAGAGTAACATGGCCTTTTCCCATGTTGAGGCACCTCTTGGGGCAATACGATGAGTTGAAGGGATTATACTTGTCTCCTGGGGAATGATGGCCCACTGAGGGATGGATCCCAGTTATCTATGGACTCAGATGTGTCCTTTCCTGCCTACATAAATGGATCTGTATTGAAACCTTATGACCTTAAAGCTTATGAATTAACCTTAAGGGGCATCAGGTTCCAGATTCACATTAGAATGAGACTCTCAGAGACAACAGTGCTAATTTTAACTCTTACTAAGAAAGACAGAGAAATCAAGCGAAGGATACAGAAATCAAAGGTACATGACATTTAATTGAATTCAGAAGCAGGAGCAGTCGGTGTATAGACACCTGGTGCCTCTCTCTCTTCCCCACAATGAGGCTTATAACAGTTCCTAAAAATAGTGGTCCTCTAGAGGTGTCATGGTTCATCAGAGACACAGTGAAGCCCCTACTTCAGGTTGCTTTTATCTCCATTTACTAGAATCTAGTAAATCTAAATTTAAAATCTAAAAAATCTAGTAACTAGATGTTTCATCAACCTTGGGATTATTCTGGCAATTGTCAAAATAGGGTCTAAATGACTTGAGGTTTTCCCCTCCCGTCTTTTACAATTGCTTTTCCCCCTGTCCCCTGACTTTACCCCATTTCAGCCTTGTTTTCCTGCTCTACCTAGTTAAATTCTTTTTTTTTTTCTTTTTAAATGAATTTATTTAACTTTTTACATTCATTTCATTTTCACAAGATTTTGGGTTCCAAAATTTTCTCCCCATTAGT
>CM053771.1:179665360-179708685 GCA_028658325.1 Potorous gilbertii | reverse complement strand
CAAAGGGGGAGAAAATTTTGGAACCCAAAATCTTGTGAAAATGAATGTAAAAAGTTAAATAAATTTATTTAAAAATAAAAAAAATAAAAAAAAGAAATCATATATAAAAAAAAAATGGGGATGTCTAGGCAAAACTATCAGTTGAAGTCAGGTTGAGAACATTCTACTCACCTGCATTCTTCTGTGGAGCACCTGCTATCCATTGATACTTTGCCTATACTCATTTTCCAATGGTTAGCAAATTCACAGTTCCTCTCAATTCCCCCATCTTTGTGGGGCTGAATCCCAGGCTATTGAACAAAAAGTCTCCCTCTCCATCTCCTGCTATCTGCTCTCTTGGCCCCATCTACCTTAACTCTCCTTATTCCAATATCCTACTCCATATCTGCTCACTCTTTCTGCTGTGCCCTCTGAAATTCCCACTCTATAGTTAACAAATTTCCCTTAGTGAGAACTGACTCACCTTGATGACATTACATTCATCTCTGGCATTATTTTCCAGTATTGGTTGCACTTTCTCTCATAATGCTTCCTCATCACCCCAGACTCACTGATCCCAGAAGTGAAGATGAAATACTCTCAGCTTCCCATACTCACAATGACACTTTCCTTAAATGACATCTGTCTCTGTTTGTCTCTCCCTTTCTCCTTTGCTTTCTCCCTCCCTACTTTTTCAATAAGCTCAGTGCTTTTCTTTTCTATCCCAACTTCTCTTTTGTACTAGGAAACTTCAACATACAATTTGATGTTCCCACCATAAATTCCACTTCTTCAATCATCTCAATTCCCATGACCTACTTCTCCACTCCATTTTAGCTGTGCCCACGGGAACAGTCACACCTATGATCTTCTCATTCCATACAAGTGTTCTATTTCCATGATTAAGAACTCTGAAATTGGATTATAGTCTCCTATCATTCTGTCTCCCCCTGTAATTTACTTCTCCTAAACTTGTTCTTTTTCCTTGTCATGACCTGAAATCCCTTCTACCCCTCATTACTTTGCCTGGTCCACCCCTGCTCTGGCTACAATCTCCTTGTTTCCCATCTTAACCCTTCAGTAAACTAGTTCAATACCACACTATCCTCTGTTTTCAAGTATGTTTCTCCCTTGTCCTGTCAATGACCACACCTTGTCAACTCTGAACTCATCCATATTATCCCTTGTCGCCACTCTTACTCATATCTTAAAAGTTATACAACATTGCTAACTGGGTCTTCTACAAATTTACATTGTATATAATCTCAATTCGGACAATGCTGAAGCAAGACAATCTTTTTATTCTTCCCCAAGTGATTCTCTATCTCACTTTCTATATGTTACCATCTTCTCTCAAGCTTCTTGAGGCATTCCCTATTCAAACCCTCTCATCCAGTGTCTTTGGCTCATACAGTCAAATAGACACTCTCCTCCTCCTCCCCCTCCTTCTTTCACATGTCCTTGACACCATCTGCAGCTAATGCCTCCTTTCCTCCAGTCTCTGTGAGGAGGTGACCTTTCTTTTCCACAAGGTGACCTTCCCTATCTACATTGATTATATTTTCTCCCTTCTTTTCTTGAAAATTGATTTTCACTATCATCCCCCTCTCTCTAATCTTAAATCTCTCCTCCTACCTGTTCCTTTCTTGCTCCCTACATACTTGTCTTCCCCCACTAGATTCTACAATCCTTGTTAGCCATCACCCTATATATCTTCTCCTTTGTTCAGAAAGAACTGTCTATACTCAATGCCTTCACTGTTTTTTCTTACTCTCTTCTATCACCTCTATAATGTTGTTTCTGAAATCATCACTCAACTGAAACTTCTCTCTCCAAAGTTAGCTATGATTCCTTAATGACCAAACATAAAATTTCATCCTTCCTGACTTCTTTGATACTCTTAACCACCTTTTCCACTTAGATAATCTGTCCTTTCTATATTCTTGTAATCCCACTCCCTTGTTTCTTTTCCTTCTAGCCTTTCTCTTCTTAGTCTCCTTTCCTCATTTGTTATCCATGTCACAACCCTACAGGGGCAGCTAGATGGTGCACTTCATAGAGCATCTGACCTGGAGTCAGGAAGATCTGAGTTTCAATTCAACTTCAGACACTTACTAGCTGTGTGACCCTGGGCAGGTTGCTTAACCCCTATTTGCCTCACTTTCTCCTCCCCTATTTGCCTCAGTTCTTGTAAAATGTGCACATACTAGAGAAGGAAATAGCAAACCCCTCTGGTATCTTTGTCAAGTAAATTCCAAATGGTGTCACTAAGAGTCAGGAGTGACTGAACAACAATAACAATTGTGGGTGTACCCTAAGTCTCTGAACTTGGTTTTTATTCTTTCCATTGGTGGTCTCATCAGCTCCGGTGAGTTCAAATAGTAGGCTAATGATTCTCAAATCTATATATTCAGCATCTTTCTCTCCTGAGCTCCAGCAGAACACCAGAGATTGCTGTTTGAACATTTCAAATTGGCTTTAGTAAGCATCTCAAACTCAATATGTCCAAAATAGAATTCATTTCCCTTTTCCTGTATCCACCTCTCTTCTGAACTCCCCTATTATTGTTGAAGGCATCAGCATCCTTCGGGTTACCCAGTTTCACAAACTCTGTGCTATCCTTGATTCCTTATTCTCATTCACCCCATAAATTGCCAAATCTTGTGGTTTCTATCTCCACTACATCTCTTGCAAATGTACCTTCCTCATCACTCAGTTTTTATCCTAATTAGGGTCTTCATTGCTTTTTACTTCAACTATCTTAAGAGCATCCTATTTATTTTCTCTATTTCAAGCCTTTTCTCACTCAAATTCATCATCCCCAAAGTCACTGAAATGATTTTCCTAAGGTGAAGTTGTGACCATGTCAACCCCTGCTTAGTAAACCCCACTGGCTCCTGATTTCTGTAGGGTTAACAGAATATAAGATCTTCCCTGTCCATTAATAGGCCTATGTGACCATGTGTCCTCTTTTCCCTTAGAACAAGAGCTGTGTTCCCAGGTCTAAAGATACACAGGTACTTCAATCATGTATGTCTTGCTGCTTTGAACTTTGGCTCAGTTCACATGTGATACATTCTGAGTTACATAGAGCCCTGGCAAGTGCTGAGTCAATTAGACACTATGCACGTAGGTTTTCAAGCTTTTCAGTCAATCAGAGCCCTAGTCTTTGTTATATATTCTGGGAGGTTGATATTTTACTCTGTGGTTCATTCATGGGAAGACTGTTTCTTTGTAATTTGTTCAGATGAGACTCTGGGTAGCTATTGCTAAGGATCCCCCTGACTTTGACAACCCAGATGTAGGTGATCCTTGTCTGGTGATATAAATTGTTCTATTACTTTGTTTAGACAGCTAGAGCCCTGTCTATTGGATTCTTTTTGTATACTCACTTCTCTCTACTTATATATCTTTATCTTTTTGCATTGTTTAATTAAAGTAAGATTATTGACCCCTCTGAAGCTGTCTTTCTTTTAGAAAAGCAGATCAAGAACCTGTGTTAGCAGCCCTCCTGTGTGCTAGTGTTATTGGTCTTACATCTGCGCAGCAGCTGCTAGTAGCATTATTGCTCCTTTAAGGATCAAATATAAATTCCTTGGTTTGGAATTTAAATCTCTAAGTCAAATCAACAAGCATTCATTATGGATTTATTATATGTCAGGCACCATACCAAGTACTGGGAATATAAATAAAGACACCCCAAAAGTTTCAGATCTCAAGGAACTCACAGTATAATAGAGGAGACAACATGCAGATAACTATGTATGAGCAAGATATGTACAAGATAAATTGGAGATAATCAGAAAGAGAAAGCATGGCCATTAAAAGGGAGTGACAAAGGTGGGATTCTACCTGGAACTTCAGGGAAGCCAGGATACAAATATAAGGAGGAAGAGAATTTCAGGCATGAATAACAGCTAGTGAAAATGCCCAGAGTTGGGAGATGGAGGTCTTGTACAAGAAACAGCAAGACAAATAGTATCAGTGGATTGAAGATACATGGATAGGAGTCAGTTGTAAGAAGAATGGAAATTTAGGAAGGGATTAGGTTATGAAAGCCTTTAAAACCTAGACAGAAGATTTTATATTTTAACCTGAAAGTAATAGGAAACCACTGGAGTTTATTGAATAGGGGTCTGAAATGGTCAGACCTACACTCTAGGGAGATCAGTTAGACTGCTTAGTAAAGGCTGGACTGGAATATCTTCACAATCTTGGCTCTTCTTACTTTTCTAATCTTCTCACACATGACTCCATGGAATGATAAGGGAAGAGGGGAGGTGAGAGGAGAGACAGAGAAATCGTCTCCTCCCCTCTCTGTCTCAGTCCACAACTGCTCCCAGCCTTGACTATCTCTCACATACACTACATGTCTTTTTTTTTCCATACAAGTCCAAAGGATATGACTGATTTTCTCACCCAGTCAATGGATGTTTCATGCATGGTATTAGTTCCTTCCATCTAATGGTCAAGATCCTTTCATCATATTAAGTTGATTAAAAAACTTTTTCAATGCTGTTTTGAGGTATAGGAAAAACCTATCTCCTTTATACAAGGCAATATTCAGGGGCAACATACTAGCAGCTGTAAGAATCAGGGAAAGTTCTAAGTCAGAGGCGGCACTTTAGCTGAATTTTGAAGAAATTAGGAATTCTGTGAAAAGGAAGTACATTCCAGCTATGAGGGACAACCAGTCCAAATGCTCAGGAATGTGAGGTAGAATGCCATGTATGAGGAATATTAAGAAGGCCAGTTTGACTGGACCAAAAAAGTATATGAAGAAAAGTAATGTATAAGGAGACTGGAAAAATAGGCTGGGACCAGGCTATTACAGACGTTACTTGTTTGTATTTGATGTTAGAGATAATAAGGAATTGCTAGAGTGTGCTTTAGGAAAATCCTTTCAATAGCTTTGCAGCTGATAGATTGGAGCTGGAGAGACCTGAGGCAGGGAGATCAATTAGAATGCTACCATTGTAATTGTCTACGTGTGAAGTGAGCAGGGCCTGCATTAGGGTGGCAGAAGAGAAGAGATGTTGTATAGGTATTGTGAAGTCAGAAATGACAAGATGTGGTGACTGGATGCGTGAGATGGAAGAAAGTGAAAAGTTGAAAATGACAAGGTTTATGAACCTGAGTGATTGGAAAGATGTTATTGCCTTCATCAGAAACAATATATTTTACAACAATTCACTCTCATTAGTAATGATGAGTGAAATGAGTAAAGCTAAGGAACCTTGTATACAGTAACAGCAATATTGCTATAACAACTTTGAGAAGCTAAGTAATTTTGACTATTTTAAATACCCAAAGGTCTTATGAAAGAAGACACTATTCTGCATGCAGAGAAAGAACTGATAAACAGAAGTGTCTATGGAATGGTTTTGCATATATACATATTTGTGTCTAATGGTAGCCATGTCTAGAGTGGATGCGGGAGGGAAGACATGATAACTTTATTACATATTTAAAAGGAATTTCAAGTTGTCCATAATAGATTTGCAATTCCGTGTACAATTCCCTATTTTTCTGTTCTACTATGTTATGCAAATGTTTGTTTTATTTCTTAAGTTCAGAATAAAATAAATTTTAAAAAATAAGGCAGTTCGTAACACAGGTGGATTTGGTAGGAAACATGATGAGTTCTGCTATGGACTTGTTGAGTTGGAGACACCTAAAAGATATCCAGTCTATTATGTACAAGAGGCATTCAGGTGCCCAGAGGTGATCCAGACCTGAAGCTGCCATTGGATATTTATATGTGTGAGTCACCTGTACAGACAAAATAATTACACCCATGGGAGTTGATGAGGTCACCAGGAGAGACAGTACAGAGAAGAGGGCGAAGGACAGAACCTTGGAGTCAATTCACATTTAGGTAGTGAAGACTTCTGGGACTGAGAATGCACTGAGTGAGTATTAATAGTCATTTACATTTTAATAGCTCCATATAGCTCCCATACCCTTCAGAGCACTTTGACAAATAGCACACATATCATTTGTTTTCCACAACCATTCAGTGAAGTTGCTGGGAGCAGCACTATTGTATCTTCTTTATACAAGAAGAAATCAAGGCTGAGAGACCCTGCCTAAGGTCACAGAGCTAGTAGGAGTCCTTCCACTCCACAAGAGCAAGTCACACTAGAGAAAAATGCAAGACTGTAAGTTATTCAAGAACCAAGGTCTTTCTGTATTCTCTACAACAGGTACTCAATGAGTGCTTCTTGAAAGGAATTGAAGATTTAATACAGCAAGTCTAGGGCTTGCATGTTCATCCAGGCCTATTCCACGTCTCTATGGTAACTGCAGTCAGTAGACCTTGCAAGTGACCTAGCTTTTGGCAGCTATGAGCCAAAAAAAAAAATTGTCATTAGACTAGTAAATTGGAGCTTATTGATCTTGAGGGAAGAAGACAGAGGATAGAAAGGATGTATTTTTGTTCCTTTTATATGCCGTACCTGAGACAAATCCTGCAATGGAGCTGGATAGAGGAGTGAGGTAACTCTTCCAATAAGGATGGAAGGAAGGAAGGAAGGAAGGAAGGAAGGAAGAAGGAAGGAAGGGAGGGAGGGAGGGAGGAAGGAAAGAAGGAAAAGAATGAAGGAACAAAGGAAACCTTTACTGAGTGCTTACTAAGTGCCAGACACTGTACTGAATTCCTTACAAATATTCTCATTTAATTCTCACAATAGCTCTGGGAGATAGAGGATATTATTTTTCTCTTTTTACAGTTGGGAAAACTGAGGCAGATTGAGGTTAAATCACACAGGATCCCCTAAGTTTGAATTCAAGTCCTCCTGATTCCAGACCCAGTCTTCTATCCACTGAGACACCTAACTAATAGGAGTGGCTAAGAGAGAACAGCTTTTTTCTCCCAAAGATTTTTGCCATCATGGATTTACCATTGATACAACATTTTCTTTGATAAAGAATGTTCTCATCCTCATTTAACAACTGAGACTGAGCCAAATAAAGGACAACAGACTTCCCCAAGATATAGGGAAGTGTGTGAATAGGTAAAGGAGAGATTCTTCCCTTCATGAAGATACATATTTCAGAATAAACAGAGACCCTCTGCTTCTTTCCTGTTGGCTCTTAAGTTTCACTTAATTGACTGCTGAACCAGAACTCCATGCACCTGCTAAAAGTTCTGATCCATGGCCTTCTTTTTCCATGCAGGCGTAGACATATAAGGATGACTCTCTGAGCTCCAGAGGATCCATGCAATGGGCTGAAGACTGTGAGCTCATGGCTTCTTAGGCAAGCATGTGTCTAGGATTGGGGTATGTGTGTGTGTGTGTGTGTGTGTGTGTGTGTGTGTGTGTGTAGTATGTATCTATTACACACACACATGTGTGTGTGTAAATGCATGTGTATACATGTATGTGTATGTGTGTCTGCTGTCTACTAGCTCATTCCTTACTGCCTACTAACATTCCCATGTCTCCTCCATCCTCACCCTCGCTTAATCCTTCAATTCCAGTTATCATGCTATATCTCTTCTGCTCTTTATAGCTGCTTTAGAAGGTCGCCTCCCGTAGGTGCTTTTCTGTTCTCTCCTCTTACTTTTTAATTCCTTACAATCCAGCTTCTGACCTTATCATTCCACTGAAATACCAGCGATCTCTTAATTGACAAATCCAATGACTTTCTCAATCCTCATTCTCCTTGACCTCTCTGTGGCCTCTAACAATGTTGATCACCCTCTTATCCTTGATAATCTCTTCCCTATAGGTTTTTGGAACACCCCTCTCTCCTGGTTCTCCTCCTACTTATCTGACTCCCCCTATTTTTATTTGGCTAGATCTGCATCCAGATCTTGCCCTTTCCACTGGTTTATCTTGGGCCCTCTCCTCTTCTCCCTCTAGACTACTTCATTTGGTGACCTCATCAGCTCCTAGGGATTTAATTACCATCTGTATGCTAATCATTCTCATATTTACCCATCTAGCCCTCTGCTAACTTCCAGGGTCACCTCTCCAATTACCTTTTAAACATCACAAACTGGATGTCCAGTAGACTTCTTAAATTCAACATGTCCCAAAATGAACTCATTATTTCCCCCCATAAACCTTCCCCCTTTCTTACCTTTCCTATTATATAGAAGGCAACACCATTTTCCCAGTCCCTCAGGCTCACCCTATGTGTCACCTTGGACTTTTCGTTATCTCTCCACCCCATCCAATCTATTGCCAATCTGTCTGTCGATTTTATCTTTTCAATATCCTCTAACGTGCCCCCTTCTTTCCACGGACACTGCCACCACTCTGGCGCAGGCCTCATCACCTCACACCCAGGCCAGCAGCAATAGCCTGAGAGAAATAATTATTTCTTGCCTCACATTAGTAATCAATTATTTATAGGGCCAGTATTTTTTTTTTTCAGAAGGCTGTAGGTTATTAAGTCTCTGAAGGATATTGTTGATAATGAGATTGAATTAACTTTCTCCTCAATCTTGCCCAGATCCCACTCAGCCTTAAAAGGAATTTAATCTAAAGTGGGGAAGCCCATTGTGTTCTACACAGGTATGGGTGGGGATAAATTCTTTAATTAGATTGCCCAAGGTTTAGCAATTCAGAAGTAAATGACATAAGCAAATTTTCTACCACCCCACCCCACACCCCCAGCCCCTCTCAGAATAGGTCTGCCTCTCATTGTAATATATTCATCCGCTTTCATTACTTATTGACCAAGCAGGGTTGATTGCCAGCCTCAAGAAAACCCACTCTTCCAAGGGCATATAAACTGTAAGCCTACCACCATGATTGGTGTTTGGCATTCAAGAGTGCCATTGGTCCTTTTATTAATAAAATGCCAGCATTATTAATAAGATGATTAAACCCATAAATGACATCTCAATTAACTTTTTAAACATCACAAGCTTGCTGGTGGTCTGCCTGCCTCAGGTCTCTCTCCACTCCACCCTATTGTCTGGTCACCAAGGTGCTTACAAGTCTGACAATGCCACTCCCTTCCCCCTTCAGTGAGCTCCAGTGACCACCTGTTGTTTCCAGGATCAAATACAAATCCTCTAGCATTCAAAGCCCCTCATAAACTAGCCCCTCTTACTTTTCCAGTCTTCGTATACCTTACTCCCTAACGTATGCACTTCGGTCCAGTGATACTGGTCTCTTTCCTGTTCCATGAACATTACATGTCACCTCTGGACTCCAGGCATTTTCTCTGTCTGTCCCCTCTACCTGAAATGATCTCATTCATCTCTGCCTACTACTTTTCTTGACTTCCTTTAAGTCCCAACTAAAATCTTCTACAGGAAACCTTTCCCAGCCCCTCTTACTTCTAGTACCTTTTCTCTGGTCATTACTTCCCATGTATCATGTTTGCTTATTGTCTTCCCCCGTTCGACTGTGAGCTACTTGAGGGCAGGGACTATCTTTTGTCTTTTTGCATCCCCAGCATTTAGCACGTGGCTGGCACATAGGACATGCTCAGTTTTATTGGCTATTTGCCCATATGTACACACATATCCTACATGCACACATGTGCAGCATGTGTGTGCATATTTACATGTATGTGTATGTAAATCTATTGCCCTGAACACATTGACGTTTGATATATACGTACATGCACATATATACATGTACATGCACATGCAAACTGAATTTTGTAAAACTTAAAATGCAAAATGTATAGCTATCATTAGGCAATTTTCCTTTAAATCCACAAATATTTAAGTATGTCACATGTATAGGAATATTTTAATTCAATAAGCATTTGATAAGTATGTCATTATACATAGTTAGATATCACATATATTGTATATATATATATATATATATATATATATATATATATATAATAAATGTATACACATGTACATCTATCCAAAGGATAAGGGCTTTCTCCTCCTACAGGCTCCTTTGGTCCTCTCTTCTCTCTACCCCCACTTCATTTCACTCAAACATATCTTACACTGTGTTTGTAGTCACCTACTGTGTTAGATAATGTGTGAGTCTTCTCATGGAATGAAACAAGAACTGGTGTTTTAAGGATCCGGAGAAAAGAGAGGTACAGAGGAGCATAGATATGAAAGTCCTTTTCCTCAGTCTCCTGGATTGAGAGTCACTATAACAAAGTCTCTTATCTTTATGAACTCTGATACGGAGAATATTAACAGTATCCCAGCAGCATTGTCATTACCTCTGTTTAATGGTAAACAACTGACTTCATATTAACATGTATGATTTTCTGAGAGTGAAAAGAGGTTTGAAATATCTTCATAAAGATATTTTATTTAATACTTAGCTCAGTGTCATGTACAGGGAGGTATTTATTAATTCTTTTTTGCTGACAATGATACAATCTGACTATTCTCCATAACCTTCCTGAGGCAAAGGAATGATGAACAGATGAATTGTCCTGCCTCCCCCCTTCTTTAACTCAGTGACAAACATTAGATCAGAATGGGGATGTCCAAATAAGGAGGCCAAATTATGTTCATATAGTTCCTGTAGGCTGCATCTGTTTTCATGGTGGTTTGATCAATGAAGCTCTTGGATTTTGTTGAAAAATAAATGTTTGGTTAAAATAAATGGATGAATAGATAGATAAATAGATGGTGGATAGGTAGGATAGAAAGATAGACAGATAGATGGACAGACAGATAGATAGATAGACAGATAGATAGAAAGAACATACTATCACGTACCAATATTTGAAAGAACTTATATATAAAAAACCATTTGGCACTGGAATTTTTTTCCTTGATTTCAGAAATCTTTTTTCCAAATATGGAAACTAAATCACTTTAAGGAGTTATGAATTGATCTGTTCACAGGGAGCTCTTGAACCATTAAGAGTTAAAGAGTTGCCTCATACTAATGGTTTAAATCAGGCATCAGCACCCTACAATGAGTAGGCTAAAGATAGCCTGCAGATTCATTTTTAGGAGATTGTTAACCCATGATATAAACTATCCCAGTTCCATTGAATTGGGCTTTTCACTGTCCAAGCCTAATGTCAATAATTATGGCCCTGAAGTTTTTTCTCAGTAAAGCCTTTCTCATGTGGAGTCTCAGACGGAGATCTTCAATGATGTTCAGCAAGGTATAGTCAAAAGGTGAATTAGGTTGTTCTGCTATTCCCAAGATATTTGTAGGTCACCTTTGCTGTTTAAAAAAAGAACACTGAAACTATTTTAAAGCAAAGTTGGAGAGCACTCTATAAAAGTTTTATAACTCACTTAAAACCATAGAGGACTCACATCTTCCATGATAAAGATTTAAGCTCTAGGAACCAGGGAGTTGGGAATTGCTGTGTCAACTCCTATTGTGCCCCATATTTCATTAATGCCTTTATGTTTTTTTAAATACCTTAAGAATAAAGTTTATTTAAGATGTCAGGTTTCCCAAGAAGCACATTAAATGCTTAGAATACATTGGGATTGCTACTATTACTGTTATTTATTATGGTAGATTAGTTATGGACTCACTGCCATAATCATGGCTTATTAACATACTGAATACTAAAAAGCTGAATAGATGGTCCACAGTGAGCAGCCACAACTCTATCCACTTATTTATCGAAGGCCTTGCGTTTAGCCCTGGCTGAGCAAAATAAAGATTCTTCTACATGTGTCCCAAAGATCTTCAATGGGTTCTCTGGGCAGGGAGGGAGAGAAGAGGCCAATTGTACCCATTTATTGAAACTCTCTCATGTCTAGTTCTCCTTAATTTTAATCTAGGAATTGGAATCAACAAAATCATCAAAGTTCTTTTTGGGGGCAAAGGTCTCTTAGGAAAATGAGCTAAATTTGGATAATTAAAAACCTAGTCCTAACTGGACTGAAATAATCTAAATTGGGTGTGATGATGGTAAGAAAAGCAGGTATCTTTGGAGCAGATTTATTGGCTGAGATTGACTTGTTTACAAAAATGAATTGTTAGCATCTGCATAAGCTGAAGTCTTTAAGAGCAACTTTTCCTACCAGGTCTTCCACATACACCAGAGACTTTGAAACAGTGCCTACGTGGAGATCCGTGACTTAGAAATGTCTTCTTCCCACACTTAAAGCAGGGAAAAGTTTTTGATAATTTTTAATCATGCTAGTAGAATTTAGAGGGCAGAAACCAAATAATCAATCAACTTTTATGAAGCACCTACTATGTAATATGTGCAAAAATAAAACCAGATCTGCTATCAAGAGATATACTATTTTACATATATAAACATTTAGAATAAATTCATATGGAATCAATAAATACAATGCAGTTAAATTCAAGGGAGGATACTACAGGAAAGACTTCAGGAAAGGGGATACTTGAACTGTATCTTGAGAAAATAAGGGATTCTTTGAAGCAGAGGTGAGTGCATTCCAGGCTTGGGAGATGACCAATGCAGAGGCTTAGAAATGTGTTGCCAAATGCGAGGAACAGAGAGAAATTCATTTGGTCACCAGGGCGAGGAACCTGCGGCCTTGAGGCCACATATGGCCTTCTAGGTCCTTGGGTGGGACCTTTTGACATCCGAGTTTTACAGAACAAATCCTTTTATTAAAGGGATTTTTTTCTGTGAAGTTTGGATCCAGTCAAAGGGTTGTACTTGAGGACTTAAGAGGGCCATATGTGGCCTTGAGGCTGCAGGTTCCCCATCCCTTGGGACTATGGAGTATAGGAAATAACGTACATTAAAACTGATAAGATAGTTTCCATTTTATCCTAGAGGCAAAGGGAAGCACTGGATAGGACAGTAATTTAGTCAGAGCTGCACTTAAAGAAAGTTGTGCATAGGGTAAATTAGTCTTTTTACTGTTTTTGTTCAGTTGTGTCCAACACTTCATCATCCCATTTAGAGTTTTCCTGGCTAAGATATTAGAGTGGTTTGCCATTTCCTTCTCCAGATCATTTTACAGATGGGGAAACTGAGGCAAATTAAGTGACTTACCCAGGGTCATATATGTAGTACATTGTCCAAGGCCAGATTTGAACTCAGGAAGATGAATCTTCCTGCCTTCAGGCCTGGTGCTCTAACAACTGTACCACCTAGCTGCCTATAAATTGGTGGAGAGAGAGATAAGTCAAGGAGACCAGTTAGGAAGCTGTTTAAATAATCTAGGTGAAAAGTGATAAAGGCCTAAAATAAGGTGGTGACTGTGTGAGTAGAAAGAAGGAATCTAAAGTGAGAAATATTGTTAAAGCAGCAATGTCAAGATTTGCCAAATGATTTGGTGTGAGGGAGAAGGAGAAGTTGAGTTTAAAACCAGGGTTATGTATGTGAGAGACTGGAAGAACAGTAGTGCCCTCTTCAAGAACAGGAACGTTTGGTAGAGGGGAGATTCTATTCCATTATATTTATTTTGTGTATGTTGGATTTAAGATGTCTCCTGAACATTCTGTTTGAAATGTCCAATAGGCAGGTGGTAATACAGGACTAGGGCTAATGGAAATACTTGGGATGGATATAGATCTTGTATTTATCTGCACAGAGAGGATTAAACTCATGGAAGATGACGAGGTGACCCAAAGAAAGGGTTTAGAGAGAAAAGACCCTAAGACAGAGCTTGGGAGTCAGAGTTGTGCTGGAGCTAGCTGTCATGACAGCCAATGGTTAAATATTCATTGTGATTATTTACACCTTAATAATCAGTAAACACCACAAATCAGGGCTTAGTTTGTTGTTTTACTGATTGACTTAAGAAAATGATTGAGAAAATGTTAATGCAGATGAAACTAAAAAATATATCTCGCTTTCCAGAGACTTGGTTGTTAAACATTTACCAGCACACCATCATTGTAGAGTAAACACACAATTAGGAGACTTGACATGCATGAAGATTCAGCCAAAAGGAGGAAGAAAAAGCATAAGAAGGGCCACCAAACAGGTAAGAGAAGACCCTGGAGAAAGGAGTATCATAGAGGAGAGAGTATCCAGAATTTCCAGGAGAGGCTGGTAGATAATATCAAATACAGCAGACAAGGAGTGAGAAACAAGCAACCCAAGACAGGAATCTATGGTTAAGAGACCATTGGCTTATCTTTCATTGGATGGGCTAAACTGTGTGGGGAACTCCTGATTCAGGAACTGCTCTGTCAACGCATAGCAGCCATTGTTCTGCAACTCATAGCCGGAGCACTGAGACGTGAAGTGACTTGCCCAGGGTCACACAGCTAATATGGGGATTTTAACCCAAGGCCAGCTGTCTGATCAGTGTGCCATGCTGCTTCTTACTCAAATACACAAATGGATCTTCGATCTCAACCATCTGGGAGCTCCTGCCAACAATTCAGAATACATCCCACCCAGGCCTATCTGTCCTGGGGTGGCTGGGTGGCACAGTGGGTAGAGAATCAGGCCTGGAGTCAGGAAGAACTCAGTCCAGATCCAGTCTCAGGCACTTACTAGTTGTGTGGTCCTAGACAGATTGCTTAACCTCTGTTTGCCTCAATTTCCTCAACCATAAAGGGAAAACAATAATTAGCATCTAACTTTCAGGATTGTTTAGGATTGTTCAGAGGATCAAGTGATATAATATAATCAAGTGATAAAGCACAGCACAGGGCCTGGCACACAATAGGCACTATATAAATTATTAGTTATTTACGATGATCCTGTAGGTCTCTGATCCATTGTCTCTTGAAAGTTCACCGCAAGAAGACCACCCAATGGAAGCATTTGATGATTCTTCTTGACCTCTAGAAGGTGCCAGAGAAGTATTCTGCCTACATGTCTACGTTATCCCTCCCTTTTGCCAGATAATGAGCCTATCTTCTCTCCCTTTCATACAATTCCTTAATGACATCCTCTCTTCTCTTCTGTGGAGTTCCTCATTGATTATATGTTTCGACCTACTCACACCCCATGAACCTATTGATCCCCAGTTTTCCTGGTGGAGACATTGTTTTTTTCCACAAGTCGTTGCCATGTAGCAACATTGAGAAAATATTTCTGTTGAGAAGTTAGGCCTTTATTTTTATCAGAAGTCTGCTGTCAATAAAATATCTTTGCAACTTCTCACAAACATCTAACCCATTCGTCTCCTTCTTTTCAAGTCTTGGCTTAGTTCTTCATCCATCTCTACTGTCTATCCAAGAACCACATACTATTAGCAACCCACTCCGCTTCTTACATCCCTCAGAGAGAATTGTCTATTCATTTCCATTTCCAAGTCCTGACTTAAATGAATAAATTGAGGTTTGCGGCATAGGGCATAGGGACACAGGCAAGAGAAAGGGGACGAGAAGAGGATGCTGAAGGAGAGGCAGATGACATGGAGTAGGCAAAAGAGCATTGGACTAAGAATCAGGAGACAATTTCTTGTCACTAGACTTGACCTTACTGAGTTTGTGACCTTGAACAAGTTGCTTCTTTTTGAGTCTTGTCTTATAAAAGGAGGAGGTTAGATTAGTTGATCACTAATAGTGTATATGTGTGTGTGTGTGCGCCATTTATATATATATGTAACATGCTCTTAGATCTCCCTTTACTTTAAAGCATGGATTATTGGACCAAAATATTGGACAGGATTTCTAAATTTTGGTTAGCTAGATGTTACAAATACAATAATTCCATAGTCCTTAGTAAAGGTCACTTTTTTAATCCATACACTAATGTCAAGGTAAGTAACCCTAACTGAGTTTCTTGAGTCTTGACCTTTCATTGAAAACTAGAAGCTTAAGGCAGGATTGGTATTTGCTGTTACTGTTTTTTGGTTTTTGGTAGATAAGTTTGCTCTGCAGTAGACTTTTTAGAAAATAAGGGTCTGTATTAATCATTTGCAAATTGCAAAAGAAACATGGCCTGTGCATTCAACACTTAAAAAGAGTTTTATGCTGTGTTGAATCAGGAGCCGCCAATTTGCTAACCACGGTCCTGATAAAATATAGCCCTGCTGCTAAAGGGAGTCATTTATTATCAGGAGCACATTTCTTTTCTACCATAAAGCTGCACAGATTAACTGTGCTTTTAATAAGAGAAGGAGTGTTATTGAAAAATGTTAAGGAAGGTGGGTGGCTTTTAACTTGAATTCTTGGAAACCCATAACCAGGATTTACTGCCCTCCCATTTAGTAAGGTATCAAGACCCATTCTAAGGAGTCTGTCGTTGCCCCAGTAACCAATGATACCACCTTCTGGATGTGGTTGATCTGAGAAAGCAACCATCCACTCACTGGGCTTTCTTGCTTAATTGATTTCTCCCATTCCTCCTGGTTCTGTAGGCCTCTCCCCTCAAGGCTCACAGGACCAGACCATCCCTCATCCCTACTTTCAGCTGACCCCATAATAAGTAGTGTCTTCTGAGGTCAGGCCAGTTCAGCTCTGGGCTTCAAAAGGCGTGGTATGCATCTTGTCAAGAAAAAAGTAAACGTTGCAGCCAAGTGCACAGCACATTTTCCTAAGTGGAAACACTGTGTTAGAGGTAGAACATTACTTAGCAGTGGGTGGGTGGTGCATTGTTAAGTGGCTCATTTCTTTGCTGCTTGCCTGCCAGTCCAGGGACACTGCAGCAGTCCTCTTAGTGTAGGCTGCAGAGAGGAGAATGCAGCAATTGTGACTATTAAGAGCAGACAGTGGCTACATAATGTGGTCCCTAGGGGAGCTCCTGTCTGTGATTTTCCTACATAAACAATATAATACAACTCCCTGGGCTTGGCTCACACACAAACACCATGTATAAAATGTTTCCTGCATGTGGATACAGCATAATGAACTTCATTTTCAAAGCTATTGCTGCCACTGCTACTTCAAGGTGTTTTTATCCATTAACACAAGGGGTAAGTAGAAGACTAATGAATAAAAACCCTCTTCCTCCATCTGTATTTGTAGCAGGAGTGGGGGCTGGGACTGACAAGGACCCCATTAGACAAGATTCCAGACCCTCCAGAACTTGTCTTCTAAATAGTGGTGTTGGAGAAAAAAAGTCACAAATGGGGGCGGAAAAGGGGGTTTGGAAGGAGATAAGAGAGGACCAGTGATGTGACTTCTATTCTCTGTGAGCCTGAGGAGCTGATACAATCTGCAGTGTGCATTTTGTTGCTATAGATCAAGTCTACGGGGCTTTCTGCTACTCACACCTCCACCGGATGACTTCACACACTCCTGTTTTCTTGCTTAAGAACAGCTGGCAAGTCTCTGATTAGGACAAGCCTGGCTGTTCTGGGGCCTGCCAGAGGATGGGCTGCTCCCACTAAAACTGCGCTCCTGTCTGTGAGTCCTGGTGGGTTTTCTTCTGCCCACTCAGCCAGCATTCCTCACTGCATAGGTCTTCTACTACAGGTCATCGTGAGTAGCCCAGTAAAGTCAATGTTACACAAAATAGTGTGTGTGTGTGTATGAATCCAGAGGGCCTTTCAACACGTCTCTTTCAAACAAATCCTTTATCACATTTTCTCTCCTAACTTACCCTTTGACCTTTTTGTTGTAGGTCTGAAGTCTGTATCACCTGAAAAAGGAGAGAAAATCTCTGATTCAATTTCACATAAAGTCCTCTCTATCCATTCTATAATGTATACTGGAAATACTTATTTTATATAGGCTTTGCTCAATTTATGATTTAAGAAAGAAAGAAAATCCCTCCCTATTTCAACATACTTTTTTAGGAGTACCCAAAATGCCAGATGCCAAGTGATTACTGTTTTCCTTCTGTTTACCACATAGCTTGCCCTGTAATTCCATTGGTTTGCCGACTCTTTGTCCAAAATCTGTAGGCCTAAATACTAACTACAAGGTCTTTCAATTTCAGGGACCAGAAGTAGAGGGGAAGTGTAAAACAGGGAGCCTTCTTTTTTCTGCTGAAGATCTATGATGCAATGGACAAATAGTCTGAAATATTTGCCATGGAGACCAAAGTTACATAGATTCTGATGCCCAAAACCAGCTGAGCAGAGACAGACTGTGACACAGAATTTTTTTTCTTTCATAATCCCTTTCTTCCTCTTTGGCAACTTCTTCTCCCAGGATCTGTAGTGCCCCCACCCCTGCCTTGGGCATGAACCTTAATCCGAAGAAATGGTTGAGTAAGAGAATTTGGGCGTCTTAAAAGACCCATGCCAGAAATAGTTTTGAACCATCACCTTCAAATCACACTATATAAGTATCCCTGTAACCAAGAACACATAATTAAGGACATTTCTCCTGTTAAGAGTACAAGATAGGCATGCAGACAGACAAAAAGGAAGTAAGGAGCCACTTGGCTTCTTTTTCAATAAGTGATCTACCTCTCAGGAGGAGTATCTAGTTTCCAGCTTGAACATCCTGCAATTTGTCAAAGAAGAAGATAAAAGAGAAATACCTCCGTACCAAAAGATTAAAATTAAATATTGAAGCAAAGAAAAGAAACAACTAACTTTGCCCCAAAAGGGGGAATATCATGAAGACTAAAGGATATAGGAAGAGAAAGTCCATCAGCAAGCTCTAGTGAGCACCTAATATATTTCTGTCTTTCCAGTATCATTGGAAGGACAAATACTGAAGTTGAAACTAAAATGCTTTGGCCACATAATGAGAAGATAAGACTCATTGGAAAGACTGATGCTGGAGCAGATTGAAGGTAAAAGTAGATGATGGCAGAGGATGAAATGGATAGATGGTGTCATAAAAGCAATGAACATGAGCTTGGACAGACTTCAGGAAACAGTGGAGGACAGAAGGGCTTGTGGTGCTGTGGTTCATGGTGTCACAAAGAGCTGGACCCAACTGAATAAGCAACAATACGTCAGTTACTGTGCTAAGTGCTGGGTATGCAAAGAAAGCAAAAAATTATTTCTGCTAGGAGACCGGAGAAATAAATCGACAGCAGATTTCTCTGATAAAGGCCTTGTTTCTCAAATATATAGGGAATTGAGTCAAATTTATCCAACAAAGAACTATTTCTCAATTGATAAATAGTTAAAAGATAAACAGGCAGTTTTCAGAAGAAGAAATCGAAGTTATCAATAGTCGTATGAAAAAAATCTAAATCATTAATAACTAGGGAAATGCAAATTTAAACAATTCTGAGGTACCACCTCATACCTATCAGATTGTCTAATATGACAGAAAAGGAAAATGACAAGTACTGGAGAGGAATTAGAAAAATAGATACACTAATGCACTTTTGGTAGAGTTGTGAACTAGTCTAACAATTCTGGAAAATAATTTGCCACTATTCCCCCAAAGCCATAATACTGTGAATACCCTTTGACCCAGCAGCATCACTACTGGGTCTGCATTCAAAAGAAAAAGAAAAAGGCCCTATGTACAAAAACAATTAGAGTAGCTGTTGTGATATGTATTGCATGTGGTTGCGATAGAATACTATTATGCTACAAGGTGGATGGTTTCAGAAAAATCTGGTAAGACATATGAACTGATGCAAAGTAAGATGAACAGAACTAGGAGATAACTGGAATATTGCAATGACTAACTGTTAGAGACTTAGCTACCCTGATCAATACAATGGTTCAAGACAATTCCAAAAGGATCACGGATGAAAAGTGCTATCTGCCTCTAGAGAGAGATGAACTTTGAGTGCAGAAAGAAATATATTGTTTTATTCTTTATTTTTCTTGGTTTTTTTGCAACATGGTTAATGTAGAAATATGTTTTGCATGACTTCACATGTGTAGTGGGTATCATTTTGCCTGCCATTTCATTGAGTGGGGGAAAGAAACAGAAACTTAAATTGTTTTAAATGAAAGCTTAAAAAAAAGGTTGTTTTCGCTTCCAAGGAGTTCGGAGTATAATGGAAAAGATAATGTGGGAAAAAAAAGTATGGACATACAAGGTATATAAAGGATAAATTGGAGATAATCAAGAGGAAAGGCATAGCATTAAGGGGAAATTGGGAAAGCAGACAGGAAGCTAGCAGATAGAATTTTAGCTTAGACTTGAAGGCAGCCAGGGAAGTCAAGACACAGAGATGAGGAGAGAGAGCATTTCAAGCATGGGGGAGAGTCAGATGCTCATGCTGCAGCCCTTTCCCAGTCTCCATCCATTCTCTATCATTCATCTGGTTGATTTTTGTCTCCTGGACATATCTAGGTAGATCAGGTCCCCAGGGACCCAATTAGGTAAATAGAACATTCTTACTAGTTTCTGTCTGAGAGCTAGTTCCTTTCTCCCAGAAGGAGGTGCAGCCTGGGGTGGAATGACGCTGTATTAAATCCAGGGGGTTACTTGTATTCTTAGGTGGAGATGCAAAATCTGTGACCTTCAAACTGTTATAGCCTTTGAGGGGCAGTTGATGTACCAGAGATCATACAGAGAGAAACTCAGCAGTATTGATGATTCCTGGTGTCTTTTTCTTGTCATGAGTCCTTGAAATAGAAATTATTTATGGGACCTTAGTTTTAAAATGTTGTAAGGTATGCTCAGATATGTTTGGATCAAAAATAGGGATTGCATGCTTATCACATTTATAGATGACATAGAGATGAGAAAGATGTGGGATGATAGAGAAGTTTCAGAGAGATTTCAACAGGTTAGAATGCCCAGCTGAATCTAAAATGGAATTGTGTGACAGAGCAATAATCATTTATTAAATACCTACTATGTTCCAGGGACTGGGATAAATGCTAGAGATACAATTTTTTTTAAAAAGTGTCTGCCTTCAAGGAGTTTACAATCTAAAGGAGAAAGACAAAACACAAAAGGAAGATGAAAAGATGGGGTATGGAGGAATGCAGAAGCACGATGAGGATGATGATAGAACCACGATCAAGTTGGTCAGCTAGTGGCAAATGAAGAGATGACTGACATTTTGAACCTTCTTCAAAGGGAGGCTTTGGGAGGGATTTTTAGCTCCAGCACTCCAATCAGAGAGTCAAAAGGCATTGAGGGTATGGACAAAGTGTAAGAAGCAATTTTCATGATGATGAGTTTCCTGGTGATAAGTTTATCCTTAACTGGGCAGTATGAAGATGATGATGGAGTCAAAACCAAGCAGAGATGGTTGTATTTGTGTTCAAAAAACAAATTTCATAAGATACTGGAGGTTTATCAACTGTTTATGTGAAAAAGGACTGTGAGTTTCAGGGGCTTGTTAGAACAATTGTGTGATATTACAGTCCAAAGAACTAATACAATATTAGATTATGAAGAGAGATAAAATATTCCATTCTGGATGCCAAATGTTGAAAAAGAAATTGAGAAAATGACAAATTTTGGAGCTGCTATAGGAAGAAAATTTCACTAGCTGATTATTAGTCAACCTGTGAGCTGGTACAGACATTCTAGAAACTAATGAGAAACTATACTGCCAAAGTTACTACACTGTGCATACCCTTTGACCTAGCTATGTCACTATTAGGCTTATACCCCAAAGAAATCAAAGAAAGAGAAAAAGGATCTTTATATTAAAAAAAAAATTTACGCTAGCTTCTTTTCCATGGTAACCAAAAATTAGAAACCAAGGGAGTGTCCTATTTGAGAATGACTAACCAAATTATAGTATATGAATGTAATAGAATTCTTATCAATACAACGATAAGTCACAAATCAAAAAGAATGAAGACAAAACATGTCATTGACTTCCTGACAAAGAGGTGATGAACTTAAAACGCAGGAGTTTTGGACGTGGCCATTGTAGAAATGTGGTTTGCAAGACTACTAGTGTATATTTTCAAAGCTTTTCTTGCAGGGGGTGGGTGGGTATTTTTGAAAATTTGTTCTACTATGTGGAAGGATGATAATGAGAGGAACAGATTTATTATTTTAAAAGTAAGGTAATTGATAATCTGGAGAACATTCAAATGAGAGCAACCAAAATGGTGAAGGGTCTTCAATTCATATTTTTGGATTATTGGTTTTATTATTGGAAAATACTAGGGAGAGATTTAGCTGCGAGGAAAGAAGATATGATATCTATCTTCAACTGTTTAAAGGTTTGCAATGTCAAAAAAAAGAAATTAGATTTTTTTATGCTTGACCTCAAGCGCGGAATTGGAAAACAATAGAAGTTGCAAGAGCAAATTTAGTCTCAATGCATGGAAAAAACTTCAAAAATTAGATTTCTCTAAAAGTGGACTATTTAGTCAAGGTTCCACATGTGGTACAATAGGTCCTTCAGAGCCCAAGGATTCAGATAAGCAACCAATTCCTTTAATGAAAATACCCAGCAACTCTCAGATAAAAGGCAATCCACAAAGTAGGAACAAAAGAACCCAAGAAAGTAAAAACCACGGCCAAAGAAATTAAAAGAAAAGAAAACAATCAGCAAGGAGGTTTCCTAGGGTCTCTAGAACACCTAGCCAAATTTGTAAAATTGTTTTTATATTCTCCTTGCTGGAGGGCCTCTAGTTAGGTCCCAAATAAATCTACTTGCAGGCAAAGTTAACTTGAACTACCCAAATCTTATCCATAGTGTCTTGTCTTACAGCAGCCCCAGTTGGTATTGGGAAAGAGTGAGAATCAGTTCAAGAGTCCCCAGTTCCACTAGTGTCCTGGCCTACAAGTGAAATGGGCTGCCTTAGAAGTGATCTAAAAGTTTTGATTCCCCTAAATTATAGGTTTTCAAGCAAAGATTTCATGATCACCTACCTGGTCAACTCTAAATCTGTGACTTTAGATTGTAGAAAGACTTCTTATTCAGGTGTGTGCCAAACTGGATGACCTCTGAGATCTCTTCTACCTCTAACCTGTACAGATTTGATAGAGTGTATCCATACATCACATGTCTTTTGGTATGGTGGTGTATTGCCTTTAGTGCCTGGCAATCTCAAAGAGGAAATGATAGGAACAGCAGAGAAGCAGGTCTAATTTTTAGTAAGATTAATCATGAGGAAAAGGAATGAGGCTCCCCAAGAAAGGTGAAAGACCGACAATCAATTCTAGGGACAGACCAGGTGTCTGGCTGCACCCCTGTAGAACCAATAAAATACTATTGACCATTCAGCCTCACCAAAAGGACTTTAGTGGTCATGGCTTTCAGTTTCCCAGTGTATATAAGGAGGAGTAGATGAGGACAGTGAGAGAGGGCTTCAGAGAAGTAAAAATCAAAGTCCCCCTTCCTCTAAAGAAATAGTCTTCAGTTGGGAGCTGGAGTCACTGAGTGATTCCAGTGAGGCTGGGGATTACCCTGAAGGAGTATTTGATCAACCAATTAGAGGATAGGAAGATGGGCTACATATCACCCTCAACCTCCAAGATCGCCATGGCCAACACATCCACTTTCCTCAATGCTTCACTTTGCCCCTTCTCATCAATGTTTTCCCGTAAGACTACTCTGTTGGCCAAGTAGGGAAGTCCTGACTCAGTCAGAAGTCTCAAAGACAAAATTCTCTGTCCTCTCCTCTCCTACCTAAAATTCCCACCTTTTTCTTCCTCCTACCCCTGCCTTCACAGCTACTGTAGGGTGTCCCTTAGAACATAAGCCTGAATTCAACCAGGTCCCAGATGCATACTTTCATTTCTGTTGGGAAAAGGATAGTAGAGGATGAACAGGCATAAATGGGTTGGGATTATTTATATGCCCTTTCCCCATAACCCACTGTTCTTTTTAAACTTCCCTAATTCCATTAAGGGTATCACCACCTGTCCAGGCTTCCATCTTCTCCATCTCCTTCTATTCTTGACCCTCCCCAACTCAAGTGAAACTTCTTTCTTCAAAATGACCAGTGATCCCTTAATTGACTAATCTGATGACCTTTTCTTCACTTCCCCCATTCTTCTTCAGTTCCCAGCATCTGAAAAACTGCTTTGTTACAACTCTACAAACAAACAGCATTTGACACTGTTGACCACCCTTCCTCCCCTCCTGGATATTTACTCTCTCCTCTCTAGATTGTCCTGAAACTGCCTTCTCTTGGTGCTCTGACATATATGACCACTCCTTCTTAGTCTTCTATGTTATACAACCATCCATATCACACTTGCTTTGGGCATACTCCAAGACTGTTCTAAAACCACTTATCTTCCCTCTCTATATTCTCTCACTTCATTGGCTTCATCAATCCCAGTCTGCTTAATTAGCTTCTCTATGCAGACGACTCCAATATTAGTGTAGCCACCCCGCTTCTCTCTCCTGCACTCCATTGCCTAATCACTAACTGCCTATTGGACATGTCAGATTTGATGTCCCATAGGCACCTGAAACTTGACATGTCCAAAACAGAACTCATTACCTTTCATCCTAAAGCTTTTTTGAACTTTCATGGTTTTGTCCAGATCACCCAGATTTGCAACCCTACCTGAATTCTTGACTCTCACTCTCCTTCACCATATATATATACACACATACACACACACACATACATGCACACACACACACACACATATATATATATATATATATATATATATATATATATATATATATGTATGTATATATAGATATCCAATTAGTTGCCAAGGCATTACTATCTTTACAACATATCTTACATCCTTCCTCTTTTTTCTACTCTCATACTCACCACCTCATTTTACGCCCTTATTATTTTTCTCTTGGACAATTGCAATAGCTTCCTAGTAACTTCCGTGTATTAAATATTTCATTTCTTCAGTCCACATAGTTCCCAAAATTATTTCCCTAAAGCACAGGTCTGCATACCACTCTTCTAATCAATAAAATCCTCTGGCTCCCTATATCAATGTATGTATATATAAAATTTATTTTACAAGTAAATATCATGGAGGTACATACTGAAAAATATTTTACTGATAGAGGTGTGTAATCCAAAAAACTTGGAGATTCCTATTCCAAAATAGGTTTTCTTAACTTGGGGTTCCCAAAACCCCAAAGAGATTTGTGGATGAATTTCAGTGAATTTATGAATTTGGAGAATTTGCATCTTTTGGCATACTTTTTTACTTTTTATTAACCCCTAAATGGAATTTAGCATTTCCTTTAATTATTTAAAACATCCCTAGAAGGAGTCCATCCCCCATCCTGAGAAGGGGGATTAGACTGCCAGAGGAATCCATGACACAAAGAAATGTGTTAGAACCCTCACTTTAAACTGAAGATTGGGCTTCTGGTTTTGTCTGGCCTCTTCTTCCAATGTCTTTTACTGCTTCAGATCCTTGACTTAGCAGTTTAAAAGTTGCATGACCAACCTCTGCTTACTAATTGCATGTTATTTTGACTCTCTTTCACTCTATGGCCTATGCTAGAAGTACAGAAAAATGCAAAGAATACAAGTACTTCCTCCAATTTCAGCTTGTTTATATTCTATTAAACTCATAACAGTAAACAGCCGTACCACAGAAAGGAAGAGGGCCAATGAAAGTTCAGCCATTGAAGGAGATAAGCCTTCTTGCATATTGCTGGCTGCAGGAAATGATATAAGACATGAAAAACATGGAGAAAGAAGAGTAATGGTTTACAATACCTCACTAGTGCCCTGTGAGATATTGAAGAGAATCAGATTTAATTAATTGAAACTTTCTCCCAAAATAGACCATTACCATGAGTATCCCTTAAATTCAGGTGTTCACCAGACACTCCAGGATTTCTTGGAGGTCAAATTAAGAATCAGAAGTATTCTAATAATAATTTTCAGGGACCACTGCTTCCGGTAATTGGCACTTAAAGGATTCCTGGTACACTTGATTCTAGAGAAAACAGACGATTAAATATACTTCTTTCCTCTTGATAGCAAGGTGGAGGTTTACGGGTATGAAAAGCTAAGTATGCTGTCAGATGTGGATGCTGTGTTGGTTGTTGTTGTTATCACAGGAGGATGATTTTAACAGGGGTGATAGTGGAAGGAATAACTGTGGTATGAAAAATAAAAGGCATCAAAAAATCTGAAATAAAATAAAATGCTTGGCATTATGTTAAAGCTTCAGGCCCTGTGGGCAAATCCAGCTGAGGGTGGAAGTAATCAAAGATATGCTCTGAGAAGCTACCACACTGTGCTAAAAGTACAGTGGGAAAGGTTAGAAATATAGCTAGAACCACAGGCATAAGCTGACTCAGCTTTTCTTCAATGCATGTCCTCGAGCTGCTGCCTGAAGTATTGAGGAATTTGCTTCTACTTTTCCTTTCTTCCAGCCTCAGCATTTTTTTTTTTGGCAGACAGTTCCTAGTTTGACCCAATACCCTTACTCTGAATATCATTCAGTACTCAGCTAGTACCTACTATATGCAAGGTATTAAGGTACCAGAGGCATGTAGAGTCCCTTTACTCAAGGGATCTTTATTCTATTGGAAGTGAGGGGATGGAGAGGGAATGGTGTGTGGACACAATGTTTTCACAGATAAATAAAATATAAGGGAAGGAATAAAATGTTTAAGGGAGAAATAAGACAAAGTTCTTCTAAGAAAATTTGAGAAGTTAAAAATGGAAACATGCAATATTGTATAGCCTATAACTCCTCAAAGATCAGTCCTATGAAAGCTACCCCAGATTTACACTTTCTGCCATCTGTTCAAAAGTATTATTTGTGAAACCTAAATGTACTTCTTTTATCCAATCCACCAAATAACCCAACAGTTCCAAGCAAAAGGCATGTAAGTATAACATTGAAGGCCTTTGTATGTAACGTTATATGGGGAGACATCTATGTATAAGAAGTGTACAGTAATGTGATTAGCACTTACTTGCAGCATTTGGGGGTTGTTTCCCCTTAAAGGGTGACACAATGATAATCTTAATGAATAGGGTGCCAAGGAAAAGTAGGGTTGGATGCCTAAGCTCTTATTAGGCCTCATTTCCCTTCAGGGAATTTAAGGAAAGTTTTTCTTACTGTCTCTGGCTTCAGACATTTACTAGCTGTGTGACCCAGGTCAAATAACTTAACCTCTGTTTTACCTCAGTTTACTTAACTGTAAAATGGGGATACTAAAAGCACCGATATCACAAGGTTGTTGTGAGGATCAGATGAGATGCTATTTGTAAAATGCTTAGCATAGTATGGACACACAGTAGGCATTACATAAATGCTCATTCCGTTTCCTTCTTTCTTACGTCACAGGATTTAGATAGTTGGGTCACTAGGAGTTGGACAGACTCATTTTTCATTTCCTAATGTTTCATTTCCTAAGTTTGGCTTTTGTCTCAAAGCCTTCTCCCTTCCAGGTGGAGTAGTACACATCTATCTATGCTGTTAATCTCTCTGTTTATAGGTTCTCTGTTTATAGAGTATGTGTGCTTTCTTAGGAGTACCATCTCAAAGTGCTGCTTTCCCAAACAGGGCTGCCATGGAGATAAGGAACTCAATCAGGCAGTCTTCTGCAGTTCGCTACTTGGTGATGTGTCTAGAACTTGTATTTCCGGGACTGTGTTTTTGGAGACTTCTGGGAGAGAGAATTTAGAAGCCAGGACAAGAAGCAGTCTAGTGCAGTTTCATTTTCAATACTGTCATATGAAATCACCATCTCTTTTTCTTCCCTCACTCCTCAGCTTCTATGAAACAGGGCTATGTCTTCCATACATACCTCTGCAGATATCCAAACCTGTGTCCAAATTTATGCACCACAGACATTAGTCATACAAAACAAGGATTTTTCAGCCAAATGAATTTTCTTTTATGTTAATGGCAAACAAAAGGATAGCAAATTAAAAGTTCCTTTCTCTGAGAGAAATGATTATTAATAACCAATGACTCGGGGAGAGCCAGAGTTCTCTCCTTTTCCAAAGTCTTCATTTTGAAGACTCATTTCAAAATTTTATATGGTTGAATTAACATTGTCCTCAATCTTGTTCAGACCCACCTAAACTTCTAAGGAGCTGGGTGGGAAGTGAGAAGTGGGAAGTGGCGCATTTGGGCAGAAAGAAGTCAGAACAGTTACTAAGTCACAATCAGGTTCTTCACTTGAGTTGAGTCCTCTTCCAAAGAGAAAAAGAAATCATCTGCCAACTTAATAGAAAAAGGAGCTTTGAGATAATCACTCAAAATGGACCAATGAGAGAAAATTCAAAGTTCCCTCTGGCCTCTCCATAGTTCCACTACATACACTTCATCACCTCTCAGCTGGAGAAGGAAAGGAAGGGCAATTTTTGGTTTCCAATTCCCCATGTCTACATCAGGCTGATCATGGTGGAAGGGGCAAGAGAGGCAGGATAATGCTAGATCCCTCTATACTTCTGCTGATTCTGGCTTCTAGATTCTCTCTCCTAGAAGCTCCAAAAGCACAATCCCGGAAAAATACAATTTCTTATACCAGGAGTGGGAAGCCTGCGGTAGTCACATGTCTAGGTCAGGGACCACAGCCTCTAGGTCCTCAGGGGTGGTTCTTTGACTGAATCCAAAATCCCATTTGTTCTGGGAAGTTTAGAATCAGTCAAAGGTTCACCTTTGAGGACCTAGAGGGCCACATGTGGCTTCAAGACCACAGGTTTCCCACTCCTGTTCTAGACAGATCACCACAGAAGATCATCGGATTGAGCTGCTTATCTGCATGAAAGCACTGTTTGGAAAAGGAACCCACAAAAGCAAAGCTATTTAAGTTTACAGCACAGCAAAATAAAGATCGTGGAAGATCATCCATACATATAGAATATATACTCTCCCACAAATTCCCACTTTACCAGTAGGAAAGGAAGAGCATTTGCATAGTGAACATTCATGAGAGAGAACATCCTCACAGGAAAGCTACATAGCCATAATGACATGCTCTTGGGTCTGTATCTCATCTAGAACCTCCCCTCTATCTCTGATGCTGCTACTTGTTGCTCTCTTTACAACATGCCTCTCCCTTCCTCTTCCTCCCCACTGGTCCCTAGAATAAGCAGGTGACCTAAAATCTCATCACCCGGGAGAATGAATCAAGTTTTGGTACTCTCTACCTCAATTCACCTTCAGCTGCCTTTCCCTATCATAGAGCTAGGCAAAGCACTGAATCCCCTCTTAGCCTTCCTTTATAGAAGACATTCAACCTTCCTGATAACTCCACTTGCCATCAGCATCTCTGTTTGGTTTTGACACCATGGAGCAACATCAGGTACCCTCTGGTGGCCCTCTCACTCCCTGCTTTTCAGCTTTCTTTGCTTAACACGTACCTGGCACAGAATAGGCACTTAACAGATGTTTATTGAATTGAATTTTCCTCTGTGCTGATAGCTGCTGGTGTCTTCTCATGAGCTGTTTCCTCTGCTACATGGCCTTTTGCAGATCTTATGTGATGTTCTACCATCTGATACTTTTACTCTGAACAGGTAATGACTGACATTCATTCCACCATGCTGCTCTCCACTGCATCCACTGATTCCCTGATGAACTGAAGCTACTGTGTAGTCTCTTCCCCATAAAAGAGAGTGCTCAACATTTTGAGAACACAGCCTCAGAGTCTATTTTAATTCTTTTGTGAATCAGGCCCACAGTCATACCCCGCAAGCCAGAAAAATCCTTAAACCCTGGTTGTCTCTTTTCAATTCTTTTCTTTCTGATTTTGCTGTAACTTTTTGAACTTAATTTGTTATTCATTATTCACTAGCTCTTCACTCTTTTAGATTTCTTTGGACTTCATCATGGCCTCAGTAATCTCATCATTGAGAAATTTCATCAAGCTGAAAGATCCAATTCACCTTAGTATCCACATGTCATCAGTAACCTCTGCCCTCTCATTAGAGGTAAGAGCCTGGAATTCACTAACTCTAACATGTCCATTGAAGGAGGAGACCCAGGAAAACCAAATCTTCATCACCCCAAATCTCTGAACTATTGAATTTGTTTGACTTCTCCATCATGTCCCTTTTCAGCATTCTTTTATGTATTATCTTCCCTTACTAGATTGCATTAAACTATAAGCTCCTTACTATGCCCAAAGGATTATATAAATGTGCATAACCTTTGACCCAGAAATATCACTTCTAGAACTGTATCCCAAAGAGATCATAAAAACGAGAAAGGGTTCCACGTGTACCAAAATATTTATATCAGCTCTCTTTGTGGTGGCCAAGAATTGGAAATTGAGAGGATGTCCATCCATTGGAGAATGGCTGAACAAATTGTGTATATGAATATAATGGAATACTACTGTGCTATAAGAAATGATGAACAGGAAGACTTCAGAGAGACCTGGAAGGACTTATATGAGCTGATGCTGAGTGAAAGGAGCAGAACCAGGAGAATATTACACACAGAAATAGTTAGCCACAGGGTATGAGGGTATGTTTCTGATAGACTTAGCCCTTCACAGCAATGCAAGGACCTAAAATTTCCCAAAGGACTCTTGAAGCAAAATGCCATCTACATCCAAAGAAAGAACTATGGAATTGAAATGCAGAATGAAACAGACTGTTTTCTCTTGTGTTGTGTTACGTTTTGGTTTGATTTTTCTCATGGTTTCTCCCATTCATTTTAATTCTTCTATGCAACATGACTAATGTGAAAATGTGGTTAATAAGAATGTATACATAGAATCCATATAAGATTACATGCTGTCTTGGGGAGGGATGGGGAAGAAATCTAAAACTTATGGAAGTGATTGTAGAAAACTGAAAACAAATTAATTAATCAATTTTTTAAAAACCCTATATAAGCTCCTTGAAGACAAGGACTTTGTGTATGTATCCTCTGCACTTAGTACAGTGCCTGGCCCATAGTAATCATGATAGCTAACATTTATATAGCACTTACTATGAGCCAGGAAATATGCTATGCACCTTCCAATTATCATCTCATTTGATTCTCATAACAGCCTGTAAGGTCAGTGCTGTTATTATTTCCACCGTACAGTTGAAGAAACTGAGACAAAATAGAGGCTAAGTGACTTACCCAGGGTCACACAGCTAATGTTTGAGGCACATTTGAACTCCAGGCCCAGTGCTCTTTCTACTGAACCATCTAGCTGCTTTAGATGCATAGTAAATAATTGCCTCAATATTCAAGTTGAGGTGAGTACATTCCTTACCATTCCTACCATATTCTTGTTCACTGTCCTATGTCGAGAAACTTCAAAACAAACCTGCAAGTGCAGGTGGAGTGAACACTATCTCTCTTGCCTCTCTTTAGTTGTAGAAGTAGTGGGGAAATAGTCATGCCAGGTCACTTTTGGTAGAGCTCTGAACTGATTTGCTTTAAACAGCAATTAGGAATTATATAAGAAAAATGACAAAATCGTTCATGCTTTTTGATCCTGTGATCCCACTATTTTACTTCCAATAAAATTAATAATAGGAAGAATAGACTGATTTGTACAAAATATTCATGGCAGAACTATTTGAAAGAAAAAATAAATAAAAGCAATCCTTGTGCCTAATAATTGGGAAATGACTGAAGAGTTACGTAAGTGTAATAGAATACTTCTGATTCATAAGGAAAGACAGAGGTGAAGAATTAAAAGAAACATGAGAAGACTTGCATGAAGTGATGCAGAGAAGAGAAAATACAGCCATATTCAATAACCACATACCAATGAAGATGATTATTGAACAGCAAATGGGCAAAACTTTGGGTTTAATGCAGTGGACAATATTGGTACTGTCTTATTAAAGCTAAAGGCACATGCCCTTCCTTCTTTTTTTTTTCTAACAAATACAAGAGTGTTACAAATCACTTACAAGTCACAATCACTTTTTGATGTTGTTTTCCTTAATTGTTTTGGGGGAATAAGCTTTGTAGGTGGCTTATCTATGAGTCTGGTTCTATCTACTCCCTTGAAACAAAAATGTATCATTAAAAAATAAACTTGAGAGAAATTTCAAAATGAGAGGGCTCCACAGAGAAATTGGCACAAGGTTTCCAAGAGGGAGAAATGATGAGAAAGTGCAATTCAGGCACGGGGATAATTTTTGTAGATGAATCTGGCCTCTGCTGTCTCTGTTTATGTGTGTGGTTTGTCCTTCATTCTCAAGGGCATCAGGAGAGATGATGACAAGACTTGCAATTGACTTTGATTTGAGTGAGGGAAGGCTGGGAAAAACCACCAGCCTCACTTTCTCCTCCAGAGCCATCTGGGTCTAGAGGCCAGATATCAATCAGGGCAAGGAGATGAGTGCTGGTGAAAGGAAAATGCCTGGCAAAATATCAGTTAGGATAAGTCATGAGGAACTCTAACAGGACTGATCTAGGTAGCAGCAAAACCTGTCAAGACAGATATCTGGCAAAGGAAACAGTTTTATTCAGCATATATTCACAACCAGACAGCTCAGTCAGTGGAAGGAACACTACCAAGATATGTCACACTTAGGTGGAAAGTGGTACCAGAGTTGGTCTTACAGGGGAATTTATATAGGTGCTAAAACAAAGCCCAAGCAATCTGTTTCCTTGATCCTTGGTCAAAGGGGTTAGTTATGATCAAGGCCTGATATAAAATCAGCCCCAAGGCAGAAGTGGAAGGGATACTGTTTAGGTGGGGTTTGGGTCCTGATATGCTAATTAGTCAACCCTAAGGTAGAAGTTATAGGGCTAGACCACTACCACCATCCAGGTTGCTCTAGAATAGTGAGCCAAAGTTTGCATGAAGGTGGAAGATGAAATGTGGTATTCTCAGAAACAACTAGGTAGTTAAGTCGACAGAGCGCAGGGTCTGGAGTCAGAAAAACTTCTCTTCCTGAGTTCTGATCTGACCTCAGACATTTACTAGCTGTGTGACCTTAGGCAAGTCACTTAACCCTGTTTGCCTCAGTTTCCTACAGATGCTTTGTAATTGACTTTGGTGAGTTGGAGAAAGAAATGGAAAACCACTCAAGTATCTTTGCCAAGAAAATCCCAAGAAGAGTCACAAAGAGTCAGACATGGATGAAAAGACTGAATAACAATAACACTTTTGGGAATAGTTCTTAATCCAGTTTAAATTGAATTTAAATTATATGAAAAATAGTAACATGAAATAAAGCCAGAAAGGTAAGTTGGAAAAGGCTGTAGAATACCTCAAATCTCAACCTAAGGAATTTACCTTTGCTTCAAGAAGTAAAATGGAGCCACTGTGGGCTTTGGGCAAGAGAGTGGCCTGTGTCTTAAGAATTATACATGGGGAGGAAGGGGTGAAGGGCAGTGAAATAAACAAACACATGCAAAAAAAATTATAATCCACCAGTACTAGTCAATGCAGTGACCTATCTTGATTTTACCAGAAAACTAGTAGCAAAACATATCTCTCTCTTCTCTAAGAGAGCTGGTAGGCAGTAAGTAGGGAAATGAATCATAAATTCCAAGGCATGACCAATGTGTTCATATGCTTTGCTTAATTGTACTCCTTTGTTGCAAGGGATGGTCCTATTGGCGAGGAGAGAGGGTGATTGAAAAGAGACAGCCATGAGAAGAAATTAATAAAATATATATTTTTAAAATACATATAAGGTGTGGTGAGAAGTCTCCACTGATCAAAGCAATATATTATCCAACTACTGGTCGATGGCTGATATTGCACTTTAAAACTATTCCTTAAGCTGCTGTTGTAATATAAATATCCTCTGGAAGTGGTAACATGTTAAACATTATAAATAATTTAAAATAATAACAGTTTACTTTTAAATAGTACTCTCCAATTTGCAAAGCATGCGGTATCATGGCCAGGACAAGTATCATCATCGCTATTTTACAGCTAAGGAAAATCAAACTCAAAGAATTGACATCATCCTGCCATGCTAGATCCAGGACTCAGTCTCAGACCCTTTAAAAGAAAAAAAGTTTTATAGATGTTATTTATTTTTACGTCATGGTAATTGCTGGATTTATTCTCCATTCTTGACTCTTCCACAGAGATTCGTCCTTGTAACAAAGAAAAACAATGAAGCAAACTCAGGACATGAAGCTGTATCTAACAGTATATTCAACATTCTATACCCATCAGTCTCAGATCTCTCAGAGGAGAGGAGGGAGCAAGGTGTATTTCCTCATCTCTTCTCCAGGACCAAGATTAAACCCAGGTCTTCAGACTCTAAGTCTAATAACCTTTCTATTATACAGAGTTGGAAGGAAACTTAGATATCTTCTAATCTAACCCTTTCATTTTATTTTTTCTCAATTTTACATTGATTTTTATATATCATCAATTTTTATAATGGTGACATCAATTTTAATTGATGTTTATATCTGTCATATTCACTCACCCTGTGCAACAATTAAAAAAAGTTAGAAAAAACAACCACTAGAATAATAAAATAAACCTAAACTATATTTGATATACATCATCTCTTTTCTTTCTAAGAAGAGATATCTGTTTTTTGGAATCATAACTATTCATTGCAGTTCATTTGAGTTTGCCTGACTTTCAACATTGCTTCCATTCACAATATTGTAGTAATTCTGTAGATTGTTCTTTTGGTTCAACTTTTTTTGTTCTTCATCACTTCATTTAAGTATTCCTATATTTCTCTGGATTTCTCAGATTTGCTATTTATTACAAAACAATAAGATTCCTTTTTGTCCATATAACACCCTCTCTTCAGCCATTCCTCAATCAATGGGCACTTCCTTTGTTTCTAATTTTTACTGCCAGAATATTTTGTTATGTATGTAATTTTTCTGTCATTGATCTCCCAATCTCATTTCACAAAGGACAAAACTGAGAATCAAGAATAAAGAAGAGATGTAAAATGATTTTCCCAAGGTCCAATGACTAATGTTAGCATGAAGATCTTTTCATTCTTAATTTAACATTCTTTCTCCTGCTCCATGCTCAGTTTCAGATTCATTTCTGAAAATTGGATTTGATAAGAGGAAAGAGAGTAGGAAGATGCTGGGTGACTAGTGAAGGATAGTACCACTGGAGAGGATAATTGGCCAAAGTCTTGAGATGGAAGATACAAAACACAAATTTGATTGACTTCATGGTCTAGTCCAAGGGCAGTCCCATCCATTTCAAACACAAATCCCATTTCTCTGAGTGGCAGCCACTTTGAATTCAAAGATCAGAAATAAAGAGGGGGAAAGCAACTTCTGGAGATATTTGGAGAAACAATAAAAATATATCTATTTTTTTTTTTACTAACAAGGAGTAATTATCTTTAGTGATGACAGAGCAGATAATCTATAAAGCTCAGGTGTTGTTCTTAACAATCATGGACAATAGATCTTTTTTGAAGGGAGCTTAGAGATCATAATCAGAGAAATAAAATGAGTAGCGCTTATTCTAAAACTGGATTTGAAATTTCCAACCTTTGGGACAAAATATGGTACTTGTGTTAATGCATCTACCTATGGGGCAAGTAACAAAACAAAAGGATCTTATTTATGTCTACAATTGTGAAAATGTAACATGACTTCAAATATCTCTAGTGGAAATATTCTGAAAGGCCACAAGATGGGGATGTTACTTAATGAAATATATATGTATATAAACATATATACACATATGTATTTATAGTAAAATTAGATACTCTTGTTCATTTCTTCATTGAAAATGAAAAGAGAGAATCTTAAGAATTTAAATACATTTTATTTGAATTTTTTTTTACCAATTTAAAATAGTTATTTAATGTGGCTGCCTTTTCTATTTATTTGATTTTAGATTTTTATATTCGTCATTTCCAAATGCAAACTCCACCAAAATGACCTCTCCTGTGTAAGAAAGAAAAATGATTATAGAAAGCAACTCAGTGAATGGGCTTGATAGCATATGTGATCTTTACTTGTCTGACAGTTGTATTTTTTTTAAGCTCACTGTTAGTAAATGGGATCTATATTTACCTATCTGGGCAGTTGCAAACATTGAAGTTTCTTTTCTATAGCTCTACTTTACCCACCTTGTCTTCTCTTCTATCTACCTTCTCTTGTTATTTCTATTAACTAGAACTGAAGTATTTTTTAAATTATTTATTCCTTAGAATTTTATGTTCACTGTTCTCAGTATTTGCAATGGATATAGTAACACACATATACATACACACATATATAGCCCAGTGATGAATTAAATTGCTTTGTACTTATAAGGTTCCTATTTTTTGGTCTGTGCATCAGTTACCCAGAACAGACAAAAAAACAAAAAACAAAACAGTCCCCACCCCTTCCCTAAAAGCATTCAATTTGTGATTTTAACCACTCTTGATTATCCACAATGAAAGGAGAAGCCCTTATAGCTTGAATAATACATAAAAGCAATTAACTCAAATTACGCTTGGTTTAGGCTAATCCAAAACTTTGTTTGCATTCTCTGATGGCATACCAGTGAGACAGTGACAGAGACAGGGACAAAGCGGCCACAGCGTATGTCTGGACCTGGATTATCACTTCACCACATACAAAGTGACAAGCAGATAATCTGCAGATGGATACTCAAATTTGCTGTAATTCTAAATCCCCTCCTGCCCCCACCACACACTGTGGGGTGAGGGGAAGGATGGTAAAATGCAGAACATGAGAACCACTTGTGAATGAGTGAATTACAGAGCTGTCACATGCCCACCCACACCTGTCATGAGATAGTACAGTCCTCACTGCACTCACGCCAACTAGGAGTGTCCTGTTGAGAAATGGAATATCTAAAAATAGACCTTCAGAAAGAGCTTTGACCTTGACTTGAAAGTCAGCATGATGCCAATTCTTGCTAAGACAAGAGAAGTCTCATCCATGAAGATTACATCCTTAAAAGCCCTATTTCATCTGCATGCATTCTCTAACACAGCTCAGCCACACTCAGAAAATGAGCGTCCTGGCTACTCCTCCACTGGAAAAATCATTCTGATTTGGCTCTGTTTACTGCGGACTTGAGAGATCTGCATGAGATTCGTTTCTGAATTCCCTCCCACAAATGTTAAAGGTGACAAAGTGTACTATTAATAGTGACATTTAAAAACAAAGCTATAATTGCTACATGTACTCGATACCTAATGGAAATTTTTTTTTTTAAGTTTTATAATTCAAAAGTAGGGGCAGTGTTGCATTTTTATTCCATGTGCAAATCCCATTTAGTCTTCTGTTTGTGGCTTTAAAACTTCCTTACAACCTGGCCCCTTCCTACATTTCCAGTCTTCTTACATCTTACTCTGTGTCATATATTCAATATTCTGACTACACTTCTGGTCTTCCGGCTATTCCTTGCACATAACACCCCCTCTCCAGTCTTTGTCACTAGCTGTCTGAATCCCAAGAATTTTGCTTTCCTTCCTTATTTCTTCCTCATGAATTCCCTGTCCTCCTTCAAGGCTTAGCTCCAATCCCCCTTTCTACAGGAGGCCTTTCCCTTCCCCATCCCCACTTCAGGCGCCTTTCTTCTGAAATTACCTTCCCTTTATGTTTACATAATTGTTGGCATTATCTCTCCCACTAGGATGTGAACTTTTTGAGGACAGATACAGTTTTTGCTTTTCATTGTATCTCCAGCAGTTAGCACAGTAACAGGCACAGTGTAAGTATTTAATACATGCTTGTTGATAGACCAGAAATGAAATGACTGCACCTCGATACTTTTAGAAGAGGCCAAGGGAATGGGGCAAAGAGTGGAAGATGATTTTTATCGATAAGTCCTTTATGAAAAGCTACAAAATGACAGGTGTCCCACAAACTCAAGATTACAGCATTCAGGGATTTTAACATAATACCAATTTTAAAGTATAATATTCATGGGGCTGGCTAGGTGGTACAGCAGATAGAGCAATGCGTTTGGAATCAGGAAGAGTCATCTTCATAAGTTCAAATCCAGCCTCAGACATTTACTGGATGTGTGCCACTGGGCAAGTCACTTAACCCTGTTTGCTTCAGTTTCCTCATCTGTAAAATAAGCTGGAGAAAGAAATGTCCAACAACTCAAGTATCTCTGCCAAGAGAATCCCAAGTGGGTTCACAAGGAGTTAGACACAGCTGAACAATACAGTAAATTATGATATTTATATTTTCATAAGTAAATCTTAAACAGTTAAAAAGTGTGATAAAGAGAAAAAACCTTGGTATATTACAGTTAGAATTGCAAGGAAACATTGCCATTAATTAGACAATAATTGTTCTTTTAGAGGAATGTTTTATCAACCTTCAGAGTAATCCTAAGAAGACTTCTTTAGCTATAAGAAATTTCTTTTAAAAATAGTTAGCCAAGTAACAACTTATATCCACAAATGGAATAGGGAGTATGTTGTTTAAAGGAGGCAGAAATCGCCAACTGTTAATTTGTCAGAGGATATGAAGAGGCAGTTTTCAGAGGAAGAAATCAAAGCTATCAATAACCATGTGAAAAAAATGCTGTAAATCAGTAGTGATTGAGGAAATGCAAATTAAAATAATTTTGAGGTACCACTTCATATCCATCAGATTGGCTAAGATGACAAAAAAGGATGATGACAAATGCTGGTGGGGATGTCAGGAAAACAGTACTTTAATGCACTATTGGAGCTGTGAACTAGCCCAACCAATTTGGAAAGCACTTTGGGAATATGTCCAAAAAGCTCTTAAGTTGTGCATACTCTTTGCCCAGTGATATTGCTACTAGGTCTATATCACAAAGAGATCAAAGGAAGAGAAAAAGGATTTGTAGGAACAAATATATTTATAACAGTTCTTCTTGTGATGGCAAAGAATTGGAAACTGAGGGGATGTCCATCCTTTGGGAAATGACTGAACAAGTTAAGGCATATAAATGGATGGAATATTATTATGTTGTGAGGAATAAGAGATGGTTTCAGAAAAACCTGGGAAAACTTGTATAAACTGATGCAAAGTGAAGTGATCAAAACCAGGAAAGCAATTTAAATGGCAATAACAATATATTTTAAAGATATTCAACTTTGAAAGACCTTAGCAACTCTTATTAATACAATGACCAACTATAAATGCAAAGGGTTCATGATGAAACATGCTATCTACCTCCAGATAGAACATCGATGGACTTAGAGATAAAGGCATATTTTTTTTCTCTTTCTTCTTTATATTTTTGGATGCGGTTATTAAGGAGTTTGTGTTGTATGAATATGTATTTGAAGAATAGTGAATGGGGGAGGAAGAGGGATAGGAGAGAACTCAGAACTGAAATAAAATTGAGTTATTGGAAAAAAATTAGAGAAATGCAAAGTAAAGGAATTTTGGAGTTTTGCTTCACTACCATAAAGTTGGCAAGGGTGTTTGGAGTGTTCAGGGAAGACTAGCACCTCTGGTGTGAGAACTTGCTAAGCCTGTTTCAGAACCACTCATCTACCTTTAGTGTCCATTCATCTACCTTTAGTGTCCACCCAGCTGTAATGTGGCCTCACCCCATGTCTCTGCAGATAGGCTAAACCAGGTTGAGGGAGATCCACAGACTTCAAATCCATTGGTGAGCCAGGGGGATGTCTACCCAAACATATGAAAATTTCTCCTACCAGAATGGGTAGATGAAAACAATGTGTTCCAAGGGTCATAAGGGAGGCTGAAGCAGACATCATGAAATATTTAGAGTTTGGTCAGACATAAAAGATGCTAATTCCTCTATTGAATCTGAGTCCACTTCCAGTCATCTTGACTTTTGCTTCCCACTAGACTTCAAAAACTCTGGAAGAGTGAGGCTCATGCCTTTATGCAATTCTGCCTCACTTAAATCCAAGTCACTCAAAAATCAAGACATCATCTCAATGTCATCAGCCCTCTTCAAAAACAGAGGATAAACAACAACAATCAGGTTGACAGAACTGACTAACAAAGGAAATGACAAATACAAGAGGGACCGTGGGAAAACATGTACAGGTACATTAATATATTATTGGTGGGACTGTGATCTGGTCTAATCACCCTGGAAAGTAATTTAGAACTATGCTTCACAAGTTATGTAGACATTTTGACCTAGTGATACCACTACTTGGACCATATGTCAAAGAGATGAAAGAAAGAGGAAAAGAACCCATGTGTACAAACGTATTTAAAGTAGTTCTTTTTTGTGGTGGCAAAAGACAAAAAATAAGGAAGTGGCTGGAAAAATACTTGGTATGTGAATATGGTGGAATATGAAGTAAGGAAAGGGATTGTTTCAGAGAAACCTGGGAAGACTTATATGAACTGATAATGAATGAAATAAGCAGAACCAAAAGAACAGTTTATGCAGTAACAACTGTATCATAAAGACAAGCAACTCTAAAAGACCTAAGAACTCTAATCAATTCAATGATCAACTAGTTCCAGAGCATAATGAAACATGCTACCTGCCTTCTAACAGAGAGCTGATGAACTCAAGGTATGTATATACAGATGTAGGTATATATGCATGTACATGCACACATAAATACACATACATACATATACATACACACATATACACACAAATTGTTTTGGTAGAGACCTATGACTTCAGAGACATAGAGAACTCTTTGGGAAGATGTTTCTTTTGTTAATGGTGATTAGCAATTCATCTGGGCTAGGAGGTGAAGTGGATAGAACCCTGGGCCTGGAGTCAGGAAGATCTGAGTTCAAATCCAGACTTAGACACTTAACTAGCTTTGTGATACAGGCAAGTCACATTAACCCTGTTTGCTCAGTTTCTTGATCTGTAAAACGATCTTGAGAAGAAAATGGCAATTTTCTTTGCCAAGGAAAACCCCAAATGGGGTCACAAAGATTCAGATACAACCAAGAAACAACAAAAAGCAGCAACTCTACAATTTAAAGTCTTTGGGAATTGCTTGAGACACTGAAGTAATGAACTGTTTCCACATGGAAACTTAGATAGACCACTTAGTGAAAACTTACCATGTGCCAAACATTGTGCTATGTATATTCAGCTAGGATGTGTCAGAGGCTGGACATGAGTCAAGAGTTTTGACTCCATGGATGGCCTTCTATCCACTCCATCACACAGCTTCTTTCACTTTAATTGTACTGGAACAAAATTTGACCAGATGAGGTCTTTGGCGAGGTCCGTATTTAGGAAAAAATCTATTGAGGAGCCAAGACAAATGAATCACCCAACTTCCAGAATCCACCATATTACTTATGAGTGTTATTTGGGTGTTTCTCAGCTTAGACAGCAGAATTAAACAAGTAAATGCCCTTCTGTTGACTCACCCTTAATAAGCTGAGCAAGTAATTTCCCTTTCAAAATTGGATCACATTTAGTCTAAGTACTGCAGGGGGAGTAGGGTGGGTGGGGACCAGTTAACATAGGAGTTAGTTTTGAAAAGGACCCTAGAAATTATCTAGTCCAAGGATTCTTAACCATTTTTTATGCATCATGAACATCTTTTACAATCCAGTGAAGTCTATGAACCTCTTCTCAAAATAATGTTTTTAAATTCATAAGATAAAATACTTGAAATTATAAGGGCATAATTCTATCTCTATCTATCTATCTATCTATCTATCTATCTACCAATTGTGGAACCTAAGTTAAGAACTTCTATTCTAGGCCAACCCTCCCCCTTGCCCCAGATAGCGGAAACTGAGATTCAGTGGAATGAGTGAACTTGTTCCTCTATAGGTAGTAAACAGCAGGATCCAAGGGAAAGAGCCAATAGTAATGTTCCCCTTGGGATGGGCTGGCATACCTTGAGCACTCAGCTCATTCTCTGTACACATCTGTGTTCCATTTATATGACTACTGGAACCACAAAACATTTCAATGAAAGGGACACAACTTCTCATTCCCACCTCATCCATATCTTCTGTCTTTCTTGACATCCTTCAAAACTCAACTCAAATCCCAGCTTCTATAAAAAAAAAAGACCTTTGCTAGTACCCTCCACTACTGACTTCTCTTTGCAGGTAATCCTGGTCTCCTCTCCCACTTATGTCATATATCTTGCATGTACAATTTTTTTGCCAGTTATCTTTCCCAATACAATTTGAGCTCCTAAAATCAAGGATTCTGTTTTTTACCTGTTTTTTTTGTATCTCCAGTAGTATAGTGACTCCACATAGAGCTTAATAAAGGCTTGTTGACTGACTGACACAAAGTAATTAATTTCTTAAATCATGGTTATCTAATCACTAAAATAAGCCTCATAAGGATGAAATTGAAATATCTTTTCTTGCCATTCTGAAGCGTTTTCACTGATTGTTCACAAGACATTGAGGGATTTTTTTCCTGTCTGTATTATGATTTCTAGTTACTCCTATTTGGCATCTTTAGTTGATACAGTGCCTTAGGAGTCATCATTTTCATTTCAATTTCAATGGAAACACTAAAACACTTGATTAAAAGGAATACTGAAGACCCAGAACTTCAGGGTTGCTGCAAATGTGTAGTTGTATTGTAAAAAGGGTCAAGGATGGCAAAATGGAGGAAAAAGCTGAATCTTAATGACAAACCCAGCTGAAATGTGTCACTTAAGATCAGACCAAAACTGTCCTTTAGGCAGAAATGAGGCAGGGAAGTTTTCTCCAGTTGCATGAATGCTGCAAAGATCACTCTGTATCCAAGACACCAGTTTAGCCAAAGTAAGCAACAGCAGGAAGACACTAGACTTAAGGGAGACTGAGAAAAGGCATCTTGTGGTGGGGGGATGTTAGCTGGGAGTTGAAGGAAGCCAGGAAAGCCAAGAGATGAAAGTGAGGAGCTACAGAATTCCAATGCTGAAGAACAGCAAGTGAAAATAACCACAATTCTTGGGATGGGGCTGGTGGTAGTAGTGTAAGGTTTAAAAAGATTGAGGGGATAGGGGCTGGTATTCAAGGGTTTTCAATGCCAGATAGGATTTTATATTTGATCCTGGAAGTAATAAGGAGCCATTGGAATATATTAAGTAGGTGAATAACATGGTCAGACCTATCCTTTAGGAAGAACACTTTGATGTTTGAGTGAAACTGGACTAGAGTAGAGAGAGACTTGCAGCAGAGAAATCAATAAGAAGACAATTGCAATATCTGTGAGGTCATGATGGCGTGTACCAGGGTCATGGTAGTGTCAGAGGACAGAAGGGGGCATATACAAGATATAGTATGAAGAAAAAATTTACAAGATTGGCAATAGATTAGATATGCAGATTGACAGAGAAGGAGGCATCAAGGATTGAGAGTTGGATTGATGGGGAAGATAGTGATACTCTAGACAGTAACAGCAAAATTAAAAAGGGGGAAGTGAATATATATAGTGAATTCAGTTTGGGTCATGTTAAATTTCAGATATCTACATTAAATATGTCTAATAGTAGGAGAGGTGAGATTGGAGCAAAGAGTTGAGGGCTGCATAAATAGATTTTTTCAATATTTAGGAGCTTTATATTTATTAATTATTATTACTATTTTTTAATTAATAAATTTATTTATTTAACTTTTTACATTCATTTTCACAAAATTTTGGGTTCCAAATTTTCTCCCCATTTGTCCCCTTCCCCCCACCACAATACACCGAGCATTCTAATTGCCCCTATCACCAATCTGCCCTCTCTTCTATCATCCCTCCCTTCCCTTACCCCATCTTCTCTTTTGTCCTGTAGGGCCAGATAACTTTCTATTCCCCATTACCTGTATTTCTTATTTCCTAGTAGCAAGAACAATATTCAACAGTTGTTCCTAAAACTTTGAGTTCCAACTTCTCCCCATCCCTCCCTCCCCACCCATTCCCTTTGGGAAGGCAGGCAATTCAATGTAGGCCATATCTGTGTAGTTTTGCAAATGACTTCCATAATAATCGTGTTGTGTAAGACTAACTGTATTTCCCTCCATCCTATCCTGCCCCCCATTGCTTCTATTCTC
>CM053771.1:179624437-179649118 GCA_028658325.1 Potorous gilbertii | reverse complement strand
GTTTTAGGATCAACTGTTGAGTATTGTTCTTGCTACTAGGAAATAAGAAATACCGGTAATGGGGAATAGAAAGTTATCTAGCCCTACAGGACAAAAGAGAAGATGGGGTAAGGGAAGGGAGGGATGATAGAAGAGAGGGCAGATTGGTGATATGGGTAATTAGAAAGTCCAGTGTATTGGGGAGGGGGGAGGGGACAGATGGGGAGAAAATTTTGGAACCCAAAATCTTGTGAAAATGAATGTAAAAAGTTAAATAAATGTATTTAAAAAGAAAAAATAAATAAATAAATAAATAAATAAATAAATAAATTCCAACTCCCAAAAAAAAAAAAAAAGGAAAGTCTTTGAAGTGATATTTTATTATTCCAAGAGCTTTTTTATGTAGTCAACAAACAGTAGACATAATGAGATCTTATATTCTTTTCATCTTATAGCTAGTTATGTGATGGTAAAGATGTTGTTGTTGTGTTCGTCCTTTGTTGCTGAAGAAGACCATACCATCAGGGAAATGATGACATGACTTGCACTTGACTTTGTTTTGAGTGAAGGAGGACTATGTAAGGTCACCAGCCTCACTTCTCCTCCAGAGCCATCTGAATCTAGTGAACTGATATTCCTCAAGATGACTGGAGATGACCCAGGATGCACTGGGAGACCTTGGGCCCTTTAGGTCAAGGCTTATGCAGGTACTCACGTAGGGTGAGGTAATATGCATTCATTGAATAGGCCTGTTTAAAGAAGTAATCAGGGCATGGCTGCTTTAATGAAGCAAAGAAAAGAAAAACATCAGTCTTGGAGGGAATCAGCAACAGTTACTATTGATAATCACTCTGAAGCCAGCAGGGTCCAGAACAGAACCTTTAGACAAGGAGCAGAGGCCCCATGGTGTCTGAGCTTCAGAGTGTGGAGGAGAGAAGGGCAGGGAACTTATTTTAAATGAATGACAAATTACATTTAATAATTTGGTAAAGATGTGGAATATTGTGGAATACCACTTATGAAATTAGCACTACAAATATACAATACCTTCATCAAAGAAAGCCTCAGTGCATGCATAAATGATTTTCATTAGATAATTAAATTTACTTGGAAAAGTAGTTATAAATGTTCTCTTGGTCACTTTTTTTTAGTAATAAGATCAAAGATTTTTCCCATATCTTGTTTTATTTTTTCCACCTTCAGATACCTTGAGAATCAGTCTCTTGACACCTTCAAAACTGTTTCCTCTTTAGCATGGACTTCTGTAAATACTTGGTCTAGTCTAGCTACTTGAACCATATTGGTTTTCTTTGGTTTGTTTCCACTTGCTTTATTATATTCTGTGTGTGTGTGTGTGTGTGTGTGTGTGTGTGTGTAATTTGGGGTTAAGTGATTTGCCCAGGGTCACACAACTAGTAAGTGTCAAGTGTCTGAGGCCAGATTTGAACTCAGGTCCTCCTGACTCCAGGGCTGGTGCTCTATCCACTGTGCAACCTAGCTCCGCTTGCTTTATAAATACATCTGATACCATGATATTTGATTCTAAATGTGATGATTCTGCTCTTATTGATGGTGAAAAGCATTTGTTATAAAAATCTTCACACACATTTTCCACATTTAGTCTATTTGTTATTTCCCCTTCCAGTTCATCCTTAAATGTTCCCTGGGAAGTCTGTGGACTGCTTCTCAGAATGTAGTTCTGTTGCTTAAATTCAGAAGTATACTTGGAATCAATTCATGCAGATGTTAGAGAATGAATTGTTAAAATTTCAGTGTATTTATATCTCAGAAATCAACAAAGGCTACAACTCAGGGTTCACTTTCTTGTTGTATTGTCAACTTAAGAAAATGATGAGAAAAGCTACTATGGTGTGAAGGAAGATCAAGACACAAACTCAAAAAAAAGACATCAATGTGAAAAAGATGTAAGCAAAGTTTCAAAGAAAAATGCAAATAAGATGCAAGCCCAAAAAGAATCCCTAGAACAGTTTAAAAGAGAGAGAGAGAGATGAATAGTAGAAGATAGACTAAGAAAATAAATGAGACAGATGCAATAAAACGATGAAAATACTGAAAAAATACCTTAAAAACAAAATTGTGGAACTATGCCCAAAGAGCTATAAAAATGTGCATACTGTTTGACCCAGCAATACTACTTCTCGGTCTGTATCCCAAAATGATCATAAAAATGGGAAAAGTACCCACATGTGCACAAATATTTATAGAAGCTTTTCTTGTGGTAACCTAGAATCAGAAATTGAGGGGATGCCCATCAGTTGGGAAATTGCTGAACAACTTGTGGTATATGAATGCAGTAAGTTAATGTTCTTTTGTAAGAAATGATGAGCAGACAGATTTCAGAAAAACCAGGAAAGGCTTACATGAACTGATGCTAAGTGAAGTGAGTAGAACTAGGAGAACACCATATACAGTAACAACAATATTGTGTGATGACTAACTTTGATAGAACTTAAGCTCTTCTTTGCAATGCAAGGATTTAAGATAACTCCAAAAGACTCATGATGGAAAAGGCTATCCACATCCAGAGAAAAGAACTGGGGACTCTGAATACAGATCAAAGCATACTATTTGCTTTCTCTGTCTCTCTCTGCCTCTTTTGTTTCTTCTATCTCATGGTTCCTCCTATTGATTCTAATTCTTCTTTACAACATGACAAATGTGAAAACAAGTTTAATATAAATGTATTTATAGAGCCTATGCCAGATTGCATGCCATCTTGGGGTACAGGAGGGGAAGGAGGGTGAGAAAATTTTGAACTCAAAAATCTTGTAGAAGTGAATGTTGAAAACTAAAAATTAGTTAATTTAAAAAAGTAAAATTGACCAAACAGAGAAGAAGGTACAAAAATTTACTGAAGAAAAAAACTCCTTAAAAAGCAAAATTGGTCAAATAGAAAAAACAAAAAAAAATGTACATAAGCTTATTTAAGAAATTAACTCCTTAAAAATCAGCATTGGGCAAGTGGAAGCTTATATCAAGAAACAGCAAAATAAAGTCAAAAGAATGAAAAAGATAGAAGAAAATGGCTAATTATCTCATAGCATAAACAACCAACCTGGAAAATAGATTGATGACAGATAATTTTAAAATTATTGGAGTATCTGAAAGCCACAATAAAGAAAAACAGCCTAGATATCATCTTTCAAGAAATTTTCAAGGAAACTGCCCTGATATCTTAGATTCAGAGGATGAAATAGAAATTGAAAGAATCCACCAATTCATGTTTGAAAGAGATTCTGAAATGAAAACTCCCAGGAATATTATAACCAGATACAAGAACTCTCAGGTCATTATTAGAGTAGTTAGAAGGAATCTACATAGATAGAGGGCATGGAAGTGAAGTCATTATATTGAGATGATCTCTAAACAAATAAATGAGCAATAAAGAGGGATTCACTGGGAGAAAGGTAAAGGGAGAGGACAAATGGAGAAAACTGTCTCATATAAAAGAAACACCCAAGAAAGAGCCTTTATAGTGGAGAAGAAAATGGGTGGTTGTGGAGGGCAATGATTGAACCTTATTCTCGCTGGAATTAGTTCAAAGAGGGAAGAATAAATGTATACACTCAGTTTGGCATCGAATCTATCATACTTAACAAGAAAGTAGGAAGGGAAGGGATCTATGTTTTAAAAAGGAAAATTTTGTTCACTTCCAGAGAGAGAACTGATGAACCCTGAGTACAAAATGAAGTATCATTTTCTCACTTTATTTTTCTTTTTCTTGGGACATGACTAATAAAGAAATGTCTTGCATTATTTCACATGTATAATTGATATCGTATTGTTTGTCTTCTCAGTGAGTAGGGAAGGACCTGGAGGGAGGGAGAGAATTTGGAACTTAAAATTTTTTTTAAAAGAATGCTAAAATAATAATTTTGAAATAAAGTTGAGAAAATGTTAATAATATGGATTAAAATTTAAAATATAAATGTGTATGTGTAAATTTTTCCCATTCATGTTCACAGACCTCTGATATCTATCCATAGTTCCACAACACCCAATCTAGGCAGATTTCAGAAAAACCTGAAAAGACTTACATGAACTGATGCTGAGTGAAGTGAGCAGAACCAGGAGAACATTGTATACAGTAACAGTAACAAGCTTCAATGATCAATTTTGATAGATTTAGTTCTTCTTAGCAATACAATGATCTAAGATCATTCCAAAAGACTCGTAATCAAAAATGGTATCCATATCCAGAGAAAGAGCTGTGGAATCTGAGTGCAGATCAAAGCACACTATTTTCTCTTTTGCTGTTTTCTTCCTTCTCATTTTTCCCTTTGTTTTGATTCTTCTTTCAAAACATGACTAATGTGGAAATATATTTAATGAGAATGTACATGCATAACATATATCAGATTACTTATGCATAATCTTGGGAGGGGAAAGGGAAGGGAGGAAAGAAGAGAGGGAGGGATAAAAATATTTGGAACTCAAAATCTTACAAAAATTAATGTTGAAAACATGTAACTGGAAAAATGATATTAATAAATGGGAAAAAAAGAACCCTACTCTAAATTCTATTTCCTGCTGTTGCCATATAGTACCCAACTTGGCTTCTACTAGACACTATTTGCTCCTCACCTAAACACTACTATCTCTATGCTGTTCCAGCATTCCTCTTCCTCTATGTAATCATAAGCCCAACAGAGATCTCCATTACTCTACCATTTTCTTACTAGTGTCTTCACCCAGTCAATTGCTGGGCTATAGGAAGCTGGTCTAATGGAAAATGGAATCCTTGTTATCCTCCAGTGAGTATTTGTTCTCTGGGCACCTTGGTAAATGTCATCCTTTCATACATTGGCAATAACTAACTGTTGGCATTTTCAAAAAGGCTTGATTGAGTCTGTATTGGCTATAACTTTACTCATTCTTGCACAGGGATTTGGTGATTAATGAGATCATAGCAAGAGGAAAACTTTGGGGCTTCCCTTCTCTGATGTCTGAGGAGTAAGAAGTTATCTGGGGAAGTGATCTTTAGGACCCTGGACCTGTGAAAGTAAACATCTGGCAGGGAAAAGAGCTAACCATGAGTCCTTTAGGGTAGCTAGAACCCTGAAGGGAAATGTAGCCTTCCTAGAGCAGAGAGAGGAGTCACAGCATTCATACTACTCTTATAATTTCTGCCACTGTAGGACCAAGCACAGAGGTATGGACCCCTAAATATAGCTACTTGACTTTATTCTAAGATCAAATAGTAATTAAATTAGAATTTTCTATTTGTAATTATCTAAACTTCCCTTTTTTGGTTGATAAGAATTTAATAAAATAGAGGCAATTTTCCATTTAGGTTGGTACAACAATGTCATTGAGAGGCAGGAAAGGACTTCTAGAACATGTACAGATAATTTGCAGTGAGGAAAAAATGATAGCTGACTGAAAACCTTCTTTTAAATGAAACTAAGAAGTCAAAACAATTCCTTCTTTCTCCTCACTACCCCTGCCCCCAGGAGTATAGTCAGGGAGGAGAGGAACTAGACCTGTGATTTCTCTGGTATATGGAACTTTCAGGTTAGGAAACTGTCTAGCAATGAAGTCAGTACCTTCTCTAAAACTTATAATCTTAGAGACTGGTTTAAAGAAGTTAAGAAACCTGCTTAGGGTCACACTATTAGTATGTGTCAAAAGCAATCTCTTTGAGACTAGCTATCAATCCACTATGCTGATCAGTTCTCCCATTTTCCTGTAATATTTGCCCATAAATATTTCTGAGAGCTTTATATGCTGACCCAGTGGTCAATGAATCTGGCTGTTTCTTAAATCTATCTCTCCCTTCGTCTATATTCTGTCTTTCTATGAGCTCTGATTTGGTTCCTGATTTAGACAGTTGATTTTCTCATACATTGCCCAAGGACTTATACTCTTTCCTACTTCAACCCCAGTAACACCAAAATGATGAAGAACCAGTTCTACATCAGAAACTAAAGTTAATAAGAACATATTGTTATTTTTCAGTTGTGTCCAACTCTTTGTGACCCCATTTGGGGGTTTTCTTGCAAAGATATTGGAGTGGTCTGTGATTTCCTTCTCCAGTTCATTTTACAGGTGAGGAAACTGAGGAAAATAGGGTTAAGTGGTTTTGCCTCAGGTAATACAGCTAGTAAGTGTTTGAGGTCAGATTTGAATTCAGGAAGTTGAAACTTTCTGGCTCCTGGCCTTGAATTCTAGCTGCCCTATACTGTTGCATATTACCTTTTAGCATGATCTCTAAGAAAGGACTTACAATAAAGAAACTACACCAAAAGGGAAAATGATGCTTCTCCTTGATCCCAGGTCATCGGGGGTTGGTGGTCCTTTTACATGCCTCTCTTGTGACCTAGGAAAGCTTCTCCAAGGTTATCAAGTACTTTGATTATTCCTATACCAGGTACCGTTGAGGCAGTAGGATGAGCAATCTTTCAGTTGGAAACAACACCTTTCCCTATTTCTGAATTTATTTTATTGCTGTATTGTTCACTGCCCACTCTGTGCTGAGAAGTTTTGACTTGTCAAGGTGGGGCACCTGTTGTAAAGGAATCTTCTATGGGCAAAACCTAAAGCTTTAATTTCAATGTGACATGTCTCTGATTAACTGGATACTAATCTGGATACTGATCAATCCTATTAATATAGTAACCGGAACTGAATTTATTAAGAGCTCTCAACTCAAGCAACATCACTTATGTCAATTGTAGGAGAACCAGAACATGATAAATTAGATGTAGTATCTTTTTTTTTTTAGATGTAGTATCTTGAATGTTAGCAATAGTATATCACAATAGCTGTATATGGCATATCATGGATAGAAGGCCATGCTTCTGACTTAATTTCCCAACTTTGCTACCAGGTTTCAGCCACAGTTTCTCTCCTGGGGCCTCCTTACCCTTTACTACCCCCTCCCACCCCACTTTTGTGGGTTAGCTTCCCTGTCAGAATGTACATTCTTTGAGGGCAGAGTCTGATTTCTCTTTTGCTTATTTTTGTGTTCCAGGAACAGTGTCTGGCAAATAGTGAGTTCTAGGTACCTGTTGCCTTCCCTTGCTTGGGACTAGAAACTGAGAGTCCTGTGATTTCTTGCTACTGACACTACAAATCTTTAGGGCAGCCTCCTACACTCTTGCTCTTTAAAATTCCTTCCCTGTGAGACTGGATAATACATAGCTATTAGCATGTGAAATCAACTGACAAGAATTGCCAGAGAAGTTATTGGAAATATTTTTCTTTTGGGCAAGCATGTCTGTGGTTTCACTGGTCTAGAAAATATGCAGGCATTCCCTTCACGAAGGAGCTTCCTTATCAATGTTAAGCAAATCTTACTAGCATTGTGCCATAAGAACCTGGCATTGTTGCTCTTGGCTCTTCCACAATTGTAAACTTTTACATATGGAGCAGGCATCCAGAGAAAGGGATTGTTGTATAAAAATATAATACAAAATTGTTGCATTTTATTTTGCTTAAACTTATTTCTCTTTTGTCTCTCACAGATGTGTAAAAATAGATATATAGTAGTGCCCTAAGTAATAGTGTCTATGGTGAGGATAATTAAAAAACAGACAGTTGTACATCTTGCCAAATCTTTTCCAGAGAGATTCTAAGGCAACATTTTTATGCATAATTAGTCTGACTAGTTAATTGTTTTGTGTGCTTGTGAGGGTTTTACCTCCTTAACTGCTGTCTAGCAAGGTTATGTAATCCAAAGGGCCAACAAGGTCATGTCTAGGTGTGCAGCAACTAACAGGACTAAGAAAAAAAATTGATCATGTGTTGTAAAAATGTATTTGACAAAATTCTATATGTTTTCTTGAATATATATTTATGATAATTTTAACAACACACCTACTCAGAGAAATCAATGTGTATAAATATATATGTATATACAGACACATATGTACATATATGTGTGTACACATACACACACACACACATATATATATATATGTATATATTAACTAGACTTAAAGGCCTGCAAAGGTATATAATAATTTTAATATTTTCCTGCAATCAAATGTTGGAGGAGCTAGGTGGCACAGTGGATAGAGAGCTGGGCCTGGAGTCAGGAAGTCTTCTCTTTCTGAAGTCAAATCTGGTCTCAGACACTTACTAGCTGTGTGTTCTTGTGCTAGTCATTTAACCTTGTTTGTCTGTTTCTTCATCTGTTCAATGAGTTAGAGAAGGAAATGGCAAACCACTCCAGTATCTTTGCCAAAAAAAAACCAAGTGGGGGTCATGAAGAGTCAGACACAACTGAAATCACTGAACAATTAAATGTTGGTTATAGTTTTAGAAAATGAGAAATCTCTATGAAGCACAGTAGACTGGGCTTGGGTTAAATCTTGATATAACTGGGGCAATTATGGATGTAAGATCTTATTTTCAAGCTATAAGCTTGAGTTCCAACCCCAGTTCTTCCACTTACTCCTGTATGATCTTGAGCCAAGGTACTTAACCTCTCTGAACCTCAGTTTCTTCTTCCATAAAATGATGGAGTTGGACTGGATGTCCTCTAAGGTCCCTTCCAGCTCTAAAGCTATACTATGATCTTTCTTGGTCCTACCTCCAGCTAGGTACCATTCCAAGCAGTCCTGGGCTTATGATTGGTGGAACTTATCCCTATGATGCTGTTTTCTGACCATTATCATGACACAGTTTCTAGCTCCAGCTTTGGAGACATTAATTAAATCAATACCACCAGCCCTGAAAAGTATATGTCAATCAATTGCTTTGTGATTCTGATTCACCAGTCTTCTCTGACCAAAACACTCTTCCCAGCCATCACTCCCAAATATATGTTGTCTTCTTTATTTTTTCTTTTGTTTGAAGATGTGACTTTACTTTTTCCCCTTCAATTTTATTTTATTTTCAGTTTCAGCTTCTCTTCCTCCCCCTCTCCTACTCAGTAAGAAGGCAAGAAAAACAAATATGTATTTTCATATAAATGTATTCCCACATTGGCAAGTCCAAAACCAAAGGAAAGTAAGAGAGAGAGAAAGGAAGAAAGAAAGGAAAAGAGGAAGAAAGGGAAAAAGAAAGGAAAAGGAAAGAGAAAAGAAAAGATCTTTCAGTCTGCTCTCTCATTCTTTCACTTTTCTATCTGGAGGTAGATAGCATGTTTCATCATTAGTCTTTTAGAATTATAAGTTGCTCATTGTGTTGAATGGAGTTCTTAAGTCTTTTAAAGTTTGTTATCTTTATGATGTTGTTATTGTATAAATTGCTCTCCTGGTTCTGTTCATTTCACTTTGCATCAGTTCATACCTAGGAAGAATCGTATGAGTAGACTGAAAGATCTTTTCTTTTCCTTCCTTTTTCCCTTTCCATCCAGGTCTTCCTCTGCCGTCCCCTTTTCCTTTTTCCTTCAATCATTTCCAACATGAAAAGTGAATCCTGTGAATTTTCCAGTGAATTCTGTCTTCTCATTATGTGACCAAAGTATTTAAGCTTCAGCTGTAGTATTTGACCTTCCAGTGAAAAGCCTGAATTAATTTCTTTAAGTATTGACTGATTTGATCTTCTTGCTCTCTCAAAAGTCTTCCCCATCACCACAGTTTGAAATCATTAATTCTGTGGTGCTCAACTTTTCTTATTCTTCAATTCTTACAGCCATGCATTGCTATTGGAAAAAACCATAGTTCTGACTATATTTGTCAAGGTGATGACTGCTTCTTACTATACTATCCAGAATTGCCATAGCTTATTTCCCCAAGAAGCAAGTATCTTTTAATTTCATGGCTGCAATTATCATCTGCAGTGGTCTTTAAGATCCAAAATATAAAATATGACACTGATTCCATTTCTTTTCCCTCTATTTGCCAGGAATTGATGGAACCAGTTGCCAAGATCTTAGAGTTTTTTTAAGCTTCATGCCAGCTTTCACACTCCTCATTCACCCTCATCAAGAACTTTCTTAATTTTTCTTCACTTTCTGCCATCAGAGTGACATCATCTGCACATCTGAGATTGTTGCTATTTGTCCCAGCATCCTTAATTCCAGCTTTTAATTCATTCTGCCTGGTATTTCACATGATGTAGTCTGCATGTTGGTTGAATAAATAAGGTAGCAGTACTGTCGTACTCCTTTCCCAATCTTAAACCAATCAGTTATTCCATGTTTGATTCTAACTGTTGCTTCTTGGCCCACATACAGGTTGCTCAGGAGATAAGTAAGAGTATCTGGCATTTCCATCTCTTTGAAGATCTGCTGAATATCAAGGTAGTCAAAAGTGAAGTCAATGAAGCAGAAATAGATGTTTTTCTAGAACTTCCTTTCTTTCTCCATAATTCAGCAAATGTGGGCAATCTGATCTCTCGTTCCTCTGCCTCTTCAAAACTCAATGCTCAAGCCACATGTTGTAAAGCCTAGCTTGCTGAATCTTAAGCATAACCTTGTTGGCATATGAAATGAGTGCAGTTGTTTGGTAATTTGAACATTCCTGGGTATTGCCCTTCTCTATGTTTGGCAAGTAAATCTAATCCAGTTGCCACTATTCGGTTTTTCAAATGGTCCAGCATCGGGTACAGCATTTGAACAGCATCATCTTTGAAGATTTTAAATAGCTCAGCTGGAATTCCATGACCTCCACTAGCCTGATTGTGAGCAATGCTTCCTGAGGCCCACTTGGTTTCCTTCTCCAAGATGTCTTGCTCCAGGTCAGTAACCACATGTGGTTATCAATGATGTTAATATCTTTCTTATATAGTTATTTTATGTATTCTTGCCACCACTTCACCATCTCTTCTGCTTCTTTTAAGTCCCTGCTATTTTTGTCTTTTATCATGCCCGTTTTGCATGAAACATTCCCTTGATATCTCTAATTTTCTTGAAGAGATCTCTTGTCTTTTCCATTCTATTGTTTCCTTCTATTTCTTTGCATTGTTCATTTAAGAAAACCTTCTTACCTCTCTTTGTTACTTTCTGGAATTCTATTCAGTTTGGTATATCTTTCCCTTTTTCCTTTATCTTTCATTTTCCTTCTTTCCTCAACCATTTATAAAGCCTCACCAGATAAGCATTTGCTTTCTAGCTATTCTTTTTCTTTGGAATTTTTGTTGTTGCTGCCTCCTGTAAAATATTGTGAACCATAGTTCTTTAGTAACTCTACCAGATTTAATTCCTTAAATCTATTCATCACCTCTACTTCATGTTCCTATGGGATATTATTTAGGTCATACCTATTATGGTCTGATGGTTTCGCCTACTTTCTTCAATTTAAGTATGAATTTTGCAATAAGAAGCTCATGATCTGAGTCATAGTCAGCTCCAGGTCTTGTTTTAAATGTCTGTATGGAACTTCTCCCTCTTTGGCTCCAAAGTATGTAATCAATCTGATTTCAATATTGACCATATGGTGATGTCCATGTGTAGAGTCACCTTTTGAATTGTTGAAAAAAGAGAGTTTACTATTACCAGAAAGTTCTCTGGACAATATTCAATTAGTCTTTGCCCTGCTTCATTTTGTACTCCAAGGCCTAACTTGCTGTTATTCTAACTATCTTTTGATTTCCTATTTTAGCATTCTAATCTCCTATGATGAATGTAATGTCTTTTCTTTTTGGTGTTATTTCTAGAAGATGTAGGTCTTCATAGAATTGATCAACTTTGACCTTGTCAGCATCAGTGATTGAAGCATACATTTGTATTGCTGTGATATTGAATTTTGCCTTGGATTCAAATGGATATAATTTTATTATTTTTGAAATTATGCGTACCCTAGTACTGTTTTTTTACCATCTTATCGACAACAAGGGCTACTCTATTACTTCTAAGGGATTCTTGTGCACAGTAGTATATGGACCTGAATTAAATCCACCCATTCTCATCCATTTAAGTTCACTGATGTCCAAAATGTCAATGTTTAATCTTTCTATTTCCTGTTTGACCACATCCAGCTTACCTTATTTCAGTAATCATTGTTTTATTTCAGGTTCCTAAGCAATATTAATTATATTTTCTTTCAGCACCAGACTCATCCACAGCTGAGCTTCCTTTTGGCTTTGACCTAGCCCCTTCATTAGTACTGGTATTAGTACTTATAGTGGTCCTCCTCTCTTTCCCAGTAGTATATTGCATGACAGCCCTTCAGATACTTGAACATAGTTCTCATGTTCTTCGAGTGTCTTCTTTTCTTTAGACTAAACATCTGCAATTCTTTCAACCAGTGTACGTATACCTTGTATTCAAGGCCTTTCACCATCCTGGTTGCATTTCTCTAGACATTCTCCATTTTACTGATAACTTTTTAAAACTGTGGTGCCCAGAACTGAACATAGTATTCCAAATGAGGTCTTCCTAGGGCAAAATATAGGGGTATAATCACCTCCTTTTCCCAGGAAACAAGCCTCAAGGCAGCCTAAGATCAAATCAGTGTTTGTGATTGTCACCTTATATTACTGATTCCGACTGAATTGGTACAATCCTTATAATCCACTAAAAGCCCCAGATCTTTTTTAGACAAATTGCTATCTGAAAGTTTTCATTTGTATGTACTTACATATATGTCACATTACATGACATCATATATCATATCACATCATGTCATCTATTATATTACATTTCATTACATCACATCAAATATCATATATCTCATCATATCACATTATATATCATATCATACTGCATTATAACCATTAACATTTTATATATGCATACACTTTATATAAGTATTATATATTAATATAATATGTATATTATATTAATATGTAATATATTATATTAACAGTATATTATATTATATATGATATGTATGATAGATTATATATATGCATTATGTATGTATGTGCATGTGTATGTATACACCTTGTTTTATGAGTAACCTGGTTTTCCTATGCTTCGCTGGATGAGGAAAAATTTTTTGCAAAATTTGTCTTACAGGAGGAACAAAAAAAAAAAATCTCAGTATGAATATCATGTTTGAACTTGAATGACTTGAGAAGGGATGATGCTCAACTAGGGCAATGTGGTTTTTTTTAACCTATATAAGATTTCATGCCATCTAGGGGAGGAAGGGGGAAGGGAGGAGGAGAAAATTTAAAACTTATGGAAGTGATTGTTGAAAACTGAAAAATAAATTAATTTTTTTAAAAAGTCAAAAACAAGAGTTGCTAGATAGATTCCTAATCAGAAGCAAATATAAAGGAAAAATAAATCAGTGAGTGGAAACAAAAAATAAATGAAGGCAATAGTGTCAGTCTTACTTTTAGTAAAAGTAGCATGAGAGAATACTGCTGACATTGAAATCTGTGATGTTCTCATAGAAGGGGATTCTCCTTCCAAGCAATAACCCTTCCTCTTCCTCCTCCCTCTTGTCTCCCTCACTCCAGCCATGATTCCTCTCAAAAGTAAAGTGCAGGTTAATTTATTTTATTTTCAGTTTATATTGTGTACTAATCATTGCTATTGTATTTCAGGTGCCCTAGAGACAAAAACTTACTTAAAATTACGAATAATTATTTTTATATGAATACTTTTGGAGATGGGGTACCAGTCATCCAACTTTACATTATTTCCTATGGGAAAACATATTTCTTAATACAAACAAATCACATGACGAATAGAATTTTGAAAAGAATTAAATTCATAAACCAAGGTTCTTCTGTATATATATACATATACATATATGTATACATATATGTATATGTATATATGTATATGTAGATATATATATGCATGTATTACTTATACACTGTTAGCATACGTATTTTGCTTTTTGAGTGTATTTTTTGTTGTTATTGTTCCTATGAACACTCTTTGGTCCCTGGGATCCCTAGAGAAATACTGTATTAAAAGTTATCAAAACTGACTGGTTTTAGTTTCATCTTCTCCTTTCACTGCCTACTTTTGAAAGGTAATCAAGGGCTGACCGTATTAGAATCAGAATATTGAGCCTAAAGTCCTGACTTTTATTTCCTTTTCCTAAGGGCTTCTTCATTAACAGAGCAAATTCTAGAAGGCTGTGGGTCAGCAAACACCGAAGAGTTCATGAGCACCTGGAACCCCAGAGTTCAGTTGTTCCATGACTGGGGCTGCTGGATCTGCTGCTTTCTGTACTTCCTGAGTGAGGAGTAAGGGCAGTTCTAGCCCATACAAAATATTGGCTCTTCATTTTCCAAGGAGCCAGGTTACGACTTCCTTCAGGAAGGGCTATGCGCTAGAAATCCCTTTTCAGGTCTGCATAAAGGGGCTTCCTGCCATTACCGGGACTGCCCTTAAATTCTTTAGGGTATAAAGAATCCATTTCCTTCAATGAGTCTTCCAGCAGGACTAGTTTAAGCTAATGCTTAAGTAGTGAGGAATGGAAAAGTCTCAGAGCAGTGTGCACCTATATTACCCAAAGCATGAATAGTCTAGACTAGGGGTCCCCAATCAGTAGATTAATATCTACTGGCAGATCTCCAAATTGGCAGCTGTTGCTAAGGCCCGTAGATTCTTCTAGGCCTGTGGGGATACCCAGTGGAGAGGTGAGCACACTGTACAGCGAAAACAGTAATAGGTAGTATTTATCCAGCACCTACTGTTTCAACTGCTATGCTAAGTGTTTTACCAATACTAACTCACTTGACCCTCACAAAAGCCCTGGGAGGTAGGGTCTATTATTACTATTTTACAGTTGAGCATAGGTAAGGTGGAGCTTAGTGTATGTAAGGTAGATTTCCATGTATATAAGGTAGACTTTTGTTATTCTTTCTTAGATACTAGTCGATGGCCATAACAATCTTGAATTCCCTGGCTCATGACTTGTAAACATCTCCACCACACTTGACAATCATATTATAATCTTAAGATAGTATAAACATTTGAGTTGGACTGGTAAACACCTATTATACATCTGTTCTAAGTCATCATGATATTGCTAAAGTTAATGTAAACTTGTGAGGCTCTTGATGGCAAATTGCCATCTTTGTCTGTTAGCTTATAAATCAGATAGACACAGGTCAGTAAGTGGGGAATAGGAATACACAAGGGGAATGTGCATATGTGCTTGCCTCAACTGGCCCTCACTGAGGCTTCAGGGGAAGGCACAAGCTGGAATGCTGTGTGTGCCTTGAGCGACCCCCATCAAAGCTTGCGGGAATTTGTTAATGCATGTTAGTCTCGACTGACCCCCATTGAGACTTAGGGGATCTGTAGGAGCGTAGCTCCTAGTATATTCTCACCTGCCCCTGTAAGTAAAGTAACTAGGGGATGCTGTAGGAGTTGGGCTCCCATTGTCAGCAACCCCATTGAGAATACAAGAATAAAGTATTTAACCCTTTAATATGTCCTTGTTCCTGTCTGCCTAGGTCAAGAGTGAACCTGCTAGAAAAACTCCCACCCAATTCTTTCCCACTTGACAGGAGACAAAAAGAAGTTATATGATTGCCCAGAGTCACACAGCTAGTAACTGTCTAAGGCTGTATCTGGGCTCATATCTTCCTGACTCCAGTCCCGTTGCTCTTTCTACTGCACCATCTAGGCTCTTCTCCTTTCCCTTGCTACTGTCCTTCACAACTCCTTTCAGGTACTTTTTTTGTTACCAACATCTCCCACTGCCAACTCTGCCCTAGGTCAGGAAAAATGAAAAGTAGCTTTTGAAACCCAAAAGACTGAGAGCTCTAAGGAACATTATTTCTTTCCTTCCCCTCCCTCCACAAAAAAGAGCTTTTCTAATTCTATCCAAACCATTAGAAAAAGTTACAGTTAGGCTCAGACAAAAGACCCTTAAATGATGCTTTGTTTCACAGTTAATCTGGCACTGTGGATTTGGCAATGTGGTTTAGTCTGGGATTCATTGGACTGGGTCTCTGAGACTCTGGAACAAATTAAAACTTCCCAATGACCCCTAGCCTCTGGGGATCCTCTCCATGGATCAGGTACAAATGGCAGACCCACTCTCCTACTTCACTGAGAAGATTGAATCGGTTTGATATGAAATCTTTCAATTCCCCACTTTCATTCCTCAAAACTTCCTTGTATCATCACCCTCGATTTGCTCCTTGCTTTTGATTGCAGAAGAAGAGATCTACCTACCATTTCCTATGGTGACCCCCATTTACCTTTGTCCATTTTCTCATTCCTTTCTTCCTCCTCTAAGATCTTGTGCCAAGAGTCATTACTCATCACTAATCTTTCCCTCTCTCCTGACTCCTCATCTGCCCACAAACATTTGAAAATTTCTCCAATCCCTCTCTAAAAGAAAATTTCAGTGTCTATCCTTCTATCTCACCAGTTACTATCTAGCCTTTCTCCTCTCATTTATTTCTGAACTTCTTTTAAAATTGTGTCCCCATTTGCAGAAAAATTTGAGAAGATTTCTATGAGCGGTTGCAAAAGAAAATGAGTGGAACCAGGAAAATAATCTAGGCCATGACAATATTACAAATATTTAAAATAAAGTTCAATGAGAGCTTTGACCCAAGCATGTTCAAGTAACTCATGTTTGGTGGGTTTGTTGAGTGCGTAGCCCTGCTGTTGCGTTGCATTCTATTGTGTCTATGCTTTTTTATTATTAGGTGAAAAGAGACTGCTCTGACCTTGTGAGCATTGAAAGGTTGGAAGTGTATGTTACAAGAGTTACAGGAATTCAAGTCCATATCAGTTTGTCAGCAGCCAAGTCCAGTAAGGAGCAACCTGAAGGATCCTGACCACTAATGAATTGGGCTCAGCTGAGATATTATTTTCTGAAATGGCTTTGTCCATTTGCTATGTCATACTTGGAAGTGAACTTGGTGGGGGAAATATTTTGGAGCAACCACTATAAACCTACTAGATTGTGGCGGATTTCCAGGCACTTATGTGATTTGGAGAAAGTGTGTCCCTGATTGGAGGAGGGAAAATTTTTTACCTCCATTCTGGCTATATCTCCTCAGTATGTACCCCTTTATAAAAGCTTGTTGATGTTAATTAGTTAATGATATTAGGGTGTTAATCACTGGGTCAGTTAACGATAAAAGGAAGATGGGAACAGTAACTGGTCATTGACTTTGGGGAGTACACGCTAGAATTAGGGCTTGAGTCAATAGCATTAATCACCCTATTGCCCCTAGGGTACCCCTAGAACTCTGTGAAGAAGATATAACCAGCTCTCTTGGGAAACAACTAATCAGTGAAAGTGGGAGGTTGGACCTTCAAAGCTTGTAAGTCTACACAAAGAAAAGTAATTCCGAGAAACTTATGAACTTTGATCAATACAGTAACCAATCATAATTCCAGGGGACTAATGATGAAGCAAGTTGCCCATGTCACAGGGTTCAGAATGAGGCAACATTTTATGACATAGGCTATGCGGAAATTTGTTTTGCTTGATTACACCGACTTATTACAAGAGTTTTTTTAAAGGGGGAGTGGGTGTGATTGAGTGCTATATATGGATGATAGAAGAGAGTTAATGATAAGGCTACCAAAAACAAAAAAAAGGAAGAAAAAGAGGCTCATTGACACATTTCTTAAAAATTCACAAAAGAAAACAGAAGGAAAAGCCGAAGAAAACACAGGTAAGCAGGACAGCTTTAAAAGTTCCATGTCAAATTTATTATATACTTAAAAAGGAGACAAACTATATATAATAAATGAACAATTTCACTTGCAATACTTTTTCTCTGTTGCCCAATGATCTTCTTTATGGTTTTGTTATTTTCAAAATTTAAAAAAAATTTAAAACAAATAAAAATTATTGACATTCAATTCCTCACTATCTCAATTCCTTGAAATATGAATTGGATTTCTAACATTCTTCTCGAATTTCGCTCTCTCTAGTCACTAATGATCTCCTAATTGTCAAAATTAGTAGTCTAATTTTTTTATTTTTTTCAAACTTAACAAATGCCAGTCAGTCAATAAGCATTTATTAATGTTTTCTGTGTTCCAGGAAGGGGCAGCTAGGTGGCACAGTAGATAGAAGGCTGTGCCTCAAGTCAATAAGACTCATCTTACTGAGTTTAAATCCAGCCTCAGACATTTACCAGTTATGTGACCCTGGGCAACCAGGATTGCCTCAGTTTCCTCACCTATAAAATGAGCTGTAGAAGGAAATGGCAAACAACTCCAGTATCTCTGCTAAGAAAACCCTAAATGAAGTCATAAAGTATCAGACATGATTAAAATGACTAAGCAACAACAAGAAAAATGTTCCAGGAACTGGGCTAAGTTCTGTGCATGAAAACAAAGAGAAAAACAGTCCCTACCCTCAAGGAGTTCACAATCTAATGGGGTTCATATCAATGGCCTTCTTTCCCCCATCATTATCCTTCTTGACTTGTCTGGAGCTTTTGATGTTTATTCATCCTCTACTCTACTGCAGAGATTCTTAGTCTGGGGTCCATGGAAAGAATTCAGGGAGATCTATGAACTTGGAAGGGGAAACAGTACAATTTGTTTTTACTTTTCCTTCAATTATGAACTTTTTTTAAAGTGTTATTCTGAGACAGGCTTCATAGGCTTCATTAGTCTGGCAAAGGCATCTATTACATACTCTCTCACATACACACACACACACACACACACACACACACACACACAAAGGTTCAGAAATCTGCCCTACTGTATCACCCTCTCTTTCTATAGGATCTGAAACACCATACTCTTTGATCCTTCTTTAACTTGTCTTCTTTCTTCTTTGTTGAATTCTAGTCTTTTCCCAAACCCTGTAATATGGATGTTCATCACCTAGCACAATGATCTCTGTACACAGTAGATACTTAATAAATGCTTGTCAACTGAATGGATGACAATTAGCCTATACTGTAGGGTCACGTAATAACTCTAGTTCACATTTACATAGAACTTTAAGTTTTGCAAATCACTTTTCAATCCCTTTACAATTTACATTATATTCCCCAGCAACTCTATGAAGTAGGTGGTACTATTGATGATATTTTGCACTTAAGAAAACTGAGGCTCAGAAATTAAATGATTTTTCCAAGGATTACCAAGACAGTAAACGTCTGCTGTGGGATTTGAACCTCTGTCTTCCTGGCTTTAGTTCCACTGCTGTAGCTATTATGGTTCCTAGTATAAAGGGCTAAGTCCCAGCATCTTCCATAGGCACAAAATCCACCAACTTTTTCAAAGTTGTCATGCTGGAGTAGATGAGAATGAGGCAGGAGGAATGAAAATTAATCACAGAAATCTGAGACAGGACCAATCTATTAGAAAAAGTAGAAACACCAATAAATGTGAAGAGAAGGAAATGACCCTAAACATAATAAACTGTAAAATGTGCAGCACTAAAGATAACCTCTCAATTGTTGCAAATAGCAGAAGCATCTGAAACTAGCTGAAAGGGAAAGGTCTTAGCCAAGCTCTGAATCTGCCAAGGGAAGCCTGGGATGAGCAGATTCTGATTTAGACACTTAGTGGAGATGAGGCCCTGGCTCTCAAACTCACTTTTATTTGTCACCTTATTCTTTCCTTCATGAAACGTGATGTGAGCATCTGAACCAAGGCAGATGAGGCCAATGGGGACCAGGGTAGCCTAAAAGGAATGCATGAAAGGGATGGAGATCTCTTGACTGATTTAAAATCAATGGGTGATTTAAGATCTGGACCTTTAGAGATGTTCTCAGCAGGGGTTTAGGTATCTGCTGTAAATCATCCAGTATCCCCCAAGAAAAATCCCAAGTATCCCTTGGCTTTGGTGCATATTTAGTTTTACAGGATTCAGTGGGCATTCTGAGTTCAGGGTGCTGTTAATGTGCTGTTATTGCTAGGGAAGAAAAAAATAGAAGCATTTTAATGTTGTTTTGTTTACATTTCCAACTTTTGTTCTAGGCAGTTAAGAAACAGCCCATTATTAACTGGAGACATTATTGTGACATCAGAGGTGACTTTGTTCCTTGAGATTTAGCTCATGTGATGTTTTGTTTTTTCCCCCATTACACTTATGTACTTTAAAAAACCCACTCAAATGTCTCATCCATTTCATCCAATGAACATATGTCTGACTACTTGGAGTAATAGGGCACTGGTCTCTCTACTAATCCCCCAAGTCATATATATATTAGGACAATGCATTAGGACGAAACAATAGGACAAGATTTTAAACATTTACTAAAGCCTCCAACTGATCACCCAGGAGAATCTTTATAAGCTTCATCCTGGGTGGTGGCAAATATGCCTATGTGATGCCAGGACGCAGTATGATAGCCCCTGGTTAGGAGGGAGCTCTCTTCTCAGAAGGATCCTGCTATTGTCTCTGGACAGCTCCTTTGCCTAGGCATTAACTTTTATTCACAGTTCTTTTTTTTCTTCCTTTCCTTTTCCTCTCCATTCTTCTTTTCCCCTTTCCTGTAGTCTCCTCTTTCCCTTCCCCTTTCTTTCCCAACTGTTTCATTTCCCCTGTGATTTTGATTGAGCCTGCCTTCAGTTGTGACTTCTTCCTTGATATGGTGAGTTGTCTTCATTCCCTACTCCACTCTTTGGACTTCTTTTTCTACTCTCCCTCACACAAGCAGGTGTCCTTCCTTCTCCCTCCTCTGCTTTCCAACTTCCCTTTATGTGTTGAATTCCCTTATTAGAATGTAAGCCCCTTGAAGGCAAGAACTGTCTTGGTTAATTCAACACCAATGACCATATTTCATGTAATTATTACTTCAAATAGTGCAAATTCAAATACATGTGACCATTCAAGGATCAGTTATTCAAACTAATCAGAATGGAGTGATATTTATCCCTATCACTTAGCAAGGTACCCAGCATATAGTAAGATCATAATATACATTTATTTATCTATCATAATATATCTATTTATTGATCTCTTCATCAATTATCTTTATCTATTCATCTTCATTTATTATCTATTTTTCTATCCACATATTATCCATGTACCTACCTATTTACCTATTTATCTATCCCCTGTCTCTCCATCCATCTAGCTGGAATCTATCTCACTATCCAATATCTATCTCTTCACTAATCTATTATCTTTGTGTCTCTCTCCATCCATCATCTCTCTAGTGCTCCCTATTTATTTCCTATCTATGTCTCCATCTATTATCTATTTTATCTATCTCTTTATCCATATATTATCTATCTCTATCAATCTAGCTATTATCTATTTCTCCATTAATCACTCCCTCCCTCCACTCCCCCTCTTTCTCTCTCTCTCCAGAAGAGATTCATGTTCAAGTTTTGGGGCCACAGCTGTGCTTGCCTGATTCTGTTTCACCTGTCCTTCCTGTACTTAGTTAGACTTTCTGATAAAGATACCAACTTGCAAACTTGTTTTGTCCAATGTTTTATCACAGACTCCAGGTCCACTCTCATTAGTAATTTTCAGTGTGTTTTTTTCTTTAGTTCAGATTCAACCACTTCTGAAGCAAGGTCCAGATGTTTTGTCATTTTTCTACTGTCTTCCTTCTTAGAAGTCTGATGGAAAGCAGACAAAAGTCAGATAGAATGAGAAACACAGAAGAGTTGAAATCTGTACCCACAGAGGAGCTACTCACATAGATATTACAAATTCATGGAAATATTAAAACATATTGTTCCAGAGATGATTGATCAGGGAGGGTCCCTAATCAATTTGATGATTTCCTGAGCCAACTTATTGATATGAGAAAGAGTGGGGCATTTGTTGGGGGAAATCTGAGAAGATCTTCCCTTGGAGTGTGGGCGTGCCCACTGATAAGGATACAGGGAGCTTTTAATGATTGGCTGACTGAGGCTCAAGAGGATGGATTCTGGCCAAAGATATTCTTTTCTTTGTTCTACAAAAGTGATCTACCACTAGGAGAACAATTTATGCAATAATAACAGTATTGTAAAGACAGAAACTTTAAACAAGTTAGGGACTCTGATTAGTGTAATGACCAATCACCAACCACCAATCACCAATTATTGTAGTGACCAATCCAAGGACTCATGAAGAAACAAAACACTCACCTCCAGGTTGAGAGGGGATGGATTCAGAGTGCAGACTAAAACATATACCCAAATTTGGATATGACCATCATGGGAATTTATTTTGTTTACCTATACTTTAAAACAAGCAAAAAAGGTTTGTTTATCTTACTTTCTCAATTTGGGAGGGCGGTGAGGAGAGGTGAGATAGAGAATAAACATATCTAAAAAGAAGAGAAAATTAAATTTCTTTTAAAAAGCAATTTGTCAAACTAGATGACTATTCTTTTCTCATATTCTCTTCATAATTCCTTCTTCACGTTTTCCCTTAGTCTTTTTTTCAGAGTATAGAGACATTTCTCTATCTTCTCCTTTTCACTATAACTAAGGGGACAGTTAAGGATGACTTCTGGAAGAACTACATCACAAGCTACCTGTGCTTGCCCAGGTGGCCTAAAAGGAAAATTATGGGATCTCAAGTCCTCGTCATCTTTTGCCTTTCTGTATCCTTTTTTGAACACAAGTCAGACACCAAAGACCTGACAGTGGGTATCCTTGGCCCAAACAATGGCAACACTTGATTAAATGATTGTCTTTTTTTCAGAGATATCTCTAAGTGACATCTGTGTTCACCCAAATTCTTTAGAGAGCAGGGGTTTTTTTGACAGTGTAACTCTGGAATCTCGGCATCTAACCAAAGCAGGAAGACTTCCTGGACAATACCAGATTTGAGAGTTGTCTGATGGGTACTCCCAAATTCAAGAGCTTTGGCATAGGCCTTGTATGTATGTGTGTATGTCCATGTGTGTGTATTTAGAGCAGACCTGCAATTTTATTAGTGTAAGGAATACTCTGTGAAAAGCCAAATCTACTGATTCAGGTCATCATTCTCTACAACTTGTATTCTTGGGGAGTTTCCTGGGGTACTGAGATGTTAGGTGACTTGCCTGGGGTTCCAAGCCAGTATGTGTCGACTCTCAGTCCACTAAATCACACTGTCTTTCTTCTCTAGCTTTTGACAGGGTGAGTTCCTTAGTAGCACACTTCTTTATAGAAGGAAGAGAATCATTCGTGTGGTCCTTCAGGCTGAATAACTAAAGTAATGAGATGGGGGAAAGCAAGAAATTTGGACTTTACCATCTCACTCCCTCTACAATCATGAGTCACTTGGACAGTGCATATAGGATGGGGCATTACTCATTCAATAGCCCTGACTATACTTTTTCTTCTGAGGTGAATCTAAACCCCAGGGGACAACCAGCAAAAAGACCTGAAATTAGGAGCTAGGAGAGTGAGTATCATGTGTGAGGAACAACAGAAAGGCTATGTTTCTGTGTTACATGGAGTGGAGCAAAATATAAATAGACAGGGAAAGGTAACCCCAATTAAGTGGATATAACCCGGATCAAGATCCAGCAAAGGATTCTCAAGAGAAATCAAACATGTAGGAAGAAAATAAGGAGAGAGACATGTAACAAAAACCTAGAGAGGAAAAAGCAACCAGGAGAAGAAGCTGATCACCAGATTTAGAGGCTGACAAATAGTAAACACTTATTTATTGAGCACTTGCTATGCATAACGGACTGTGCTAAATATTCTACAAATATTTTCTTTTTATCCTTGCAACAACAAATTTGGGAGATAGGTTACTATTATCATACCCATTTTAGAGTGGAAGAAACTGGACAGGTAGATATTAAATGATTTGCCCAGGCTCACATAGCCAGTAAGTGTCCAAGGCTGGATTTGAACTCGGGGCTCACAACTCTATTCATTACACCATCTAGCTGCCTTCAAGATGAAGATTGAGGAAAGGCATTTTCTCGGCAGTTAAGAGATCATCAGTAACTTTGGAGAGAAAGTTTCAGTTTAATGATGAGATTGGAAGCTTTGCTTTTCCTCACCTCTCCGCGACCTCTGACATAGTCCACCTTCTTCCCCTTGATACCCTCTCTTTTCCTTAAGTTTTCAGGACACTACTCTCTCCTGCTTCTCCTCTTTCCTATCTGACTGATCTTTCTTAGTCTCCTTTACTGGATTTTCATCCAGAACACATCCATTCACCCTGGATGCCTCACAGAAGTCTGTCCTGGGTCCTTTTCTCTTCTCCCTCTATACTTTTTCTCCTAGTGATCTCATTGACAAACATGGATTCAATTTTCAGCTCTATGCAGATACTTCTCAAACCTATTTATGCAGGGGGAGGAGCCAAGATGGCGGAGTAGAAAGACACACATACACTATCTCCCAAACCCACAGCCTATAAAATACCTATAAGGAGGAACTCCCAACAAGTTCTGGAGCAGAGGAAGCTGTGGAACGACAGAGTGGAGGAGGTTTCTGTTCCAGAGCGACCAGCAAAACAGACACCAGGGGTCCATTGTGCACCAGACCAGAGCGGAGCCCAGCCCTGCCCTAGCCATGTGGCCCTGGGAGGAGCGGATTTGGGAGGGTTTCAGGACAGAATCTCCAGCAGCTGCGTGGTTTCCTCCGCCCACGGGCGCAAGGGTCAGTGAGAGGGCTAGTTTGGCTGACCGAGAGGGGAGCAGAGTGTCTCCATAATTCGGGCCCCCTCAAGAGGCAGCAGCTAAGAGGGGCTCCCGGAGCAGGCAGGAGCTCGGGTCCATTGTTGAAAGTCTCCGTGTAAACCCCCTGAGGGAACCGAGCCCTGTGCTGCAGCCCTGCCTCCACCTGAGAACCTGAATTTAATCTTGAATTTAATCTTACATTGAATAGCAGCCCCTCCCCACTGAAAGCCCTGAGACTGGGAAGCAGCATTTGAATCTCAGACCCCAAGCACTAGCTGGGCAGATCTGGAGGCAAGGTGGGTGTGGTGAGGAATCTCAGAAGTCAAGTAACTGGCTGGGAAAATGCCCAGAAAAGGGAAA
>CM053771.1:179601177-179623937 GCA_028658325.1 Potorous gilbertii | reverse complement strand
GTTCCTAAAACTTTGAGTTCCAACTTTTCTTCCTCCCTCCCTCCCCACCCATCCCCATTGGGAAGCCAAGCAATTCAATATAGGTCATATCTGTGTAGTTTTGCAAATGACTTCCATAATAGTCATGTTGTGTAAGACTAATTATATTTCCCTCCATCCTATCCTGCCTCCCATTGTTGCCATTCTCTCTTTTGATCCTGTCCCTCCCTGAGTGTTGATTTCAAATTGCCCATTGCCCTCCCTTCCATCATCCCCCCCACCCTGCTTATCTCCTTCTCCCCCACTTTCCTGTATTGTAAGATCGGTTTTCATACCAAAATGAGTGTGCATTTTATTCCTTCCTTGAGTCGAATGTGATGAGAGTAAACTTCATGTTTTTTCTCTCACCTCTCCACTTTTTCCCTCCACTGAAAAGTCTTTAACTTGCCTCCTTTATGAGCGATTTTTCAGTGTTTTTAAAAGGAGGTAGTGTTGCATTTTGTCAAAAGCTTTTTTTTTTTGCATCTGTTGATATAAGCATATGATGCTTGCTGTTTTTGTTATTAATATGCTAAGTTATGCTGACAGTTTTCCCAATATTGAACCGGGACTTCTTTCTTGGTATAAATCCCCTCTGGTCATAGTGTATGATCTTTGTGATCTCTTGTTGTAATCTTTTTACTATTGTTTTATTTAAAATTTTTGTTTAAGTATTCATTAGGGAACTTGGCCAATAGCTTTCTTTCTCTGTTTTTGCTCTTCCTAGTTTAGGTAATCAGCATTATATTTGTATTCATAAAAGGAATTTGGTAGGATTCCTCCTTTGCCTATTTTTCCAAAAACATTATATATTCTTGGAATTAAATGCTCTTTAAATGTTTGGTAGAATTCACTTGTGAATTTATCTGGTTCTGGATATTTTTATTAGGGAGCTAATTTATGATTTTTTAATTTATTTTTTTAAGATAGGGTTATCTAAGTATAATATTTCTTCCTCTATTAATGTGAGCAATTGATATTTTTAAAAAATATTCATCAATTTCACCTCGATTGTCAAATTTATTGGCATGTAACTGGGACAAAAACCCTAATAATTACTTTAATTTCTTCTTCATTGATGGTAGATTTACCCTTTTCAGTTTTGATACTGCTATTTTAATTTTTCACTATTTTTTAAAAACCAACTAATCAATCATTTATTGATTTTTATTGTGCTTTTTCATAAAACAAACTTTTACTTTTATTTATTCAATGATTTCTTTACTTTCAATTTTATTAATCTCTTTTTTGATTGTCAGGATTTCCAATTTGAGGTTTAATTGGGGGTTTTAAATTTGCTCTTTTTCAAGTTTTTTTTTTTAGTTGCATGCCTAATTTATTGATCAGCTCTTTTGTTATTTTATTGGTAGAATCATTTAAAGATATAAATTTTCCCCTAAGAACTGCTTTGGCTACATCTCATAAAATTTATTCTTTTGTCTTATAGTTTTCATTCTCTTTAATGAAAATATTGTTTTTCATATTTGTTCTCTGACCCACTCATTCTTTAAGAATAGATTATTTAGTGTCCAAATTAATTTTTAATCTGTTTCCATGGCCCTTTATTGAATGTAATTTTTAATATTTCTGCATTTGGCTGTGAGGTTTTTGTGTCCTAACATATGATCAATTTTTGTGTAGATGCCATTTATTACTGAGAAAAAGATATATTCCTTTCTATTGCTGTTCAGATTTCTCCAGAGGTCTATCATATCTAAATTTCCCAAAATTCTATCATTGTCTTAATTTCTGGTTTTTTGTTGTTGTTGTTGTTTGTTGTTGTTTTTCTGCTGTTTTGGGGTTTATCTAGTCCTGAGAGAAGAAAATTGAGGTTTCCCACTAGTACAGTTTTACTATTTCTTCCTTTGACTCATCTAACTTTTCCTTAAAAAGTTTGGATACTATGCCATTTGGTGCATATGTTTAATATAGATATTACTTAATTTTATATGGTACCTATGGCAAAATGTACTTTATTAACTCATCTCTTTTAGATAGATCTGTTTTTGCTTTTTTTGCTTTGTCTGAGATTGTGTTTGATACCCTTGTCTTTTTTTACTTCAGTTTAAGCATAATAGATTCTACTCCATCTCTTTATTTTAACTCCATATATACCTTTCTGTTTCAAGCATGTTTCTTGCAAACAACATATTGTTGGACTCTGGTTTCTGATCCATTCTGCCATCCACTTCCATTTTATGAATGACTTCATCCCATTTACATTCACAGTTATGGTTACCAAGTATGTATTTCCCTCCATCCTAGTTTCCTCCCATTTTGCTTTCTTTTTCTCTCCTTTTATCTTGTCCCTTCTCAAAGGTGTCTTTTTCTTCTAAACATGACTTCTCCCAGTCTGCCCTCACTTCAGTCTCCCCTCTTTCTATAACCCCTTCCACTCCTACTTCCCTGTAGGGCAAGATAGATCTCTATACCAAACTGAGTGTATATTGTTATTCCTCCTTTGAGTCAATTCTGATGAGAGCAAGTTTCAAATGTTACTTGCTATCACCACTACCACCCATCCTTTGTGAAGTCTTCATTTCATGTGTTTTTTTATCTGAAATATTTTACCCTGTTCTACCTTTCCCTCCTCACTTCCCCCAGTATATCTCTCTTTCTCACTCCTTTATTTTATTTTTTTGAAATCATCTCATCACAGTCAACTCATATCCACATAACCTCTATGTATACGCCTTCTAACTATCCTAATAATGATAGAGTTCTAAAGAGATAAAGGTGTCATTTTCCCTTGTAGGAATGTAAGTTATTTAACCTTGTTTCTTTGCTCCTCTTGTTCCTCGTATTTGAAATTTTCTATTAAGCTCTGATTTTTTCATCAGAAATTTCATTTCATCAGAAATGTTTAAAAGTCCTCTATTTTATTGAATACTTATTCCCCCTTCCCCCACCCTGAAGGATTATATACAGTTTTCCCAGGTAGATGATTTGGGGTCATAATCTGAGCTTCTTTACCTTTTGTAGTATCACATTCAATACCCTTTGATCCTTTAATGTAAGAACTATTGCATTTTATTTTATCCTCACTGTAGCCCCACAATATTTTAATTGTTTCTTTTTGGGTGTTTGCAGTATTTTTTCCTTGAGCTGGGAGCTCTGGAATGTGACTATAATATTCCTGAGAGTTTTCATTTTGGGATCTCTCAGGACATGGTCAGTGGAATCTTTCAATTTCTATTTTTACCCTCTGGTTCTAGAATACTAAGGCAATTTTCCTTGATAATTTCTTGAAAGATGATGTCTAGACTCTATTTGATCAGGGCTTTCAGGTAGTCTAATAATTTCTCCTGAATCTATTTTCCAGGTCAGTGGCTGTTGCAATGAGATATTTTACATTGTCTTCTATTTTTTCGTTCTTTTGATTCTGTTTATAGTTTCTTGATTTCTCATAGAGTCATTAGCTTCCATTTGCTCTATTCTAATTTTTAAGGAATTATTTTTTTTTAATGTTTATTTATTTTTAGATTTCAACATTCATTTTCACAAAATTTTGAGTTCCAATTTTTCTCCCCACATCTCTCTTCCCCTGACCCCATAACATCTTGCATTCTGATTACTACTTCCCTCAATGTGCCCTCCCTTCTATCGCATCCCACCCTTCCCTTATCCCCATATTCTCTTGTAGGGCAAGATATATTTCTATACCCCATTACCTGTGTTTCTTATTTCGTGTTATATGCAATAACAATTCTCAACATTCGTTTTTAATACTTTGAGTTCCCACTTCTCTCCCTTACCCCCTCCCTTCCCAAACCCACTGAGATGGCAAGCAATTCAATATAGGCTATACATGTGTCATTTTACAAAAGACTTCCATAATAGTCATGTTGTGTAAGACTAACTATATTTCTCTCCATCCTACTCTGGCCCCCCTTTATTCTATTCTCTCATTTGACCTTTTCCCTTCCCTCCTATCATCACCCTTGCTCCACTTGTCCCCTTATCCCCTACTTTCCTGTAGTGTAAGATAGATTTTCGTACCACATTTAGTGAGTATGTTCTTCTCTCCTTAAGTCATATGTGAAGAGGGTAAGCTTCACTTTTCCCTCTCACCTCCTCCCTTTTCTCCTCCATTGAAGATTTTTCCTATCTCTTTTATGAATGATAATTTGCCCCATTCCATTTCTCCCTTTCTCCTCCCAATATATTTCTCTCTCACCCCTTAATTTTATTTTTTATAGCTATCATCCCTTCTGATTCAATTCAACCTGTATTCTCTGTCTATGTGTGTGTGTGTGTGTGTGTGTATGATCCTTCCACCTACCCAAATACTGAGAAAAGTCTCAAGAGTTACAATATTATCTTTCCATGTAGGAATGTAAACAGTTCAACTTTGGAAAGTCCTTTATAATTTCTCTTTCCTATTTACTTTTTCATGCTTTTCTTGATTCTTGTGTTTGAAAGTCAAATTTTCTTTTCAGTTCTGGTCTTTTCATCAAGAAGCTTGAAAAGTCCTCTATTTCATTGAATGACCATTTTTTTCCCCTGAAATATTATATTCAGTTTTGCTGGGTAGGTGATGCTTGGTTTTAATCCCAGTTCCTTTGACTTCTGGAATATCCTATTCCAAGCCCTTTGATCCCTTAATGTAGAAGCTGCCAGATCATGTGTTATCTTGATTATATTTCCACAATACTCTAATTGTTTCTTTCTAGCTGCTCGCAATATTTTCTCTTTGACCTGGGAACTCTGAAATTTGGGTGCAATACTCCTAGGATTTTCTCTTTTCAGGTCTCTTTCAGGAAGTGATTGGTGGAGTCTTTCTATATTTATTTTGCCCTCTGGTTCTAGAATATTAGGGCAGTTTTCCTTGATAGCTTCATGAAAGATGATGTCTAGGCTTTTTTTTTTTATCATGGCTTTCAGGTAGTCCTATAATTTTTAAATTGTCTTTCCTGGATCTATTTTCCACCTCAGTTGTTTTTCCAATGAGATATTTCACATTATCTTCTATTTTTTCAATCCTTTGGTTTTGTTTTGTAATTTCTTGGTTTCTCACAAAGTCATTAGCTTCCATCTGCTCCACTCTCATTTTTAAAGAACTATTTTCTTCAGTGAGCTTTTGAGCCTCCATTTCCTTCTCGCTAATTCTTCTTTTTAAAGTCTTCTTCTCCTTGTTTGCTTTTTGGACCTCTTTTTTCAATTGAGTTAGTCTATTTTTAAAGATGTTATTTTCTACAGCATTTTTGGGCCTCCTTTAGCAAGCTGTTGACTCACTTTTCAAGCTCTTCCATGGCCTGAGACCATTGCATATTTTTTTAGAGGTACTGGATGCAGAAGCCTTGACTTCCTCTGACAGTATGCCTTGTTCTTCCTCATCTGAAAGGATGGAAGGAAATATCTATTCACCAAGAAAGTAACCATCTACAGTCTTATTCCTCCCCCCCCCTTTTTTTGTTTTATCATTTTTCCCAGTGAATTTACTTGACTTCCGAATCCTTTGTCAAGAGGAGGGTCCTAGTGCTCCTCCTCACCCCAGGACTGTGCTCAGGGCTGAGATTCAGATCAGTTGCTCAATTTTCCCAGGGGCTTTAGGCAGAATGCTTCACAAATGGATGCATCTCCCACCACCACCACTGCCACAGCTTCTACCACCAATACCACTGTTGCCGCCTGGAGCCAGTGCTAGGAGGTCCCTGTTGGGAAAGCCCTCTCACTGACCTTTGAAGCTTTCTTTGGTGCTTGTGGGTTGGGGGAACTGAGACCCTACACTGCTACTGGGGATTCTGCCCTAGAGACCTGTTCTGGTCCTGTTCTTCCCGGTGCCACCTGGCCAGGGCTGGGCTCTTCTCCATCTGCTGTAGGCCTTCCAAGTTACCTTTGGCTGGAAATCTCTCTCACTCTGTCATTCTGTGACTTCTGCTGCTCTATAATTTGTTGAGAGTCATTTTCTACAGGTATTTTATGGGCCATGGGGGAAGAGCTAAAGTATGTCTTTCTACAGGAATTATTTTCTTCAGTGAACTTTTGGACCTCTTTTTCCATTTGGCCAGTTCTGCTTTTTAAGGCATTCTTTTCCTCATTGATTTTTTTGTATCTCATTTGCCATTTGTGTTTATCTATTTTTAGTGTGTTATTTTTGTCAGTATTTTTTTTTGGATCTCCTTTAGCATGCTTTTGACTCCTTTTTCATGTTTTTCTTTTATCACTCTCATTTCTGTTCCCGATTTTTCCTCTACTTTTCTTAATTTTCAAAATCCTTTTGCGAGCTCTTCCATGACCTATGACCAATTCATACTTTCTTGAAGGCTTTTGACATAGGAATTTTGACTCTGTTGTCTTCTGGTTGTATGGTTTGATCTTCTTTGTCACTAAGGTAAAATTCTATAGTCTGAGGTTTTTTTATACATTGTTTGCTCATTTTTCCAGTCAAATACTTGACTTTTTAACTCTTTGTTAAGTTAGGACTCTGCTTCTAGTGTGGAGCATGTACTTCAGGGTTTTTGTGCAGCTGTTTTCAGAGATACTTCTAGGGGATTGTAAATTTTCATTTCTTCCAAGGTAGTATCCTCAAAGGGCAGAAAATCACAAATAATCAGTTTCCTAGCCTGTGTTCTTGTCTATAAGTGACCACAAGCACTCTTACTAACTATATGACATTTGAAAAGTAATCTCTCTGAGCCTCTGAGCTCTTAATCAGTAAAATGAGGGCATTAGGCTTATATGACCTCTGTGACCTATTGCAATGCTTAATCTATGGTTCTATGAATTAAACCTATCTCAGAAACCTAGTATTTGATAAACCCAAGAGCCGAAATTACTGGGTTGAGGACTCCCTATTCAACAGATATTTCTGTGAAATCTGTAAAGCAGTTTGGCAAGAATTAGGTTCAGATCAATATCTTTTCCTACAAATTATAGTAAGCTTTAAATTGATGTAACAATAACATTTTAAAAATCACATCATAAAAAAATAGAAGAGAAAGGATAGAATTGCTTGAAAATATTATGGCTAGAGTAGGAATTCTTTATTTAAAATTTAATATATATTTTTTGTTGATTGTTTTTATTTTCATATCACATTCAATTTTTTAATATGTTTCATCTCTCCTCTACTACTCAGATGCATCCCTGGCTAAAATGCTGAAAAAATAAAGCAAATAAGTTCAAGTCAATTTAGTAAAACTAACACATTGACCATGTCTGGGAGTGTACTCAATATTCTATATCCATAGTGCATCACTTCTTCAGCAAATGGAGGGAAATACATTTTCTCATTTCTTCTCCAGGACCAAGTATAATGGTCATAAACATGATAACTTAGCATGAACAGCTCCATTGTTTTGATCAAATAGTTGTTATGGAAATTGTTTTTCTGTAATAAAATTAATACTTGTATACAGTTTAGTAATGACTTCTAAGTCCCCTAAATCTGGTAAACAACTAATAAATACTTGCTAATGACATTAGAAAACTAAATCTTGGATTGGTAGTTTCCTTTCATCATAATCACCAACCAGAACTTAGATGTAACTTGTAAATACCCTTCAAGAGAATCATAAAAACCCACCAGAGGCCACCTATCAGTCTGCTTCTGGGTTACAACTAGATCTCTCTGCTCCTTACATTTGAAAATTTGAGCATCCTGTGTTTACTTGAGAGCACTGTTGATTGATTGGTACAGACTTGTCAGAAGACCACCTCTGCGTAAGACACACAGCCTCCAGCTAGGCAGAGAAGAAACTCTGTTAAGAATACAGTGCAAGACAAATTTATCTGTACTTTTAGGAATCAGAGTGGAGATTCTTTTCTTAGAGGGGTTGACCTTTGTATTGTTGAACAGATAATTGCATACTATTGATTAATAAATAATTATTGTATATTTTGATGTCTATAATCTGATCTAGTGTTTCTCCTTTATTAGACAGCATAGGTAATGATAAATTGGCTTGGCCTGTGTAGATGTGTTACTTCAAGCTTAAGTCAATGTAGAATTCATTTTTATGGTTTCTTAAAAATGATTTCCATTTGCATGGTTGTAGTCTTTGTGTATACTGTTTTTCAGGTCTCACTTTGCTATATTAGTTCATATGAGTCTTTCCACGCTTCTCCAAATTTGTATCCATCATTTTAAAAGTATGTTAATATTACATTCATAAACCGTAATTTGCTTAGTCATATTCCCAATCAGTGTTTCTGGTTTGTTTTGTTTTGTTTTGTTTTTACCATAAACTATTGTTTTAAATATTTTGGTATATATGGGACTTTCTGTCTTTGTCCTCTTTGGAGTATATGCCTTGTACTGGCCTCTTTGGATCTAAGATCTTGAACATTTCAATCACATTTCTGTTTTCCATAATACTTAGAGACCAATTTACAGTTTTCCAAACAATGTATTAGAGTGCATCTGCATTTCCACAGCTCCAGCAACATGACAATTTTCATCAATAGTGTGCTGGTAGATGTTTATGTCTCACCAGAAAAATGTATGCGCAGTATGCTTTTAAGTTTAATTTGTGATTATTAACATTTACTCCAACATTTTCTTAAGTCTGGACAATCAACAACACAATAAATCAAGCATCCTCCAGCAGGCAGCAATGTCTGTCAAAGACTATACACCATGCCACACCAGGGAAGGCAATGCAATATTAACAGCATGAGAGTCCTGAATAAGTTGCCATTCCTTGAGTACAGCCCTCACAGATGCAGCTCTTACCTTAGCACTAAATAAATAAAAGAATTAGAAAACATTTGCTAAATGTGTATTCCCTGCTAAGCACAATGCTAATGGATGATGATACAATAGAATGCCTTCAAGGAGTTTACGTTTTAATGGAAGAGACAACACACAGAAAGGAAGGGGTGGTCAGAGAAAGTTTGGGAAAGTTAAAGGAACAATGAACAGAACCGTAAGGGAGTAGATCAACACTCTCTAAGAATAATGGCAGAGGTGATTTCAAAATTCACTTTTTACTATTTCTTTCCAGGATCCATCCCTCTCACCTCTGTCTTCTGTTACTAGATCACAATTCTTTCCTTCATAAATCTCAGCTAAGACTTCTTTTCTATCAGACTGCATGTGACTGGCAAGTAGAATAGCTTCGACCTCTCTGATTTAGTGTCAAATGTCATTTCAAAGTTTTTGTGTCAAGAGTATGTATTTTGGAATTATGAAGCCAGGTTTGATCGTAGAGAAGAGATTGTTGATTTGCTGTGCTTCATGAAAACTTGGGACACATCCTTTGCAACAATCCATTTCCTCATGGAATTTCTATAGTAGTAACGTTTAATCATAAGTGTTTTAGAAATCATTTAATATTAGGTTCTACTCTCACTATTGGGCCAGAAACTACTGGTGATTAGTATTTTAGAGACTTTGCCACAACTATATTTTGCTAAAACATAATAAGGTGATAGACTCTAGCATGGTCCCTCTTTTGACACTCCTTCCTCCCTTTACCCAATCCAGGTTTGTGCTGGAGGCAGACAGCCTGATACTGTCCCATGCTGACTGGGACCTAGGATTCAAGGGTGTAGGGTTTGGAGTCTTGGGCTTGGGGTCTAAGCCTGGGATTCCCTGAGAAGACTCACAGCCCCACTCTGATCCCAAAGCAAATATTAGTCCTCCTCTCATTGATCTTCTTGCATCATGGTTGGTCAACACTATTGATGAAAGTTCTTAAGTGTTTCTTTCAAACTTATTTGTCTTCATATGGTTGTTATGGTGATTGTTCTAGTTCTTCATCAGTTCGTATAAGTCCTTCTATGTTTATATGAAATAATCTCTGTCATCATTTCTATAGAATAATCATATTCTATGCATTCATATGTTATAATTTGTTCAGTTAACCCCAGAGATGTCCTGAAACTAGTTTTAGCCCAAGAGCCAGTTCTCAAATTTTCTGTGTGAGGTGAGCATTTAAACCTCAGAAAAGGCAATCGCTACAAATTGGAGTGTGATTTATGGTTTTTTGATTGTCTAGACTTAAAAATAATTAATAGTAATGCAGATTAAACTTTAAAGTCAGTGCATATGTTTTTCTCCCTTAGATTCAGATTTGCTACATTTACCATCACATCCCTGGTTGGCTATTTCTTGATTAGGAGCACCCCTTTAGTTTGCAAGGAACCCCAAATTGGCTCATAAAGGGTTGGACTTGACTGAAATGACTCAACAAAAACTTCGTTTCCAGTTCTTTGGCACTATAAAAATGCTGCCATAAAGAATTTTGTGCATATGGGCTCTTTTCTTCTTTCTATGTTATCTTTGGGATATAGGACTAATAGTGGTATAGCTTGGCATCTTCTTCTTTATTCTTTCTCTCTCATTCTTTCCCTCCCTCTCTGCCTATCCTTCCCTTTGTCTCTCATTTTCTTTGGTCTATCTTAGCGTCAGGCAGCCAGCTGTCACTTCTCACTACTTTCAATATTTTTTTTGTTAGTTGTCTTTTTTAACCTTTGGCAATTGTGCTATGTTCTGGATTGAGGAGCCAAAGAACTAATCTTGTTAGTATTTTGTGGAAAAGACATAATAGTAAACATACTCTTAGTAAGAAACTAAGGCGTGTCCTAGGAATACAGGGCATAAACTTCATTGTATCTCTTTAGTCAAATCAGAGGGTCCTCTTTTTTTAAAAAATTTCTTTCTGGCTTTCTTAGCTGCATTAATATACACATCAGCAGTTTAACGATCCCCTTCTACCACTTTTACCCTTTGAGGCTCTCTTCTACTATATAAAACTATTGAAAAATCTGAAGGAAAAAAACTGACAGCCTCAAACCGAAAGAATCATAGGATCATGCATTTAGAACTAGAAGAGACTTCAGAGACCATATAGTCCAACTGCCTTGTTTTACAGGGAAATACTAAAGCCAGAGAAGTTAAGTGACTTTCCTAAGTTCATAAAAGTAGTAAATATCAGAGTTAGAATTTGATTCCTCCGATTCCACATTAATTTCTCTTTTCATTTTACCATATTGCCTCTCAAAATGCTCTTTTATTCTTAAGTGATATATAGAAGCAGATAGGACATTTTTTGTTGTAATCTTTTTTTTTCAGAAAGCAGAAGAAAAACATTTATTCAAACACCAGAAACCCAAATCCCAACACCAGAAAGCCAAATCCATAACAGCAATAAAAAAATCTACACAATAACGATGTAGGGAGCGCTACCCCCTAGCCTTCCCTCTGTTAGGCTTCTCATAAACCAGCTCCCTTAAACAAATCACAAACAAGGTCTCCCACTCATGCTTGCTGCTTCCCCAGCTGCCTGTTTTCCCCTGTCCTTCCCAGCTCTGACTGCTGTGACCAACTACCTCTCAGCACTGCTCCAGCCCCACCTCTTCCTGCTCCAACCTTCCTGCTCCACCCATCTTGGTACAGGTCCCTATTATTTATTTCTATCTATTTCTGTATTATCTATAGCTATACCTTTGGCTGTGGTTTTAACTATATTCTATATTTATATGTTACATTTATGTACAGGTAATCTATTTCTTTTTTTAAATTTATTTATTTAACTTTTTACATTCATTTTCACAAAATTTTGGGTTCCAAATTTTCTCCCCATTTGTCCCCATCCTTCCCCCCAATACACTGAGCATTCTAATTTCCCCTATCACCAATCTGCCCTCTCTTCTATTATCCCTCCCTTCTCTAGTCCCCATCTTCTCTTTTGTCCTGTAGGGTCAGATAACTTTCTATTCCCCATTACCTGTATTTCTTATTTCCTAGTAGCAAGAACAATACTCGATAGTTGTTCCTAAAACTTTGAGTTCCGACTTCTCCCCTTTGTTGTAATTTTGTTAAAATTACTAAACATCCTCCTCAAAAAAATACTAAAACATTTTACTCTTTCTTGTATAATCTTTCATGAATTTTTTTCTCATTTGGCCAATTGTATTCTTTTAAAGAATTGTTTTCTTCAGTCAATTTTTGTTCTTCCTTTTCCAAGATGTTGACTTTCTCTTGCATACTTCTCATTTCTTTTTCTCAGTTTTTCTTCTGCTTCTCTTATGTGACCTTTAAAATCCCTTTTGAACTCTTCTAATATGGCTTTTGGGGCTTGAGGCTAATTCATATTCCCCTTTAAGGTTTTGCATGTAGACATTATGGCAGTATTGTCCTCTTCTAAGTTTGTGTTTTGATCTTCCCTGTCACCACAGAAGGTCTCTATGGTCAAGGTTCTTTTTTGCTTCTTGCTCATATTTTTGCTTTTTTTGTGGCTTTTAAAGTTGAGCTCTGTTGCTAGAACAGAGAGAGTACTGTCCCAAGCTTCTTGTGCTGGGGGCCAGAGGCCTGGTCAGTAACTTTGTGGTCTAGGGCCTCAGGTGCTTGTGCCTTGCACACTGCACTGTGGTAGCCCACACTACTAGTTATACTTTTTGCCTGGTTTCTGGAGCTGACAATTTACTTTCTGTGCTGGGGTTGGAGACCTCACAGCTGGCCTGCTGTGCCACCACCCTGCTGAGCCAGGACCAAGGTGCCTCAGTTGCTGATCTGTGCTATAGCAAAGAACCTCCCCATGCTGACTTGCCCAGACACCATCTGTGCTGGTCTGTACTCCTCTTCTACCCAAGGGAGACAGACATTTCCTGAAATCCTTTTAAGTTATCTTAAGCCAGAAAATTATTTCATTCTGAATTTTGTAGGCTCTGTTGCTCCAGAATCCATTCAGTTTTGATTTAATGTTTCCGAGGGAAACTGGGGAGAGTTCAGGCAACTTCCTGGTTTCTCTCCACCATCTTGGTTCACTCCCCCCAAAAATTGTATGATCTTCATTGTTTGATAACTGACATTTCATGACTGTGAGACAATTATATGTTGCCTATTTTGTAGTACATGTGACAGAAATGTGAATTTTGGCTTCTTACATTAAGAAAGAGGTCACTTCACACAAAGAGATCTTACTTTGGAGATAGAAGGGAGATTGAGACAGCAGCAAAGTGAAGCTACAGAAGAGTGAAAAACAGAAATAAAGTGAAGAGACAATGAGCTGAGACTTATCCCATTGCTTTAAGAGAACTGAACTCTGCCAAGTTCATAGTAAAGTTGCTAAACTGAGAGTTGAAAGAAGAGCTTGGATTCTACACCAACCCCTTGCTGAGCTAACTTTAGGAAGAAATTAGGTTTTTGTATTTGCTGCTGAGAGCTGACTAGAGGAAGACTCCTCTGCTGGTTAACAGAGATGGTTGAGGAAAGGCAAGATTGGACTGTCTTGCCATTTACTGCTGCCTAGGGCTCAAGAGAAGGAAATTCTTCAGAATACAGCCAAGAGATCCAACCTAAATAGCTCTGAAGATTCCTATACTTAGGGAAACAGTTTATAAACAAAAGAGTAAAAAACCTTCCTTAGAGCTTAACTCAGAAGTTCAAGTAGCACAATCATCAGAGATTCTCTTAGAAGAAGACTGGGTTCAGATTATTCCCTGAAGAGACTTAAGACCTACAATCCAGAGTCATGAGTTGCCATGGACACATTGGTTTCTTTATTTAAATACTACCCCCATGCTTCCACCCCCCCACACCCATTCAGATTTGATAAATTTGTGACCTCTTTTCCCTAGTGATATTGTGTGCATTGGTAGGAAAATATGACCCATATTTATGGGCAACTTGTTAGGATTATTCTTGCTTTGCAATCCATTTATTACATGTTTTGTGATTGTGTTAATAGTGTTGACTGATTTGTTTAAAATAGAAGCATAGCAGTAGGAGTTCAGGAGTTTCACTTTTGAGTAGTATATACACATACGTATATTAATATATATGTGTATGAGTAATAAATATATATTCATATACATAGATACACATAGCATGTGTATCTGTATGTGTCTATAAACATTTTACACGTAGACGTGTGTGGATGTGTGTGAGTGTGTGTATATGGGGGGGAAGGATTTCCCTGTGCCAATTAGTTATTCCTAATACCAAGAAGATGACTTATAGCCAATATAACTGTCAATAACTGTGGTCAATGAGGCAGTACAGAGAGAGAAAAGAGACAAGGGATGCCTGTTTCCATACCCACAACTGTTTTACACTAAGCAATAGGGAATGTGAAGAAAAAACAGAAACAGTCCTTATCTTTAAGAAAATTACATTTGAATGGGGGATAGTCAATATATGCATGACAGGGTATGCAGGATATATACAAAGGAACTAGAAGTAAACCTTATATATGAAGGTGCCAGCAGTTGGGATAATTGGGAAAAGCCCCCTGCAGAAGATGGTGTTTGAGTGGAGTCTCAAAGAAAACCAGAAACTCTGAGAGGCAGAAGGGAGGAGGAAGAGCATTCCAGGCATGTGAAGAGGAGAAAGTAGTCCAGTATGGCTGAGCCACAGAGTGGGTGAAGAGTAATATGTAAGGAACTGGAAATACAGAAAGGGGCTAGGCTGTGAAGCGGCTTACATACCAAATAGAGGAATTTATGTTTCATCCTAGAGGTCCACTACTCTTTATTGAGTAGGGAATCACTGGCATTTATTGAGTAAGGGGTAACTTGATCAAATTTATGCTTTAGGAAAATCACTTTGGTAGTTGCATGGTGTGGAGATTAGAACAGAGCTGTCAAACATGTAACAACACTCCCAGTGCCCAGAACCAGACTAAAATGTAGTTGGGAAATATTTAACAAAGCAAAAATACATTAAAATAAATATAGGATTATATTTCAAAACTAAGTCAATATGAGGCCTTCATACCTATCCTTATGTATGAATTATTGGGCCCTTTCTATCCGAATTTGATGCCACTGGATTAGAATGAGGAGAGATTTGAGAAAAGGAAACCAATTAGGAGATTATTGTAAAGGTCAAGGTGAGAGGTAATGAGGCTCCCAACCAGGGTGGTGACTGTGTGAGGGAAGAGGACGGGATGCATAGGACATGTTATGAAACCTCTGAATTGGATGTGTAGGATAAATGTGAGCAGTGAAGGATGACATAGAAGTCAGGAATCCAAGTGACCGGAAGGATAATGGTGCCCTGGACTTCAATAGGGAAGTGTGGAAGAAGTAAGACTTTTAGGGAAAATATGCATTTTGTTTTGGACACGATGAATTGAGATTTCTATGGAACATAGAGATCAAAATGTCCAAAAGTTAGTTTGTGATGAAGGACTACAACTTAGGAGAGATGAAATACATATCTGGGAGTCCTTATCGGCATAGCAGTAATAATTGAAACCACTGGCGCTAAGATCAACAAATGAGGGAGTATAGAAAGAAAAAAGGCTGAATTTCAGTCTATGATCTTTTCTGGGCTATAAAACAAAGTCCTTAGTCTAGATGATCACTGATGTTTCATCTTACTCTAACTCGATGAGTGTTTCTATTCCACGAGCCTCCTTTGGGGAAGAAGCAAATGGCAGGGCTCCATTTCTCTTGGACATTACTACTTTCTATCTCCATAGAAAGAGTGCCACCTATTGAAACACCAACATCACCGTTGGCAGAATGCTGGGGATTCCCAGGAGACCCTTCTCCCTGTGTAGGCTCACTGGTCTCACCCACTTCCCAGATGGACCAGAGGAGTGGGTGGAATCCACAGGCTGTTCTACTCTCACAAACTGCAAGACATCTGTTCCCTGGTGACTTTCAGTGAGTGATGATGACAGAGACACATTTATGCAGGATGAACTAGAAGGCCTTGGTCAGAAAGAGTAGGTCTTCCATGGATCTAATGACCCAAGGTTCAGTTAGGCCATGCCCTTGCCTTCAGTTAGGCCCCAGAGACTCTATTTGAAAGAAACTATCGTTCATTTTAGAACCACTCAGAACAGTGATATTGCCATTTTTAGAAAAATTTGAAAACTTTTTGTCCATACAAAAACAATTTATTTCAATCTGTTAGCATGTTACCAAAAATTTAATCTGTACAATAGATAATATTATGAGAATTGATGATAATTTTGTCCTCTGTGGGTAATGATTTGGGACTACCTTATAATAAGGCCTGTTTGGTGTTTTGTAAATAAAATCTCTAGATTTCAAGATTGTTCCACCTTATACCACATCCCACTTGATTGCAAATTGCTTATGTGTAGTTCCAGTCTCATCATATCAAATAGGGACAGGTGGAGGCACAGGGGTGCAGGGATTGACCCTCATCTATCCAAAGTAGCAACAGAGTGAGGAACAGAGCTAACTCAAGTTATCTGAATTCACCAGGATTTCTCCCCTTTGCTTAGTGGTATAACTTCTATGTCTCAACCAATCTACCTCCTTAGGAATCTTGGCTCTTGTTTGGTTAAGTGTCTTTCTAGGAATCCTTTAAATTTCAAAGTCCTATTTTGAGCCTAATTCTGATTTACCCCTTTACAGTCGAAGCACCTGGACCATTTTCTCTATTGGATTTTATGTACACTTTCCCATTTTTCTTATTAGACATTCAAAGGAAAAGCTCCCCACAGCTAAATCTGTGGTCTGGTGATTTATTGCTAATATTCTTGAAATTGCCTTATTAAAAGGAAATCACATTGAACAGGGGGTGGTTGAAGCAAGGTCTAAGCTTCTGTTGCCATGGTAGCCACCAACAGCTACTGGGAGCCCATAGTGTTAAAGTGAAAAGTAAACAATTGTTGGTAGTAGGAGAAGATTGAATATAGGAGACCAAAAAATTCTGGACTGAATAAAAGGCCTTTTAATCCTGAAATCGCATTGCTTCCTCTAAACTATGAGCTTACAATAGTTTAATCAGGTAAGGCAAAAATGTTTAGTGGAAAAACTTAGAGTTTAGACACCTGGTTTTGGCTTGTCTACTAACTGACTAACTTTGGGCAAGATATTTTAGCTCTATGTGAACTCAGTCTCTGTAAACTGAGGGGGCTAGACTAGCTGATTACTCATGTTCCTTCTAGCTTTGCTAATGTATAATTGTTATTTCCATCCATGCAAATTATTTCTTTTTCCTTCTAGAAGCTATAAAGCAATCTTAGTCTATATGCTTAGGCTACTCCATGGGCAGATTATACATTGGACATTTATTCTGTCGTGTTACATCTTTACTTGAAACCCTCTGGGCAGAGCCCCAGATTTTGAGGGTTGGGAGACATGTTATAATTGTAATTCTTAATTATATCTCATAATCATAGCTCTTTTACTGACTCCTCGTTCAATTCAATATAAATAATATGTATTAATTGTCTACCCTTCCTCAGGTTCTTGGCTAGGAGTAAAGTGCCTTTCACATAGTAGGTTCTCAGGACTTGGATTGGGGATATGAAGATTAAAAACAAAATAGTTTCTAATTTCAAGTAAATTATTAGGAATTTATAGTGTGTTCTGTAATATCTACTCAGATAAACAATTATATAAAGCAGAGAGTAGAGGAGGGCAAGGGAGAGACTCTAAATGCTCTAGTAGAATTTAAAGAAGAGGAGAACTCACAAAGGGGCAGTAGGGATGGAGATGAAAGTATCAAGAAGGCTTTTAAAGAATAAAACAAACCAAAGCTAAAAGTAAAGTAGTGATACAGAAATGTGGAAATATGGAATAAGAACATTTTGGTATGAGAGATAGCTTGAGAGTAAATGGAGTGGGAAATGGAATTCTAGGAAGAGCTAGTAATGCAGTTTGGCTGGCCCATTGAGTGCATAAAAAGGAATAGTGTGAAACACGGCTGGAAAGAGAGGTTGGAACCAGATTATGGTGGACCTTAATTGGTTAGGTTTTGAATTTTATCCTAGAGGCAATAGGGAGCCTCTGAAGGTTTCTGAATAGGATGGTAACATAGTTAGACTATGAAAGACTTTTAAAAGATTATCTTGACAGTTACATGAAGATTGGATTTGAGAGGGGAGAGATTAGAAGGACAATGATTAATTAAGCAGCTGTTACAAGAGACCAGCCTGGCAAGCAGTGATGAGCTTGTAATAGGGTGGTGGCTGTATGAGCAGAGAAAAAGGGACAAATGAAATAGGTGTTGCAGAGACAGAATCTATTTATTAGATGTGGTCATTGAGGGAGAAAGGAGAGGTCAAAAATGACTCAGGTTTCTTAACAGGATGACTGGAAAGATGGTAGTGCTCTTAACAGAAATAGGGAAGTTTGGAAGAGTATGTTTGAGGGGAAATATCATGAGTTCAGACATTTCTTACAACCTACTCCGCCACCCCCATCATACACAAAGATGGTCATAATCTTAATCATGCCACCACCCACAAATACATCACCTTTATGCATCAGAAATCTCAACTTCTTTATCTGATTGCAATCTATTGGCTTTTAGCATTTCCATTCAAAACCCCACTCTATTAGCACCATTGTCTCCAATCCCTCATCCCCTAAGTTCTTTCCTAGGCCATCATTCTTGTACTAGTCATACTGTCTTCCTTTCCCGATCTTGACCCGTTGGTGAACAAGTTCAACTCTACAATATTCTCTTCTATTGAGTCCTTTGCCCCTTTCTCATATCATTGATTGTGCCCTGCCAACCTCAGCCTTGGATTAATTCCACCAAAGTTTGTCTTGCTCCTACATATATGCTTCTGAACAAAGGTGGAGAAAATCTCAAAACTGTCTGAATCCACTACAAATTTTTGCTTCATAACTTCAACTGGGCACTTATTGCTATTAGGCAACCCTTCTACACCTCTAATCAACTCACTATACCATTCTCTAAAGTAGCTTTTCTAATACTTCCTTTCCCTCCTCAAACTTCCCATATCTCCTCCTCCTCCCACCCTCTCAGCTGAGAATCTTACTTTATGATTTACTGAAAAAAATAATTGAGATTATTCTCTGAGAGCACCATCTTTTTTTCTCCTTTTCCTCTTTATCTCATATCACTCAGATGCCTTTTACTACTACCTGTTCTTTTACTCCTGTCTCACAAGAAGATGAGGCTCTACTCTTTGCCAGGGTTGCACTACAAATCCCTTTCCATCTCATGTTTTCCTGCAGATTGTCCCCTCTATCATACCTACACTCTCATTTATTTTCAATTTCTCCCCGTCAATAGGCTGCTTCCCTACTGCCTTCAAACATGCTTATATCTCCCTTTTTCTCTAAAAAACCCTCAATTGATTCTTCCATCCAGACTATTGTCCCATATCTCTTTGACCTTTTGTGCATATATTCCTTGAGAAGGCCATCTACAATAGGTGCTTTTATGTTCTCTCAATTTCCTTAACTTTCTACAATTCTGTTTATGATGATGTCATTCAACCAAAATTGTTGTCTCTGAAGTCACAAATGATCTTCCAATTACCAAATCCAATTTTCTTGATCCTTATCCCTCTTGACTTCTCTGCAGTCCTTGACATTGTTGGTCACTCTTGTCTCCTTAATATTCTTTCTTCTTCCTAAATTTTAGGATACTACTCTCTCCTAGTTCTCCTATTTATTGGATCACTCCTTCTCAGTCTCCTTTGCTGGATCTTTATCCAGATTACACTCACTAACCCTGGGGGTCCCACAGGGCTCTGTCTTGGATCCTCTTCTCTTCTTTCTCTATACAATTTCATTTGGTGAACTCCTCAGCTTCCATGGATTCAATTAGCATGTCTAAGCTGATGATTCTCAAATCTACTTATGCTCTTCTGACCTCTAGTCTTACATTTCCAACTGCCTATCAAACACCTCAAACTGAATGCCCAGTAAACAGCTTAAACTCAGTATGTCCAAAACATTGCAATTGAAATTAAGGTAAACTGAAGCACAAAGGTCTAAGCATTTTCAGTTTGTTATTAAAATGCAAATTTATCAATAAATTGCATCTCAGTTTCCCCAGCAAAGCTGAAACCCTGAAAGAGAGAAACAACTCTTTTTTACATTTTGAGGAATATAGAAATTGGGAAGACTAGCATCATAGGTGGAAGAAAATGTGATTGGATAGAAATTGGGAATATGTGTTAGCAACAACCCCCTCCTTCACTCCTGTGACTAAGAAATGTTTATTTGTTTGAATTCAGCTGCATCTGCAAGGACAGACATAGCAAACAAGATTGCTCTGGATAACAAACCAAATATCCTTGAAGGCTAGCTTGATGGTATAAAGATACTAGAACAGATTCCCTGGTGTCCACTGCATCCTCTAAGAGTAACAGATTTCCTTGACACAAGAATAAAGCAGTGATTAACAGGAAAACTGGATTTCTGAACTTAACTCATTGAAAGCTAAATTTCTGAATTAAGTTCAGAGACAAAGGATCATGACTACCTGTTACAAAACAAAATCAATTAACTTTAGATAGGATTAATTTAAAAAAAAGATCCAGAATCAATTTTATTTCAAAAACTGAACTCATCATCTATTTATATAGACCCATACTGGATGCCAGTGGGCAGTTTTGTTGACCAGGTCACAGATTCAGAGAGGAGTGAGAAGGGGAGCTTCACAGGGGAATGGCATTCTGAGGTAGGCAGGCCCTGGGGTGTGTATGGAGAAAGAAAGAAGTTCAGAAATCAGCAACACTAGTAGTGATGTACACAGACAGTAGTCTTCTAGCCCAGCCTGCAGAAGATTAGCGAGGGTGGAAATTCTAGACCAAAGGGGAACCTACAATTCTGCCACTCAGAACCAACCAAATTTTCAGTTTGCTGATAGGGGTTTACTCTTGCAAATTCCAAGTCAGGAACTTGTAGCACCTAGACTGAGAAGGAGGCAATCAGATTTTGTCCTTGATCAGGCCATTTTCAAAGTACTGAAAGTTTGAATGTCCCCAGCCTGTTCCAGAGTTCCTGGAGTAACACAGCTCTCAAAACATCAAGAAAGCAGCAACAAAATCAGCTCATACTTGCCCTCCAGAATGACTACAGAGTCTAGCCCTAACATTAAGTCTAAAGTCAGGAAGGAGACTGAAAGAATATACAAAGATATACAAAAATGAACACCCCCTCCTCCCAGTAATGAGCTATTTTGGTGGCAAGAACACACAAGACAAATACAGAAGAAGATAATGACTACAAATCATCTATAAGCAAAGACTCAGGGGAAAACAGACTTTAGACACAAGCTCAACTAGAATTCCTGGATGAGATGAGACAAGAGTTAAAAAAGGAGTCAAAAATTGTTTTGATTTTTTTTATAAATGGAATAAGAATGCTTAATAAAAATGGAAAAGAAATGATTGCTATGGAATAATGAATTTAAAAGGAAATTAGTAGCTTATCACAAAAGGAACAAAACATTTTCCAAGCAACAAACTCCCTAAAAACTTCAATGGACCAAATAGGAATCAATCACTCCATGAGGCAACAAGGAATATTGAAACAAGTCCAAAAGTCTAAAATAAAATGTAGAAGAAAATATAAGAAATCTCATAGCAAAAACAACTGACATGAAAAACAGATCAAGGAGAAAAAAATTTAAGAATTATCAGACTAGTCTATGACCAAAAAATAGAGCCTACATTTCATGTCTTAAGAAATCTTAGAAGAAAATCGCTCAAGAGAAGGATACATACAAGAGAAGGAAATACATAGTTAGCAAATAGCTGTGAACATGAATGGCATGAACCTACCTATAAAACAGAGGAAGATAGTAGAATGAATTAGAAACCAGAATCCAACAATACGTTGTTTACAAAAAAAGCATATGTGAAAGAAAAAGATAGACATAGAGTTAAAATAAGGGACAGAATAACCCTCACTATCCTTCAGTTGAAGTGAAAAAAGGACAGAATAGCGGTTCTGATATCAGACAAAACAATAGCAAAAATCAATGTAAGCAAAAGAGATGAAAAGGGAAACTATATTTTACTAATAGATTTCATAATGAATTAATATAAATTCCAAATGTACATTCACCTAACAAGATCTAAATTCTTTTCTTTCCTTGATACTTCTTTTATTTTGTTTTGTATTTAAATTTATTTATTTAAGTTTTCAACATTCATTTCCACAAAATTTTGAGTTCCAAATTTTCTCCCCATTTCTTCCCTCCCTCCACCCTAAAACTCCAAGCATTCTAATTACCCCTATAACCAATCTGCCATCCCCTGTAACATCCCTTCCTTCCCTTATCCCCATCTTCTCTTTTGTCCTGTAGGGCAAGATAAATTTCTATACCCCATTACCTGTATTTCTTAGTTCCTAGTTGTATGCAAGAACAATACTCAACAGTTATTCCTAAAACTTTGAGTTCTAACTTCTCTTCCTTCCTCCCATCCCATCCCCATTAGGAAGGCAAGCAATTCAATATAGGCCATATATGTGTAGTTTTGCAAATGACTTCCATAATAGTCAAGTTGTGTAAGACTAACTATATTTCGCTCCATTCTATCCTGCCCCTAGTTTCTTCTATTCTCTCTTTTGACCTTGTTCCCCTCCCCAAGAGTGTTGATTTCTAATTGCGCCCTCCTCCCATCACCCTCCCTTCCATCATCCTCTCCACCCTGCTTATCCCCTTCTCCCCCACTTCCCTATATTGTAAGATAAGTTTTCATATGAAAACGAGTGTGGGGTGACGGAGTAGAAAGACTCACATTTGCTAGCTCCAAACCCACAGCCCATAGATTTCCTGTAAAAAGAACTCCTGACAAATTCTGGAACAGTGGAAGCCGCGCAGCAACACAGTGAAGGAGATTTCCATTGCAGAGAGCCCTGAAAAACCGACCACAAAGGTATCCAGATGGGAGCGGAGCCCTCCCCTCCCCCTGCCCTGGCCATGCGGCACTGAGAGGAGCGAGCAGACCCAAACAGGCTTCAGGGACCAGAATCTCCGGCAGCTGCGAAGGTCCCTCCACCCACAGACGCACAGGTCAGTGAGAGAGACGGGCTGAGAGGGGAGCGGGGTATCTCCGGGACTCGGACCCCCTCGGGAGGCAGCCTCTGCGGCA
>CM053771.1:179359555-179600677 GCA_028658325.1 Potorous gilbertii | reverse complement strand
GTTCAAATTTGGCTTCAGATATTAACTATGCGACCCTGGGCAAGTCACTTAATCCTATTTATCTCAGCTACTTATTCCTGTTTTTCTTAGTTTTGTCATCCGTAAAATGAGTTGGAGAAGGAAATGGCATACCACCCTAATATCTTTGTCACAAAGAATCAGGTACAACTGAACAACAGCTAAAAGCGAGGTACTCTAAATGGAGCCACCATAGTCTATGTTTTCATGCCAATGGAGTACTTCTGTTAATGTAGACTAAGATCTCACTCATTTTCTTCAGCAGTTGATTCATATCGTTTCTGCACATTGAGCTATTGATCAACTCATATCTACATGATAGTTTTTTTGTACATGAACTACATAATCAAGTCAGTTCTCTGTTCTATACCAGTAAAACTGATGCTTTAAATGTAAGTTCATGACTTAACATTTATCCCTATTAAGTGTCTTTTTACAAAAGACATTTATGAAATGAAATAAAGGCCCTGCAAGTCAGGAAGCTTTGGGTTTAAGCCTTGGTCTCTGATTCATGCAAGTATTGTGACCATAGTCAAGGCTCTTAACCTCTCAGTTGTCTACGCTAGTGCTTCTTAAACTGTGGGTTACAACATGAAAATTCTTGCAATAGTAAAAGGTTTCTGAATGCAAAACCAAAAATTAATTAAAAAATTAAACGCATAATGAATCCAAGGTGTTTCTGGAAGCACTTGCCCATGTTGCATCCTACAGTTTCATTCCAGCCTTTGTTCAGAACACAAAGCATGCTAGCTTTGTACTGCACATGCCCTCAGGCCATACAACACCAACTAATGCTGCTGAAAAGTGAAAAGGGGTTGCAAGTGGAAAAAGTTTAAGTCCTGGTCTAGGCAACTCTCTAAGAATGTAAGTTAACAAAATGATGATCTGCTTTGGTAGAGGGAATTTCCATATCCAGGACTTCTCTTAAATAGTGAAATCACAGGTACAATCCTTTTCTCGGACTTTCATTGTATTGTTTACAGCCTAGCAATACAGTCTATTAAGATGATTTTAGATCTTGATTTATACAAAACAAAGGAAAGGGATGGAAGGGAAGAAGGAAGAAGAAAAGGAAGGAAGTTAGGAAAGAAGTCAGGCAGGAAGAAAATGTTATGGTCAAAATAAGGTAAACTGAGGCACAAAGACCTAAGTACAATTTATTAGGAAAGTTAACACTTAACAAGAAATAGGCTTCCTCAGCAAAATTGAAATCCTGAAGTGGGGAATAGCTAACTTTTTAATAGTTTTCAGGGAAGTGCGGAGCAAAGACCAGAACTTCTTAGGTAGGGAACAAGTTATGATTGGTTAAAAGAGCTCAGCATCATAAATAGTGACATCAATATAATTTGTTACAGAGCTGAGGTGTAGAAGACAATATGACTGTATGGAAATTGGGAATGAGGGGCTAGCAATACGCCATTCCTTCACTCCTATGACTAAGAAATGTTGATTATTTGAGTCTACCTGCAAGGTTACAGACAGTGGGTCAGACTTTCTTGTCTGAATAACAAACTAGACATCCTTGAAGGAGAACTTGGTGGTATAAAGATACGAAGCCACACTCCTTGGCATTCATCTGCATTCTTTAAGGGTAACAGATTTCCTTGACACAAGAATAGAACAATGATTAATAAGAAAACTGGATTTCTAAACTCTGCTTATTACAGGACAGCTGAATTTCTGAACTGTTTAGAGACAAAGAATCATGACTTAGGCAGTTAGGTACAGGATAAAGTTGATCAATTTCAAATAGTATCAATTAAGAATTATACATATTCAATCTGGTTTTTTTCAGAAGGAAGAAAGAGGAGGAATGAAGGGAGGGATGGAAAAAATGGAGGGAGAGAACAAGGAAGGGAAGGATAGAGGGAAGGAAGGGATGGAAGGAGAGTGAAAGGAAGGGAGGAAGAAAAGATGGAAGAAAAGAAAGGAGAAAGGGATAGAGAGAGGGAAGGGGAAGAGGACAAAGAGAAACAGAAATGGAAGAGAGGAGAGAAAAAAAGGATAAGTGCATATTAAGTACCACCTGATACAATCTATGTCATGTATTGCTTACTGTTTAAAATATTGACTACCTTTTAAACCAATAATTTCCAGTATTTGTGTGTGTGTGTGTGTGTGTGTGTGTGTGTCCCATAGATAGAAAGAAAAACCCCATTTATTCATAGCAGAACTTCTATGGCATCTAAGAACCAAGAAACAAAATAGGCCCCTTTCAATTGGAGAATGGCTGAACAAATTGTGGTAAACGACTATAATGGAATATAATTACCTGTAAGAAACCAGGAATATGAAGTACTCAGAAAAAATGGGACAATTTACCTGAACCAATACGGTGAAGTAAGCAGAACCAAGAAGACGATATGCACATTGACTACAGTATAGTAAATTAAAACAATGGTAAGGAAAGTGAACTCTGAATAATTGTTATGCTCAGGTTTAGTCCTTGAGAATAGAGAGATGGAATAACTGATTTTACTTAATTTTTTTCTTGTAGTTTTATGTGGGGAGCTCGTTAATTTTTATTGTCTAGAAATCACTGTGCTTTTTTAAAAGAAGTCACCAGAAAGACATTTTAAAAAACAAAAAATAAAATACTGACCTCACAAAAACTTGAATGCAATTTTAAAGAGGCAGTTCAAAACCAAGCCATATCTTCAAGTTAATTTATCCCAATTCCCTAAATATTTCCTCACAGGCTACCTTTCATGACTTTTCTTGGTTTCTTTGTACTTTTTGATTCTGACTATAATTCAGTACCATAGCACAGTAATAATCTAACCAATATGACATGGAAGGGAAGGATTGGCGTATAATGACTTGCCAATACAGCGTCACACTTACCTTTCAAACAGCTATAGCACTGCTTTTATGATTCATTTTCAACTTGTGATTCACTATGACCCTTAGCTCTTTTCCAGCTCTATTCCTACATAATCAGTCATTACCCTTTGGCTATGCAATCAACTCTTGTTCCTCCGTAAGTAAATGATCTGATCTGTACCAGTCCTTATGGAGCTCCAATTTGCTTCCACCCCTTCTCCATCTTGCCAGGCCATTTGGAATTCTAATCCTGTCCTTTTGGATTCTGGCCATCATAGCTGATGATAGGTGTCATCTGCTAATAATGTGTTATCATCTGCTAACTTAATGAGCTTGTTTTCTAGTCTATTCGGCAAATCATTGATAAAATCCTAAAGAATTGGGACCAAGATGAGCCCTGTGGAACATGACCCTGAGGACAACATACTGCCGGATCTCGATTAGTTATAAATCTACATAATTCTGGGTCATGGTTTTCTATATTGTTGATTTTGGAAATAACAGCAAAATCCTCTCTGTAATATTGCCAACTATCCATGGTAATGGGGAACAAGAATATCACAGAAAATTGAAGTCTATTGATAATTTCCCAAACTCATGATTTTAACTAACACCTTTAATACCTTTACTCTCAGTTACTCACACTTTTAGTAAAGGAACTAAAAAACAGCAATGGAGAAATTTGCTTTCACACTCTTTTAATTTCACCAACCTGTGCCTATGATTGAGGTGATTAATAGAAGGGAAGAGGATGACAGGAAAAGTGAAGAAAAAATTAAATAAACTTGGGCACTCCTGGATGGGAGGTAGAAGCTTAATAAAGTACTTGAAGCAGTATCCTAAAATGACTCCTCTTTTTCATTTAAGGTTGAAATAAATCCTTCCACACCATCAAATGGAGCTGAGATTGGTAGCTAGAGAAAGTCCCATCTGACAAAAAGAGTTGGAATTAGGAAACAGAGTAGACTCTACCCATATGAGGGTAGGAGCTAAATAAGGGGTTAACTAGTGTGCCTCATTAAGCAAACTCTTCTTCTCCCAACCCGTGTGGGTTATAAATTGAAGGACTTGGTCTTTTGGAACCCTAAATATATGATCTTATGACCCTAAGCACCTACAGGGCATACATATTTTTACCTACAGGACTAAGGTAGAAGGTACTATTGCTGTCTGCCCCTTAGGTAAACCTCTTCCTCATTAAGACCTTCTATTCTGAAAAACCCCACCTTCATGGAGAGAGAACTTCATCCTCTCGAAGACCTTGGGTGCTGTTAGACTGGCTTGATCCAACATCTCAGAATTGAAACCCTATTAAAAATAGCTCTGTTCCCTTCTGGGTTTCACAACTCATACTTGAAGTCATACTTGAAAAGCTCTTTATTCTTTATAATGAATAGATAGTGGGTAGGTTACATTGAGGGGAAAAAGGAAGAGTTATAATACAAAATAAAGCCAGACTGATCTGTTAGTTATCCTTTTGAAGTGGAAAGTGAAGAGCCTTCAGCACCTGGGTTTTCACAGGCACTGAACCCTTTCCATTAGGTGATTCTTGAAATATCCCTGTGTGCCATCCATAGACCTGTACTTGCTGTCAAAAGCTTATTTGTGATGGGTGATATTAGAGGTGACAGCACCCCCTAGACACTAGCAGAAAAACCTTAAGTAATGAACTTAAATTTACAATATAATTAATTGAATGGAAGAACAAAAGGCTCTGAATGTTTAATTATTTGCTACCTGGGGTTATAGGATGACTTCTCAAAAAGTCAAAGGACTGGATAGGATATTGAGAGTGGGGCTTTGACTGTCCCTTATCTAAGATGATAGCAAGGCTTTGTTTGGGTTAGAATATAAGGAAAAAACTAGGAGTTTTTGATGATAGCAGACAAACATTAAAAAAAAAATCAAGAATGCTGACTAGCCTTATGGAAGGCCTTCTTCCAATTAGTTTCTGCTCATGCTTAACTTAGTTTATATAAAAATCGAAGTGGATCTTTTGAGTTAGGTTGACTTAGTAGAGCCAGGCTCCACATAGCTCTTATGATCATTGCTGCTTACTGGGACTTGGTGGTTGTTGGGACTGCTTCAGTTCTTCCAGAGTTCTAGATTTGGGTTGTGGATGAGAAAGACAGGATCCTCATAAGGAAGGGAGTTTTAAGGAAGCCCTAGTCTTCAAAGCAATAGCTGACTAGAAAATCAACATTAGCTAAGGGTAGGAGGCCTAGTAGAGCACTGGGCCTGCAGTCAAAAAGAACTCAGTTAAAATCCCACCTTAGATATTGCCTAGCTGTGAGATCTTGGGCAAGTCACTTGACCTTTGTTTGCCTCTCTTTCCTCAACTATAAAATGAGGTTAATAATAGAACCTGCTCACAAGAGGTGTGGTGAAGGTCAAATCTGATAATATTTGTAATGAGCCTGGTATAGAGTAGCTGTGTAAATGCTAGCTATTATTGCTACCATTATTACAGACACATCATCAAGAAAATAGATTATTTTAGCTGGGGGTCACTATGGCTGACTTTTGTCAACTGCCTTAGGTGTTTACACTAAAAGATCTAATTCTGTCCTTTATAGGGAAAGGATTTTTGATAACCATCCCTTTGGTAGACAGGAAAAAAAATATCCACTTACATACTGTGTCCCCTAAGCATCAGAGTTGAATTCATGAACTGTGGAACAAGAGGTGGAGAGAATTGGAGGTAGAATCTTTTTTTTTAAACTTTATATTTTTGAAAGCAAGAAGCTGGAAAACACTTTTTACAGCCAGTGTTTCTGATAAAGGCCTCATTTTTCATATATATATGTATATATATATATATATATATATACATATATATACGTATATATATATACGTATATACGTATATATATATATATATATATACGTATATATATATAAAACTAAGTCAAATTTAATAGAACACAAGTCATTCCTCAATTGAAAAATAATCAAAGGATATGAACAGGCACTTTTCAGATGAAGAAATTAAAAGTATCTCTAGTCATATGAAAAAATGTTCCAAATCACTATTGATTAGAGAAATGCAAATTTTAAAAAACTCTGAGTTACCACCTCATATCTATCAGGTTGCCTATTATGACAGAACAGGAAAATGGTAAGTGTTGGAGATGTGGAAAAACTGCAACACTAATGCTGTGTTGGTGCAGTTGTGAACTGATCCAATCTTTCTGGAGAACAATTTGGAACTATGCACAAGGGGCTATAAAACTGTGTATATCCTTTGATCTATCAATACCACTACCACTACTAGGTCTCTATCCCAAAGATCACAAAAAAGAGAAAGGGAAGCACATGTATAAAAATATTTATAGCAGCCTCTTTTGTGGTGGCAAAGAATCTGAACTTGGGGAGATGCCCATCAATTGGGGAATGGCTGAAAAAGTTGTGGTATACGCATGTAATGTATTTTTCTACAAGAAATGATGAGTAGGAGGATTTCAGAAATACCTGGAAACACTTATATGAACTGATGCTGAGTTAAATAAGCAGAACCAGGAGAACATCAACTATGGTACTTAGCTCTTTTCAGCAATACAAAGATTCAAGAGAGTTCCAAAAGACCTGTGATGGAAAATGCTATCCATGTCCAGAAACAGAACTATGGAGTCTTAATGCAAATCAAAGCATACTCTTCTCACTTGTTTTGTTTTTCATGGTTTTTTCCTTTTGTTCTGATGCTTCTTTCACAACATGACTGATATGGAAAAATGTTTAACCTGATTGTATATGTATAATCTATATCAGATTGCTTGCTGTCTGGAAGAGGGGAGAGAAGGAAGGGAGGGAGAAAAAAATGGAATTTAAAATCTTACAAAAATGAATGTTGAAAACTATTTTTACATGTAATTGGAATAATAAAATACTTTTAAGTGCAAAAAAAAACCTTTATATTTTTTTATCCAAACATAGTGTGTAGAGAAAGTATTATGTAGATGCCATTATCAACCCCCCACTTTCTCTTATAGCTACATCTTTTTTGTAAATATTGTTTTTTCCAATTGCGTGTGAAGATAGCTTTCAACATTCATTTTTATAAGATTTTGAGTTCTAAATTTTTCTCCTTCTCTCTTCCCCCTTCCCCAAGATGGCAAGCAAGCTGATATAGATTATACATGTGTAGTCACTATATTTACATTTTTAAGCTGAATAAATGTATCTGAAGCTATGTGGTAGGTTGAAAGGAAAAACAAATCTGGGTTAATAGAACAAGATTGGTGTTTTTTAGTGTGAACTTGAGATGAAATAAAAGGCAAATATGGCTTTTAAACTTTTTTAAAGATTTAATTTTAATTTAAAAGAATAGCTTTACCTCCTTTGCTAGCTTCAGATAAAAGATTTGAATGGGTAACCAGTGCTAAAGGTTAAGTGCTAGCTTAGCTCATGCTGACTATTGTGCTATATTCTTGCAGGGTTTGAACAATAGTACAGAGCCCATTCTGCCTTGTCAGTCTTGGTCCGAAGGGATCACCTTTGCTAATTAAACGTCGCCACATTTTGTTCAGTCATTTCAATCACGTCCAACTCTTCATTACCCAGTTCGGTGTTTTCTTGGCCAAGACACTGGAGTGGTTGGCCATTTCCTTCTCCAGCTCATCCTACAAATGAAGAAACTGAGGCAAACAGGGTTAAGTGACTTGCCCAGGGTCACACAGCTAGTAAGTGTCTGAGTCCAGATCTGAACTTACGAAGAGGAGTTTTACTGGCTCCAGAGCCAGCATTCTATCTGGCTACCCTATGTCACCACATACCTGGTGTTGATTGAAAATTTTTCTGAAATGGGGCAGAACTGCTTGACTGTCCTTTTTCCACATAATATCTCACAGACATATAATGCCCAGAAAAGGGCAGTATGATAATTTCACTAAAAGACAGAGGCAGTTATATGACATCAGTTTTCTTATCAATGGCCTTATTGGGGTATATACGAATACATGCACTAGTATGCATATTTTCCCCCAATGCCATTAACACTATTTCCATATTTTGCCATCTTATGCTGAATAATTTTAATGACCAAGCTTATCACATGAAAATGTACCTCTTTTCCATTGTTTCAGAGGTGAGGAGCTCTTACTGTAAAATATATCCTTCATATACTATGGGCCTTGGCATCTAGATTGTTTTTACTGAACAGCTTATTTTTCTCTTTTACTCTTTGTTATAAGGAATAATACCCTGAATCTGAGGAGGAAGAAGGATGCATTGCAATTGTAGGTAATGCAGAAATAATATCAATCATGTTTAAGTGCTGTTATGAATATTTTGACAAAGACCTTTCTATCTTTGACTTCCCTGGGGCATACACTCAATAGTGGGATCACTAGGTCAAAGGATACAAACAGTTCATTGACTAGTTTCACATCATTTCAATTGTTTCCCAGAATAGTCGAGCCAATTGATGGTACTATTAACAATTCATTCGTGTGTCTATCTTTCCATAACCACTCCCACACTATTTCCACCTCTTATCACTTGATTTAAGCCAAAAGTCTGAGAAGCAATTCTATCTCTTATCATCTTTGCCAGGTTTGATGGGTATGCAGGGACATTTCAGAGCTGTTTTAATTTCTCTTGTTATTGGTGACTGAGGGATTTTTATATATGGCTGATAATAGCATTTTTTCTTTTGAAAACCCTTTGCTCATATCTTTTGGCCACTTACTTATTGGACAGATACTGGGAAAGAACAATGAGCTAGGTGGAGCTGAATTGAATAGGAGGAGGAGAGCTGGCTGGATTGCCTTTGGGAAATTGCACAGTGATTTTAATGACATCAAGCTTCTCCAGGAAACAATTAGCATCTTTTTAACATTAATATTCATCCAGTGATGTTGTATAGTTGAGAGTCATGGAGTATCACAGTTACTGAAGGATTAAAATTGTGTGTCATCCAAAGGGCAATGAAGAGGTACATGGTGGGTAGGCTATAAGATATTACCAATGAGGAATTGTGCAGAAGAATTATAATCATTGGGAAAAAATAAGACCAGAAAAGGAAGAAACCTAGTCATGTAGAGAAGTCAAGAAACACTTACAGATAATCTATTTGCTCCAGTAGTATCCATATAACATCAAAGTAGCTAGAGAACAACAATCAGCTGCTGAGCGAATCACCTAGGTGATGCAGTCAATGGAGCAGTGTGGTGCAGTGGATAGAGCACCAGTGCAGGAGTCAGGAGGACCTGAGTTCAAATCTCATCTCAGACACTTGACACTCACTCGCTGTGTGACCAGGGGCAAGTCACTTAATCCCGATTTCCTCATTCTAGGTCATCTCCAGTCATCCTGATGAATATCTGGGCACTGGATTCAGATGGCTCTGGAGGAAAAGTGAGGCTGGTGACCTGCACAGCCCTCCCTCACTCAAAACAAAGTCAAGTGCAAGTCATGTCACTATTTCTCTGATAGCACGGTCTTCTTCAGTAATGAATGATCAACACATGAATCACCTCCCTCCATGAAAGATTTTTGAGAGAATATGGACTCATCCAATGGAAAAGCATGGACAGGTTGCAATCTGTACCATTGAAATGAATGTCCACATCAATGAGATTAGAAGTTCATTCATTTTTTTAAGAAGGCAGTACGATATGTAACCTATATCAAATTGCTTACTAACTTAGGGAGGTGGAACATGAAGGAAGGAAAAATTTGGAACTCAAAATTTTATTAAAAATGAATCTAAAAATTGTCTTTATGTGTGAGTGGAAAAAATAAAATGCTACTTAAAAGAAAAAAAGGTAAAATGGTATAGTAGAAAGAACACCGGATTTGTAATTAGAGCACTTAGGTTCAAATTGTAACTTCACTATTTAATATATTTATGACCTTAGGCCAGTGCCTTAACCCATGGGGCCTCAGTTTACTCATCTCTGAAATGGGTGGGGATAGGCTAGATCTCAATTTATTAACCTAGGATCTGTGAACTTTTTTATATTTGATAACTCTGTTTCAATATTGATGGTTTCCTTTGCAATCCTACATATTTTATTTTTATGAATTTAAAAACACTATTTTGAGAAAGGGTCCATAGACTTCATTAGACTGTCAGAAGGGTCCATGATAAATAAAAGGTAAAGAACCTGTAGATGAGGGTGATATCTAGGGATCCTTCTACCTTTAGATCCAATAGCAGTGACTGAGTGGCTAGAAAAATGAATCTCCATCAGATAAGCCCTGTATTATGAGGTAGATGACATGAAAGAAATATGGTACAGGATCCTTCATCCTTAAGGAGCTTCCATTTACCAGCTCTTGTTGGTTTTTCCCAGTTATTGCCAGACCTAAAAGTGTGAGTTCTGTGGTATAAGGCTTGTGAAGAGAAAAAAAAAAACTGTCAAGCAACAATTAGGAAAAATGATACTGGCAGAGGTTTTTATCTCAAGGCTACCAGATTTTGTTCAACTAATCTGAGAACATGGGTGATTTGCATATCCTGCATAAATTTGCATGCTATATTCAAGAGCCCCTGACTCTAAGTATAAAAAAATTCAATTTAATTAATTAGTAGAATCCACTACAGTTGTATTCAAAATCAGCATCCATGGTTCTAATACACATAAGATGAGTTGCAGTTTAAATCATTTAAGCTGCAGTGTGTCCCAAAGAAAGCAACTATGCTATTGAATTGAGCAAGTGATGCCTTATCATATCAACATTTCTTGAAGGAACTGGTGAAATTTAGTTTGGAGAAGAGATGATAGGGGAGGTGGTAAGAGGTGCTCACATGAAAATTACCTTCAAGTGTTGGAGAATTGAAAATTTTCTCTATTGCTGTAAAGGACACTACTATAGTAGTATTACTAAGGACACTCAATCCCCTAGACTCAAAACCTAGATGTCATCCTTGACTCCTCACTATCTCTGACCCTTCTCCATATAAATCAGTTGCCAATGTCTATCCTTTGCTTTTCCAACGTTTCTCAAACACTCCCTTTCTGTCCTCTAACCACCACCATGGTGCAGACCCTCATCATCTCATGCTTGTACTACTGCAATAGTCTCTCCCCACTCAAGTCTCTTCTCCATTCAGCCACCAAAATGATTTTCTGAAAGCACAGGTCCTACCATGTCATCCTCCTTCTCAGAAACTCCAGTGGCTCCCTATTGCCTCCAAAATCAAATATAAAATGCTCTGTTTGGCATTCAAAGCTTCACCCCACCCCCAATCCAACTTTAACAGCAAGGAAGTTGGGATTCATTTGTTTGGAGTTGTTTTCCAGATCCAGGCTACATTGTGAGCACCTGAGGGTTCAGTCTCCTTTGAGCACTGATGGTTTGCAGCTGGGCTGAATCATGTGGGTTTCATGTCTGCTGACTCTGAGCCAATCAGGTGCTGAGTCTTCAGTATGTATACTGGGAGGTTAGTATTTTACTTTGGGGGCTCGTTTATGAGAAGGATCTTGTGATTATCTGGTTTGGACTCTGTGTGGCCATATACTCTGACCCCTGACTGCTCAGCTGTAAAGGCTCTCTAGATTCAGGGATGTATGCAATTTGTATGGCAATATATTGCTTTGATACAGGCAGTAAGAACCTTGTCTGTTGGTCTTTATCTCTCTGCTTATATTTTTCTGTATGTTGCGTGTAATTGAAGTGATTGTTGACCCCTCAAAATTTGCCTTTCCTTTTATAAATGTAGATTTAAGAACCTATGATAGTAGGCCCCCCTGTGTATGTCAGGGTGCTTACTGATACAACCTTTCCAGTTTGTTTTTCCACTTTGTCCCCCTCCTTGACTCAGTGACACTGACTTTCTTACTGTTCTGTGAACAAGACACTTCATCTCTTGATTACAAGCTTCTTCTCTGGCTGTCCTCTATGCCTGAAAGTCTCTCCCTCTTCTCTGAGTCCTGGGTTCCCTTAATGCTTCAAGTCCTAACTAAAAATCTAGTCTCCTAAAGGAAGCCTTTCCCAATTCCTGATTCTTTCACCTTCCTTTTCTTTTTTTCCTCTTTATCCCATGTGTTGCTTGCTTGTACATATTTTATTTGCTTGTTGCCTCCTTCATTAGATTGTGAGTTCCCTCAAGTCAGGGGCCATCTTTCGGCTCTTTGTGTGTCCTCAGTGCTTGACACAGTGCCTGGTAACTAGTAGGCACTTATTAAAGTTTTTTGACTAAATCTGATATTGGAAATATTCCAATAGAAGGTAGATGAACATTGGTTGAATATCATAGTAGATAGAATACTGGGCCTGAAGTTAGGAAGTCAAGTTCAATTCCAACCTCAGAACCTAGGTACTGACTGTATGATGCTAAGTAAGTTACTTAACCTTTGCTTGCCTCAGTTTCCTCAACTGTAAAGTGAAAATAAGAATAGCACCTATCTCTGAGTGTTATGAGAATCAAATGAGATTTATAAAACACTTAGCACAGGGCCTGGCATGTAGTAAACACTTAATATTTATTTCCTTCATTCTTTCCTATAGGTATACATCTTTTCATCTGGAAGAAGATAAAATCACATAGTCATGAAAATGCAGTTAGAAAGGACCTCGGAGCTCATTTAGTCCAACTCATAACTGGACAGAAATTCTCAGAGAAATATGCCAAGGTACATTTTCTTCTGTCTTAGTCTTTACTTTGTATTCAGTCTTTAACCTATCTTAGTATAATGGGGTTAGAACATGACCAGGTCATCTAAAATGAAGACACTCAAGTGAGAGATTCTAGGGACCTGATTTTGGGAGATGGGAAGATTGCTATATAGTTATATATAGCAATGGGATGTGAACATCCTCTGAACTGTTATATGAGGATTGGAAGATCATCGCAGCAGAACTGGAAGGAACTCCAGTCTAGTCCAATCACCTTCTTTTACAGATGAAGGAATGAAGCCCAGGGAAGCTAAAAGACTTGCCCAAGGTCCAAATCCTCTATAAAACTGAGAAATAGACAGGGTTTGAAGTTCTTTTATGGCTCCTTTAGACCCCCCTAACCTGCCCTTTTCTTCTTCCTCCAGACAAGCTCTAATGTTTCTCCAACAAGAAAAAGCAAATTTGAAGCTCACTCTCAATTTAGCTAGAATGAGTTATTTAGATAATCCAATTTAGGTCTTAACTACTAAAATATTACTCCTTCCAGGATTATCTGTATTTGACTTTGGGGAGCGGAAAAGTCATTAAGATCCAAAGAAATGAAGCTGTAATGATGAAATCCTAAGTGGCAGAACTTGATGGCACAGGGTTTGGTCCAGGAAATCCTTAAGGTGCTACCTATTCAGAAGACTAGCTCTGAGAACAGCTGGAGGTCTGCGACATCTGTATGCATGCACATAGATGCTTTCACATCTACATATATTCATAGATCTTCCACTTTTAGTGTGTCTCAGCATCCTTTCCTTAGAAATAGCCATGCAGTGCCAGGGATAGAGCTCTGAATAAGGAAGATATGCATTTAAACCTAGCTTCAGACACTTACTAGCTATGTGACCACTGGCAAGTAACTTAATCTCTGTCTAACTCTCCTCAACTGTAAAAATGGGAATAATAGTAATATCTATCTGCCAGGGGTTTTGTGAATATCAAATGAGATAAAATTTGTAAAGTAATTAGTGCAGTGCCTGGCACACAGTAGGTACTTGTTTTCTCCCTTCCTTCTGCCTCTCGTTGCCTGCATATGGCTCTATGTGGCCTGAGGCAGAGTCAGACTCTCATACCACTTTTCTGATTTGGGGAAGGGAAAAAGACTGAAGGGAAGAGGCAATAGGAGAGGGTCTCTCTCACTTCATCAGGGCTAAAGTAACTCTTGCCTCTGAAATCCCACTGAGACAAAGAACCAGATGTAAAACCTCTCCAACCCTACAATGTTTTGGCCTTCTATGTCCCGCTTCCAACCTGCCTACCTATGTAGCCCAGGGTTTTCACAGAATGGGATTTGCTTCTAGAAACAACTGAAATAATAGCAATAGTAACATTTATATGCTAACAATACTTAGCATTTATATAGCACTTTAAAATGTACGTTACCGTATTTGATCCTCAAGTAATCCTATAAGGTAGCTGCTATTGTTTTTAAAAATATAGTTTATTTTGAGTAATATGGAAACTGGTTTTGAATAACTGCACATGTATAATCTATATCAAATTGCTTGTTTTTTCAATGAGGGGAAAGGAAAAGAGAAAATCTAGAAGTCAAAATTTAAAAAAAAAATTATTGTTACATATAATTAAAAAATAAGACATTAAAAAAAGTTTATTCATGTATTTTGTTTTTACATTGACTATTTCCCTCTGTATACTTTCCCCTTCCCCTGCTTAGAGTACCATCCCTTTTAAAAGATTTTTACAAAATCTTTTTTTAGGGAATCATCCCTTTTTAAAGGGAAAAAAAAGGAAGAAAAGGAAAAAAAACCAGCCAAACAATCAATATATAAAAAACCCTCTGATGTCATATGAAATCTTCCACACCCACAGACTTCCTACATCTCCCACAGGAATAGAAGAAAATGTCTTCTCATATCTATTCTTTGAGGCTAAGCTTGTTCTTGAAAATTTTGCAACATTCATTTTTTATTGTTTTGTAATTGTCGCCTTTCCATTTTCTTAGTTGTAGTTATTGTGCATTTTTTTTTCTTGGCTCTACTTGCTTTACCCTGCATCAGTTCATTCAGATCTTTCCATTTTTCTCTGTTTTCATGATACTCATTATTTCTTATAGCATAGTGAATATTCTATTAGATTCATGTCCCACAATTTGTTTGAATCTACTTTTTTCCAGTCTTTTGCTGACATGAATTACTCTGTAATAAATACCTTGGTAAATTTGGGGCCATTTTAAAGTCAATGGTAGTAAGATTTAATTTTATCCCTACTTTACAGATAAAGAAACTAAGGATGCTTTAAAGGGTGCTTTGCCCAGATCATGCAATCACTAAAAGCTAAAACCAATAAGCCAATGCAGGTCTTCTTGACTTTATGCCCCACAATCCATTTGCTATGGCCACGTACGATGCTGTTCCCAGTCAGAAATTGTCCTTGGGATTTTAGGATATCAAGTTGCATATTATATTTGGTTTAATATGCAGATCGTTCCCTTTACTTTAAGGAAAAGGTAGTGGTTTAAATTCTAGACAAGATGTATATTCAGACTGGAACAGTTCAATAGATCCTATCTGTGTAACATTTAAAAGACCCTGGAGTACTTTCCTGGAGAAAAAATTCTAAAGTAGGCAGGATATTATTATTATTCCTGCTTTACAGATGAGGAAACTGAGGTTCACTGAAAACAATGACTTGCTCATGGTCACACGGTTAATGTCAGAGTAGCCCTCACACCACAGAGCAGGATACAAATTCAGTTAGAAAAAAATGCTATCTGCCGGGATAAAAAGAAGCCACCTGAGGGGTGAGGGGTTAGTGAAAAAGATAAGATAGAAGAGGCAGCCAGAGTGTGTTGTCTGAAAGTAAACACAGATATGCAAATCCATTGTTGGGACAGCTAGCTGGTTCAATTGATATAGATATAGGGCTGAGCCTGGAGTCGGAAGACCTAAGTTCAAATTCATCTCAGACACTTCCTAGCTGTGTGACCCTGGGCAAGTCACTTAACCCTGTTTGCCTCAGTTTCCTCATCTGTAAAATGAGCTGGAGAAGGAAATGGCAAACTACTCCAGTATCTTTGCCAAGAAAACCCAAAATGGGGCAACGGAGAGTCAGACATGACTGAAGTCATTGAACAACAAAGACCGTGAGTAAGCCACTTATCGTCTGTCTGTTTCAGTTTCTTCTACTATCAATGACAGTTTCCTCCAGTGTAAAGAAGAGATATTAACGCAGGTACCTTCTGGGAATGTTGTGAGGATCAACGGAGATCATATTTATAAAACACTTAGCACAGTCCTGGCGCAGAGTAAATACCCAATAACTGACTATTTCCTTCTTACTTCCCTTTTGGGGTAGGTTAAGCAATAAAGTAGAGTCGAGGGTAGAGGCAAGAAAGAAGAACCATGGGACGGACCCCTTTCCAAAATTTAGGAGGGCAAACAATGAGTAACGAAAAGCTACATTCCCTTTTTTATATAGTACCCTTTGTTAGTATTTAATTTGACTCCGGTGGGGTTTTATTTGCTTGGTTTTTCTTCAGGGAGACAAGTTTCCTTGTTTTCCTTTCTGACATGAATCACTCCCCTGCCAAGCAGACACTTGGGGCCAGGGCTTGCTCACCTTCTGTCTGGATTGAGGTGAGTATAACCAAATTGTCTGACTAAAGGCCACATCACCCTGAAATGTAAAACATATTTGGTATTCTGACTGATCTTGTTCACTGAAAAACACCCAAACCATCCCCCTTTCTTTTCTCTAGGGAATGAAATCAGTCTAGTCAGTTCTAGCCCCACATCCAATCTTAACCTCTTTTCTACCCCCTTCTTTCTACTCACACAGCTACCATCCTAATTTGCTGGTTCAGGCCCACACCTTCTCTCAGCTAAATAAATGAAACTGCCTCCTAAGGAGATTCCCAGCTTTTAGCTTCTCCCCTCTCTAAGGGATCCTGCATATACAGTAGCTGCCTAATAATGTTCTTAAAGCCAAATAATTCCTCTAAATTCAAAATAATTTTCCTAAAACACAGGTCTGTGCATGTTACTCTCTGAACCAAGATTCTCCAGGGTTTCCCTTTATCTTTAGGAAAACACATAAACTCCTCAGATTGACTTTTAAAGCCCTCCCTTGATCCTGGCTCCAGTACTTTTGCTGGGCCACTGGACTCCCATGGCTCTGCAGAAGGGAGTGAGACTGATGACTGTGCAGTGCCTCTCTCAAACGCAATTCACTTGCAAGTTAAGACATCACCTCCTGATGTCGTTGATAACCTTCAAGAACAAAGGACCACCACCTCCACCAACTAGCTTATCTTAACAGACTATTTCATATCAGTTCCCTTCATTTACCCTTGGGTTCCAACCAAACTGGCCACCTTGACTCCCTGAATCTGGCATTTGATCTCCTGTCTTGCTCAGTGTGTCCTAAGTGCCTGGAATGGGAGCCCCCTGCTCCACCCCTTAGAGGCTTCCTTTGGGGTCCAGCTCTGATGTTCCCTTCTATTGGGAAGCCTTTCCTATTTGTTAATTTTTTTTTCCTTTCTTCAATTCTCATGTATATACTGATTTATATATGATAGACTTCCCCAGTCAGCCAGTCAGTAAACATTAAGTGTTTATTATATACCTGGCATTGGGGGGAAAGAAAGGCAGAAAACAATCCCTGGATTCAAGGAGCTCACAGTCTGATGTAATATAAGCTTCTTAAGGAGAGAGACTGATTTTCCTTTTGCTGATGTGCCTAGCACAGTGCCTTGCATACAGCAAGTACTTAATAAGTGCTGATTTTTGTCGGAGCCTTTTGCCATTAATTGACCCTTCATGTGAATAGCACATAAACAAAGTTATCAATGTCACAATCATATCCTCCCCTTCTCCCACCATCCAGCCCTTCCCTAGGAGGACAAAGCATACTCCTATGGAAGTATTCCCAGGGTTGATCTCTAGGCTTTTCAATACTTTGATGTCTTAGATCTAGATACACTAACCGGGAAGACAACTAACCTAGGGGACTAATTATATATGCAGAAGGAGCAAGACCTTCTCAACCAATTCCCACAAGGCTTTAAGGTCCTCCATCTCACTCCTCTTGGCATCTCTAACACCTAGTGGAAGTGTAAACCCATTATAGAGCAACATGGGCACATATGGGTAAATCCACACCACATAACTGTGGCTGAGCAATCTACTCTACCTATGACCAGTTCTAAGAACCAGGGACCAACTCTACCGCTATAGGACAACACTCCAAGAAAAGGGACTTTGTAAATCTTTGTAAATTTACTTTGTAAATCTACACATCAGAAATTCTTAACTTTTTTTTTTTGTGGCATGATTCTGTTGGGGGTCAGGTGAAGCCTAGAGATCTCTTCTTAGAATAATGTTTGTAAATGCATAAAACTAAATTCATAAGATTACAAAGGAAACCAATTATATAGAAATAGTTAATCAATTTAAAAAAAAAACAGTTCATGGATCCCTTCCTCTCTAGTGTCTGGCAAAGTGCTTCATACTACTGAATAGAATGTATAATCTGCCTGATTGACTTCCCTATTTTAATTTTTTTTTCTAGCTTTTCTATGACCTTGAGAGGCAATTGTGACCTAGAGGATAGGGAACTTGGCCTCAGAGCTAGGAAGACCTGGGTTCAAATCCTGCCTGTAATAAACATCAACCAAGTAACTGGGCAAGTTACCTATTCTCTCTAAAATGACAAATTGCAAGAAGCTGTTTGCCCTCCATTGGTGGGTGGGTGTGTGTGTGTGTGTGTATATGTGTGTGTGTGTGTTGGGGAGGTTCCTATATCAATGAAGAGATCTAAACCTTCTTCTTTGTATGGTTTAGTTTTTCATGTCACCCCCTTGTGTAAACCCTGTCCTAGGTAGGATACTGTGTTGTTTAGAGGTTGAGGACCTAGGTCTGATGATGGTGCTGTTTACTGCCTGAGAGACCTTGGGTAAGTCCATTAAACTATCTCACTTTCAGTTTCCTCATTTGTAAAAATAAGATGATTGGATCAGATGATCTCTAAGGACTCTTACAATTTTAAATCTAATAATTTTAAAAATTCATTTTGATATTCTGTTCTGCTCAGCCTAGTTTCACTGTCCCATCCACATGCCTAGCTCATTCTCACCCCTGAGACTTTGCTTATTGTTTACATGCATCTGAAAATCTTTCCTTCTCTCCAAGGCTTCTTCAAATCCTACTGCTCCTTCAGGACCCACCTTAAGACCTACCTCTTCCAAAAAACTTTCCCAGAGTATTCCAACCTTGACTGATCTCTTTTATGAACTACAACTTTTAAAACTTTATGACTTAATCATAGGCTGTTTTATTTTACTAAATGTTTCATGTGCCATGGCTTTCCCTCTTAAATTAGCCTATTAGCTCCATGAAAATAGGGCCCAGGAATTATTTATCTTCTATAGCACTGAGCATATGGTAGTAGGCTATCAATCAATACTTATTGACTGATTGATTTTCTGGGAATCATGGTCATAAAATTCCAATGTGATGTCTTTTCTTTTAAACCTGGTCATATCATTTGCTGGGATTACTTTGACATTATTACAGTAATATCTCGAGTTAGTTCCTTTAGGCTCTCAAATTATAATTTTGAGTCTTAGAAGTAGTACCACACATTTGTATGGAATTTTTGACTTTTAAGACAACCTTTTCCTTACATCGTTATATTTGGTCCTCAAAACCCTGCAAAGTAAGAATGGGAGATATCATTTTTCTCCATTTTATAGATTAGGAAACAAATTCAAAAAGAGTAAGTGATTTAGGATCATAATATTCAGAACAAGAAGAGATTTTAGGAATAAAAAAATCATTCTCTAATTATGATGTGTTAGGTTTTGGTTGTTTTTTTTTTCACTTGGAGGCACAGGAGTGGACTGTAAAAATATGTAGATTTGCCCAACTATGATAGTGAAAGAGGCTTAGATATAAGGGGTTTTAGATCATCAAGTTGACAAGTGTCAGTCTTGAAGCCTAATGGCCACTTGTGAGGCTGAACGAGATTATAAGGTAATTGCAAAATATTTAACAAAATAAATAAAAAATAAATAAATGACATAGATAATGTTAATTAATGGTTTTCTAAATCAATCTGCAGTCTTCAGGGTTTCTATCTGAATTTGACTCACTCTTCTAGCCCAACTCCCTCATTTTACAGAAGAGGAAACTGACAGTTAAGTAATGCACATGCTAATTAAAAAAACTAAGATTTGAACCCCTGGTCATTTGATTTCAGACCCAGTGCTCTAGCCACTATCCCTTAGCAGCCTGGCTTTACATACTCCCAATCACAGTCCAAATAAGTAACTGGGCCAGAACTATCCCCTAGATCTTCCACCTCCTGGACCTGTGTTCTTTTCCATTACACTATCCTCCTCCTCCAGGCAGGGTTGTCTGCAGTGACTCACACAAATAGCTCATTCTGAGAATAGCCACTTTTGACAGTGCCCAAGAAAAACTGCTAATGCCCTCTTGAGCCACACAAGTCATGGATGGAGGAGGCTATCCAGCTTCTACCTGTGTTTGGCATCTGGACAACTGGTATATGAGCTAAATGCCTGGAGCCCAAACATTTTTGCTGCCACAAATGTTAACCAAGGAGAGATCCAGTCCACTTCTGAATGCCTGATAAACGTGGCCAAACAAAGCATTCCCCCCCTTTTTTTGCCAACTTGGAATGGAAATAAGGGTTACTGAGCCAATAGGATTAGAAGTGGCAAACAATTCATCTGGATGGAAGTGAGCCTGTGTTGGAGATAACATTTCTCCGAACAAACAAGGGTGACCATAACCTGGTGTTCCACAGAGCTTTATAAAGGAATGAGTCTCATCCTCCCCCTCCCTTTCATAGAACTTCTCTGATCTGACACCCTCCCTTTGAGCTCAGCAAAAATGGAAAATGTGTTGCCAGGTTTACCCCTGCAGGCAGCTAATATAGCAGAAGCTTGTAAATGCAGAACTTGAGGGCAGAGACGGCTTGTTTCTGTATCTTTTGCCAGATAGTTGCTCCAGAGGAGGGTTGCATTGTGCTCTAATCACATGGTTTGCAAAATGATAGTTAAGAGTCTGTTAGCATTTCCACCCCAAACCTCATATTTTCAGCTGCTCACTGTGACTCAAATATAAGAATTTTCTTTAGGCTGAAATTTGGCACACAGGGTCTCAGGCCCAGCTGGGGAGCAATTTTAACCTTTTTTTGGACCCAATTTCAATAACATCCATTTGGCTGTTTTTGAATAACAGCAGAAGTACCAACAGAAGAGAAGTTAGCATTTTTAAAGCAAAATGTTGCCATTATGTGACTCAAAAATTGGTATTTGAAGGAGGGGGGAGAAGAAAACCAACCCACAATAAACCTTGGCAGGTGATTAAGCCTGTGAAGGGGACTAACCACATGCACTATTTAAAAAAAAAGAACCCTAAACAAAAAAAAGCCACCCAAACCCCAGCAATTCTGCTGTTCAGCCTTAAGAAAAGGATTTTGTTTAATAACATATTGTGTTTTTGAAAAGCAGAGTTGACTCAGTGGATATCAAATTTCTACTACACCCACTCCCCAGTGCTTGTCAGGCAGGGGCAAATTGTAGGGCTGGACCAAGTTTCCAAGATGTACAGGGAAAAAATTGTAAAGCGAAAAAAAAGTGTGTGTGTGTGTGTGGGGGGGTGAGGTGGAGGGTGGGGGTGGGAGGAGGGTGTCAAGGCTCTGACCAGGAAACTGACATCATGAATGTTGTTTATGATCTGATAACTCCCTAGGGCTTTCTTTGTGTGGAAGGGAAGAGGGGAGAGCTCTGCATCTTTCCTCAGACTCCTCTAGCCCCCCTTTCAACAATGACCTTGACCAGCCCCTAAAATTTTAGATTCCAAAAGGCTGTTGGGGCAAATGAGTCCCACAAGGAAAAAAGAAAGGGCCCTATTACTGTTAATTTGGGGGTTTTGTTGTTGTTTTTTAAAGAATGCTATTGTCCTATTTATGTGGGATGTCAATGACCCTGAATATCTTGTGTTTCATGGAAGTCAATCCCCTGCTGGCTTCTTCATCAAAAATACTATGTGCTCACAAAGCTCTGACATCCCAGACAGATGAGAATATTCCGTCTCACATGTTTAATTTGGTTTTATCATTGCTTGAAAGGTTTAATGACACAGACCTCATAATAGAGACAACTAGTCCCCAAACTCCCAAACTGCAGTAGAACCTCTGACATTAAACAGCTGCTGGTCCTGGGTATTAATTCTGGTAAAGACATACAGTTCTTTTTTCTTTTTAATTTTTTTCAATTAACAAACCTTGATCCTCTTGTCTCTGTCTGTCTGTTTCTCTCTGTGTGTCTGTCTGTCTCTATCAGTCCATCTGTCTCTTTTTCTCTCTCTTCCTTTCCTCCACTTACTGTCTCCTGAAAAGAAAAAAAAAATCCTTTTAACAAATATGCATTAGCCAAGCAAAGCCAATTCCCACATTGGCCATTGTATGTTTTATTCTGCACTTTGAGTTTATCATCTTTCCATCAGGAGGTGGGTAGACTGCATCATCCTCCTCCTCCTCCTCCTCCTCATCATCATCCTCCTCCTCCTCATCATCATCATCGATGTCCTGAAATCCTGATTGGTCATTGCACTGACTAGAGTTCTTAAATCTTTCAGAATTGTTTGTTTTTGTTGTTGCTATTGTGTAAATTGTTCTCCTGGTACTCCTCTCTTCACTCTGCATCAGTTTATACATGTCTTCCAGGTTTCCCTGAAAAAGTTCCCTCATTATTTCTTTAAAAAAATATTTTTTTCATTTAAAAAATCTATTTTACCTGCCACCTATTTTTATCTGCCCAAGGTGGGAAACTTCATAGTAACAAATACACATTAGTCAAGCAAAACCAACGTCCACATTGGCTATGTCCAAACACATTGGCATCCTGAGTCCATAACCTCTCTGTTGAGAAGTAGGCAGCATGTTTCATCATGGGTCCTCTGGAACTGTGGTACTTCATTTTACTGAGCAGATTTCTTAAGTCTTTCAAAATTAATTATTTTTACAATGTTGTTATATAAATTGCTCTCTTGATTTTATTTCACTCTGCACTCGTTCATGCGTGTCTTCCCAGATTCCTCTGGAACTATCCTCTTTGTTATTACTTATAGCACAACAGTATACAATTACATTCATACACCATAATTTGTTCAGTCATTCTTCAAATCATGGCCACTCCCTTAGCTTCCAGTTCTTTGACACCACAAAACGATCTGATATATATATATGTAAAATACATGTGGGTTCTTTGCCTCTTTCTTTGATCTCTTTAAGGTCTAGGTCTGGTAACAGCATTTCAAGATCAATGGATAGGCAACTTTTGGGGCACAAAATAGCTCCAGCATAGCTGGACCAGTTCATAGCTACATCAACAATGCATTCATTAATTGACCTCTTTCCCCAAGCTTCTTTCAACCTTTATCATTTTTCTTTTTCTGCTAATTTTGGTTGTGAGGGTGCCTGCCTACCTCTTATTACAAACCATCATAAACCAGACCAAGAAAATATCTCTAACCCTAACCCTTTCTCACTCCCATTCAGTCCAATTGTTTGCCCAACCTAGCTAAAGAGAATCTCCCTCAATTTGGCTCCCTAGGGTTCAGAAGAATCCCTCTTCCCACCACCACCAGTGCTGAAAATAATTCATCAAATCAAATCTTTTATCTAGTCTAGCCTAGCCATCCACTGAGGACCCTGTTTCCCTCCCCCAGGGAGCAACACAGTGTTTGGCATTCCCACCCAAAGTCACAGAGCTTGATGCCACCAACCTTGGCTTCTTAACACACCAACCACTGCATCCCAGAGTGTGCCCACTATCTGTCTGAATACAAGTTGAACTTGCTTCACTCTGTTACTTTTTTCTGGAAAGAATAGTCTCTAGGATCCATGAGTCCTTTCTGTTGTAACACTCCCATTACCAATAATAGATAATCCTGCCCCACACCTGCCAATCAAAATTTTGCAAAGAGTTTTACATATATTATCTCATTTAGTCTTCATAACAACAGTGTGAAATAAGGGCTATTATTTTTCCCATTTTGCGAATAAGAAGACTGCAGCTGAAAGAGCACTTGCCCAGAACTACACAGCTAGGAAATGTCAGAGGCAGCATTCAGTCTTGGCTCTCCTGACTCCTAGCCCTCCAAGTGGATGATTGCCAATCATCCTTCTTCTCCATCCCTTCCTCAGCTCAGACAGTTCACTGAACTGATTGTAGGCTATCTCCCATTACTTTTCCTGATCTCTTTCTTCTTTTCCTCAAGGCCTTACTTTCCATACCAGAATTGTGATTCCACCAGTGTGGGGGTGTCCTGTGAAGTCATTTCCTCTGATAAGATAGATGAGTTCCTCTTTGATATATAGTTTAAGAGAGCTGATCCCTGGGAGCATGATACCCAAAGTCACGTTAGCCAGTATATGCCAGAATCAAAACTTGAACCCAGGTGTTTTTGGCTTAATTCTCTATCCACTGTGTTCTGCTGATTGTCAAACTTTTCTTATTACCCTAAGTGCCTCAACCCTGGTGGTGAGAGAGCATTTTGCTCTACTTGCTTTTAGGATCATCGAACACTAGATTTAAGATGGATATTGGACACTATCAAGTTGAGTAAGTCCCAGACCTTTCTTAACATAAGGATTGCTTTTTAAAATTAAAAAAAAGCTCAAATCTCCATGTAATAGTAGATGTGCTCTTAAACAATTTTTTCAGTTTACTTTTTTTTAACATTCTTTTTTAAAAAAATTTGAGTTCTAAATTCTCTCTCTCCCTCAAGACCCTTCTCCACACAGTGAGATGGCAGGCAAAATGATACCCATTATACATGTGAAGTCATGCAAAACATATTTATATATTAGCTCTATTGCAAAAAAAAAAAACCAGTGAGAAAATAAAGTAGAAAACAATATGCTTCAGGGTATACTCCAATCATCGATGCACTTTAACTAGCTTTTGGTTGTTGGTAAAATAATATAACAATTCTTGGTGTGCATAATAGTAGTTGACATTTATATGGCAATGCAGAATTTGCAAAGCACCTTACATATGTTATCTCATTTGAGTCTCCCTTCATGTACCACACATATACTGTTATTTTCATTTTACAGAGAAGGAGAATGAAGATCAGGGAGTATAAGTAGCTAGCTCAGGGACCCAGGGCTGATAAGTCTTATGGGTAGGATTAGAATAGAGGTATTCCTGACTCCTAGGCTAGAGTTTAGCTAAGCTCCTACATAGATTCACGTAAGAATTTTCATATCCTTGTATTGTGTTTGCTCTAAGTACTTATCAATATGTATATATATGAGTTTTTTGTATTTTAAATATTTGTTTTGTTTTGAGAAAATAAATAGTTGTCCTTTACCTGATTTACTTTGTACAATGAATATCTTTCTTAAAAAAAGATAGTGTTAACTCCTCTGGGGGTGAGAAAGCTAAGTCTAAACTTTAAGAGATTTCTCCTGGAGTGGTGGAAAAGGCGTTTAATGATCCAAGAATGTAAGAGTCTAACTCCCTGCTTTGGGGTCAGGTTTACCCTGCCTGGATCATGACCTTTTTCTGGGTGAACTCAGAACTAGAACCCATTAATGGGAGAGGGTAGTAAGTATTTTACAATAAAACAGTTAAATGTCTGTGCTGAAGAAGACTGGATATCATATAAGACTGTAGATCTGTAAACAGCACAGCATTTCCTCAAAGTTTGTGTATATGGACCACATATATATAACAGAAGTACCTGGTGGGGTGGGTCCCTATGGGTATGCCTGTATAATCTGCAATATTCTTTAATTCTTCTGACAAGAAGGGTAGGATCAATGCTGAAGTTTATGCCAATAGATGCTTATGTGTATGTATGAATATACAGGCATAGGTCTATATGAGTATACATGTATATAAATCTACACATGTATTTCTACAAACATTGATCTATATAGCTCAATGTATGTTCACACATGCATTATATATATGTATATATATATGCCCATATATAGATTGAATGATCTATCTATCTACCTATCTATCTAATCTATTTCCCTATGTTTGCTTCCCATTGCAAACTCCCAAAGGACTCAGTTGCATTTGTTCTTTGCTGATTTCTTATATCCCTCAATACTGTGGCAAGTGAGGCAGCCAGGTGACTCAGTGGATAGGGTTCTGGACTCAGAGTCAAGAGAATCTGAATCTAAATATTGTCTCTGACACTTACTAGCTATGAAACCCTGGGCAAACCACTTAACCTTTCTCAATTTCAATTTCTTTTCTCTCAGGGTTGTTGTAAGCACCAAATTGAATGAAATGAAAGCTATACAGCACTTTGTAAAATGTAAAGTGCTATATAGATGTTAGTTATTGTTAAGAAGATCATTTGAGTTGGTTAATAGTTATGGTAGAGAGGAACAGAATTAGAAATACTTTATTAAGGTAAAAGAACTGGATTTGACAATTACCACCTAGAAACTGCTGCCTTCAAGGAACCCTTACTGTACCAACTCCATGCATGCAGTGTATTCTGGTCCTCTGAAAAGAAGACTTCCCATGTGATGGCATTTAGTTACTGTATTTGGTATTAATTCCATTTGCAAAGTTTCTCTATTAGCTTATGCAAAGCCATTCTTTACAACTTCTCTTACCCAGTCTACTTTCCTTCTCCCTCTCTACCCCACCTTCAGCACAGGTGCCTAGGATTTTGTCAGGCACTAAGACTAGACTTATATAAGGCCAAGAACTTCATTCAGGTCACTGATATCACTTATTTGGCTCTATTGTCTGCAAGTCAAGGAAAGTGATTCATTAGTGTGAATAATGCCGATGTAATGCAACCAGATTGTGTTTGTCTATACTTCCAAAGTTCCTTTGGTTTAACAGACTACAGAGTGTTATTCTTCCATTCCTCCAGACTTGGAGGCTTTGAATTAATAGCAGCATCATTTCCATAATGCAGAGCCACACAGAAGCTGAGAGGACTTTCTTTGATCTATGCTTAGGATAGCATAGAAGAAAAAGCAAAGGATCAGGGCCCTCAAGATCATGAGTTTATGACTCTTCCACTTAATTAGCCATATGACTTCACCTCACAATGCATCATTTTCCTCATCAGTAAAGTGACAATGATAATATTTGTACAAACAACCTCAGAGCAGTTATTATGAGGAAAGTACTTTGTAAATTGTAATGCAGTTTGTAAACAAAAACTATCTTTCTGTTTGCCTTCAGGGCTCTGACTACTGACCTTCTTGGCTTCCTTTAAGTTCCAACTAAAATACAATCTTCTCCAGGAACCGTTCCCCAACCCCCTCTTAATTCCAATGCCTTCTCTTCATTAATTATTTCTTATTTATCTTTGTACATATTGATATATATATATTACTTATTTTGTCTATATTTGCGATTATCTCCCCCCTTGAGGCAGTCCTTTGTCTCTATTTGTATCCCCAGAGCTTAGCACAGTGCCTGGCACAATAAGCACTTAATAAATATTTACTGATTGATGGATGGGTGGACAGAATACTGCTGTTTTGGTCAAACACCTCCATTGCCTCTCCCTTGAACAGACCACTTTATTTCCTTCCAGAAAATGAGCTTAAGACATTGAACTTGGTCAGATACTAGAACAACTAACACTGGCCTCTTAGAAGATTCCGTTCTTATTCAAAGGGAATTTTATAAGACATTTATAGCTTACACTACCGCCACTGCCACCACCTCTCCCTGCTTCTTTTTGGAGGAGGTTTTGTATCAGTGTGGCCATAAAAGGTCAGGCAAGGGGAAGTGACATATGAGGAGAAAAATAAGACTGTTACTCTGACTGCTCTAAATAGTTTTTTGACATTTTGTTTTCATTTCGGCTAACTCTAATAATTTTGTTCTATATCCAAATAGACTTAGGTACCTTCTTTTTTTTTTTTTTAATTTCCCTGTGTCCCTTTTGTTTTTTGGAAGGCATGTTCAACTGTTTCTCCTATGAATTTACTTTTGGGGATCATGATAGTCTGGAGGCATTTTTAAAAGTTTTATTGATGACTTTGGGGATTTTTATTTCCAGTATAACTTTTCTCTCACTGAACTCTTCTTGTAACAAAAAATAATCAGGCAAAAATCAACAAAGAAACCACTTTAGACAGACAGCATAAGAGCTGACAGTGTCTGCACGTCCCTTTCTGTTGCCCACAGTGTCTCTAGTGAAAAGTAGAATTTGTATTCCCCAGGACTAAGGTTGGTTATTGCAGTTATTGGGAGTTTAACTGTGCTTTAGAGTTGTTTTCATTTAGATTATTGTAGCCACAGCATATGTAATTCTTCCAGGGCTTATTTTCCCCATTGCATTGGTTCGTACAAAATCCTCTTGGAGACATTTCTTTCACTGGTCCAAAAAAATTTCCTTGGGGCCCCTGGGTAAAGCAGAATCAAGACCCCTTTAAAAAGGGTCCCTAAAGAGGACTCAGAAATTGTGTAAATTAACCTAACCCTAAGTGAGCACAAGGCAAACAGGGAGGGGATTAGAACAGCAGAGGTAAAGGGTGAGAACGTTGTCATTTTTATAATCTGCCACCGCAGCTGTTGCTTCTTTTTAATGTCAGGGAATGTGGAATCCAGTCAAAGTAAAAATGATCGTGGTACAAATCCTTTAAGGTACAAGTGCTAGAGCTGAATACCCGTGTCATACAAAGTAAGCATTACTGTAGCAGACTCCCTGCAGGATTTAGCAATCCCCTTTTCAGCACTTGCATTATGCAGAATTATCAGTCAAAGCAACTGTGTAAGTGTAACCAGGAAAAAAGAAGATAAGAGGGCAATAACTGTCCTCAAATAGCTGAAGGGCTGTCGTATTGAAGTGGGGCCAGATGTGTTCTGCTTGGCCTCAGAAGGCAGAACTAGAAAGAATGAGAGTGGAAGGCAAGAAGCCTTTGTTAAATGCCTATTATGTGCAGGCACTGCGCTAAGTGTTGTACAAAGATTATCTCATTTTATCCTAATAACACCTGTGGGAGGTGAATGCTATTATTACACCTATTTTGCATTTGAAGATACTGAGGCAAGCAGAGGTTAGATGACTTGCCCAGGATTACACAACTAATAAGCGTCTAAGACTGGATTTGAACTCGCGTCTTCCTAACTCCAACGCTCTCTCCACTGCACTACCCATTTGCATAGAAGATTTCAGCTGAATATATAGAAACATTTTGTTTAATTATTTGAGGTTTCCCAAAGCAGAACAAGCTAATTTATGAGGCAGTGGATCCACTAGATAGATTATTGAACTTGAAGGCTGGAACACTTGAATTTGAAGTATCTCAGACACTTTGTCACTGCTTGATCTTGGGCAAGTCACTTAACTTTGCTCAGATCCAGTCTCCTCCTCTATAAATGGGATACTAATGGCATCTACCTCATAGGATTTTATAAGGATCAAATGAGATAACATATACAAGGAGTCTGGGGCGCTTTAAAGTAGTATAAAATATATAATAGTTTGGCTATTTAGAATTATTATGTTACTATTGTTAATATTCAAGGGGACTTTGGATGATAACCTATTGGGTACGTTGTAGAGGAAAGCCTATTCCCACAGGAATTAGACTAGATAAATGGTTCTCAAAGTGTGGAAAGGGCCCTCTGGAGATCCCTAAGAATTTTTCAGGTGATGTGCAAGGTAAAAACTATTTTCATAATAATATTATTATTCAGTCATTTCAGTTGTATCCAACTCTTCAGTCCCAACTGCAGTTTTCTTGGCAGGGATACTGGAGTAGTTTGTCATTTCCTTCTCCAACTCATCCTACAGATGAGGAAACTGAGGCAAACAAGGTTAAGTGTCTTGCCTCGAATCACATAGCTAGTAAATGTCTGAGACCAGATTTGACCTCAGGAAGATGAGTCTTATTGACTTCGGGTCTGGTACTTTATTCACTTTACCACCTTCATAATAATACTAAGACATTTTCATTATATTATAATGGTAAATATAGATACCTATAACCCAAACAAAGACTCTTTGGGGGAGTATTCAACAATTTTTAAGAGAGTAAAGAGATCCTAATAGCAAAAATTTGAGAACCTACCAGTGGCCTACTTGATGCCCAGTACCCCTTCAATTCTGATATTCTGTGATAATATATGTCAAAAGATAATAGAAGTCAAAATATATGTAGTATTTTCAATTTAGATGCACAGGAATTTTCAGTTCATCCTCTATGTTTGTCTCATCCTAACCTTAGCACAGAAGACTGCAGAAGCAGCAGCATATTTTCCAAACATTCCCATGTATCTTACAGTACATCCCAGACACTTGAATGTTAAATACCCTGTAAGCACTCAGTAAATACTTGTTGACTCATCTAATATACGTTCACCAATGTGGCCTTTCTAGAATAGAAACTCCTAGAGGAAGGTTGGGGCTGGAGACTTTGAGAAATGCAGGCTATTCAATGACTCAGAGGATACTCTATGGGTTTTTATGATAAATGTATACTGTAGTTAAAGAAAATGATATCAGCCTATCTCTGGGAAAAAACACTGAGCATTTTTCTAGGCTTGCTAAGTCATTGTCAATTAATGAATCCTAGGATCATAGATTCAGAGCTGAAAGGGACCTCACAATCCAACCCCCCTTTTCATTTTTCAGATGAGGAAACTGAGGCTCCCAGAAGTTAGGTGACTTAACCCCAGTTCACTTGAATTGCATGGGGTTCCTCTGACTGTGGAGTCAGTTTTCTTTTCCCCATATGACATTGCCTCTCATAATGGTCATGCCTTTGGATCTTTTTTTCATTGGCTGCATGGCTGATGTGATTTTCCACTCAGATGAATGTTCTCTAACTTTGCTCCATTTCTGCAGCCTGTGTGTTCTTTTTGGGTACTGGGTCGTGGTTACGTAGACAGAAAATAGGGAGGAAGAGCTGGTGGCATCTGTGAGGTGGTGTGTGACACATTGAGTAGTCATGTTTCCCTCCACAGTAGCCCTTCAAAACCTTCCCTAACATAACGTTTCCCCCCATCTGTTCTTATTTGCACTGCATAATAGGGGACACGTTTTGTAACTTGGGATTCCAGACATTAAAAGTTTAAAGTGAGATGGATTGCAAAGAGAGAGTCACTCAGTAGTGCCCTCCTCATTATCCCTGAGTTGCCTTTCTTATCAGAATATTCTAGGTTTTCACTCTTACATGCATTTTCTCATACAATTGGGGTTTGGGGTAGTGGAGGTATGTGTGTGGAGCTTTAGGAATATTTAGGAATAACTGCCTGGACCCTAGACAGACTACATAGTCTAGACACTAAAAGATGGAGAGGGGGCTGGTCTGGGAGTTGAGTAACCTTAGTTCTGTTTCCAGGGCTCCTCCTGGTCTCCAGTAAGTTAAATGAACTTTCTGTGCCTCAGTTTCCTTTAATATGGAAGTTTTGCATACCCTGTCTTTTTATAATATGTATACTTCATTAGAAGAGATCTAGAAAGACTTTGAACTTCTTTGGGGAAAGATTACATTCTATGCATACATATATTGTTGTTTTTCCTCTATTTTGAAAAGCACCAGTGACATCATGGGGTGATGTCCTCACTTGCACATGAATTAGATTTAAGTGAGGCAGTCATATAAAGTTACCAGTCCCATTCTCTCTTACAGTTATCTTAGTCCAGCTGCAAAACAAAAGTCAGAATGACTAGCAATGGCCCAGGATTCAGCAGATGACCTTGACTCTTTGGGGTCTAAACAACCCTAAGTGCTCCACTGCACCTGCTTCTGCTACCTTTATGGCTGTTGGAACAAATTGTTCTCATTCACCTGTTCCACCCAGAGAAGTCTTCGCATACTTGGGGTTGACATTTCCCTAACTCACTGAAGGGTTTGTCAGTTGCCCTCAACCTGGTTTAGGCCATCTGCCAAGATAGGTTTGCATACATACGTACATAAATATATATGTATATATCACAATACATACATACATGTGTATAGATGCATATGTGGATAGATAGATATAATACAAGACTGCTATCATTAGATCAACAACGCTTTCTCAGATCCTTGACTCTGGAATCTTTTCTCAGACCTAGATCTATATATTTTATGCTTAGAATACCTTCTTTCACCATCCCCGTTTTATCTTATCCCCTTCTTCCACTCTGTGACTTGACCCAGAAAAATCTAGCAATCTCTTACCTTCAAAATCACTTCTACTTACTACTTCTCAATCACAACCTTTATTCATTTTTTTCCTAAATAATTTGGATGACAAGTATTGACATTTAATTTCCCTATCAATTTCTCCATCTCAACTTGCAAGCAATAGCAAAGGTTGGGTTTCTCGAACCCAGTGCGAAGACCCAGAGTTACCCAGTGACTGTAATAACTTCTCTGTGTCTTAAGTTTCCTCATCTGTAAGATGAAGGAGCTGGCCTAAAGCAATAGATATGTAAGGTCCCCAAGGTCTGCTTATGGACGGGGAAGCTTCGCCTAGTGGATCTCACGCTAGTTACCAAATAGCCTTCTTTGGGTTGGTGTGGGTTAACACCAAGAATTTGTAGATAAGGACATTGAGGCAAAGGAAAATGAAAGGATTGAAAGATCATACTGGAGCTGGGACTAGAAGTCAACTCTCCTGATATCTAATCCAACACCTTAAACTGCCAACTCCCCAATAACCCCATATCAGACTATCCAGGCAGATGTTTAACTGGGTCTACATAAAAAAAAAGTGCATGCCACACTTTAGTTTAATCTGAATTACTAACATTTTCTATCACTTTCTTAAGTCTAGAAATAATAATAAAACAATAAATCAAGCCCTGATTTGCAGCATTTGCCAATTCCCTCATGTATGCATGCTCACACTGAACATTTAACAATCAATTGTTTTTCATGAGCAGGCTCCAGCACAGCCCTGGCCCCACACCTCTACACAAACACTGATCAGTAGTTTATACTGTTTGCTCTACCCTAAGCCATTTGCTATATCCCCACCCAACCAGTTGAAGACCAGAAAAAATTCCAAGCGTAACATCCTCATAAAAATGTTAGGCATCCATGGTTTGAAAGGCTGAGTCCAAGAAGGATTCTAGAATTCAGCAAGATCATAATTTAAAAAAAAAAAAAAAAGAACTAACATCTTGTTTACACACTTACTGTCCTGGAGAGGGCACTGTATGAAATATACTAAATGGATATGCTTCCTGCTAAGGAATAGTTCATAATCTATTGCCCTGCTAAACTCTTGAGTCTTGGGTACCAGAAAAAGGCTATATTTCCCTCTACAGTTTTTAAGACTCCCTGAGAAGTTTGGGTGAAATTCTCTAATGCTATCAGCTCATTCCTCCCCAACCAGTGTATTCATCACTTGTGGTAAAAGAAGCATCCTAATCCCTTCCCTTACTTCCTCCATTTCACCCTGCAAGTAAGGCTAAGTTTTCCTTAAAAGGTATTGAGACATTTCTAGAGTCTTAATTAATTTCAGGAAACTGAATGTCAGTCAGTCAATAAGCTATCTACTATAGCTGTTCTACTATATGCCAGGCACTGTGCTAAGCACTAACAATACAAATAAAGGTAAAAGACAGTCTCTACCCTCAGGGAACTCCCCATTTTATGGGAGAGACATGCAAACAGCTATGTATAAACAAGCTATATACAGGATAAATCAGAAACAACCAACAGAGAGAATATATTAAAGAGACCAGGGAAAGGTTTCCTGTAGAAAGAGGAATTTATTATTTTATTTTATTTTTAATTATTAATTTGTTTTCAGTTTTCAACAATCACTTCCATGAGTCTTAGATTTTTCTCCCCAAGATGGCATACAATCTTATATGGGTTCTACACATACATTCTGAATATTAAACTCATTTTAACATTAGTCACATTGCATAAAAAAATTAAAACAAATGGAAGAAACTATGAGAAAAACCAAAACTAAACAAAACTTAACAAAAGAGAAAATAGTCTGCATCATTCTGCATTCTGACTCTAATTCTTTCTCTGGATGTGGATGGCATTGTGCATCATGAATCCTTTGGAAATCCTTTGTGTTGCTAAGTTTATCAGATACAGTCCTCTCACACTGTGGCTGTTATTGTGTATAATGTTCTCTTGGTTTTACTCATTTCATTCAGCATCTGTTCATATAAGTCTTTCCAGGTTTTTCTGAAGTCCTCTTGCTCATCATTTCTAATAGCACAATAGTATTTCATTAATTCATATACCACAACTTGTTCAGCCATTCCCCAATTTGATTTCCAGTTTTTGGTCATCACAAAAAGAGCTGCTATAAATATTTTTGTACATGTGTGTCTTTTTCCCATTTTTATGATCTCTTTGGGATATATATATATATATATATATATATATATATATATATATAGCCATAGAAGCAGTATTGCTGGGTCAAAGGGTATGCACATTTTTACTACCTTTTGGGCATAGTCCCAAATTGCTCTCCAGAATGGTTAGATCAGCTCACAACTCCACCAACAATGAATTAGTGTCCAACTCTCCCACATCTTCTCCAATATGTATCATTGTCCTGTTTTGCCATGTTAGCCAATCTAATGGTGTGATATGGTACCTCAGAGTTGTTTTGATTGCATCTTTCTAATAAATAATGATTCTTTTTGCACAAATAAAGTCAGATCTAAATAATTAGAAAAGCATCAGTTACTTGTGGGTAGGCTGAGCTAATATAATAAAAATGAAAATTCTACCTAAATTAATTTACTTATTCAGTGCCATACCAATCGAACTACCAGAAAATTGTATTGCAGAGCTAGAAAGAACAATATCAAAATTTATCTGGAAGAACAAAAGGTCCAGAATATCAGAGGAATTAATGAAAAGAAAGGCTAGAGAAGGTGGCCTAGCCAAACCAAATCTTAGATTGTATTACAAAGCAGCAATCATCAAAACCACTTGGTATGGGCTAAGAAATAGAAGGGTAGATCAGTGAAACAGGTTTAGGTACACAAGACACAGAAGTCAATGACTACAGTAGTCTACTGCTTGATAAACTCAAGGACCCCAACTTCTGGGATAAGAACTCACTGACAAAAACTGCTGGGAAAACTGGAAACTAGTGGGGTGGAAACTGGACATAGACCAACGCCTGACACTGTATACCAGAATAAAGTACAAATGGTGAACTTTACATGATCTAGGTGTATAGGCTGATACTATAAACAAATTTGGGGAGCAGGAAATAGTGTATTTATCATATTAATGGATAATGGAGGAATTTATAACCAAAAGAGATAGAGAGCATTATGAAATGCAAAATGGATAATTTTGATTATATTAAATTGAAAAGTTTTTGTACAAACCAAGCAAATGCAACCAAGATTAGGAGGGAAGCAGAAAACTGGGAAAGAATCTTTACAACTAGCATCTGTGATAAAGACATCATTTTAAAAATATATAGAGAACTGAATCAAATTTACGAGAATACAAGTCATTCCCCAATTGATAAATGGTCAAAGGATATGAACCAGAAGTTTTCAGAGGAAGAAATTGAAGCAATCTATAGTCATATGAGAAAGTGAGATTTTAGCTGGGACTTTAAGGGAGTTAAGATAGCCAGGAGGCCGAAATTAGGGGGAGAGCATTTCAGGAATGGGATGCCACCAGTGGAAATGTCTAGAGTCAGAAAATAGAGTGCCTTGTTTGAGGAACATCTAGGAGGCCAATGTTATTGAATCATAGGGGAGGTTAAAGGCATAAGAAGACTGGAAAGTTGTGTGGGTATGGGGAAACCAATTATGTAGAAATTTGATATTTGATTTTGATAAAATTTGATTAGGATCAAATTTTATATTTGATCCTAAAGGTGACAGGAAGCCACTGGAGTTTATTGCATAGGTAAATGACATTGCCAGACATGCACTTTAGGAAGATCACCTTGACAGCTAAGTAGAGGGTGGCCTGGAGTGGGGAGAGACTATTGCAGTAGTCCAGGCATGAAATGAAGAGGGCATAGGCAGCAGCAGAGGACAGAAGAGGAGTATATGAAAGAGATGCTAGGAACATGAAATTGCTTTGGCAGCAGTTTAGATATGGGGGGTAAAAGAGATTGAAAAGTTGTGGATGACTCCTAGGTTTTGAGTCAGGAGGACAGGGAAGATAGTGGTGCCTTTGACAGAAATAAGGAGTTTTGAAGGACCCACAGGTACAAAAATATTTATAGTAGCTCTTTTTGTAGTGGCAAAGAATTGGAGATTGAGGATAGGCCCATCACTTGGGGAATGACTGAACAAGTTGTAGTATATGAATGTAATGGAATATTATTGTGCTATAAGAAATGATGAGCAGGCAGATTTCAGAAAAATGTCTAAAGATTTATATGAATTGATGCTAAGCGAAGAGGGCAGAACCAGGAGAAACACTGTACACAGTAGCAGCAACACTGTGTAGTGATCAACTGTGAGTAACTTAGTTCTTCCCAGCCATACAGTGATCTAAGACGATTCCAAAAGACTCGTGATGGAAAATGCCATCCACGTCCAGAGAAAGAACTATGGAGTCTGAACTCAACTCAAAGTATACTATTTTCACCTTTTATTTTGTTTTTTTTTATTTCTCTTGCTTTTTCCCTTTTGTTCTGATTCTTCTTTCACAACATGACTAATGTGCAAATAGGTTTAACATGATTATACATGCATAAACAACCTATATCAGATTCCTTGCTGTCTTGGAGAGGGGGGAGGGAAGGGAGGGAGAAAAAAATTTGGAACTCAAAATCTTAAAAAATTGAATGTTGAAAACTTTCTTTACATTTAATTGGAAAAAATAAAATACTATTTGAAAAAGAAATAAGAAGTTTGGGGAGGAGGGAAGTTTTGGGGTGAAAGATAATGAGTTGAGTTTCAGGGTACTGATAAAACTTCCTGTTTGCCTGAGTCCAAAGCACTTATGAGCATCTGGGAGGCACTCTGAAGTATAGTGGGAAAATTGCAATGGGTAACTCAGACAAAGAAGTTTCTGCCATCTGAACCAACTGGAGATATCCCCAGTTACCTATCCTTATTAAATATCTGCCTCTTGCTATGGATAAATAAATCTTTTTTGTTAACTGTTGAATGACCTATGAGTGTCTTATTTTTTCCCTGTATGAAAACTAAACTACCAAGAGACTAACCTGTATCAGACCCAACCCAGAATAATCCCCCAAATTATCAGTTGAGAGTCATTCTAGTCATTTAGCCTTAAATATTTTTTAGAAAAGTGGTACTTACTAAATATTGGTGCACTAAGAACAATTGATATAAAACATTTCCCTCACCATTTGAATCTGACACTGGGTTTAAGCTTATATGCTCCTGGTTGGTGGAAGTTTTTCTCTCCCATTTTTGGGATACTTAAGAAGTTAGTCAGGTATATTTTGTATATTCTTTACTGGACTTCTTTTTGGGGTTTTCTTGACAAAGATACTGGAGAGGTTTGCCATTTTCTTTTCCAGTTCTTTATACAGATAAGGAACTGGGGCAAACAGGGTTAAATGACTTGCCCAGAGTCATGCAGTAAGTTTCTAAAGTCAGATTTGAACTCAGGGAGATGTGTCTTCCTGACTCCAGGCTTGGTACTCTATCCACTATGCTACCTACTTGCCTTTGGTTAAGGAAAGGGTATTACTAACTTTAGGTAATCGTCTTAATTCAGTCACCCTACTCCTACAAACCTGAAACCAAAAACACTGATAAATAGAAAATCCACAGTAACTATACAGGATTTCATTTTGTTTTAGTGTTATCTTTTATGCCATTGTTATCATTTTGTATCTTCTTTCTCTGGTTCTGTTTATTCCACTGTATCAGTTCATATAAATTTTCCCATGTTTCTCCATATTCTTCAGATTAATTTCTTATTGAACAATAATATCACATTATTTCCATGTACTAGCATTTGTTTAACCATTTCCTAATTGATGAATGCACTTTTTTGCTTCCAGTTCTTTATTACTATAGAAAATGCTGCTGCGAAAGTTTTTGGTATATGCGAGCCCTTTCTTGTCTTTAACCTTCTTGATGCAAATGCCTAGCAACAGCCATCTGAACTGCAATAAACGTTGCCTTCACACGAACTTTAAGTTCACTTCAGTTCAGAAACTTTTAGACATGAGTCTAAAGGCTTTTGTGATTCAACTATTAGTCATATAAAAGGAACCTTTATTAATAAGCATACTCAGCTCATTATAGAAAAAAAATGAAAGACTCAGAATAATTTGCCAAATGTTTAAAGAGAAAACAAAAAACAATGTGGTAAACATATGGGGATCTGATGAGTTGTCTGTGTAATTGGATGTTTCTGTGCACCTGGTTCCAAAGGCAATATTTAATGTGTAATCTCCTGTTTCATTTGCTTTGGGGAGTGTGTATGTGTAACTCTATGCCTGGATCACATCTGCATTAAAATTAGGAGAGGGATAGTCTCATTACAGTGAGTAGAAATTTATGCACATGAGTCTTCTTTTACTTGGAGAGTGCAATTATACCCCTAGAAATACAGCCTGTGGGAGAAAGAGACATAGGCAACCTTGGAACAAAAGGGGAATCTCAGGAGAACATTATCAAGGTTGGGAAACCCCCCAATTAAGCTTATCATTTAAAAAAATCTCCTGGCTATGCAATTCTTTAACTGTATTGCTTTTTGTTGTTGTTATTTTCAAAACAATGTACTCTGTTATCAAAAATCGGTAGCAACCATCCAGCCTCTATTAGTTACTCTACAAAAATAACAGGAGCCATTTTAATGGCACTTTCCTGTTTACAAAGCACTTTGCATATATTATCTCATTTTTTTCTCTGGCCTCAGACAATTACTAGCTGTGTGATCCTGGGCAAGTAACTTAACTTCTATCTACCTCAGTTTCCTCAAGTGAAAAATGGATATAATAATATAATTAATTCCAAAAGTTGTGAGGATCAAATAAGATATTTGTAAAGCATTTAACATGGTTCCAAATACATAATAACAGGTGCTTAATAAATGTTCGTTTGTTTCCTTCCCTCTCTCCCTCCTTCCCATTCCTCTCTCCTTTCTTCCTCCCTTCCTTCTTTTTTTCATTATCTCTCTCCTTCCTTCTTCCCTTCTTCTCCCCCTTATTTCCTTTCTTCTTCCTTTTATCCATTCATTTCCTTTTTCCTTCCTCCATCCCCCCCTCTCTCCCTTACTTCCTCTCTTTCTTCTTCCTTCCCTCCTTCCCTTCCGTACTACCTCCCTCCCTTCCTCTCTTCCTTTACCTAGCTGAAGCATGAAGTGATAAAGTATTTTTCCCAAGTTCCAAGGCCAGGGGATTCTGTTCCTGGGCTCTTTTAAACACATTACAGCTACTGGTCAAAAGAAATAGTTAAAATTATTTAGAATATATCTTAAGAGCCTATTTAAAAAAAAGCACTATATACTAAACTAAGAATATATCAAAGTATTTTAGTTTATAAGAGTAAAACCTGTAGTGATTAAATACTATTTCTAGGATAAGTAGAATTCTTAGTATAACTTCCAGAAAGCCCCAAAGTTCATGGACATCATATGTAATCTTCTTCAAATTCCAGATTAATAAAACTGTAAGGGATCATGGAAATTATATAGTTGAATCCTGCACCATATGCATGACTCCCTTCTACAATGTCCCTAACAAGGCAGTCCAGTTTTTGTTTGAATGCTTGTAGCAACAAGAAAATACTATGAGAAGCAGATTATTTATCAGCTCTAATTGTTGGAAAGTTCTTTATATTGAGTCAAAATGTTAGTCCTAGTTATGTTCTTATAGAAACACATAGAATGTCCAATCCCTCTTCCACATGAAAAGATTTCAGTGTTTGAAGATTGCTATAATGTCCCATGTGCCATACCACTTGGTCTTTTCCAAGCAAAAACATCCCCAATTTCATCAACATTCCTCATATGACAAAGTTTCTAATGTCCCTACTATCCATGTCACTCTCTCCTAGCCATGCTTCAGTTTGTCAACACCCCTCTTAAAATATGATATTTATCCCTGGACTTAACTTTCCACATATGATCTTACCGTTGCATTGGTCAATGGGATAATTACCTCTTTTGCTAGAGACATGAGGCTAAGTAGTAGAGAGAATTGTACCTTGGATAGGTACAAGTCAAGAGAGGTTGGGTTTGAATTCTACCTTTAATACTTAAGAGTTGTGTGGCCATGATGTATTTCTAAGACTCAGTTTCCTGACCTACAAAATAAGTATAATTCATGTAGTATCTCACAGGGTGATGAGGATGAAAATATATGTAAAGAACTATAAAAGTGTATGATTTTACTGGAAACAAAATAGATGTCCATGGTAGGGAAAGAGTTGCTAAGTAAATGGTGGCACTAATAGAATAGTACTATCTGGTAAAAAACAAAAATATATGAAGAATTCAGAGAAGTATGGACAAACATACTGGAGAGCTGGAGTTAGAGCTGGAAGGTCCCTTGTTGTTGTTCAGTTGTTTTTCAGTCATTTCTGACTCTCCATGCTTCTATTTTGGGTTTTCCTGGCAAAGGTACTGGAGTGGTTTGCATTTTCTTCTCCAGCTCATTTTACACTGGAGGAAACTGAGGCAAACAGGGTTAAGTGACTTGCTCAAGGTCACACAGCTGGAGTGTCTGAGATCAGATTTGGACTTTGAAAGATGAGTCTTCCTAGAAAACCCCTTAGAGATCATTGAAACCAACCCCTTCTTTTTACAGATGAAAAAATGTGATCTCAGAGAGGTTAAGTTAAGGTCGTCCTGGGTATCTAAGAAGGGATTCCAATGCAACTAGATCCAGTGCTCTATCTGTATAATGCTATTTCTTTTAATATGAACGGACACAGAGTGAAATAAATGGAACCAGGCAAATAATAATGCATTAACTGACAAAAATGTATATGTTTAGAAGCATCAAACTCATCCATGGGGCCCAAAACTGGAATGTGGCCAGAACCAGATTAAAACATAATTGGGAAATGCTTAACAAAAAAAATTAAAACACAACAAAACATAGATAATGTTAATTTATGGTTTTCTAAGTCAATATAGCCTGCATAGGGATCAGCTTTTATTGGAGTTTGTCATCATTGATGAAAATAACCAGACTCCAAAAGTGAACAATACAATTTTAATGATCAAGTCTGATCTCAGAGAAGAGAAAAATATTTCTACTTCCCTCTGTACAGAGTTGGGAGACTCTGAAAGTGGAATGTTGTATAAATTGTCAGACTTGTTTGATATGTTGCTTAGTTTTCCTGTACTGTTTTTTTCTCTTTCTTTTTTTATTTTTTGTTACTAGGGATGGCTCCCAGTGCTGGGAAGGGAGGGATAGAGTCAGAAATGAAGGGGATTAAAAACTAAGGTAGTGAATCTATTTTTAGATATTGTCATTTAGCTATTATAGCTATTGTCATTTGCTGCACATTATATGTTTCTACTAATATAGTCTCAGATTATATTAGCTTTTCTGACAGCTGGTCAGTCAGTCATTATCAATTAATCAGCCTTCATTAATTACTATCTGCTAGAACTGTGCTAAATTCTGGATATAAAAAGGGAGTCAAAAGATATCCCTGCCCTCAAGGAGCTTGAAATCTGATGGAGGAAGACAACAAGTAAACAAATATGTGAAAAGCAAAGTATATACAAGATAAATAAATAGGAAATAATTAACTGAGGGAAGGCACTAAAACTGAGAGGGACTGAAAAATGTTTAGTGCAAAAGATGAAATTTGAGCTGAGACTTGAAAGAAGCCAGGGAAGCCTGGTGGTGGAGATTAAAAAACAAACAAACAAACAAAAACCGAGGCGAACATTCTAGGTACATGGGATTATCAGAGAAAATGCCCAGATAGAAAAGTATGTGTTGGTGTAGTGTGTTAGGTATAAGAAGACTGAAAAGACTGTAAAGGGTACGGTAAGATATGAAGGACTTTGAATGTCAAACAGAGGATTCTGTACTTGATCCTGGAAGTGATGGAGAGTCACTGAAATTTGTTGAGTAAAAAGGTAATGTGGTTGGACTTTTCCTTAGGAAAATAACTTTGATGATTTAATGGAAGAGGGACTGCAGTGGGGAGAGACTTGTGAGGGGCTGTAATGGTAATTTAAATGGGAAGATCTTTCTCATTCATTAATAGGCCCATGTGACCTGTGGGTCACATACAAATCTGAGTCACATGGAGCCTGTGATGGGGGGAGTTTGCTGAATGGGTGGAATAGGAAGGGTGGAACAGGAAGAGACAGACCTAGAGCAGAGCTGAGAGAAAATTCATTAGAGCAGTCAGAACTGAGGGAGAGAGAGGAGGCAGACAATTTAAACTCATGAGGGTGCATGTTTGTAGGAGGGCCCTAGTATGGGGAAGGCTTGAAGATGGTGCTGTCATCTGCATTGTTATTGTATATAGATTTTTGCTACTATGATAGATTTGGCTTTCTGGTGTTTGAATAAATGTCTTGGTTCTCTCTTCCATGTGGAGAGTCTGTTGTATTTCGTTATTCAGAATTTAGCTGGGATATTCATTAAGTGCTGTGAACATCTATTTGGTGCTACAGGGGGAGAACAATCATCAGACTATTGAAATAGTACAGGTGATGAGAGCCTACACCAGAATGGTGGCAGTTCAGAGGAGAGAAAGGGTTCATTTGAGACATGCGAAGGTGAGATTGACAGACCTTGGCAACTGATTGGATGTGGAGTGGGGTGAATTATAGTGAGGAGTCAAGGATGACACCTACATCTTGAACCTGGGGGACTGGGATGATGGTGGTGACTTTAACAATAATAAGGAAGTTTGCAGATGTGGAGGGTTTAGGATGAAAGATAATGAGTTGATTTTTGGACCCGTTGACTTTAAGGTGTCTACTGGACATGCAATTTTGAGATGTCCAGAAAGGCAATTGGAGATTTGAGATTAGAGGTCAGAGATTAGGGCTGGTTAGGTAGATTTAAGAATGACCAGCACAGAGATGGTAAATAAATCCATGGAAGCTGATGATATCCCCAAATGTAGTAGTATAGAAGGAGAAGATAAGAAGGCTTGTTAAAGAGCCCTGTGAAATACCCAAGGTAAATGGGCATGACTTGGATAAGGAGGGTGATCAATAGTTTCAAAGGCTGCAAGGAGATCAAGGAGAATGAGGATTGAGAAAACGTCATTGGTTTCAGCAATTAGGAGATCATTGGTTTTAATGGGAATTTTTGATTTCTTTTTATTCCTCCTGAATCTTTGGTTAATATTAACCTCATCTGACCAAATCCTATCCCATAGGATATAAAAATGTATTTAAGAGCCTTAAGCATTCCTTAGATAAGAAGCCAGAGGAACAATCTCAGCTGTCTGTGACTCATTGATGGCATGTAAATCTTCCTGCTCAGTGAATCCTCTAAAAGTAGTTTAATCTGTAACCTGACTTAGTTTACCTATAGAATCTGTTTGACTAAAGTTTGTTTCCTTAGGGACTGTATGAGATTATGGCTCTGTTTAACTAAGTTTGTTCAACTTTGATGACATTGAAAGAAGTATAAGATTATGGATCTATCTATCTTCTCTTTAACTTTTATGATCTGAGAGGAATATACAAGATTGCAATATGTAAATGAATTATTTCTCTGTCACTCTGTCATAATTTTGCCTATAAAAAGCCTTGTTAGATTCCTTGGGATTGTTCAGGTTTTCTCTAAGACATAACTATGCTTGTGCATAATAATAAAACCTAGAGTTTTTTTACCTCCATAATTTCTGCATTGTGGTAAACATATATATGAAAGTAGTTACTCACCACATGAACTCAGAAGATATTTCTCCCATAATATTGATACTTTTGGAGAGAGGTTTCGGCTACATTATATTATTGATCCATATTGAGTCTTCAGATTATCTTTAGCACCTGTCCCCTCCTCTGTCCTATTGTCACGAATTGACCCTCATTATAACCAACCCATCTTATTGCAGTAACCCCCTAACAAGTCCTACTTCTACTCTTTCCTACCTTGAACCCACCATTCAGATCACTGCCAGTCTAATAGTCTTCATGTATAGATCTGATCATATCATCCCTAAGCTTAAAAAATTTCAAGGCCATTTTTTTTTGTATTGTCAATCATTTCAATTGTGTCCAACTCTTTATGACTCATTTTAGGATTTTCTTGGCAAAAATATTGGGATGCTTTGCCATTTTCTTTTCTAGAACCACTATGGCTCACCAAATAAAATTCAAATACTTGTGTTTTTGCTTACATTATTCTCCTTTACATATTCAACAATGGACAAATCTGTCTCCTGAAAATGTTCTGTGCCTTCCCATCTCCATGCCTTCCATTTTCTATTGCTTGAATGGCTCCCCTTCCTTTTTTCCCTGTTGAATTCCTACCAGTTCTTTTTTTTTTTCATTTTTATTTAAAGACTGACTTAAATGCTGTCTCCTTTATGGACTCTTCCCTGATTCTTCTTCAACTACAAATTTTTTGCCACTTCCTCATCTCCTACATCCTAGACTTCGTAAGGACTCATAGTCTTCCAACACACACACACACACACACACACACACACACACACACACACACACACACCTCTCCTATTTCCAAGATGGTGGCACCACCAACTTTTGAGTCACAACTTCAGTTACCCTGGGGTCTCTGATTTCTACATATTCAAGAATTGCTAATTCTTGTCCATTCTACCTCCATAACTCTGAAATTTACTTTCATCGTATTTTTGTCTGGATATTGCAATAGTCTCCTAATCAGTCTCTTTGCCTCTTCAATTTCCCCTCCTCAGAACCACCAAAGTGATTTTCTAAGGCATGGGCTCAACTATGTCACTATTTGCTCAGTAAAATTCTGTGGCTCCTAATTGCCCCTAGAATCAAGTACAGTCTCTTTTGTTTGGCATTTAAAACCCTTTACAGCCTGGTTTCAACTTACCTTTCCAGCCTTATTCCATAATACCCCTTCTTATACATTCTATGAACCAGCAAAAGTGGCTTTCTTATTGTTCCTTACATAAGACTTTCTATCTTTCATCATGCTTTTACACCGGTTATCTCCATGCGTAGAATGAATTCCCACTGTATCTCTGTTTCTCAGAATTCCTCAAGTCTCAACTGAGGGCCTTTCTTCTACAAGAAGACTTTTGTGATTCCATCTTACCCCCTTGACCCTCCCAGTGTCTCACTCACCCTTAACTTTGTATTTATTTTGCTTCTACTTACGGATATGCTCATTATCTCCCCTAGAGAGTGTGGACTTCGTGAGGGTAGGAGTTCTTTCACTTTCTATTTATGTTTTCAGTGTCTAGCATAATACCTGGCATATATTAGGCACTTAATAAATGCTTGTTGGTTGATTCACTAAATACTTCGCTAATAGATTTGTGCAATATTGTGTATTATAGATTTCTTTTTTCATATCTTATCTCTCTGCCAGATCATAAATTCTATAAGAGCAGGGTTTGTATTTTTTCTAAGCTTTGTCTTCTTTTGTATACAGCTCTGTGTTTAATATTCAGTCAATCAACTAAGAAACATTTATTAATGTTTATTTTTTATTTATTTAATTTTAATTTATATTTATTAGTTTATTTCAGATTTAATTAATTTATGTTTAATTAATCTATTTTGTCCCAGACCTTGAAAAGACAAAAATGAAACATACCCTGACTTCAAGGGTCAAGGTTAACATTCTAACTAGCCAATAAATTTTTGTTGAAATAAAATGAAATGCTATCAGGTAGGTTTCTGAAAACAAAACTGAAGTGGAAAATTCACAACTTTAATAAACCACAGATCTACACTTTATTTAAAAATTAAAAATACTGTCCTTTGATGGAGGTGGTCATTAAAGGTGAACTGGTCTTGGCTCTATTGAAAACTCATGTGGCTAGGCCTTTCACCTGTAGCCACGCGTTGTTTACCTAGATTGAAGAATTGTCTTCTTTCTCTCTCAACCAAATAGATTACTTGGCCATTCTGATGGTTTTGATTTGCTTTTTTCCCCTTATGATATCTATATTTATAATTCCCAATGTTCCTCCAATTTGAAGAGATTCAAAAAGTTTCTTCACATGTATTCAAAATGTTTGGGTTTTCTGAAATTCCTAAATGGGGTTAACAATATTTTTTTTTTTGCATGCTAAAGAAAAATATTTTTGTCTTCTTTTTATTAAATTGAGTTTCTGTGATAAAAGTGAAGAATTTTTGTCTTCTATTGATCCTGGAACTTTAAGACCTGTGCCTCTGGATGTTGTAGAATCACAAAATTTGAAAGTTAAAAGAGACTATACTATGTATTATTGTTTAGCCATTTCAGACTTTTCAGGACCCCATTTGAAGTTTTCTTGCAAAAGATACTGGAGTGGTTTGCCATTTTCTCTCATTTTACAGATAAGGAACTGAGGCAAACAGTGGTTAAGTGACTTACCCAGGATCACACAACTCATAAGTGTCTGAGGCCAGATTTGAAACAATGAAGATGAGTCTTTCTGATAATAGCCCAGGGCTCTATTCATTGCACCTCCTACCTGCATCTATACTATGTACAAGTAGTTATTTGTCCTCTGCTTGAAGACCTAAAAAGAAGGGAATTGATCAGCTCTCTGGCTAGCTCATTGCTCTTTTGGATTACTCTGATGCTTGGAAAGCTTTTCCTGACCTCAAGCATAAATTTGACTCTTTGCAATTTTCCTTCATTGCTCTCGGTTCAGCCCTTTGGTACCAAAATGAACAAATCACCTCCCTCCTTTCATTCAGCCTTTCAGTCACTTGACTCATTGAACAAATTCATTTTCCTTTCTATTTGACAACTCTTTTATTACTGAGATACTTCAATGGACCTATGATCTTATTGACATAGGTCCTTCCTATAACATGCATACTACCAAACCTCCTAATTCTATGAAGTTTTTATCCATGTGCTCTTATAAATTCCGAAAAGGAATCTATTCTTTCAGTTTGCTAAGATTTCTTGACGTTTCATTAGCAATGGAGCAGTGGTGATCTATCAAACCTGCACTTCAGGAAGATCACTTTGGTGGTTATATGGAGGACAGATTGAAATGTAGAGAGGTCAGTGCAATCAAAATATCAGGCTATTTCACTAGTCCAAGAAAGAGTGATGAGGGTCTAGGATGGCATCTACATGAGCGGAGAAGAAAGGATGATAGTAAGGATGTTGTGGAGGTAGAAAAAACAAGATTTGGCAAGACAAAACAAAATCAGACTTGTGACTATATTTAGTCTTTTAAAAGTATTATTTCCTTGCTGTCCATTTAAAAATTTTAAATCATAATGGCTTTAAGGTATTATTTCCATAGTAATGAAAGTAGCAAAAATAAGTAGGAGAGAGACTGTAAGTGTTTCTGCAGGTACATGGAACTTCTGGGCCATCAATTTTTAAAATAATTTACAGTCTTAGAGGCATCCCTAGAACACTGGGAGGTTAAGTGAATTGTCCAGTACCACACAGTCAGTACTGTGCTTTTTATCTGCTATGCCCAATGACCTCTTACAAATGAAAATGGTAAAACATAATGGTGTTTGGTATGGAGAAAGAGATAAAAGTAGATCCATAAAAGACCCAAAAACCTTCCATGAGGAGTTGGGTTCTGATATTGGGGGCAATAAAGAACAATGACAGGGTTCTCTAAAGGAAAATCATGTGATCAGTTCAAAGTAGATCTCAACAGCTTGGTTGTACCATAGATTTGAAAATCATTTGTTGGTGACACAGCAGGATGGTTCAATCATTTTCAACATTTACTTGACAACAGCTAGGAAGCACAGTGGACAGAACTTTGGGTCTGCAGCCAGGAAGACCTGAGTTCAAGTCCAATGTCAGATATTTGTCAGTTGTGTGATGCTGGACAAGTCATTTTTTAATTTCCATTAGCTTCAGTTTCCTTAACTGTAAAATTGTAATAATGGCACCCACTTCCCAGAGTTGTTATAAGAATAAAATGAAAAAAAATATTTCTAAAGAACTTTATAAACATTAAAGTGCTCTATAAATGCTAGCTATTGTATAACAATACTTAAGCAATTATTCGTGTACTTTGACTGGGTAATTACACTTGGAGAGATTATACCCCAAGGAAGCCATACTGTGGTGAGTTGAAAGGATCATTGAACCAGAGAACTTGGTTTAGGGACCAGATTTTTCACTTATTCGGTTCAATAGGATGGTGAAAGTCCTGGAGTTGAAGGAATATTAATCAATGTCTGCATTAATTAAGTGCCTCCCATGCATGAGGCCTTGTGCTCAGCCCTGTGGATAAACTGAAGGAAATGGGGATGGTTAGCCTAAGAAAGACTGAGAATGTGATAGCATCTTCTGGTATCTGAAGGGCTATCCTGTGGAAGAGGGATTAGATTAGATTTATTCAGCTTGTCCCCAGAGGGCAGAACCAGGAGGAGTTACACAGAGGCAAATTTAGGCTAGATATTCCAAAGAACTTCCTAACCATTACAGCTGTCCAAACATAGAATGGATTGCCTCAGAAAACAGTGGATCCCTTCTCTTTGGGAGTCTTCAGGTAGAGGCAGGATGACAGTTTGTCATAGAAGGGAAAATATGGATCTTACGGACCCAAGTATGGGTTGTATTCTTAGGTCATTTCCAATCCTCAAACTTTGTGATTCTGAGATATATTTAGCTTCTTTTTGTGCAAGGCATTATGCTAGATTTTGGGAGTATAAAGACAAAAATTAAGGAGCTTCCAACTTCAGGGAATTTATATTCCACTTGACAGTCACATGACCTTGGGTGGTTCTTTTGACTGGTCTGTGCCTCAGTTTTGTCTGTCATAAAATGGGGATGATAACACTCATATCTTAGAAAAGAGGTTGTAAAGATCAAATGAGATGCATCTAAAGTACAGTATAAATCTTAAATGTTGTGTCAATGTAAGTTTCAAATAGTAATCATATTAGCAATAAAATGGAAACAACTTCCAAGGGAAAAAATGCATTTTCTACCCATGTTCCTAAAAGCACTGTTTACATAATAAAATGTCATGCAAAAGAAGAGAAAAGTTGTGAGGAAAATTAAATTGATTTTGTATCATTTTTATAATTGATTTTATTCCATAACTGATCCTTTTCGGTATTACTGCCCCATTTTGTATGATTGCTCAAGTCACATTTCTTTGTCTCTTTGCCACTGAGCTAAGTTTAGAAGTTCAAGTTCTCCTGCAAATCACTGTTTTATTCTTGCCTCAAGGAAATCTGTTATCCTAGAGGGATGTAGGTGAACAGCAGGGAGTCTGGTCTAGGATCTTTATACCACCAATCTATCCTTCAAGGATATTTGGTTTGTTATCCAAAGAAGTCTGGTCCATTATCTCAAACCTTGGATGTGGATTCAAACAACAAACATTTCTTAGTCAGAGGAGGTAAGGATTGGGTTATTGCTAGCCTGTCATTCCTGATTTCCAACCAATCCTGTCATCCTCCTCGCTATGATGCCCTGTAAACAATTGCGTTATTTTCCCCACCTACCCAACACTGTTCTTTGTTCTCTTGTACTTCCCAAAGCTATATGAAGGCTAGTAAGCCCCTGTCTAGGGGGTCTTTGGTCATTTAGAGGGTCTATTGATCCATTTTACTGGTGACTGCTGGTCTAACTAATAAATCGATAGTGTTCAGACTATTATCTCTCAGTTTGCTTTAATTTTTAAATCTCTCAGTTGATACAACTAAAATATCCAGTCACAGGTATGCTAGAACAGATATCTATTAGGGTTCCCTCCTTTTTCCTACCTTGGTCTACTTTAAAAGGTGACAAAGTCAGTTCTCGGTTGACCCTAGAATGGAGTTAGCTTTCTGGTGGCTTCTGGATAGACTGATGTGACTTCCTGGTCATCTATGGGCATAAAAAGGCCCATAGTGCGGTCTCAGTGATTTAGACCTGGGGGACATTTTGAGACCTGTTTTCATAAGGAGATGAGGGGAATTGGATCTATTTGAGCTAAGCCCTACTGTTTCCTCCTTGCATATCCTGGCTCTGTTTGGCCTAAGTAAAAGTCTTTTTGTATATTGTTCAAAGACCTACCAGTGCCTCAACCTAGAGCCTAAACTCATATCGCACCAACCTTAGCCGGGCCCACCTCTAACACAGGGAAATGACTTAGTGGACTTGGTATAGTAACACAATATAATACTATGTAACTATTAAACCTAACAAATATGTGGACAGTACTAATACATGAAAATGTATATTTGCAGTAGTGTTAAGTAAAAGAAAGAGAACAGAAATATGTACACAAGTGATTAGAAGTAGACAACAAACATCGTGAATATATGTGCACTAAGAAAGACTGGAAGGGGACTTGGCTCGAGGTAAACAGAGTATAACATTCATTAAGTTCTTTATGTCTACATGGTTGCTTACATTCATAATAAAATTTTCTATATTAAAAGGATAATAAATAATCTTATTATAAATATCAGTAATAATTTTCCCCATTAATTCACATTACAAATGAGTAGCTATGATTCTTTTTCTTTTGGCATAAGACTCAATCTGAACAGACCAATTTACTGAAAAGCTTCTATCCAACACCCTTTCCAATATTTTATTAGTAGAACATCATGCAACACTTTAGTTGCTCAAGATCCTATTTCCTAACACTTTTTGAAAGCTGTTGGCTTTTAGAAACTAACAGGTTGGTCTGGGAGGAGGAGGAGGAAGACAAGAGAAGGGGAGGGAGAGGAAAAAACACTGCCAAGAAGCCAATTCAATATGCAAGAGGCAATTGGTTAGCTAAGGAGAGTCTGTTCTGAAAAAAAAAAATAGATGAGGGGAATCTGAAAATTTCAACACTATGTTGTGGGGTAACACATACCAAATTTGTTCCCTGTCTTGTAAATTCTTGTAGTGAATATATAATATTAGAATGGTCCTGCAAGTTAGCTCATGGTACCAATGAATCCAAGATTGAATTGGATTCCTGTGTAGACCTGTCAGTTTCACAAAGAAGCTTGGTTCCTTGGCCACAGACTACACACCTCTAATCCTCCTAACCAGTAATCTTAAATAGCCGTTAGTCACAAGAAAGGCTGGGCAAGAAGAGTCTGTCCTGAGTCTAATTCACCATACCACCAATACTCACAAAACAAACCAACAAATAAACAGAGCTTTCAAGGTACATTTCCTGCTTTTCTTCTTATACTTTACTATGCTCTACTTATTCTCTAATCTAATGCTGATGATGATGATGGTAACTAATATTTATATTACATTTTTTATGTGCCAGGTATTGTGCTAAATGCTTTACAATTACTATCTCACTTGATGTTCATAATCCTTGAAGGTAGGTGCTATTTTTATCCACATTTTACAGGTAAGGAAATTGAGGTTAAGTGGCTTGTCCAGGATCACATAGCTGAGTAAGCATGTGAAGCAGGATTTGAACCGCCTGGCCCTTTATCCACTGTATCACCTAGCTGCAGCGACAGTGGTTTCCATGGCATTCCTCCTTAGTGTAAGACATCCCATCTCCTGACTCCAAGTAAGTCTCAGCTTAAATTTCACTCATTTCAATGAGGCTTTCTTGGTACTCCCCACTCCTCCCATTCCCTATGCTAGAGCCCTCCCTTTTCCCTCCCTTGCCTTTCTTTATATCCCCAATCTTAGCATAGGACCTGGCACTTAAGTAAACACAATTAATAGTTCTTGATTTGACTTTCTTGGTTTGAGTGACTAAGAACACTACTTGAAGTAGTGTTCCTGACTGGTAGATGAATGTGTTAATACAAATAAAATAATACAAAGTATTATTTAGCTCATTATTGATGAAATGGCCCCCAGATCCTGCTGCACACCCTGTCCAGCCATCCTCAGACCACAATGTGGAAATATAGGTGTGCTTTACCCAAAATCTCTGTGAGTCTGCATACAGAAATCTCCTTCCCTGGAAAGTATTCCCCTTTAAGTCCTGCTTTCCCCATTAGATAAGTTATTTGAGGACAAGTATGGTCTTCTCTTTTAAATCTTTATTCCCAGCACCTGGTATATAGTAGGCAATTAAATGCTTTTTCATTTATCATGCAACAACTGAATAAAATAAAGACACCACAAATAGATTTATTTGTAACTAAAATACAAAAGCCTTCCATGCACACCTCACATTCTCCACAAGGTCTTTCAGGATCCTTCAGTTAACACCGTATCTTTCAATTGCTTTGTATTATTTTGTATTTGTAAGGTATATATTTTGCCCCTGTAGGTTATATGTATGTCCACATGAAGCTATTTACATGCCTTGGTTACATTAATTCTTTGCATCTATTTTTGTACATATTTTACCTTCACCTCAAAGAAAATGTAAGCTCCCTGAGGACAAGATAGTGCTGTTTCTTTTTTTTCCCTGTGTATGCCAGTTTCTAGTGGGGTTGTACATATACGTACTCTTTTTTTTAAAACAACTTTATCGATTATCATTTTTGTATTGTCACATTCCAATCACTCTCCCCAAAGAACCTTTCCTTGTAACAAATAAGCAAAGTCAAAACAAATGAACATGTTGCTCATATCAGACAATGTTGTCCCTATTTCACAGCTACAGTTGTTCCTTCCATATTGTGACTTTCCCCATCATGGTTTCAATATACCTTGGGTCCACATAAGAAACTACATGGGAATTTTGGGTGGAGTTTTGAAGAAGTTGCAGATGACACAGAAACAGTTTAGAAACTCAGAAATGCATAAAATATATGTATAGTATTACATAATGTCAACATATTTTATTTTTTAATACCGTAATAATTTAGACATTTTTCATTTCTCCCTTTTCTGAAGGGAGAGCCAAAAAATTTTACATATATTTTCCAGATTATGAGAGTGCTGAGCTTCTAACCTCTGAGATGTAGAAGGGATAACAGTATAGCTGTTCCTTCTTTCCACTTATATAGTTACACAACTAGTTCAGGTCTTACCTCTCTCCACACTACTGTGTAATGGTAGACTGGTCAATGGGAGCCCATCCACAGAGTGTGCTCTGCCTGCTTCCATACCACATGAGGAACTTTGGTAATCCTACTTCTGGAAGCGTCTGATACTGCCCAGTGAAAGATTGTGACTTTTTACTTGAGAGTCAGGGCAGGTATGATTGTTTCTTGTCCTGGTCTGCTGGACTTTGAATTGGCTTTTGACTTTTGAAACTGGGAGTGCTTACCAGCCCAAAGCTGTTTATCTCTCTCTCTCTCTCTCTCTCTCTCTCTCTCTCTCTCTCTCTCTCCCCCTCTCTCCCCTCCTCTCTCTCTCTGTCTTTCTGTCTCTCTGTCTCTGTCTGTCTCTCTGTCTCTCTCTTCTGCCTGGCTACCTTTCAGTGAAAAAGCAAAGACACTGTAAAACTCTAGATGAAATGAGAGAGTTAATACTATCAGCCTATTTTTTTTTCCACCTGTGTCAGAATGAAACCATGAGCATGTGGCCTTGATCTTGCGTCTGTATCTATTGTATCTAATCTTTACTTCCTTAGGTAAAAGAGTTTTGGCAGTGGTATGATGGAAAATGTTTACCAACTGAATCTCTGAAAGACAAAAAAATTTTTTTGAGCATGACACATTTTTAATCTGCATTCTTGTTTTCTTTATCATTATATTATCTAGATAATTAACAGAACAATAAACCAAGTCCAATTTCCAAGATGTAAATGCTCACACCAAAAACTGAACAATTGGACTCTCCAAGGCCATCACAAGCCAGGTAGCTCCAGCTCATTACTGAGTATGGTGATGGAATGAAGTAGACTGAACTAGTGAGCACTCAAAAAGTAAAGAGAACCACTAGAAGTCTAGGAGCTGGAGTTCAGGCCAGAGTTTCCTGGAGTCAAGGAAACTTGACTATCCACCAGCACAACTGAAGGAAAACAGAGATACAGGAACCCAACCCAGTAATGGACTGAGCCAGAGGCAGAACATCGGGTCCTACAAGCAAGGCGTCCTACAAGCAATTGACACATTTGGAATTGAATTTTGTAGGCCAAATGGTTTCTAACACTTGCCTTAATTTGGAACCTAGTTTCCCTAGGGACTGAAATGGTATGGGTCCAATGCACTCAGGTATTAGGTATACTAGATTGTTTTTATATACTCACTAAATATTCCTTTGTAAAAGCTAATTGATGTAAGTTAGTTAAATGAAACTGAGGCATTAATCACTGAGGGGTACCTATGAGATCTATATCTATGATATTTATATCTAATACATATATATATGTATATAACTGTAACTAAAGATTGTGGCAAGAAAATATTAGAATAAGGGCTTAAATTGATAAGATTAGAAAAGAATTGCACAACACAACAAGCGTCCCCCCAGAAACCTAATGCAAAAGTGCAGCCAGAAGCACCTCTGGTACCATGATTGAGATCAATTGGAACTGGGGTGAGAATCCCCAGAATTTATAAAGAGCAGCATTGGCAAAAGCTTTCTTGTTGGAGTCTGGAATTCCCACCCTTCTCACTTCCCCTAGATTTTGCTGACTTCCTCCGAAACTCAACTCAGATTCTACCTTCTACTAGAGATCTTTCTCCCCTTTCCCTTCCCCACTTCTAGTTCTTCCTAGATTACCTTCCTTTTACACTGTGTATTCAGTATACCCTGTAGACCATGTTGTCTTCCCTCCGTTAGAATGTATTCTCTTTGAGGGCAGGGACTGGTTTTTTTCTCTCCAGGTTTTTCTCTCTACCTCTCAGGTTTTAGCACAGTTCCTGGCACAGAGAGGGCACTTAATACAAGCTTATGGGCTGACTGACCTGACTGAGGTGAGATACTTCTGTGTCAGAATTCAAAAGTCAAAATTGTTTATTATATATATTGACTAGAGTTCTAAAGTCTTTCAATGTTCTTTTCCTTTTCCATTGAGATCATCCTGCAAATTGTTCTAACATTTCTCCTGCCTCATTCTGCATTGGTTCATATGTCTTCCGAATTTGTTGTGTTTTAGGGCACAATAATATTCCATTACACTCATATACCACACTATATTCAGCCCCAATTGATAAATACCTGCTTTCCTTCCAATTCTTTGCTAATATAAAAAAAGTGCTGCTATAAATGACCTCCTTGAACCCAGTATTGGTATTTTTTGGTCAAGGGTTGTGGACAATTCAGTGATTTTTTAAGCATCATTCCAAAATGATTTTCTAGAATGGCTGAAACAATTCATAGCTTCACTGAGAATATACCTTATCTTGTCATCATCTCCATATTTATATATTGATCTGATAGGTGAGAGGTGAAACCAAGTAATTGTTTTGATTTATATTTCTCTTATTATTGACAGGTTTTTGTAGCTTGCAATTTTTTTCTTTTGAAAATAGCCCCTTTGACAACCTATTTATTAGAAAACATAGTGAGTTCTTGATGCTGGTTGAATTTATTTGTTCAGTTTCTGTACCATTGAGAATATCTGTATATCTGATAACTTTGCTTCAGCTAGACCTACTTAGAAATGGAAATTTCCATAGCTTGTCATCCAAATCTCTGCCTCAACTTTGCATTCACCTCTTCTGTCCTTAACATGTGAATGGAACCTTCTCAAATTAATATCAATCCACTAATTTCTCTCTCATTTTACATTTCTGAGTGCTTCTAGATATAGTTTGTAGCAAATCATCTTCCATTTCTTTCAGTGGTGACTTGGAATAATTTTTTTTAGCTTCTTATGCATCTATCATTTTCCAAATTCCTGAAGTGCAAAGACCAGCCTCTTCTTTCAAATACTTCATACTGCCCTATGCAGTTATTTCGGTTTCCTTTTACCTTTATTCGTTTTTGTTGTTACTCAGTTGTTTCTGTTGTGTCTGACTCTTCATGACCTTGTTTGGGATTTTCTTGGTAAAGATATTGGAGTGGTATGCCATTTCCTTCTCCAGGTCATATTACAGATGAGGAAACTATGGCAGAGTTGACTGACTTGCCCAGGGTCATACAATTAGCAAGTGTCTGAGGGTAGATGTGAACTCAGATTTTTTTTTCTGAGTCCATGGTTGGGGCTGTATCCCCTGAGTCACCTAGCTGCCCTTTACCTTCATAGAACATCCAGAATGGAAAAGTCCTTTGTGATCATTTAGTTCAATACCTTTCCATTTACCAATCAATCAAACAATAAGTACTTATTAAGGTCTTCTGTGGGCCAAGTACAGTGTCAGGACTGTGAATGCAAAAGAAAAGGGGGGGGGGGTAGAAGGAAAACAGTTCCTGCTGTCAAAAAGCTAACATTTGAAAAGGGGAAAAAGTATGTGTATGTGTATTCATTCATTCATATATTCATTCAAGATACTTATAAAGGAGATTAAAAAAAGGGTAACCAAAGAAAGATATTGAAGGGAAAGGATATCCAGAAAAAGTTTCCCATAGAAGGAGGTCCTTGTGCTGAGTCTTAAAGGAAGGCATGTATTAGAGGAGACAGAGGAAAGGAGGAAGAGCATTTCAAGCATAGTGACAATCTGTGCAAAGTGGGTGATTGTTTCACTTATGTAGGATAGAAAATAGAATAGTATGACTGAACAATAGAGTGTTTTGAGAGAAATCATTTATAAGAAGACTGGAAAGAAGAATGGGCCCAGTAAAAGACCTTTAAATGTCAAAGAAATTTATATTTGATCCTCGAGGTAATAGGGTGCCACTAGTGTTTATTGAGTTTGGGAGGAAGGTGAGATAGTCAGACCTGTGCTTTAGTGAAAATCACTTTGGCAGTTGTGTTTAGGAAGAAATGGAGTAGAGAGAGACTTGAGGCAAGGAGACCCATTATAAAACATGTAATGTCAGGTAAGATTACCAATTACTATGTGAAGTTGAGTTAAGTTCTGTCATTTTTTTTAGTTGGTGTTCAACTCTTTGTGACCCCATTGGGGGTTTTCTTGGCAAAGATACTGGAATAATTCACTACCCCTTTCTCCAGATTACTTAATAAATGAGGAAACTAAGGCAAACAGGGTTGTGACTTGCCCAGGCTCATAGCTAGTAAATATTGCAGGCAAATTTTGAACTCAGGAAGATGAGTTTTCCTGACTCCAGGCCCCACACTCTATCCCTGTCACCACCTAACTGCCCACCCTGAGAGGTAGGTAATGTAAATAATTTTTTTAAAATTCTAAGCTTAAACACCAAGTGGGAAATTCCTTATATAGAGTATAGTCAAATAAGGTTTTACATGAAGTTGTGGCTCTCTGTCACAATACAGCTTGCTTTTCTTTTAAATATATAATAAATTTAACATAGAATTTTCAAAATTCCCTTCTTGTTTGTGATTCTCATTGGCTTTCCTTCTGTTTTCTTCTGTATATTTTTAATAAATAGGTGTTTCAGTGAATAGGATCTTTTAAAGGTTACTTAAGGATGGTGAAAATTTGGTGTTTGTAGGCAGTTGGGAAGAAATTAGTAGATAGAGATTAAAGATGAGAGAGAGAGAGAGAGAGAGAGAGAGAGAGAGAGAGAGAGAGAGAGAGAGAGAAGGTATGATAATGGAGGCAATAAGCTGGAGAAAATGGGAATGGATGGGATAAGGTATTGAGGGATTTGGTCTTTGCAAGAAGAGTTGCCTCTTCAACAGAGGCTGGAGGAAGTAGTTGGGGGTGGGATGGGGAAAAGATCAGGAAAGTGTGAGATGATCAGGGAATAATAGACTGTTGCTTTGCTTTGATTTTTTTGGAGGAAAATTTGAAGCAAGGTCCTTAGCTGAGAGTGGAGGTTATTGTGATAGGTTTGAGAGAGAGGATTTAGAATTATCACTGTCACGAATGGGATAGAGAATCAGGGAAGAGTTGAATTCAGTTTACATTATCTACTCCTCTACTCACCTCAGCTATATACAGAGATGATCATACTCTGGATTGTACCATCACAAGTATTCAATTTTCATATTCACGAACTATAAAATTCCTTTATCTGATCATAATCTTTTATCACTCCATATTTCCCTATGCCTTATGATTCCAAATAATAATTGCTAACATTTACATAGTACTTACTATGTGCCAGGCACTGTGCTAAATGCTTTACAATTATTATTGTATTTGATTCTCACAACAGCCTTGGCAGGGAGGTACTATCATTGCCTCCATTATAACGATGAGGAAAGAGAAGCAAACAGAAATTAAGGGACTTGCCCAGGGTCACACAACTAGTCAATGTCTGATGTTGGATTTGATCTCAAGTCTTCCTGACTCCAGGTCAGGAGCTCTATTCACTGTGCCACCTACCTGACCACCACCACTATCATCATCATTGTAGTTTCTCCATTCCAGTTCTTTTCCAGTCTATCATGTCTACCCTGGCTATATTCTCCTTTGTTCCCTACCTTTTATGCTTTATGGACAAATCAACAATATTCTCTGCTCTCAAATGCCTTACCCTCTTGTTTTATTGCTGATCATACTTAGCTAAAACCACCCCTGGATTACTCCTACTGTCCATCTCCTTTGCTCTTCTTCAAATGCAATTGAACTGAGCTGGAGGAAAATTTGAAACTGCTGATCAGTCCACTACATATTTGCTATTCAATCTCAACTAGGTCTTCACTGCAGCTAGGAAATTATTTTACTCCTCCCTATTTGACTTAATATCCTACTTTCCTCTCCTCAGTCTTGAGGACCTCAATCCACTCTTTTAAAAAAAAATTATTTCATCAAATATTTCCCAATTACATTACAAATTTAATATTCATTTTGAAAACCTTTGAGATTCAAATTATCTCCATCCCCCTACCCTCTGTGACAAGCATTGTATCAATTAATTATATAGTCATGCAAAATATATTTCTATGTTGTAAAAGAAAATACACAAATAAGAAAAATAAACAAATTGAAAAAAATGTATTTCTTTTTATGTGTCTAATATTTTTTTATTTATAGTTTTCAACAATCACTTTATAAAATTTTGAGTTCTAAATTTTCTCCCTCCCTCTGCTCTCCCCTCCCCAAGACAACAAGCAATCTAATATAGGCTACACATGTACAATCATATTTAACATGTTTCCACATTAGTCGTGTTGGGAAAGATGGATCAGAAGAAAACAGGAAAACCACAAAAACCAAAAAACAATAAAAAGAGAGAAAACGGTATGCTTTGATCTGCATTTAGACTCCATAGTTCTTTCTCTTGATGCAGCCATTCCCCAAGTGATGGTCATCCCCTCAATTTCCAATTTTTTGCCACCACAAAAAGAACTGCCATAAATATTTTTGTATATGTGTATCCTTTTCCCTTGAAAAAAAGTATATTTCAGTCTGTACTCACAGTTCATCAATTTGCCCTCTGGAGGTGGATGGCATTTTTCATTAAGGATCCTTTGGAATTGTCTTGATCAGAGTGGCTAAATCTTTCACAGTTGACCATCATTACAATACATACAATGTTCTGGTTCTGCTCACTCCACTTTCCATCAGTTCATATAAGACTTCCCAGATTTTTCTGAAAGCAATCCTGCTCATCATTTCTTACAGCATAATTGTATTCTACCACAGACTTGTTCAGCCATTCCCCAACTAATGGGCATGCCCTCAATTTCCAATTCTTTGCCACCACAAAAAGTTGCTATAAATATTTTTGTGTATATAGGTCCTTTTCCCCTTTCTTTCATCTCTTTGAGATACAGACCTAGTAGTGGTATTTCTGGGGCAAAGAAGAGGCACAGTTTTATAGTCCACTGAGTGTATCAACCCACTCTTAGTTGAAAAAAAAATAAAGTGAGACTATTCACCCAAAACTCCCTTTTATTTCACAATCTCTCAGGTGTCTTTCCCTACTATACTCCTTTACTCACTAGTACCTCCTTATCTTTGATGACCCTTTCATTGTCCCCTCAGCTTCTGGTGCTCAGGCCTCTAAGATTATCTTGCCTGTTGTCTCTCCCACTAGGAATGGGAACTTCCTGATTTGAGGGTTCATTCATTTTTCCTTTGTATTCCTAGCATTTGGTACCATGCTTGGCAAACTAAGGGCTTTATAAACATTTTGATTGATTGGTAGACTGGAGTATGCCTTGTTATAGAAAGTGCTCAGTTCAGGTTGTGTAATAATTTGTGTCACACAATTGTAAAGAGCAAACTGAGACCATAAGAGGTGAAGTACAGAATCAAGACATTTTGTCAGCAAAATCTGAAAATTCTCCTCATGTTCACCTGATGCTTTGGGTCCTTGTTGGAACATATATGGCTCAACATCATAAAATACTTATGTGACATGGAGAGAATTTCCTTGAATTAAAAATATTTACTTATAAAATGCATTAAAAAGTCCCTCTAATTGCAGCACTCCCCTGTATTGCACCTGGATGGGTTGATTTCCTACAGTTGGAAAAGTGACTTGCTCCCTTTCACACAGCTTGATAATGCCAGAGCTGGGACTTAGGATCCAGTTCACCTGATTCCTAGTCAGATATGCCTCTTACCACAATAGACCAATTAAGTGCTTGCTGAATGAACATGCCTTTGTCATTGTTTCAGTTATGTCTGACTCTTCATGACCCCATTTGGAGTTTTCTTGGCAAAGAAGTGGAGTGGTTTGCCATTTCCTTCTCCAGAAGAGGAGGAAACTCAGGCAAACAGCGTGAAGTGACTTGCCCAGGGTCACACAGATTAGTAAGTGTCTGAGGCTAGATTTGAACTCTGGTCTTCTTGACTCCAGTCCCCCAATCCCACCACCATCCCGTGTGCCACCTAATTGCCCTGAACAAGCCTACATAGAATAAAAAATACCATATGGCCCAATCATGCATCGGATTAGTCTTTTGTGTCCTGGTTACTTGTTCATGCTATAAGCTCTGAAATGGCAGGGTAGAAGGCTTAATTTCTAATTATTCCTAAGCATTTATCAAAACTCCACAATATTTAATAATTTATTCTTTTTGTATGGTGAACTTAACAATCAGCATTAGGATTTTCAAAGAATAAAAAAGGTTTTTAAAAAAGAAACAGTAAACGTCCATTAAATACAATTTTTTAAAAATGTAAATGAGATTAAATAAATATATATGAGATAATAATTGTAAAGTACAGTATTTGATACATAAGTGATTATTATTTTATTACTATTATTATATTAATGTACATACAACATGTCTCAAAAGTCTTAGTGTAGCTTAAAACCTTTGGGACACCCTGGATACATAAACAATACTTTTTGATCATCTATGTACAACTTTCATGTAACATTCTTCATGACCACCCCCCTCCCGCCCCCCCCCCTCCAGATGAAAGTGATCTTTCTCTCCTCGAATTTCTCATAGCATTTTGCCCTGACCTTTCCATTGCACTTAATTCATTTACTGGTATCAGTTATTTGTATGTAACTCTCCTTCTTCCTTCCCTCTCCCCATTGCAAACTACAGGAGAGTAGGGCCTTGGTGTCTCCAAGATTAGTACAATGCCTTTCAAATAGTAGGCACTTAAATGTTTCCTGAACTCAGGTGCAAATGTGTATCTAAGCACTTAAACACATTGTACATTTGTCTAAGACAGTTCATGCCTTCACCACCCTCAGTACATCTGCAGTGAGCCTCGTACAGAGTTAGGTAGGTGATGGATGGATCAACCATGTGCTTTTTAGTGCTACTACTGATGACCACTACGTGGAGACCCTATGGCCTAACATTGAGCCAAGGCATTAAGGAAGTGAAAACGGGGGATTTGAATTCACATCTAAATGGCCAGGATGAGAACCCTGGTATTTCTTCCCAGACAACAGTCAACCCACGAAGAAAGCAGGAAACAGGGCCGGGAATACACTATAATTAAGCTCCCAAGGCGCAAGTTGGCCAGACCCAGGCCCGCTGCTGCCCCCCTCCCCGGAGCTGTCCAGACTCTGCCCACCTCCCAGGCGAACTGCGGCTCGCTGCTCTTTCCCAGCAAAGAGGAAAAACAATACACCATTCTCCGGGGTCCTCCAGGGTTTTGTCCCTGCACCTTGCCCAGGCAGCCCAGGCTGCCTTCGCCCCGTCACGAGAGGAAGCCGCCTAGGAGGCAGCGCGCTCTCCCGCGGCCGTCCGTCTCCAGTGGCCGGGGGGCGGCGCACAGCGGAGCCGGAGCTGGGCTCTATCGCCGTCCGCGCCGCCGGGCCGGGCTCCCCGTGGAGGGCGCGGGAGACGGCTCCGCCCCGCCGCCCTTCCCCTCTCCCGGCTCCCTGGATCCGAGCCGGGAGGAAATGATGTGTTGCTGCCTGGTTAATCACAGCTCCAGACACTCATTGGCGGAGCTCTCCACTGCCACTTCCTTCTCCTCCTCCTTCTCCTCCTCCTCCTGCTGCTGCTGCTGCTCCTGCTCTTTGCAGCCGCCTTCTCCACCTCCTCCTCCTGCTCCTGCTCCTGCTCCAGCTCGCGGGGGGAAGTTTTCTTCTTTTTGTAGACATCTCCTTCGCCTCCTCTCGCGGCCTGACTCCTGCCACGGAGCTCCCTTCTCTTGGGCTTTCCCTCTTCCTCCCATCCCTCCGGTTCCTCTGCACCTCTGGAAGTTTATTCCTGCAGCTCTTCTTCCTCCTCCCCCTCCCCGCCCATTGCTCTTCTCCCCTCCTCCTCCAACAACCCCCACCCCACCCTCCACCTTCTAGTGGCTGCTGCAAGCTTGCTTCTTGGCTAGAGATGTCGGGCTGAGGGCTGGGAAAGCCCCTGGCTCCGAGAGCGTTGGCCCTGCGCAAAGCTCCATTGCAGCAGCCGCCGCGGCTCCATGGGCGGCTAGCCCCTAGTCCTTTTCCCAGGGAGAGTTCCGGGGCTCGCCGGCTGCACCGCCCCGCCCCGCCCCGCACCACCCCCGGGGGCTGCCTGACTGTCCGCCCGCACCGCCAGGCTGGGCTGCGGCACTCCGCCTCCCCTACACCTTACTCCGGGTTCCAGAGGTGAGGAGGCAAGGACCGGCAGGGGCTGGGAGGTGATGGATCTGGGCGGCGGGGGGACAGGGGGTGGCGGTGTGAGGGAAAAGCGAGGCACACTGGCAGTAAGGGTGGGTGTATGCTTCGCCCCCCTCATTCTCTCTTCCCTTCCCAAAGCCTCATACGCTCCCAGTGCAGCGCTGGGAAAGAGAGCTTGGGTGGGAGCTGAACTGCTGCTGGTGGGCTATAGGGGAAGGCAGAGAGAAAGAGACCCGAGGGGGAATGCTTGTTTGGCTTTCCCCTCCTTGTGGAGGGGCCTCAGTGTGTGACTGCGACTTGGAGACGGAGCCCGGACGTGTAGGCAAAGCGCACACCTTTCTGGCTCTGTTCTCTCTGTAGTAAAAGCGAGCGGTGAATCTGCCCCCACCCCTGAAATATCAGTCTCTTCCAGGAGGAATTTTCTGCTGGAGAGACAGAGCCAATAAACTCTGCTCAACTCCCTCCCTCCCTCTAGTTCCTCCTATCTGCAGTTTTAAAAGCTTCAAAGCCAGGAATGTGGGATTCATCTTCCGATCCCCAGAAGGCAAATGTGGTTACAGATGTTGCATGTTACTTTGCCAAGTTTAAAACCCTTCCTTCAACATTGTAACCATAACAGTAAGGAGAAAACCTTGGGCTCACTTAAGAGATATATCTTTGGCTTGGAACTGGTAGATTCAGGAACTTCCGTCGGCTTCTAGACTAATTTAACTCTCTTCTGGTGGAGCCAAATATTTCTTCGGTATGCAAATCAACTCCCTTCTCCCCGTCTTTTTGGGGGAGTGAGGTGGGAGGGGGTGAAACTCATTGCTTTAGAGAAAGGTGCACTAATGAATGGATACCCATTATAATATGAACAGAAAACAGTTATTGTTGAACATAGTCATTAATTTCGTTCTTTAAACCTCAGCAAAGGGACAAAATAATACCGTTTTCATTGGCCTCTTGATATTCATGTCATTGAAATGTTACTCCTGGCTGTTATAAAAACCGTCCCATTAATTGAAACACAGCAAAGTAGTTCTAACAACAAGCCTAGGAAGTTTTGCCTCCACTGTACTCTTTCCTGTTCCCTCTCAGTATTCTTGAATAGGAAGGGGTCAAGATGGGGGTGACTTGAAATGGAAAACCTTAAATAGAAATAATGTATTGTGCTGTGGCACAGACCAGTCCAGGTGGAGTGCCCAGAGTGGAGAGGCCCAGCTGAAACGAAAAGAGTAAGAGACAATGAAGGGCAGTGGAAAGGACGTTGAATTTAGAATCATGAATCTGTATTCAAATCTTGTCCAACACTTTACGACTTGTATTGTCTTGAATTATGTAACCATTCTGGGCCTCAGTTTCCTTATTTGTAAAATTAGGAAGTTAGAATCCAACGTATAATTCTCTGTCTGGGGAACCCTAGAAGCCTGCTAGATTTTTTTTTTATTGATTAAGGTCGTGTTCCTTAAATCTGAGGATCAAAAGCTCATTTTACACCAAAATGTAGGAATTAGTAGTTATCTTTTTGTGTCCATTGGTTGTTCTGGAGGTATTTAAATCTGCGGATACCCAGAACTGATCGCAAGACAAAGAGGCCTTTGGTTCTTAGATTTGGGCCACACATGGTCTTTTTCTGTAATACCAAATATAGTTAAAGTGTTTGTTGGTAGTGGGAAAACTGAGAATTGTGATCTTTGACAATTATTTTAAAACATTTACCAGTTGAAATGGGCAGTTTATGTAATCTGTAGGGAGGCCTAGTTAGTTTTCTAATTTAAAACAACATTTAGGACATGAATTAATGTTAGAATTAGGTTGGGAGTGGGAAGATTCCTTGTTTAGGGAAGTTGTTAGATACCCCTACAAATGGGTTTTTGTTCATTCAACAAGCACTAAGCATCAATGTGTTAGATTCTGTGCTAGACACCAGAGATACCAAATTCTCAAGTGACTCAGTCCCTGTTCAAGGAGGGAAAAGACTTTTGATTGCATTATAGTACATATTTTTAATGCATTTTTTAAGTCTTTTTTTCATCGTTACCTGCCAAATATTAGACAATTAATAAATTCTTTTGGATTGATTACCACCATCTATAGTTGGCCTGTTAAATTACAGTTAATACTTATTTTTGCCCTAGTTCAAATTGAAGCAATTTCTGGGAAAATAGAGATAATCCCAACCTTGTGAGATTAGATCAATTAGAAATGACTATGAAAAATTATAGAGGTATTCAAGGTCATCATGCAAAGACAGAATGAGGACCTCCCTATAGTAAAGGTAGAGATTTGGTTACCAAAACTCCCTATGCCTAGGCTGCTGGTGAATCTTTGCCTCCTAGCTTTTGTCCTTGAACACATGTCTGTATGCCATATCTTCCTTAATGATTTCACCAAAACTACTTTGGGTGTACTGGATTAGCTGAACTGCTTATAAGTAGAAGTCTTTCGATACAAGTTACTTTGTAATATTGTAGGAGGACTCCAGATCACAGTTTAAAGCGATTCATTGTAAGGATGAAACAAAATTTGATCCTAGCTGTTTTACTTTTGCCCTATATTCCCTTCCCCCATAACAATATAGCTTCAAAAATAGTAACATGGTATAGTGGAGTGCATATCTCTAAAAATATGAATTGTAACATTCAGAGGCACCTAATGTAAATAACCCGGATATTATTGGCAACTCTCTGTAGTGTATAATGGATCAAAGAACTTTCAAATACTGATTTTAAAAGCAGTTTAACTTGGTGCTAAACAACATCATTGGGAATGCAACACCAGTGTTTTAAGTCATTTGGTAAAGCTTTGACAGAATCAGACCAACAAGGCCAAGAAATGAAGCCACCAGACATTTTAATTGGAATCAGAGTCTCAGGATTGTTTTTATTTTTAAGCAAGTATTGGGCAGAGTGTCTTTATTCCTGGAAATTAATATTTTGAATTAGGTTTCCGGGTACAAAATGGCTTCTTTGAACTCCTGGAGTGAAAACTTTGTGTTTCTTTCTGTAACTAAGGCCAGTTCCCAGAAGTCATAAATTGAAGACTTTCTGGAATACCTTACTTCTTTCATTGAATTTGGACCAGGTTCTGCTCTTACCAGGCAACTAGGTGATATAGTGAATGGAGTACTGAATCTGTAGTCAGGAAGACTTATCTTCCTGAGTTCAAATCTGTACTCCGACACTAGTTGTATGACCCTGGGCAAGTCATTTAACCCTGTTTGTCTCAGTTTCCTCATCTGTAAAATGAGGTGGAGAAATGACAAACCACTCTACTATCTTTGCTAAGAAAACCCCACTGGGGTCATGAAAAGTTAGACACAACTGACTTGAACTGCTTAGATATTTGTTATATATCTCTACCCTCCAAGAATCAAAGGAAGAATGGCCTGGTGGATCAGGAGTTAAAGTTTTTGAGCCAATTTCATATCATTTAAATATGATGGCAAATTTTATCCTTCAAGAGAAAGGCATTTGGGGTTGGGGTTGTACTTTTCCCATAGTATGTGTGCGTGCACGTGTGTGTGTGTGTGTGTGCGCTTGTGTGCTTGTCCGTTGCCGAAGAAGACCTTGCCATCAGAGAGATGATGACATGACTTGTATTTGACTTTGTTTTGAGTGAGGGAGGGCTGTGCAGGTCACCAGCCTCACTTCTCCAGAGCCACCTGAATCCAGTCACCAGATATTCATCAGGATGACTGGAGATGACCCAGGATGAGGCAGTTGGGGTTAAGTGACTTGCCCAAGGTCACACAGCTAGTGAGTGTCAAGTGTCTGAGGTGAGATATGAACTCAGGTCCTCTTGACTCCTGCACTGGTGCTCTATCATTGCATCCCCTAGCTGCCCCTTCTGGTGGTCATAGAAAGCAATCATTAGACTTTATTATGAGAAGTATCATGATCAGAACTTTGCTTTAGAAAAATAACTTTGGAGAACTATTATTCTACTCCACATTTTGTTATTGAGTAGACACTTCTTTTTTTCAAGCAATTAAAGAGATCCAGTAATTTCCTTTCTTTATAAAAGTCCAAACACTCAGTCAACTCCCAACCTATTTCACAGTTCAATAATATTCTCTGCTACTGCTACTATGGGCAGCCCTGGAAATATGAGATTGTGTATATATTCAAAGATTCTTAATTGATCCATGAGCATATTTTTTTCCTGTAGCCACGACTTTTCATTTGTTTAAATTTCTAGTTTCAGTATTGGACCAGTCTTACATATTGTGTGTCTCTTAGGTTCGTTTAATTTGTTTGCTTTCTAAATTTGGCCTTGTTTTTTTGTTGATGTGAATAATACTTTATAATTTAGGTACCATAGTGGATTTTGTGCTGAACCTTGGAATCTGGAAAACCTGAGTTCAAAACTTCTCTCACACACCAGCTCTGTTTATTCTGGGCAATGTCTTAATAACCCTAGAAAGATCAGGTGATTGATTCACTTTTTTTTTTAGAAATTTTAAATTCATAAAGACTTATGTATTTCTTCTTCGTGATATTTTCTCTAGCATTTTTTTCAAAGTTCCTTAGCATTTACAAACAACAAAAAGGAAAGAGAAAACCTGTGATCCTTTTCAGACGGCTAGATGTATCAAGTTCTGCCTCGGACACATTTTCTAGCTGTGTGATCCTATGCAAGTCTCTTAATCTCTGTTTGCTTCAGTTTCTTCAACTGTAAAACAGAGGTATATAATAATTGGATCAACCATAACTGGTGGTTGTTGGGGTTCAAATGAAAATACATGGAATGTGCTTTGTAAACCTTAAAGTACTATATGAGTGCCATTAATCAAAATTAATATTAACAGCAAGAACCACAAAAATTAGCTTTGAGATTGTTTGGGGATCTTATGCAGGTGAAACTTTCTGAAGAATTTAGCTTGGTATGTGTGGGGTAAATCATGCCAAATTTAGTAGCTAAATATCCAGAAGCTCAAATTTGGAGGAGTGACATGGGGGTAAGAAATAGCCTTCAGAACTAGCTGCATGATTCTGGGCAAGTCACTTAACCCGGTTTGTTTATGATTCCTCATCTGTATAATGAGCTGGAGAAGGAATGGCACACCACTCTAGTATCTTTGCCAAGAAAACTCCAAATGAACTCATAGAGAGTGGGGCAGACTGAAAAGATTCAACAGCTAGTCCCCATGCATCTGTTCAAGGTCTGTAACTATATGGTGGAATGAAGGAATCCCTTCCTCAATCATCCAAATTCTACTTTTTTTCCCCTTTTCAGGAAGACCTCTAGGGCTGATTTTTACAACTTTCATTGATCTTTTCTTCCTTCTTTGAATTCCTACAGTATTTATTGTCAAAACCATTCATTTTGGATTTTGACCATTTACTCTGTGGCACAAGTTTCGGTTTTTTTTGTATAGTACTTGCACATAATAAGGACTCAGTCAATATACTGTATCCTTGGCAATTTGAAGTTTTATACAGTTAAAAAGCTGTAAAGCTGTATAAACTTTACTTTAACATAGTATTCCAAATAGTTTGCAATTAAAACTCATTACATTTACAAGGCCTATGACAGCTAGAACTTGGAAGATCTTTATTTTAATTTCTCAGAGCATACCTCTGTGGTTGCTTGTAGAACTCTATAGTATTGGATATGTTCTGAGGATTGAATAATGGGGATGGGGGAGAAAGATGAGAAACATACAGGACTGCTTGATCATCTACCTGGCACCCTAGTACTTAGCAGCTGATTTGCTGGCATTTTCTTTTTCTAGAAAGGCAGAGGAGCAAGCCATTGACTGCCACCATGCTTATATAGTTACAGAGATGCTTTTCAAAGTAAAATTGGGACATTTTTTCCTCCAGCCTGGGTTATTAAAAGTTATTAGACCTCTCTTTTAACTTAAAATCTTATTGAGGAAGTGGAAACAAAATGACAGGAAGGATGGCATGTGGTTGGAAGGTTTAAAGCTGGGAAAAAATTGGAATGATTAGTAAAGAGGGTGGGTGGACACAGAAAAATCTGTCTTAGAGGGAAAAAAAGTTGGCAGTGAAAAGTGGAGAAAACTGTTGAGGATTGGAGGCACGGAAGGTCCTTTGAAAAGCTTTCATGGATGGTTTTGAAGGATGCATGTTTTCGGTTCTCTTCCTTTAATTTAGTATATCATCAAATTGCAGCTGTTGATGTGTTGAATTGGATTGTTTAAACCTGTGTACTCACTAGTTTCTTTTTTTGTACTATTATTTCAAAATAATTTGACAAACATTTATTAGCCATTTATTCACTGTCTGTGCTTGGAGAGGCGGAATGTATAGTACAGTGGAAGATGGGCTGGATTGGTAGTTTACACTTGGGTTCACATCCTGCTTCTGACCCTTAGAGCCTTGCGCAAATGGCTTAATCTTTTGGCTTTGGGTTCCTTTTCAGAAAAAAAAGAGAAGGTTGGATTAGAAGCTTTTGAGGTGCCTTTCAGCTTTAAAGTATGATCTTTTGTGGAAAACACTGATCTAAACATATTTATTAAAAAAACAACAACAATCTGTAGTATATATCCTGGATATATTCTTGGAAGATTCTAGGAAGAAAATCCCTGAAGGATTGGTCCAGGTTATTGAAACTAAACAAAACTGAATTTTGACCCTTTTCTTTTTGAGGCTATGCGCAAGTAACCCATATCCTATGATGAGTTCTAAGGAAGAATCCCCGGAGTTTATACTGTAGAAAGCAATTGGTGCTATTGAATCTTGAATGGGACTAATGTGTAATTATGCACATTTGTTCATTGGAATGAGAAAAGTTTTTGTGGGCTTTAAAGAAACTTTAAAGAAACCTCCAAGATTGTCTCTCATAGGCCCTCAACCTGGTGCTCTCCCGGAAAAAGGGTCTTTGCCAGTCCCGTTAAATCAGATAAAGGTGACTTAAGGAGAGCTTTGCTGCATGTATGTTCAAGACTGTTTCATCATCAGTTATTTCTTGAATTGTAGTGCCGCCAAAAATATCAAAAGAGAGAAGGGAGCCACATGTCTGTTTGTGGGGGGGCCGGGAGGGTCTACTTGAATTGTCAGGTGACTTTAATTAGTGCAATGATTGAAAATTTGATGAGTTGTTGTCTCTAAGAAGGATGGAAGTTTGGGTAGGGTTGGCCATAGGCCATAGGTCTCTGTTAAGTATCTCAAAAAAGGGTACCTTGTATATAAGAGGCTTCATTTACCATATTTAATCTCCCATCAAAAAATCATCTTAATCAGAGTAGGTTGTAGCTGGATTATTTTGCTAACTATGTTAGTTTATATGTTACCAAAAATTTCTTTCTATTTTTTAAAATTGTCTATCCTTGGAGGGAACCAAAATCACAGAAGTTCAATTTTTGATAACAGTTTGGGGTCCTGTGTGAACACCTGTTATAGTATCAAAGGCAGATAGGCAGTCTGGTGAGTCATCTTGTTACCTGATGGAGATGTCTATTTCATCTGGCTTTACTCTGAGAAATCTTAGCAGTGTGGTTTAGTGATTTTTCAATTTAATTAGATCTAGCCATTTCAACTGGCAAGTTTATTTAGGGCCTATTCTGTGTGATGGACCCTACTTAGGGTTCCGAAGATGACAAAACAGTTGCTGCTTTCCTAGAGTTTATTTTTTTACTTATTGATTAAAGACTGCCTGATCTTTGGTCATTTTAGGTTAGAACTGCAGCCTTTTGAAATTTAGATTTATCTTAGCCTTATCTAGTGTTTACCAAAGGATTTCCTCCAACTCTTTGTCTTTCAGCATTTGACCCTTGGATTGGGCCATTCTCAAGCCTTCCATCCTGTGGGATATCAGTGGTCCATTAAAATTAGGACATTTCAAGCACAATCCTGTGACTTGCCTAATATGCTCCTGAAATGGGTAGAACCCTTGTGAATCACTCAGAAAGAAATTTCTTTCCCACCAATCTCATGTTTAACCCAGTTATTTCCTCTTAATTGAGCAACAGCTTTTTAAATATTGCCCTTTGTGCATATAGTTTATATTTTTCCTTATGTACTTGTGATACAGTAAAGGGTAATGGAAAGGCCATTGTACTAGGACTAATTAGTCTAGAGTGCTGGGTCTAAAGTCTGGAAGATCGGAGTTCAGCCAGTCTCAGATACTTACTAGCTGTGTGAAGTCATTTAACCTTAAGTCTCAGTTTCCTCCATGGTCAAATGGAGATAGTAATAGTACATACCTATAGGAGTTGTCGTAAGGATCAAATGGGTTAATATTTGTAACGAGCTTTTCTAGCCTTTAAGCGACTAGCAGGATTATGGTTGAATTCTATATTTAGAGCTTAAGTAAACAATGGTTCAAGCAAATTCCAACCTCAAATAAAGATAGAAATTTATAGGGATTATTACAAATTTCACAGTATTTCACAAATAAGGATCACTCCACATTTTGGCTTTACCAAAGTAAATATTTGAATAGCTCAAGCCTGGAATACCACTGTTACTGTTATTCTTTCTCATGAATCATAGATATATACCTTAGAGGGCATCTAGTCCCACCCTCTCATATTACAGATAAGAAAATTTAAGCCTAGAGAGCTAGAGTGATATAACCAATCTCTCTTCAACTTAGAAAAACTGTGAATTGAATATAGGTCTTTTTATTCCAAATTCAGAGCCCCTGTGTGGGACCAGAGTCAGAAGACTCATCTTTTCAAGTCAAATCCGGCCTCAGATTTTTAGTAGCTGTGTGACCCAGGGCAAGTCACTAAACCTCTTTGCCTCAGTTTCCTTGTTTGTAAAATGAACTGGAGGAGGAAATGGCAAATCACTCTAGTATCTTTGCCAAGAAAACCCCAAATGGGGTTATGAAGACATGATTGAAAAACAACTCATCAACAAACTCCAAATGCAATCAATGTACTTTCTATTCCACCTGCTTTCTTCTTTTTCTTATCTTCTCAAAAAGTAGCCCCTTGGTTTCTCATTATAAAGTATTTGGGAATGTTCATTTGGTCTAGGTAAATAGATCCTTTTTCAAGAGAACCTTTTTTTACTCTTTGTTTTAAAGAAAGGAAGAATTCTTTAAATGTAGAATGTTGGAGAATAAATGTTGGAAATGGCAGTCAGCTTATATAATATGGTAGATTCCAGTATACTGTGGCTCCTTTCCCCTCTCAATAAAGTATCCAGTGTATATGTCATTTCACAAGTTTTATATCTATTTTAGAATTAAATTATGATCTGAGAGTTGCACATTTTAGAAAATAGTTTTAATTTCACATCAGCTGAAGTAAAAAGATACTGAAATATATTAGATCTGGTCTAAATGTCTAGTTTTAATTACTGATACATTTTTAAATCGCTTCTTATGATACATTGCTGATAGTTTGGACAGCTGTTGAAGCACATCTTGAAGATTTGTTTAAGTTTTAATCATCAGAAGAATTCTGTGGAAAGTATATTTAAGGCAGCTATACAGTGGATAGAATGCCGTATTTGGAGAAGTACTGAGTTAAAATTCCAAATCATTCCATCAAGTCATTTATTCTCTTTTAGTCTCAGTTTCCTCATCTATAAAATGGGGATAATACCTTAGTATGGGGTTGTTTTGAGGATCAAGAGGTCCTACATGGCTCTACAGAAATGGTAGCTATAAAGTATAAACATTTTGAAAGTCACATAGGCATCGCGTGCTCATCTCATCTGTTAACTGTTGGAAGATGATTTAGATTTTTTTTCCCATCATCAAGCCAAAGTTGCTTTTTCCCCACTTATATGCTGTAAATGCAAGTACTTGATGCTTATGAGTATAGTTTGTAAAACTGAATATATAAAGAGTAGAGCATTCCTTGTCCTGCAAAATCTCTACAAGGTTCTTATCTGCAGACTTATTCTAATCAACCAAATGTAATTCCTTGTTTAGGAAAAAGTGTCATCTTAATGGCTTCCTATCTTAGATGTATAAGATAAGGTTAACAGCCATTGTTAGGCCAGGTCTTCCCTGCTAATCTTGACTTCTCTGATGCCTAATGGGATCCTTTAGAATCAACCCATGAAGGTAGGGGAGAAGTTGGTATCTGTTATGGAAACATTTACCAACACACTCCTGAATATGTTATTAATGAATGTTTGTTATCTCTTTTATAAAAATAGGTAATGATCCCTTCCATACTTGTCTATCTCAGAACGTTTGCTGTGAATCTCTAGCAAGTTAATCTAGGTAAAGAGTTTTTCAAAACTTTAACTTTGAAGAGTTATGTAAAAATATCAGTTGTTGCCGCTTTTATGATATCTCACTAGGGAAAGTGTAAATTCTTTCCCTCCCATCTTTTTCTAAGAAGCCTTATCTGTGCTCCTGTATTCAAATTTTGCCCTTTGTACTATTTTTTTTCTTTGTTTTTCTAACCATTCTCTGTGCTCTGCAGCTGGTTTGCCCTCTATATACACACATACATACATACATATACATACACACATACATATGTGTATGTGTGTATCTGTTCCACAGGCTTAGTTTTGAAGAATATAAATTCTCCACTCTTGGGTATTTATTAGGTACCTACTACAAAACAGACAGAAGAAGCTCAGGGATAGAATATTGGTCCTGGAGTCAGGAAGATGAGTTCAAATTCAGCCTTAGTTACTTCCTATCTGTGTGACTCTGGGCAAGTCACAAGTCACTTAACTTCTGATTGCTTGACAAAATGGATCCACTAGTGAAGCAAATGGCAAACTACTCCAGTAACTTTGCTAAGAAAACCCCAAATGCTGTCATAAAAGGTGGAACCTCACTGAAAAACAACAGATAAATCAGGCACCATGCTAAGCACTGTGGATACAAAAGAAACAAAAGATGATCCTAAGAAATTGTGACCAGCTGTAGTTATCGTGAGGTCTTTACTTCTCTGTACAGTGAGCAGTCTCAAAGAATTCAGAGTCAAATGAGGAAGACACCTTTCAAACAGTTATGAACTAATAAGATACAGACATGATAAACTGGAGATGATCAATACAGAGAAGGCACTAGCAATAAAGGGGTTTGGGAAAGGCTTTTTGCAGAAAGACTTGCCGACCAGGAAAACTAAGAGGCAAAGATGAAGAAACTTGATCCAGGCATGTGGGGTGGGGGGGGGGAACCCGTGAAAATTCTTAGTCAAGAGGTCAGTGTTAGTACATGGAGTTGAGGGAGGGCTAGTAAGGTGGAAGAAGACTGAAGAGGTCGGGAGTTCCCAGGACACGAAGGACTGAAAGCAAAACTGAGAATTTTACATTTGATCCTGGGAATAATAGGGAACCACTGGGAGTTTATTGAGTGTGGGAGTGAAATGTTTTGACCTGCCTTTTAGGAAGATCATTCTAACAACTGAGTGCCACACAGGTTTGAGTGGGGATAGGCATAAGACAGGGAAATCAGCTATCAGCCTGTTGAAATAGTTCAAGTCTGAGGTAAAGGTGGCTTTGCCAGTTTCTGAGGAGAAAGAAGAGTATGAGAGATTTCATAAAGGACTTGATGATACCTATTTGGATATGGATTGATGGGAGGAGGTGTGGATGGCATAGTAAACTAAGCTACCATTGCTTTATGGAGTTTTCTGTCATTTTTGTCTCAAACAGAAATTCCTACTTACCTTTCTTTAAGCCTGGCATGCAAATTAACCATTAAATATCTTGTCCTGGAATTCTGATGCTCTGCATTTGAGAGTGGAATGGAGGAGAGAGATAGAAAGCCTTGTAATGCATTGAGCACCCTTTCTGGAAATATGGAGACATTTTGTCAAGACCACAATAAGGAAGGGTGAAGTGGGGGGCAAGGATAATTTAAATTGGGTCATGTCTTAAAAGGAAAAAAAAAAGAAACCCTGAAGCCTTCTTTCAACTTTAATTAGCAACGTAACAACACATTATAGGACAACTTTCTCTACCAAACTAGAGTCTGGTTGAGTGGTATCACTTTTGAAAGTCATGTCTGGGAGCCAAGTGTGCATTAGATTAAATTTTTTAAATTTTAATTTTGATGTTTGAGAGTGGGAAGGCTATCTGAGGATGAGCTTACGACAACAACAAAAAAGTTTTGACTGCCTTGCACCTTCTCACATTAAAATTTCAAGCTGATGGTCCATTATGGGTGGAGGCATGTTTTTTCCATAGAAGAAATTTAAATGGATGAGTTAATGTTTGGTCATTGAATAACACTGTGTCATCCATACCTGTTTCCCTTGAGGGTAAAGCCCTAGCTTTCCTCTGTCTTCCTCTGGCTTTTCAAAAGTGATCTGAATTATTTCCTGAAATAATAGTACTCTGGTCTAACCATAAGTACAGGATGAATACTATACTGAGTCATAATAGGGAAGTGGATTCTGCAGACCCATTGTCAGTAGGATTCCAGCTTTTGAGAGGCAGCTAATACTTGCAAGGGAGCTTTGGAGATCACACAATTAACTGTTACAAGACAATCTAGGTTGGTTTTCCACAGGAGATTTTCCACTAGTTGCTCTTCCCTACCCCAGTGTGCTGTAAATGAATACTTGATACTTGTGGCTTATGGTTTACACAACCTTATGTTATATGAGTAAAACATTCTTTATCCTCTTTATCCTCAGAAACCCCTTGTTGGTGAAATTGTGGATAGAACCTCTTTTTGTAAACCTTACTGTTTAGCACTTGGTATTTAGTAAATGCTTATTGATTGATAGAGTTGGGGTCTAGAGTTAGGAAGATCTGAGTGAAATCCAGTTTGAAGTCACTTACTAGCTGTGTAACCTTGGACAAGTTTCTTAACCTCAGTAGCCTCAGTTTTCCCAACTGTAAAATTAAGAGCACAGTAGCACCTATCTTTAAGGGTTGTTGCAAAGATGAAATGAGATAATATTTGCAGAGTACTTAGCAAATGCTTTCCTGGCACATGGTAGGTGGTGTATAAATGGTACCTATTTTATGTTAATATACTTATTTGTTAATCTACCTATCCATAGTTTCATATATTTGTTCATTTGTTTGGTTATTTTTAAAATTGTCATTAAGACTAGTCTTGCCTCTGTTTTTTACTGAATTGTGACCAGCTGTAATATCTTGCGGGCTTTACTTCTCTGTACAATGGGGATAATAGTGCTTTCTGCCTTACATGGTTAATTGTCAGGATCAGTATGGGGAAGGATTTTTAAACTGCTTAGATTATGTAGCATTCCTCTGAACTTTATGTTTCTCTCCCACCGATGAGTGTGACCTTGAGTGAAGCTGTAGACAATCTATTTCTGGAAGACCAAATACTGGTGACTTTCTCAGTCCATCGAACAATTTTTCTCTGGTGTTAATTGGCTCCTGAATTGTTTATTAGATTTTATGAAAAACACTTAAAAAAAGAGTTGATCAATCTATTACTCTTACACACACACACACACATACACACACACACACACACACACACACACACACACACACTCACACGATCTATTACCCCCTTCCATAATGAACTGGTTTATTAGTATCTTAATGTTCTTCATACAAATAGAGCTTGTATCAAATTTACTTTTTTAGCTATATGTATTGTTGTTCGGTTGGTTTGCCATTTCCCTCTCTAGTATGCCCTGATTTTACAGGTGAGGAACTGAGGCAAATAGAGGTTAAATGACTTGCCCAAGGTCCCATAGGTAAATAAGTGTCTGAGGCCGGATTTGAACTCATCATTCTGACTCCAGGTTCAGTGCTTTATCCACTGTACTACCTAACTACCCCAGCTATATGCACACAAGAAATGAAAGGAAAAACTTAAAACAATAAAAAGATGAGTACCTATCTAAAAATGTTATTTTTGAGGGGGTTAGTTTAGTTGAGACTGAAATTCCTCCCTCCATATTTTTAGAATATGTATTGCTGTAAGACCAAATTTTTATATTTTTTTGTCTTAATTAATAAATAATAGCATTATCTAATGTGAATTTAGGAAAATATTAGTTTTTTTGTTTAAATTATACTTCTCTGAATGGAGCAATTGGATGTGAAATTTTAAAAGTCTCTATTCTCTCTATTTATATTGCACCTTTTATTTCCTTTTAGTTGATTATAAATGGGTTGTTAACTGTAAGATACATTGCTTTAGGCAGATAACTTTTAAACATCAATTTTTTTCTGAATGATGACCTTTTTCATTATAATTTTTTAAATCACATCTAAATAACTGAAAACATACACATACTGAGAGAGAGAGAGAAAGAGAGAGAGAGAGAGAGAGAGAGAGAGAGAGAGAGAGAAAACATATCTTTCGTATCAAAAAAACTCCAAACCCCATCAAACTCTCATTTATTAATACATGTTGGCACAGTTCTGGTGATTGTCTCTTGTCTTTTTCTGAAATATCCTCTTTGTTACATTCACTATCTTTAGGTCCAAAAGACCTTTAGAGCTGAGAGGGTAACTTAGGAAGTGGTCATCTAAGTGACTTGCATAAGGTATTAGTGGCATAATACACTAATCAATTTCCCTAGCTTGGGTAGTGTTTTAAATATTTTTTAATAAGGATTTATATTCAGTGTATTTGTATGACTTTTGGTATAAAAATATTTTAAAGGAGAGCATTCAAAATTCATTTATATTATATTCATTCAGAATATAGGTACAACCTATCAACATTTCAAGTAGGACATATTCTAAAAGGTTGGGGCACATCATTTAGAAAATTGGTAAACTTTAATGGATTTATTCAGTAGATAGGAATACACTAATACAAACAGTATGGGGTATATCTAATATGAGAACTCCCTCCACCAAACACCTTCTCTGATTTAGTAGATAAAATCTAGGGAGTTCCTTGGAACAAAATTTTATGTGACTTGCCCAAGGTATCAGAGGTGAAATTTGAACCCACATGTTCCTAACTCTGAGGCCAGCGCTCTGTCCTTTATACCATACTGTCTCTCTGTTATCGGTAAAAAAATCTATCTGGAAATTGAATTTAAAAATCATGGTTCTTACTGTTTTGTGTGTAATACTTATCTTGCAGGGAATGCAGTTGACATTTTATCTTCATCTTCCCTTTAATCTTTTCATGTAATATAAAACACAACATCTGTACGCTGAGTTCTTAAGGATTGTTTATTTGCAAGATTTAATGCTAAAATATTTTCTTTTCACATGCAACTGGTTTGAATGGGAAGGTAGAGATTTGGGTAGATTTGAAGGAGCCATCAGAAGATCATTCTTAAAATTTATGCAGTTGTTTTAAGTATCCAATTAAACCTTTTCCTCCTTATTTTCTCATTAAACAAAAAATAAAACTTTTTTTCAGTCTGGAGGGTGAATGGGTATTGTTGCAGTTACGAACGTATTTTGAGTCTGCCTCTTAACTTCTTGCTTCCTTCATCTCTAACTGCCACTGGGAATTCTCCTCATTCCAAACTTGGACTTGGCTTCAGCTCAGTACCTCCCTTTCCTGCTCCCTGATTCCATATATTCTTCTATTAATCTTGTTGGAGAGGGTCTGCGGAATTAAGACTCTGACATAGGTGAACGTTGGTTCCAAAACCTTTTTTCTTCACCTGTTTTCTTCTTTTTCCTTACTGAAACATCCCTTGACCCTTATGTTTCAATTTATGCTCTCTGGGTTTCAATAGAGGCGTCTCTCTTTCTTACCTTTCTTTGCAGAAATTGAGAGGAGAAACAAACTATGACCTATTTAATTTTCCGTTGTCTTCTAGTACTACTTCCAAGCCACCGATCTAACAAAGCCCCTTTCTCATTTAAAATCTTACTCCATTAAATTTATACTTGCTTTCTCTATGGCATGTTCCTGTCTTAACTTTGTAAACCTTAAAATGCCGTATAAATGTGGGTTATTATAATATTATTCTAACTATTGTTAGTGTGACTGTTACACCCAACTTTCCTTTTTTTTTTTTTTTCTCCCTTCTCCATCTCTTGCCCTGTTCTGGGTGACTTCAGCATCTATATTGATGATCTTGAAGCAAGTCTCTCAGTTGGTTTAATTTTTTTCTCTAAGAGTTTTTACTGCTTCAAAACAAATGGGTAAAAATAACAAACATGGGGAAAATTACTAGAAGTCTCAAAAGTTTTGCAATGCATCCACTGGAATGTAAATAGAATTAGGTCCTGATCTTTCTTGGCTTCCACCTCCTCAACAATTACATCATATTAAATATATTGCTCAATCTCTCCATTCCTCTTATTCTTAGGGATAGTGCTTCAGAATCTCCCTTCTGGATAGATGAAGATGGTTCTTTCTTTGGTTCCCTCCTATTTTATCTTCTGCACTTTTCTACCCCTTCCCCCAAATGGAAGGGTGGCAAAAAGACCCCAGAAAAGTGATTGATGGTGGTAACACTGACTCCTTATGCTTCTTCCAGTATTTTCCAGACCCTGGAGTTCATTACATAGTACATTGTAAGGTTATTTTGGAAGGTCTAGGATTTTTAAGAATGAATCAGTCACAAAATATTTATTAAGCATCTGCTATGTGCCAGTAGTGTGTTGGATATGAAGCAGTTTTTCTATGAATTAGGAACTCTTTAAAATTTTAATAAGAAAATAGATGTTTCTTAATTTCCAGAAAATTGAGTTCAGATCTTAACTCTGTTTCCTATTGTGACTTATTACCTTAATGACCTTTGGCAATTCACTTAATCTTTTGGGACCTCAGTTGCTTCATTTGTAAGATGCAGCATTTGAACTAGATCAGGAGTTCTTAATCTGGTGTCTGAATTATTTTTAAAAAAATATTTTGATAACTTTCAATATAATTAGTTTCCTTTGGCTTTTTTTAATCATTTAAAAACGTATTTGAGTTACATTAAATGGGGGTATCTCTTATTATCTCTTCTTTCAGAGTTTTGTTTTTGATGTATAAGAATGCTGATGATTTATGTGAATTTACTTTATATCCTACTACTTTGCTACAATTACTGTTTCACCTAACTTTTTAATCAAGTTTTTGGGATTTTCCAAGTATGTTATCTACAAAAAGAGATAGTTTTATTATATCATTCCCTATTCTGATTCTTTTTATTTCTTTTTCTTCTCTTATTGTTATTGCTTGGATTTCCAATACAACTTTGAATACTACTGGTGACAGTAGGCATCCTTGTTTCATACCTGATTTTACTGGGAAGGCTTTTAACTTAACCTCATTACAAATAATACTTGCTGATGGTTGAAAGTAAATATTTTTTATCAATTTAAGAAAAAAATCCATTTATATGTACAATTTCAAGTATTTTTAATAGAATTGAGTATTGTATTTTATCAAAAGTTTTTTGCATGTCTTGATAAAATCATATTTTTAGTGGTATTATGGATATAATCAATTGTGTTAATAATTTTCCGTATGTTAAACCATTCCTTCTTCACTAGACTGCCAAAGGGGTCCATAAGACAAAAAAAAATTAATCACTTTTGGATTAGATGGTCTATGAATCCTTTTCAGGACTAAACCATATGATTCTTGAAATTGAGAGGTGAAAAAGGAAAAGGTGCTAATTATAAATCCTTGAGTGAAACTGAGAAAGTGACAGTGGGGGAAGGGATGGGAAAACACATCACTGAGTGGCTAGATTCCTCTCTCTACAGAGGTCTTGGTTCCTCTGTCTAGGTTCCTCAAACTTGGGGGAAATCTACTACATTATAAGACTCTGAGAGTTATCCTTTCTCCAACTCCCTTTTTTTAAACCTTGCTTGGAAACATTTCTTTTGAGCTTCTCAAAACTTTTATATATATATATATATACTGTAATTGAAAGACTTCATTACTCCTTTTTATATAATACTTAAGTAAAGACTGGGAGATTCCCCATTTTGGTTTAGGAATACTTGCATTAAATAGTCTTCATTAGCTGTACTGGAATCTCACTTGCTACATAAAAACTAGTAGTGAAAGACAATCTAAAGCTGTTGTACCAATTATCTTTTCATTTTTAACTCAATTTCGCTTAATTTTAAGGTTGCTTGATTTTATATGTGTTTACTTGGTTTCATTATTAATCCTTGAGTGAGTTTGAAGTAGTGTTGTGACCCTTCCTTAACTAATCATTTGTTTGTGACTAATGTTTAAGGGGATAGATTATATCTATGGATAGAATGGATACTCCAATGTATCTGTATCCTCATGAAGAGAAGTATCCTCCACCTATGCAGATTGCTACTTCTCAATGACTGCCCATTCTGTACAATTCTTGACTGAATTCTCCTATGTCTGTCATAGGACCCACTAACATGTTTGGGAAGGCATTCCTCTGTTTCTTGATATTTCATAGTTATAAGTAGAACATGTGGACTGTTCATTGGTTGGATTTACTGGGATGACTCATTTTGTAAGTGAGAACATTAAAATATGGGAGTTTGTTACTTCCCCAAAGTTACTCATGGAGCAGAGCTCTGGGACTAAACTTGAGGTCTCCTGACTAAAGGTCTTTTGGGTCAAACACACTCTTTTCTCTCTTCTTTGTTTTTTGTGCTTCATTCTATTATAATCCATGGAGATATATTGAACCTTTTTTTTATACCTTGTTATAATATGAATTATCAGATATAGTGTTGATCACGTCCCAACTCCTGAAATAGAAATATACTACAAATAATGAAAACCCAATGAAATAAGGTTGGATGGGCTTTTAATCCTTTTCCTTAGCCCTATTCACAGTTTTAAATGGGTACCACCTAGCAACAGTAATGAGCAGTAATACCTGAGCAACATTCAGATCTCTTCAGCTATTAAACAAATATAAAGTTTAGAAAACAAGTCATATTGATATTTATCAGTTGTTAAAATTTGACGATATGGTTTGTACGGAACTTTAACAGTGGTATTGTGAAAGGCAGACTTTTTCTTTTACCTTGTTACTGTCAGAGAGTGTTTAGTCAATCAGTAAACATTTATTAAACACCTACTATGTGGCAGATACTATGTTAAGTTCTGGTGTTCTTTGTGCTAGCTTTTCCATACACTTCCTATCACTGTTGCTTACAAAATTTACAGGGCTGGAATGTAGACTCTGGTTTGGTTAGTGGTAGGAGTCCTGCTCCCCCCGCCCTTCCCCAAATTAATTTGTAACTGATAAGACAACTTTGGCCGCCTATGAAAGCAGAGATTCCTGAGCCTTGGGTGACAGTGAACAGGCAACAGGCTGCCAGGATGCTTGGGAGTGGGTGGGAGGAGGAGTAAACTATCTAAAGCTGCAAATAACAAGATCTTGCTGAGGGGCCCAACACTAGCAGGTATGGAATGTGAGGAAACTGTTCTAATGACTTGAAGGAATCAGGTAATTTTATTTTACTAGAATGATACTAGATTATTCATTAAGAATTTCTAATAAGGACTTTATAATAAAGAGTAATATCCACTTTTTGGGACTAGATAATCTTGACATTATTTTGCAATTCTGATTTTCTGGTGGGGAGGGGAGGGAAGAAGCAAGGTAAACTGCAAGCTTGCTTCTTTCTACCCAGACTGGCTGTTAGGTTTTAAATAACCTCCCACATGTCCTTCTGTCTACTCATACACTCTTCTCCTCCGTCGAGCCAATTGTATAAACCAGGTCTCTGTCTGGCACTTGAAGTGATAGAACTTGACTTTCAGAAAACCGGTAGGGGGTACAAAATGCTGGGAAATGAAGGCGTCTGAATAACATTCAGGACTGAAATACTGATTTTTATAGCTGGATCATGGAAACTTTTACTAAGTAGATTGCCACATGAGATGAAAGACCAGTGATTCTGGGAGAACTCTACAAATACAAATATATCCTTTAAAAACAAAAACAAAACACAACTTAGTCTTGCAGCAAGAGAAATTTGGCTAGATATAAGGAAGAACTTCCCAGTTAGTAAAATCATTCTGAATATTTCTTTTAAATAAATTTTTTTTCTATTTACAATATAATTTATTTTCTTTCCCTATCTACTGAGTGGGAAGTAGAGGGAGGAGGAAGTAAACCAAATTTCTCATACAGTTATGCATAGCCATCAAACTATTCCCATGTCAGCCATGTCCAAAATGTCTTATTCGGCGTATTGAGTCCGTCACTTGTTAGGAGGTAGGCAGCCTGCTTTGTTACTGGTTTACTGGAATCATGATCGGTCATTTTGTTTAGTGGAGTTCTTGAGTCTTTCAAAGTTGTTTATTTTTAGAGTACTGTTGCTATTTTAGCGTAAACTATTCTGATTCTGTTTGCGTCCTTTTGCATCAGTTCCTAAAGGTCTTAGAAAGCTTCTCAGAAATTCTTTTATCATTTCTTGTAGCACAATAGTATTCCATCACATTTTGAATATTGCAGTTGACTATGGATGATGTGAGATTTTCTGGAGATTTTTAGAGTAGCCTGTTTAGATTGACCCTGGACCTGCTTTAAGGGGTAAGGAAGATGTGGTATGTGTGTGTGTGTGTGTGTGTGTGTGTGTGTGTGTGTGTGTGTGTGTGTACACATATATAGTTTCTTCAAATAACTGATTATCAGTTAGCAAATTTTTGTGATCATGTTTAATGTCCTTACCCTTTTTGCTGTTGAATTCCCATTCATGGTTTAAAGCCCAAGTCAATTGCCCTCTCTTCCAAATAGCTTTCTCTGATTTTCCATCTCTTCTCTGTGCCCCGCCCCCCCAACTTTCCCCTCCTCTCACCCTGTCTTCCTAGGATAGAGAATCATCATCCACTATTCTCAGTTCAATTCAACAAATTTTTAGTGAGTGCCTACTACATTTCAGGCAATATGTAGGTGCCAAGGAATATATAAAGGTGAATAAAATGTTCTTGTCTTCAAGTAGTTTCATAATTTAGTAATGGAAATGAGTCACATATACATGTAACTCATGGACACAAAGAAGTGTTATGAAACCACTGAGACTCTGGAAATTTTTAGCTTTTTAGGAGGGAAGATAGGGAAGAAGAGGTACGAATCAGGGAGAGGGGTCATGGGATGGTGAAATCTAAACTGGGTCTCAAAGGAAGGTAAGGGTTTTAATGCAGTCTGTGTGGGAAGTCAAGGGAATAGATGATCAGTCTGTGAAAAAGTCTTGAGAGCAGGATATGAGGGGATTATTTGAAGAAAGGTGGGATGTAAAACCTATACTTGGGACAGACAGGGTAATTTGAAGGGTCTTCCATGGGGCAAAGAAATTGTTTACACTCCTTATGCCATACCCAAGCATGAAAGAAGTTGTAGAGGGGAAAATTTAATTTAGACTTGATATAAGGAGGAATTTCTTAACAATCAGATCTGACAAAATGGGCAATGTGTTGAATTAGGAGGTAGTAGCTTTCTTCTCTCCAGTGGTCTTCATTTGAAGATTAGATATTGTAGAAGAGATCCCTGTATATATAGAAGTTGGACTAGACCTTTGAGGTACCTTCCATTTCTGAAAAGCAAAAACTTACGAGTCTGTTAAACTCAGGCCTTTGAGTACAGTTTGGCTAAAATATGTGCATGTATATGTATATGTAAAATCCTGAAAGGGAGGTTAGGGTAGGGAATGTGAGATAGGGACAGAAAGGGAGACTGTAAGATGATAGTGCCAGAACTAAGGAATTTGGAATGTGTTCAATTAGCAGTGAGATGCTGAAGGTTTTTTGACTAGGAATCAGAATTTTGCATTTGGAAGATGACTTTACAGAGAAGGATGATTTGGAGCAGGGAGTACATTTAGGAAGTTATTGTAATCAACAAGTAAGCTAGAAGGAACCTTAGACTGGCAACATTGGCAATAGAAAGGATAGAGTTCATTATGGTTATTTCACTGCTGTCTCAGATTGGAAGATGATGTGGGGGAGTTGAATGTGAGGAAAGATGACTTGAGGTATAGCCCAGTTGATTGGGAGAATGATGGGGCTTTAACAGAAACAGAGAAGTTAAGGGTTCGGTTTTAGGGGACAAGCTGCTTCCTTGAAATTTAGGGCAGACTGAATTTAAGGTAATGGAAAAAACAGCATGGAAGACGGACCTCAAGTCCCTCTTTGCTGCATGTTCCTTCTGGTTCTGTAACTTGGACAGCTCACTTAATCTCTGAGAGGTAACTCTGAGACTGTAAATTGCAGAACAAGTGCCAATGTGTGTTGGTAGAGGGGCATTTTCTAACAGGAAATTTGAAAAACCAATGAAATTACAGGTTCTCCTCCCCCAAAAGCCCCTCAAAACAAAACCCTGTTAGCATGACCAACACTAACACAAAAGGCATCTCAGAGGAAACATGCAAGCAGGCAGTTAGAAATTTGAGTCTCTAACTTGGGAGTTAGGTTATGGCTGGAAATGCAGATTTGGGAGTCCTCCAAGGGACAGAGGGGTGAAAGAGGCTGGAGATTCACAGAGTGTTTTGAATCCTTCATTGACCTCTTGATTCTTGTTTCTAGCACACTCCTGAAGGAATTAGAGGAGCAGCTTCAAGTGCTCTCCTTCTGTATACACCCTATGCCCTTCCTGTGCTTGCTTAGCCCCCTCCAGCATATCTTTTTTTCTGGTGTTGCTGTTTTAAGTGAATGAAAATGAAGGACAAGGACCTGGATACAAGTATTATTTTTGTTTTTCCCTTTCTGGCATCTTCATATTGAAGAATTATGGGAATTATATCTATAGGGGGACACCTACTATGTGCCAAAACTGTGCTAAGTATGCCTTTTACAAATATTCTCTCATTTGCTAGATATGTACATACACAAATACATGTGTATATATATCTATATCTATCTATATATATATATATATATATATATATATATATATATATGTGTGTGTGTATGTATGGGGGGCATTTTTTCTTGTTTCGTTTTGCTTTGAAATACCCCCATCCTGAGGGGAAAAAAGAATGAAAGATGAAGGATGGACAAATTCAGGGAACAGTAGCTTAAAGTATGTGAGAGAGGCTGGAAAAATAGATTGCAGTGAGCTGTGAAAGTCAGATGAATTTTGTATTAGCACCCAGCTAAGATCTGGTATTAACCCAAAGTCTCTCCCTTAATTTTTTCTTGTCTTTTCTTTCCTTCCCTCTCCTTCCTTTCTCATCCTTTTTTCTACCTCCCTACTCTCTTTCCAAAGTGGAGTATGGTTTGAAACCTGGTATGGACAGTAAGAAGGTGAAAAATAAATTCTGACATAACATTTAGGGCGTGTGAAGTGTATTTTATGCTTGCATGTTGCCTGGTTGATAATTCTGTATTTCTTGGGTAAAATGGCTTATGGTTCTGTTATCTGGGAGAAGGAGCTGCCAGGACTATTGCCAAGTGGCTGTTTAAACCTTGTAGTGGATTGGTCTCCAAACTACTTGCCTTGCATAATACCTCCTGCCTGCAAGTTCCGAACAATCACAGCACTCACCAGGACCCATGGCCTTGGCATTATGATAGTGTGCTGATGAGTGATTGTGTTTTGGATGACCCTCATGAACGAGCAGATCAGTTATGATGGGAGGAGGAGCTAACAATCTTAATGTCTTATAACCTTCTTGGTTGAGCAAGATCATGGCTGTGATTCAGGTCTGTGGCATTTTTTTGGCCTTAGCAGAGCTGGCTTCAGTAACACAGTGCAGATGGATCAGTAACCAGAGTAAGATTTCTTTATTCCACATATAGCAAGTAGCATTAAAGTTTGTGGAGCCATGAGGGGGAAAGGTAGGACATGAACTTGGAATTCTCCAGAGAAAATAGTCAGTTAGTTTTCCTTGAAAATGGAAATCTGGGTCATAAGACCATTCCCAGTTTAGTTCAACTGACATTTATCAAAGTGCCTACTATGTGCAAGGCATCGTACTTTAAAAGTTGCCTATGTAGTTTCTTTCAAGACTCAACTCAAGGATTACCTTCTACTTGAAGTCTATCTTCATCCTCTTTCCTTCTCCTTTACCCAGTTCTTTCACTCCCCAAACTCCCTTGCCTTTATTTTGCATATTTATGTATGTATCTCTATGTAGTTATAAATGTATATGGGTACCTCATGAGAATGTAAGCTTGGTGAGGGCAAGGATTGTTTTAATTTTTGTCTTTGTATTCCTAGCATTTAGCATGATGCCTGGCACATAGTAGGTGTTTAATAAATGCTTCCTGGAATATAGCAGTCCCTGTTCTCCAGAATACTAATGATTTACTAAGGAAATGAGAGATGAACTGAAATAGATGTGATAGCAATCAATTAGAGGCAGCTAGGTAATACAGTGGATAGTGTGCTGGGCTCAGAGTCAGGAAGACCTGAATTCAAATCTAGCCTCAGATCGTGACTAGCTGTGTAACTTTGGGCGAGTCACTTAACCTCTGCCTACCTCACTTTCTTCAGCTGTAAAATGGGAATCATGATAGCACCAACCTCTTTCAGGACTGCTGTAAAGATCAAATGAGATAAGGTTTCTAAAGTGTTAAGGTGTTTAACAGCACACACATAGTAGTTAACAAATCCATCTGTCCTTTCCTTTCTTATTAGAAATGTGTATCCTGTGAGGAAATACCACTGTGCTATAAGAAATTATGAGCTCAGTGATCTTAGAAAAACATGAAAAGACTTGCACAAAATAATGAAGAGTGAAATGAACAGAACCACAAGAACACTGTATACACTAACAGCAATATTGTTTTAAGAACAACTTGGAGCAAGTAAGTCATTTTGACTATATAAATACCTAAATTCTCAACAAAGGACTTATGAAGGGAGAAGCTATCTGCATTCAGAAAAAGAACTGGTAAATAGAAATATATATAGAATGATTGTACATATATGCATGTCTATTTGTGTCTTAATGGCAGCCATCTCTACGTAAAGTGGGGGAAGGGAAGAAAAAAGGGAAAATAAAGAAATTTACATGATAACTTTAAAAGGAATTGCAAGTTGTACATATGATTTGCAGTTTCATGGGCAATCATTTTGAAAAATTATATACTGTTATGAAAATGCTTGCTTTATTCCATAAATTAAAAACAAAATAAGTAAAAGGTTTTTTTAAATGCATATACTTACTAGGTGTTAGAGAGACAAGATATTAGGAAAGAAGAGATATCCTGTAGCCTTTCTTAGGTAGGGAACAATTGTTCTTAGGTGCTGGAGATACAGAAATAAAAAGTGGAAAACATTTTAAAAATTTCGTTTATTTGTTTGTTTTTTTGGAGAAGGGAAAGCAAGGAAGTTAAGTGACTTGCCCAAGGTCACACAGTTAGTAAGTGTCAAGTGTCTTGAGATTGGATTTGAAGTCAGAGTCGATTCTCTGTGGTGGCACTGTGCCACCTAGCTCCTCCAAAACATTTCTTTTTTTAAGTGAAAAAAATTATTCTTCAATTTGCACTCTATTCATCACTTTTATCTCTGAAACAGTTAGGTTTTTCATCACAAGTCCTTTGGAATTGTCTTGAATCATTGTATTCTTTCATCATTCTGATATTGCTGTTATTGTATACAACAATCTCCTGATTTTGCCCATTTCACTCTGCATCAGTTCTTAAAGGTTTTCTCAAGTTTTTCTGAAACCATCTCCTTCATTATTTTTTAGAGCACAGTAGTATTCAATCACAATCGTATACCACAACTTGCTTAACCATTCCCCAATTAGTGGCATCCCCTAAGTTTCCAATTATTTGCCACCACAAAAAGAACAGCTAAAAAATATTTTTGTACATATAGGTCCTGTGAAAGACATTTCTACTGAGGAATACAACATATAAAGAGTAAGAAAAAGATAAATTAAGAAAAAATAGAGATTTTTTTTTAATGCTAGAGATAATAGGGAGCCTCTGAACTTTTGAATAGAAATGCTGCTCAGAGATGAAGATCCAGGTCTTAGAGTATATCAGTGGTTTTGTGGTAGAAGATGGTCCAGCAAAAGAGAAAGTGGAGAAAAAGGACAAATAAGAGAAACCAGGAGAGACCAGGAGAAAGTGGAGGCAAAGAGTGTAATTTTTTTTTTCTGAAAGGGAAGCGATTTAGGAAGATAAGCCCCCACCCACCACCCCCATTTGTCAGAAACTGGAACAGAGGAGAGGAGGATGGTGAATGATAATACAAAAGAGATTTTAAGGTGTATAATAAGGATTTCACATTAGATGGTCCCAATTTTTTCACTTAAGTAGAGGTTATATCCTTCAAGATAAAGATTAGAGGGGAAGGTATATTAGGCTCCCTCATTTGTAAGACGGAGGGTTGTTAGAGTGAATGAACAGCTCAAGCATTTATTGAATATCTATTACAGTATAACACAAAGACAAAAAAGTCAAACAATCCTCTGGTCTCAAAGGGTATCTGTTTTACTGGCTGTTCTGGGTTCATAAGACTCAACAAGCTAACCAAAAGAGAGTATCTAATCTGATGCCTTTACTGTTTATACAAGGTATTCCAAAAAGTCTTAATGCAGTTCTGAGCTTTTAATAGCTTTAAACAGCACTAAACTCTTGAAACAGACGTTAGTTAAGTGGCTTACACACAGTTAAACAGCTAATGTGCATCCTATGGTGAGTGGAGTACTGGACTTTGAATTGGGAAGACCTGTGTTCATGTCCCACCTCTCATTCCTTATGTTTTTAATCCCTCTGATCCTTAGTTATCATATGATAATGTCACAGGGTAAAATCTTACAATCTATAAATGCCAGTACTTGTCATAGTTACTGTTTTTATATTTGCTGTTAAGTATATTTGAAATTTAAACTCAAGTGTTTGATCCCAAATAATAGGACTTATTTATATAGGACCTCCAAATTGTTCTTCCTACTACATCAGGGATTCTTTACCTTTTTATATGTCATAGACACCTTTGGCAGTTCAATGAAGTGTATGGACCTGTTCTCAAAGTAATATTTTTAATTACATTGAATAAAATGCATAGGATTGATTACAAAAGAAATTGAGGAAATTGGATAAAAGTATCTACCTATTTTTTTTTTAAGTTTATGGACCTTATTTCTAAAGTTCTGTAATAAATAATGAATGGGGATCTCAGGAAACAAACCAAAAATCTAATGCTTTGTCCATTAATTGAGGGTAGTGCTACAGTTTGTTTTGAAAGTTCTGAGTTTTATGCTTGGGGACACCAGGAGACAAGTTAGACTTTTAAGTCCACTGCTGACCTTTCTCTATCCCTAGATCGCACACATTAGAAGTACTTTCCATCCCTGAAGCCTCTTCCTTCCATTAGCAAGTTCCCCACAGAACATCCATTTTGAGAACTATCCCCAGGTCACCCTGGTCTTCAATTTCTCCAGGCTACCCTCCAGCTGGCTCTTTAGATTTTCTCTACAATGCCCCCTTGGTCATCTGGTTGTTGTTGCTACTGCTTGGTCATTTCAGTTGTGTCTGACTCTTCATGACTGCATTTGGGGTTTTCTTGGCAAAGATATTAAAATGGTTTACCATTTCCTTCTCTGGCTCATTTTATAGAGGAGGAACTAAAGCAAAAAGGGTTGAGTGACTTGTCCAGGATCACACAGGTAGTAAATGTCTGAGGCTGGATTTGAACCCAGGAAAACAAATCTTCTTGACTTCAGACCGGGCACTCTATTCACTGTGCCGCCTGGCTGCCCATGGTACCCACCTGGTACCTTTTTATGTTTCCCACCCCATCTCAGTTTTCTTTATGTATGGTTTTCTTCCATTAGAAAGTAAAGTTCCCGAGGTCTGGGACTGGCTTTCTGCTTGTGTCTTCCCAGCCTTAGCACCATGCCTGGCATATAGAAAGCACTTAATAAATGTTTATTAACTTGATATGATGTTGGACTTTTTAAGTGCTTTCCTACCTATGTGGAGGACTCTGTAGCTTTGACTTTTTAACAGGCTGCAGAAGCTTTTTTACAGCACACTTTGAATAACAGTCATGAAGGACACCATCCTTAGCACACCCAGGCTGCCCTTCCTTGGTGTCCTTCATTCTCATTTGTACGGAACAGCTGTCTGGATCTTGAGAAGTTCTCTGCTATGGAATCTTCCCAGTACCTCTTTGAGTGAGGGAGGATGGTGTCCACCAGGGCACAGGGCCAGGGCTTTTACTGATATGCCTGGGAGTTGTATTATAAGGTGCCTGTCATTCTGGGTGGTTCCAGGATGGGATATGAATTTCATTGTGTCTCATTGCATCTCCTTATGTTAAAAATGTGCAGCTACACCGACGTTGCCATTCCTTTTGCTTATTCCTGAAAACATGGCATTTTGTTTTGCCTTTGGTCATTCAGCCTCATTTGGGGTGATTATCAGCTGGGAGGTTGGCAGGAGGGGAAGAAGAGGAAAAATTGCATTTTGGCAACCTTTCCAGAGTCGAGCAGCTTCCTGCAGCCAGGACCATAAACTGTATAATTTGTCCATGGAGGCCTATGCATTATAGAAATGAAAATTCCTTCTCTGACAGCATTCACTGCATAGCACGCAGCAATTTGGCTGTCAGAAACAGCTGGCCCTGCAGGGTGGGACAATAGAGAGGCAAGACTGAGAGAGAAGGAAGTGCTTACTCAAATCTCCCACTGTGAGAGGATCAGGTTACTGAGTCCATCCTTACCACAGACGGCAGACTGCACGGGGCTCTAAGACACACGGCTTCAAGTCTGAGCAGGAGCCTATGGTTCAGACATTTTAGTGGTGTTTGGGGATTTTTTTCTTTTCCTGAATGGAAAAACAACAAAAATATATAAAAAAAAACCTCCTTTACTGGTACTCCAAATGTGGCTTTCTCTTTGCATTAAGATATTTTGAGAGTCTTCTGCTTGGAGATAAGCATTAATGGGAAAGTAAGTCCTTTGAGCTCTTGCGTGTGTCTAATTCATAGTGCAGTGGAGGGGTATGTGAGGGATGTGGGAAGTATTTCTTGCATATTTCATGCTTGGTCTATAACTTTTTTGTTCTGTTTAGGAACAGTTTTTAATTGAAAGTGATTGACACAAATATGAGGGAAGACCGAAGCAAGAGTTGGCTGAGGGCTCCTTCTGGGTGTGTTTTTGCTGCTTGCATGGGTGCACACTGTCTAACTGGCATTTATTTCTCTTGGAGGGAGACAGAGGTGCTGCTGTCTTGAACTTGCTTCTCACTCTGTGGGTCTGCAGCATGTCTGGCTTTGTGTTTTCCCCTATCGATTCCATGACTCACTGAGTGTGATCTAAGCAAAAAGCTTGCTTAAATGACAGAGGAGACAGCTGTCTGTTACAGGAGGACATATTTTCTGGGTTTAATGGCGCCAGGTTTTTCCTAGTAATGTACAGAGCTGTAAAGTTTCTACAGAAGGTTTTTTCTTCACTAAATGTTTTCCCCCAGTTGTGTTCCAAATTCTTAATAGTCTAAATATTAACTTCACAATGTGATGTGTCCTTCAGGAAAGCAATATGCTTCAGGTTTTTTTTTTCTTTTTGTAGATTACTTTTCTAAGCTATTTTTCTTTTCATGTAAAAAGTATTTGAGAGAACAGAAGCCCAACATTGCTGTGGAAAAGATATTTTCTTCTCCAGCTGAGTAGAGCATTGGAAATATACTAAAGTACATTTATTTAGGCAAGTTAGAGGGTTAGAATCTGGTAGTTGTTCAATTTATACTGTACGTTTTTTTTTTAATTTTCCTTTTCCCCTTTAAATCTGTTTCCCCTTTATATGATAGAGGCTGAAGTTCCAGATGTTGTTTTGGTTTAAAGAGTGTGTGGAAAAAAAAATAAGCTTTCTTAATGATAATAACAGAGTCAGACTGGCTGGTTCTGTACTGACAGGAAAATGGAGAGATAAAAACTCCATTAATGGTGCATGCACTGCCTAAGTAGCCAATAAAACAATGCTGTCTTCACTGGAAACTAGTCCCAGATTGGCAATGATCAGTGCCAACTGCAAAAGACAACAGCTGCAGAGCTTGACAAAAGTATTAGAGTAAAAAAACGATATATTAAATGATTTTTGAGAGGGGGAGGGCGGTTCTTTTGTTCTCATCTTCCTTCTCCTTCTCACCCTCTTTTCTTAAGTCCTGCTTAATACTTGCTCTTTTGGAGAGTTAACCATGTTTGATTAAAACTTAATGATCAAAAAAAGAAAGTGATTCTCTGAATGAGTTAAGTTCAAGTATATTTGCTGAGGTTTGGATAGAGGGCTGTTTTTGACTAGGGACCGAAGTGCAAGTGTATCTTAAATTTTTAAAAGTGGCCTCACTTTTCACAAAAGTTTTATTTTATTTTTTAAGTTGATAGAAGAAAAAAATTTTTCCCTAGCTTTATTTCCTAGAAATATCTTGAATTTTCTGAGTGATACATTCTTTTTACTTCTATACCACAGGTATTATTTTATTATTTTCTAAAATGTAGCTAATTTCATAAGGCATTATTATGTATTGTACAAAGTTTGGATTCATTCATTCAGTAAATACTTTTTGAAAATCTGTATGTGACACTGAAGTGTATACAAAACACTTTGCTGAGGAGGTTAAAATTTGGCAAGTAGACTATGACTTAATAATGTGCACTTTTTCTTTTCATTTTTAAATCAAATTTAATTTTTTCAAACAATGAAAATCTGCCTTATCTCTTCTCTCCCACTGAGAAAAAAGAAAAAGAAAACTCTTGTTACAAACATGTATAATCAAATCAAACAAATTCCCACATTGATTACATCCAAAAAACAAAAAAAGCTTCAATCTGTACAATGAGTCTATCACCTCTTTTTCAGGATTTGGGTAGCTTGACAATCACGGGTCTTCTGGAATTAAATAGTCGTTGTGTAGAATTACATTCTAAATCTTTCAAAGTTGTTTATCTTTTAAATATTGTTGAACATATGCATTTCTATAGAATTTGGAACTTTGAAGTTTCTAAAAAGACTATTTTTGTTGGGGGATTAAATGAGAATATAGTATAGTTGACTGCAAATAAGACTGAAATAAGCTTCCATAGATAAGGGCTTCATGCCAAACTTATTGACAATACTCCATGACAAATGGTTGTTTAGGTGGCAAGGTAGTGAGTGATAGACTGCTGGGTTGAATTGTGACTTTGCATTTATTAATGTTGACTGTAGGAGGGACTGGGCAATGAGTGATAGAGTGTAGTTCTAAGAAGCATTAATTTCAAGCTCCTTGTTTTCTTTTTTCCTCCAATTTTCTTTTATTTTCAGTTCCAAATGATCTCCCTCCTTCTGCTACCCACTTACTGACAAGACAAGATAAATAAAGCCCCTTACAAATATTTGTAGTTATTAAAAACAAATTCTCATGTTAACCATGACCAAAACCCAAATATTTTAGATCTATGATAAATTTTATCTATTTTCTTGGACCCATTTGCTTATCTCTTGTTGGACCTTTATCAAGTTACTTAACTCATCTATAAAAATTATAGGAGGACTAGGTGACTTGAGTTTTCTTCCAGCTCTAAATCTCTGCATTTATGCTTATATTTTACTTTAAGTTTTATAAAGTTCTTTATTTGTGTTATCTCAATTAGTTCATATGCTTGGAGGCAGGTCACCCTGCTGGGAGTCTGGAAAACCAGAGTTCAAATCCAGCCTCAGACACTTAGTAGCTGTGTGACCCTGGGCAAATCACGTAACCTGTGTCTGCTTTAGTTTTCCCAACTGTAGAACAGGGATGTTAAGAGTAGTATATCTGAGCGTTGCTGTGAGGATCAAATGAGATATCTGTGAAGTGCTTATTATCACAGGGCCTGGCATATGTAGGAACTTAATAAATGCTTGTTATTTTTGAGTTAGTCATATAGTCAATAACATTTATTAAGTTATCCTAATATAAATAATCTTATCTCACTTAATCTTTGCAACAACCTTTGAGATAGCTACTATTATAATCTATTTACAGATGAGGGAACTGAGTTTTAAAGAGGATATGGCACCTGTCAAAGGTCACGCAACCAGTGTCTTAGGGAAGATTTGAGCTCTAGTCTAAAATGAAAAGCTTGGATTCTAGACCTCTCAAATCCCTTCCGTTTCTAAGTCCCATTAAAAAAAAATCTTTCAAGAAACAAAGGAAAAGCTCCACAGTATAGAGGGGGATGTGGTCATGGTAATTTGTTTGATGAGAACAAATGAACATTTACTAATTATCTACCTTAGATCCTGCTTTGTATGGGATAGAAGACAGAGCTCTGAGGATATTGGTATCTGCCCACATGGAGCTCACCTTGGGGTAGGCTGGATGTGTGAGAAAAACAAGTCGCTATAACATGGTCTATGATGAGAAGGTTAGCATGTCCTTATAAAGTATTATGTGAGGTCTGAGAGAGAAGATTGTTCACAAGATGAATTGGTAACATTCTGAAATGTTTTGTGACCAATGACTTGGACATAGTTTGCTATATAAATTTAACCAGACACGTATTCTAAGAGGCTCTATCCCCAATCTATGTATTTTACTTCATCTGTGAATGTTTGATGAAGGTTGAGGGAGAGGTAGTTGCTTCAGGAAGACTTCTTGGGCCAAGGGACATTTGAGTTAACCTTTGGAGAATGGCAAAGGTGCAAACATATTCATGCTTTCTTATCCATGTCTTTTTCCATAAAGTCCCTGTAGAATATCTATCCAATGGCCTAGAAACCTTTCTCTGGGTATTTTAATATTTCATGGATATCAATGAAACACTTGGTTGTCTCCCTGTTACCCTAAAGTCTTGATGGATAAAGTGATGCTGTCTTTCACTCCACTTGTTACATGGATCATTGTTGCAGCCTGTTTATCCCTGTTTTGCATGTTTCTGTTGCCCTTTGGGTCACCTGCCCCTGAAATTGTGGTGTTCCATGAGATTTTATTGTCACCTAGAGAATACTGATGTTTCAAAAGACAGGCCTTTGAGTCAAGGAACAGACCAGGATCTCTTGAAAACACTGCTTAATTTTGTAGGAAATTCAGCCCTATATCTACCCCATCTGTTCAGCCTTGGGCTCAATTCTTAGTCCAGCTGCATTGCCTGTCTAAGCTCTGTACTGAAAAATTAACTCAATGGACTCCCCACCCTGTGTATGTCATTTCCCCACTCTTGGCAAGGATAGTTAAAGAACTCAGTGTAATTAGGAAGGCAGGCGTTAAAGCATCCTTTTGCTCCAAGAAAGGCCACACACAATTGATTTCAAGATGAAACCTGTACGAGGCCAACTGTATTCGTCTGCTCTGCTTAAGTCATTTATTTGGCTTCATTATTCTTCTTGGAGCCAAAGTAGAAAAATGGCAGAACATCACAGGACTGTTAAACCAGCTTGGATTGTTGGGGTTTTATTACCTTTACTGTATGGCTTGAGATTATTCTCAAGTGCCAGTATTCTCCTAGCACTATTTCTCCTAAAGTATATAATTTTTGTGGAAAGTCTTTACTGTCAATAAAAAGTACAACGGGTTAACAACCAAACAATAAAAAAAATTAGTTTGTTGGTCTTTCCTCTCTGCTTCTCTCTGTACCTCTATGAAGATTTAATATTTTAAGGGTGAAAGAGTAAGAGGGTTAAATTTCTTCTCTCTCCTCCCCAAACTCAAAAACCTAAGTTTCAGAGAGATTTCTAAAGTTCCACCAAATCTCAAGCTTCGGCCTCTGGACTACTGTAGGCCCAGTGTTCTTTCCGCTGGATTTCAAACCAGTTTCCATTGTTTTTACATGTGTATTCATAATAATTACTTTTACAGTCCCATTCTCCATAATTCAGGGCGTAAAGTAAGCACATAAGACATGTTTTTTCATTCATTCATACTGGATATTAGAAAATTAAGACTTCCTGTTTGGAAGATTATATGGCTCCAACCCCACTTTCTGTTGGAGGTCTTTCCCAGTGTCTGCTTCTTCTATTCCCACCCCCTTTGTACCTAATGATTTACATTTTCTCATATCCATTGGAATTACAGTTCTTTGTATCCTCAAGGTTCAGGGCTTGGCACTTGGTAAGTGCTTAATAAATGCTTGTTGAATGTCTGGGGCCAGTTAGAAAAAATGGAGACAATAGATCTTCAAAAAAAAATGAACTAGTAATATTTTTGAAAGGACAAATTTTCCTCTCAATCACTGACAAATGTAGCAATAAGATCTAAAAAGCGTTCCTGTTTCCTTTCTCAAGTGTGTCTTTTTTTAAGTTATTGTTATCTACTGGGTTTCTACTCTGTCCCTCCATGCTTTCCTCTAAGACAACTATTCTTTATAATGATGAAAAAGAAAAGAGCTGTGTTGTCTTTTAAGTTCAAATATTTATTAAGTGCCTTCTATGTATAAGGCATTTTCTTTTAACTTGCTTTCATTCTCCTGTTCTCTCACCTTTAAGCATTTTATAAATCATTCACTTCAGCATGTTATCTTTAGGGTTGGTGGCAGTGGGCAGTGGTATTTTTGAAAGAGAGTGAATTTGAAGTCATATTATGAATAGATGTTTAGCTTTTTCAAGCACGGCCTTTACATTCAAGTGGATTAATAGGAGGTGAAAACAACTGGATTTTTATGGTGCCTGGGATGTTCATATTCAATGTCCTTTTGTCCTAGTGGGTAGGAAACTAGCTTCATTGATAAGTAGATCAGAACTTGGTATCCTATTTTTGGTGGAGGAGGGAAGGGCAATTTAAAGGAAGAGAGCTATCAATCTGGTGAGAAAGGGGTAAGTGGTGGGAGACAGTCTTGAAAAGGGGAAAAGAAAAGAAAACAACTAAATAATGGAGGGAAATGTGTGGAGTTCTGTGATTATTGTTCATGTGTGTACCAATTTGAAGCCTACAACCTGAAGATCATGTATTGTTTTATTTGTTTATTTCATTTTTGTTTTATGTGTGTACTACCATGGATCATACCATGATTTTCAATTTCTTTGTGGGTACTACCCCACCCCAATCCCATCTCCCAACCCCGCCCCATTGCAGACTGTAGCTGCATGTGGTTTCATCCTGGGTGATTCTTGTCCATGCTCTTTGCCATCCTCTGTGTCTTTTAATACTTTTGTGGAGGCCAGTACAACCCTCAGGCTGCCCATCTGTTATCTTTCACTCTTGTTGCATGACTTGCATGCCTCCGTTTATGGTCAGATATCCTTATTTCTCTTTCTTCATTTTTAGAGTACTAGTTGTCATTGGCAATATGCATCTACCAAACATTTCTTTGTAACTGTTACCTGAAATTTTGATTATGCAGAAGCTGTGGTATTCTATGATTCAGTAAGTCAGTCAATATTTTTAAAGCATCTACTATATGCCAGACACAGAGCTAAGTGCTCAGAATACAAACAAAACCAAGAGACAGTCCCTACCCTCAAGGAGTTCACAATCAAATGGAGGGAACAAATAAATTTGTACAAAAAGCTATACATAAGACAAATAGGAAATAATTAAAAGAGGAAAGGCCCTATTAATTGGGTTGGAAAAGGCTTCCTGTAGAAGATGGGATTTTAGTTGGGACTGAACGGAAGCTTGGGAAGTCAGTAAGGCAGAAATGAAGGAGGCAATATTCCAGGTTTGGGAGACAGGCAGAGAAAATTCCTGGAGCTGACAGATAGAACGTCTTGTTCATGGAACAACAAGGAGGGCCAGTGTCACAGGATGGAATTGTATATGGCAGGAAGTCAGGTGTAAGAAGATAGAATATTGATGTTAGAAAGATGTGATTCAGAACAGGATGCAGCCCAGCTTTCTTGTGGATATGTAATCTGGATAGCATTCATAATGTGTGATATACATTCATCATCTGTTTGGTTTTTCTTAAGTAGAATGTTAGGTAGATCTTTTGAGTGACTGACTCTTACAGATTAGGCTCAAGATCAGCTGTAGGCAAGAACTTTCCTATTTCCAATTTATAGGGAATCTTCTTTTGATTGGGTTTCATGCAAGACATCTTCCCTGACATTAACAAAAAAATTTGGGGAGATGACTCTCATTTATCTCTTGACTGAAATTGATCAGCAGAAGGTCACTGAAGTTACCTTCTGTCAAGGTATCTGGTGTGATTGTGGCATAAGCATGGAAACCACTGTTGGAGAAGAGGCTTTATTAATTTGATTGGTTTTTTTTTTTGTAATCATCAAACTACCAAAGTGCTTTCTAATAAAATTATGAGACTCACAAATACCTGACTTTAGACTAGTGAAAAATTCCTTTGATTTTATTTCTCCTTGCTCAAGGCAAGTAGAATGATTTACCTCTCCTTTCTACTGAGGGTCAAGTAGAATCCATCATCATGTTTGATTCTGGACCTGTCTGACCCTTGCCGAATGGGTGCAGTAGAAGATTATCAAAAGTCAGGATTGGGAATACAGTTCCTGTTTGTAGTCTGGGATACCATCATTCAGAGGCTGATAATGAAGATTTGTGAGCCTGTATTTTGGATGTTTTAGAAATAGTTTCCAGGGCTGAAAACATGTTATAAAGTCATCTCTGATTTTTTTTTTAATTAAGGACTTTTTTTCCCCTTTAGCTGTCAAGAGGGATAATAGCATATGTTTTAAATAGGAATCATTTCATTACAACTATTAGGAATCTCTAGCTTTACTCACCCTTTTGAGATTTCTTACACAACTGACAATTTAGGATATTAGTGATAAATATGGAACTTTTATATTAAAACCTGCATAAAAGTTTCTTCTTAAAGTTTATCATATTCAGAATGAATAAAAATTATATTTTAGCTAATGACAGTCACAATTAATCAGAAATATGTTATCTTGAAAGGATGCAATGAAATGCTTAGGTGTAACCACAGTTCTTTCCCTTATACTGAATCTTCTCTGACTAGTCATATTCAGGGAAAGTCTCAAATTGCCTCTTGTCAGGTTCGTTGTTGAAGTTATTAGGTTGGACTCACATGGGTTGAACTAGCTGGCCTGTGAGAGCCCTTCTAACTCTTGTATTCTGTGATTGAGTAATTTCTAGGCATCATATGTGAAATGAATTACAGTGTAGGTCAGAGGTGTCAGACTGACCTATCAAACTCCCAAGTGTGGCCAGAACCAGATTAAAATGAAATTGGGAAATTATATTTAACAAAATAAAATGCAATACAACATAGATAATAGTAGTTTGTGGTTTTCTAGGTCCTGCAGCTGGCAGAGATCCATTTCTATTTGAGTTTGACACCATTGACAAAGAACACAATGATTATTCAGACTTTACTTGAAGACTTTATTCTCCAAGGAGAGAACAACCACGACCTCTCTGGAAGTAGTTCATTTCACATTTGGACAGCTCAAATTGTTGGCAAGGTTTTCCTGAAATCAAGACTTAATTTTCCTCATTGGAACTAAGTTGCTTTACTCCTGGTTCTGCCCCTTGCCACCAAAAAGGATGAATCTAACTCTTTCTACCTGATAATCCTGCCCATACTTGAACTATCATTCTCCTCCTACCCCCAAATCTTTTGTGATCAGATTCACTTCAAGAAACATTTATTAAATGCCTGCTCTGTGCCAAACGAAGTAGAAAGTGGAGGTAAGATATATGCCTTGCCATCATGGTGGTCTGAGTCTAGTAGGGGGAGAAGACAGGTAACTATAATGTATGATTAGTGTTTTAGAGAGTTGTAAAAGAAAGTTTGAGTATAATATAATGCACATGTGAGTGAATAATAAGAAATAAGGCTAGAAAAGTAGGGTAGAAGACCTTGACTATTAGAGTTTGAGTGTACTTGGTTTGGCAATAAGAATTCTTTGAAGATTTTTTTGCCTAGAGGGGTGCCATGTTTTGCTCTATTCAGAAGGAAAATGAGTATGAAGGGTGGGTTGGTTGGGGAGCAAATAGCCTATGGGGTGATTATAATTGAGTCAGGTGATAAGGAAGGTCTTACTCCGAGAGTAATACCTCTGTGACTTTAGAAAGCAGTTGGAATGGGAGGAGAAGCAAGATTACAGGGATGGAAGGAGTGCAAGCTAACATCTTATGTAACTTACAAGAAATTTGATGGTCTAGGAGAAGAGATCCAAATTGAGAAATCATCTGGATGGGGTGGTCGGGTTAAAAGACTATTTTTTAAAAAGAATTTGGGGGAGAATTGAGTATGTTTTTAGATAGACAAGAAAGAGTAAGGAAAGAATTTGAAGATTCATGAATGGTGAGATCCTGAGCAAAAGGAGGAGAGGGAATGAAATCACTTGCCTAGGCAAAGGAGAAACCAGCCTTGGAGAGAGGTTGTCCATAGAGGTACCTACCTTTTTTAACTTTCTTTAAAAGTGGAGGATGGCATTGTAAGTTGTTTCTGGAGAGGAAATAGCATGATATCATTTTAACCTATAGATACTTTAAAAAAAAGATTCCTGATGAGTACTTCTTGTAAGTTGCTTTTAAGCACTAGAAGTAAGGGAAAGAAAGAAGGAAAGAAGAAGGGAAATAAAATATAAAGTGCCTACTGTGTAGCACATGTTGTGCTAAGTCCTTTACTAATGCCATCTTATTTGATCCTTACAGAAACCCTGGGAGGTCAGTATGGTTATTATTCCCATTTTGCAGTTGAGGAAACTGATGTAAGCAAATCATGTGACTTGCCCAAGGTCATACACCAGATTAAGTGTCTAAGACCAAATCTGAATTTATATCTTCCTGAGGCTAGATCTAGCACTCTCTTCATTGTACCACCTAGCTGCCTGTCCAAGATGTCTTGTGAAGATCTTTACAGTATTTTAGACTCTCAGAGTTGGAGGGGACCTCAAAGGACATTTGTGTATGTGAACACAAATTCTCTCTACATTTATCCTTGATGAGTTTACTTAACAACCTATTGTAGCTGGCAGAGTGATTTAAAGATGGGGGTGTGGGATGATATAAATTTTCAAAAGTGAACCTGTGAAATGAGGTGACTTAAAAATTTATCTATTTAGTGGTTAATCAAATGATATGTTTCTGGTTGAGGAAACTAGAGTTTTGTATATTAGATGAGCCACAGAGGTGTACCTCACTGGCTCACCCTTATAATTATAGATTGTTATCCTTTTGGAATGCATGATAGGAGAAAGCCCAGCTTTTTGTCTCACTACGTTGATTGTGAGCAACTTTGAGTAACTTATGGGAGGACACAGATGAGAGCTGTAGTGGATAAGTTGTCAGTTGTATTGTTTGCATTGTTGTCACATGGATGACATTGTAGGTTTTTTGGAAATCAACTCAATCCCACCAAAATGAATTAAGTTTAAAGAAGTCCTCCACTATTAGAAGTACTCTAAGGATTTTTTTTAAGGTTGCCTTCACCCCTAATAAGGCTTGGCTTCTATAGGTATGAGAATTAATTTGCTGTCTTAAATTTCTTTGTGTATGTGGGGGAGTGGGGTAGTAGTAGAGAAAAACCTAAAATGAGCTTCTCTACATTATCTTCATTTCTTAACAACTATCTTGATGCATTTTTAATATACTGTACTAAATATCCAACTTACAAATTAATAGAAAACGTTTCATATTATCTGTTTTAGAAAAATTAAGTTACAGTTTTGTTATGGGGGGAATTTTATTCAATGGAAATACACTAAAATATATATATTGTAAGACAATGGGAGAATATCTAATAAAGAAAAAATCAGTTTGCATAGCCGTTCACAAATCTGGTGGTCATGTAAAGCAAACCACACCTATCTTCTCAATCCTTGTAAGGGTGTTTTTTTGGTGTGGTGGTGAATGCTGATTAGTTTAAGGGTACTACCTTTTTTCACTTGAATTATAAAAATAAAATGTAAAATGTATTCTGATCTATATAGCTCCCACCACTAAACTCTCCTTTCTTTTCTTTCAACCTTTTTTCCTATGTTTTGACAGTGTATTTGACATCTTGTTACTTGCCTCCTTTTTCATTTCTGGGGCTCTTGCTAATTCTTTCCCTTACACAATTAAGTGAATTCCTTTTTCAGGTCTTTTTTTCTTATAAAGGACTGTACTCAAATATTATATCCATCTCCTTCTAGCCATTACCTAATCATTTCTTAATTGGCACTCCTCCCCACCCATCCACCCCCACTTCCTCCCCAGTTTCTCTATGTTTTGAATTTGGCCTTTTATATATTAAGATTTTAGATTTTTCATGAGATGATAGGGGTTATAGAAACTGAGATAGTTTTTTTTGGTTGGGGCATGGAAAGATCTTACGCTATCTTACCAATATGTAGTGCTTTGTAAGCAGGACGGTCACAATCCAGCAATTAACAAAGTGCTTGGTACGTAGTAGGTGCTTAATAAGTCATACAGATGGAGTTCCATCATTTTATAGGTAGCTCAGAGAGGTTACATGTCTCACTGCTAGTAGTAGCAGGACCAGGAGCACATGACAAGTTTTCCTCTTATGGCTCAATCCAGTTCTCTATACTGTGCCGTATTCCCTAAAATAACATCTTCTGGATAGTGAAGCATATATTGGGTGGTCTAATTGCTAAAGGTCACACGTATTCACATAGTGGTATATTTAAGTCCCTGCTATAGATTGGTCTGCAGTATTACCCTTACTTTTCTTACCTTCTTATGTCTAGGACTTTGGATGGCCTCATTCTTGTGGTCTCTACTAGGCATAATGCCACATCATTTCATTTTAGATTCTCTATTTTTTTTACTTCTTGATTGTGTTTCAGGCATATCTGACTCTTTGTGACCCCATCTGGGGTGACTTGACATTTTTCTTCTATACCTGAGATTAAGTAACTTGCCCAGGGTCACCAACTAGAAAGTGACTGAGGCTAGATTTGAACTCAGGAAGATGAATTCTTTTGATTCCAGGTTTGGTGCTTTATCCATTGGACCACCTAGCTACCCTAAGATTCTCCAATACTTGTTAAGAATTATACAAGTCCTAAAGAATATTGGGTCCTAAATAGCTTCAGGACGTGTCTCACCTTCTGTGTCTCTTTAGTATCTTACTTGCAGTACTAAATTCTGGGCCAGCATCCCTGTTCCTAATAATTTATTTTTCCTACCCCTCCATTGCCTTATAAAGTTTACCATTAAGACAAATGAATTAAAATTTACTTGAGAATTTCACTTTTTCTCTTGTTATAATGAAAGCCATGCTGGGATAATGGTAAGATGTTGGGAATCACCTTTTCAGAGTGCATAGCATGCATGATGTGGCATGATATTAATTTACATGTTCAGATAGCTCAGTAGACCACAAACATGGATGTTATTCAACAAACATCTATGCCTGCTTCATTATTGTAGTTGGTTCTGTGAAAAATCAAACAAAAAAACCATCTCCAAACAGTCATGACTCTCAAAGAACTTTGATTGTATGTAGATTTAACATGGACATACAGATAAGTAAGGGTGTTGATAAACTCTGTGGTACAATGGGTAAAGCACTAGACCTGAAAGACCTGAGTTCAAGTGACCTCAGACATTTACTAGCTGTGAGACAGTGGGCAAGCCACTTAACCTCAATTGGAGAAGAAAAATGGTAAAACACTCCAAATGGAGTCCCAGAGAGTCAGACATGACTGAAACACATTGACAATAAAAATGAGAGAATCTAAAATGAAATGCTGAGGCATTAACATCCAGTAGAGATCACAAGATTGAGGCTATCAAAAGTCCTGGACTTTTGGGCAAGTCACTTAGCCCTGTTTGCCTCAGTTCCTCATTTATAGAATGAACTGGAGAAGGAGATGGCAAACTACTCCATTGTCTTTGCCAAGAAAACCCCAGTTGGGGTTATGAAGAGTTGGACATGACTGAAACGACTGAAAATAACAGATAAATAAATCCAAAGTAATTTGAGGAGGGGAAAATTAATTAGCATCTGGGAGAATTGGGGAAGGCTTTGTGATAGTGGTGCCATCTGAACAGAGACTTGAAGATAAACTCTGAAAGATGGAGAGAAGGCAGGAATGAATGATGCTGGACTTGAGGATGATTTGTGCAAAGGTGACATTGTGGGTATATGAAATTGGTAGTAGTTGGTTTGGCATGTGAATATTATGAAATCAGATTGGAAAATTAGATTGGAGACAGACTTTGTTGGACCTGAATGCAAGACTGAGGATTTTATATTTTATCCTAGAAGGAAGATGGTTACATTAAAGGCTTTTGAGCAGGGAAGTGCCTTATAAAATTTGCCACTGGCATATTAATTTTGCTGCTGTGTGAATTGTAGATCAGAGAGAGGAGAAGAGTACAGTGGAATCAGGAAGACTGAATAATTAGTAGACTATTATAGCAATCCAGTTAAAAAGATCATTGGAATGGATGGGGCAGAGATTCTGGACATAAAGTCTCAAGACTTAGCCACTAGTTGGATATGATGGGATGAGGGGGAGGGAAAGTCAAGGGTGACTCTGAGATTATGAGTTTGAGAATCTCAGGGGTGAACCAGAAATAGAAAGGAGGACATGATTAGGGGAAAAGGTGGTGAATTACACTTCAGATAGGTTGAATTTTCAATGCAGATTGGAACACCCAAGTGGAAATATCCATTAGGCCATTGAAGATGTGGCACCAAAGAGAGGGCTGGATACATAGATTTGGCAGTCTTTTGCACAGATTTAAAGAATGCCTGGTGGTAATTGATGATATTAGGTATGAGGATGACATAGAAGTGGTAGGTAATAGTTGAAGTCAAGTTAGCGTGTAAAATTGCCAAAGCAAAGAGAAAGAAAAGAAGGGATTTCTTGAAGATAGTCTTTTCACCCATTTCCTTCCCACAAATTCAAAAGACATTGAGAAATCAGTTTCCCCTTTGTTTGAAGCCGATAGCTTCTCCTAGGCATGCCTAGGGTGCTTGTACCAGGATAGGCTTGTGGCTTCATGTCTGGAGTTAATTTGAAGGCTTTGCAGGGTGAGACAACATAAAGGGGAGAGGAAAGGGAGTTCTCCTTTCAAAATTTTTTACTTTAATTTTGTCCTTTCTTTTACAAAAAGTTTGGTAGGTTGGAATAGTATGCTATGGGGAAAGGAAGTTACTTGGACAGCCTGGGAAAATAAATATAGTTGATCTACATGCCAGCTACTGACAGTTTATATCAAGCAATTAGAAAACAAATGTTCATTGTAGAAGTTCATTTTTGTGCAAACTTATTGGGAGTGGGTGGTCCAGCTACAAGTGTCTATATCGATGATTACCTTCTTTGTATTAACCAGAGGGTAAACCTCTGGTGAGTATAGTGGAGGAGAGTGCTAGAATCAGAGGATGTAGATGTAGGTTTAAATCTTAGTGCTTACTCCTTGTATGTTGTTGCCCAGGTTACTTCTTTGTGTTACCTGTAAAATGAAGTGGCTGGGCAAGGTGACCTCCAAGGTACATTTGAGCTCTAAATCTAGACTCTTTTGTGTTCTGTTCTGAGAATTATGGGAGTCCTTTAGTTGCCTTTGGCACTTTTTCTTGATGGTACCATAATTTTACCTGGTTATATATTTTAAAAAATGCATGTGTTTCTGATAAGGTATATATATTTAAATTATACATTGCTTGACTTAAATTTCATTTTTTTGGTAGTAGCTTACTAGAGCATTGGTTTTAGGTTTCTTTTTCTACCCTTAAATAGCTAATAGTTAGTGAATTTAAGTTTAAATGCACTAGGGCAGGTGCTCTTAACCTGGAGTCTGTGGTCATGTCCAAGGGGTTTGTGGTTAGATTTTAAGGGATCCATGAACTTGAATGAGAAAAAAAATTATATCTGTATTTTCATTAACCTCTAATTAACTGAGATTTAACTTTTCCTTCAGTTACGAATGTTGGCAGCATGACATTTTGAGAAGGGGTCCAGGCATTCATGATACAGAAAAGCTTAAGAACCTCTTGTCTTGTGATATGAAAGCTTCTTTTTTTGTGTGAGATGAATAATTTCTCCTAAATTTTATTCATGTATGTGTTTTATATATAAACATTTATGCATATATATGTATATGCACATTCCACATTCATATATGTGCATTTATACATATGTTCTCTAAAATAGGACCCACTTGCACTAACCTGCCTTTCTCCATGAAGGATGTTAAATGTTCCTGCTACTTCAGTGCCCTTGGGGAGGGGAAGGTGGTAATTTTAAACCACTTTGTTGGTTCTGCCCTGCGAGGCAGAGGGGCAGAAGAGGTATTCTTTATACTTAGTATGATACTTTAGATATATTTCTTTAAAATGGCTTTTTATTCTTTTACTTTCTTGTTGGCTTAATGAAATGTGACTCCAGAGTTCCCTTTGCTTCTTGCCCAGAATGGGTAAACAGTCAGACTGCCAACCTAAGGAGAACCAACATACCAGACTCTATTAGAAAACCAGAAAATCTGGTCCCACACCAAGTGTGGGTGGTATCCTTATGAACACATATAAAAAGTGCTTTGAGATCATGGGATGATGAAAGCCACCGTAGAATTCTGTGTGAATGTAATCATCAGGGATTGCCACATCTTCCCCAGACAGTCGTTAAAAGGCAGGTTGTCTCATTGTAAGGTGATGGATCTAGGTGCTTTGTTATTCTGAGGAGAGGGTGAGGATTAAGGACTCAGTGTTGCCAACCTTTCCATAGCAGAATTTGGATCATGAGTAGCCATTAAATTTCTTCTTATAGATCAGAACAGAACTAGTTGCTAGGAAGATTCAGATTCTGCTAAAGTGACAGTGGGTGGAAAGATTACAAACTCAACCTTTCCCTTACCCCTACCCTTTTTTTACTCCCACCCCCACTCATGTAAAAGAAAAAAGAATGTGGCATATGAGATGTCTATGAAGCAGTGAGGCAGAGATTGGTTCTTGAAATAATTCTTAGTACCTTATCATCTCAGGCTGCAAAGTGAGAAAAGCAAAGACCCAGAGAGCCTGGAGACTTGAGCACTGTCATTAGTTTGTGGTGTTATCTTGAGCAGGTCACATACCTTACACTGCCGCACCCCAAGCCCCTACTTGTTTCCTAATCTTTTAGGATGACTGAACTGAGTGACCTCTAAAGCTTTTTTCCCTTCTGAAATTCTACATGAATATCTTTTAAGAGCCTACTTCAGTCCTATCCCCTATCCCAGAGTTCCTCAATTTTGTGATCTTTTTAAACTGTTACTATCTGGGTTGCAAAAGGGGAAATTTTACTATCAAAATCCTGGTTCACAATCCTTGTCCTCTTGTTTTTTCTCACTTCTTTGGAGGCCCTGCTTTTATCCTCCTCCCTTTTGTGACTATAGTTTAACACATACTATTTAGTTGCACAACTAAATTGTGAGGGAATTTCCTAATATTAATTATGTATCTGGTCACTATAATTCAGGATGGTCCCTTATGCCTGGAATGCATTTTTTCCTGGCCTCTACATCATTAGAATCTCATGTTGTTGTTTTTTTAAATCACCTCAAATGCCACCTTCTACATGAAGCCTCTCCTAATGTCCAATACCATACTCTAACTGTTAATGCCTCAATTATCTTGCTTTAACTATACATATTTTCATGTTGTCTCCTGATGCAGTATAAACTCTTTGAAGACATTTTTGTCTGTATATCTCTGATTCTGAATAGATATTTAAATATTTATTAAGTGACATTTCTCAAATACAAATTTCAAGTGGTTATCAAGTTGAAAGTATGCAATTTTCATGCAATGCATGAATTAAAATAATAGGTTGCCCTTATTCACCCTTAGGCTACCTACCTCACCTATCCGTGGCCTTGACCTAGAGTCATGCTTTGCTTCTTCAGGCTAACATGTCTTTGATTAAGAAGATGATATTAGCCCCTTAGTATGGTCTCTGGAAAAGTAGTTGTGTTTTTTTTTTCTATTTGGTGATAATTCTTTTCTGACTAGAATCAATTATTTGATGGCATGGCTGCTTCCTTTTGCAGGTCAGCTGGTGTTTCTTTTTCTTTGAGAAGTCTTGTCAAACATTGGGTGATAAAGTGAGGAGAATTTAGCTTTTTGCAGGTTATAATGGTGGACTGAATCTAATAGGATGAAGTTTAACAGTGGTAAATGTAAAGTCTTTACATTTTTGAAGGGTTGAGTGACCAAAAGAGGTATAACCAGGCTATGATGAAGGGCCTTGAGTCCATGTCATGAGAACTGGTTGAAAGAGCTGGGATACTTTGCTTAGAGAAGAGATGATCCGGGGACAAAAGTGCTCACTTTGTTCAAGTATTTAAAGAACTTTTGTAAGAGAGGTGGGATTATTCCATTTATCAGCAGGGGAAAAGAATTGGAAGCAACATGTGCAAGTGCACAAAAAGGGAAAATTTAGGCTTGAGTGTCAAGGAAACACTTTTTAATGATCAAAGTTGTCCAAGTGCAGCTATGTGGCACAGTGGATAGAGTACTATGTGTGACATCAGGAATACTCATCTTCCTGAGTTCAAATCTGGCCTCAGACACTTACTGGGCAAATCATTTAACCCTGTTTGTTTCAGTTTCCTTATCTGTAAAATGAGCTGGAGAAGGAAATGGCAAGCCACATTGCTATCTACCAAGAAAACCCCAAATGAGATCATGAAGAGGCAGACCTAACTGAAACGCCTGAACAACAAAGTCATTCCAAAGTAGAAAGAGCTTCCTTTGGAAGTAGTGAGTTTCCTCTTTCTCTTTGGAAAGGGCTTCCTTTAGAAGTAGTGAGTTTCCTCTTTCTCTTTAAGCAGAAGGTAGATGATCCCTTGTTGACTGTGTTAGAGAGAGTTGATTCCTCTTATATAGCTTAGATTATCTGACTATTGGAGTGGTCCTTCTATCTCCCAAATTCTATGTACGTGAGGCTTTTTTTTTTTCAGCGATGGTGAAACTAGTTGGTGGCTCATATTTATCTCATCTAACTTGTTGTCCATTGAAATTTTATATGGAATTTCTTTAAATATATGTGAACTATTATAGTCTTAGTTATATTTGGATGATTTCGCCTTTACTCAGTCTGGAACAGCCAGCTGAGTTCTAAGAGTCCCTAACTTTAGGGAGTTTACAGTCTAGTTTGGGAGATAACAGATGAAAGATAGTCAAATGATAACATTAGATTAAGTATCAAAAAATGAGATTGTAATGAAGAGAAATATCTAAAATATAAAATGGTTAGTTAGGGAAGGTGCTTTGAAGGGAGGTGACTCTTAAGGTGTAGGTAGAAGGCATGAATAGGAAAGAATGGAAAAGTTGGAGGTGGAGGTAAGTATGAAAGTGGGGAAAGGACAAATTGGAAACACTTTTGACACACTTTTTGAAAGGCATTAGAACTTAAAGCTGCTTCCATTATTCCCTTGCAGTTGGAAAAGGTGCGATTTTCCTATTTTTACATAGATTAAGCTTATGTATGCAATGATATTTTCTTTTTTTTAAAAAACGCTTTCTTTCGAATTTATGCCACCGGATGTTGTTATCAATTTTATTGCAGCCTTGTTTTTATATCACAGTTATTTGTGGTATAGTCCTTTCCAATAATTCACTTGTCATGCACAAAGCAAAATGACAAACCCAAAAAGAAAAGAAAGGATAACAAAACAAATGGATTTGGTGAAAAGATTTGAGTGTGTATGCCACATTCTGCTGTTGGTCCCTTGGCAGGGAAGGTGTGACATATCCGTTCTCTGGGCCCAGTATTCCACCCAACCTTTTATTTTAAAATTTTTATTGCTATATTTTGTTCTTACATCTCCTTAATAGTCAAACATAGCTCTCCGCTTTCCTCTACCCAGAAAGACATCCCTTGTAACATAGAACGAAATGAAGACAGAAGCAGTTAGTTCTCTTGTAATAAATATGCATAATTAAAAAGAATTCTTATACTTGTCCATGTATTTCTCATTCTGCTTCATAAATAGTATCACCTCTCTGGTTAGTATAGCACCAGTCCTCTGCAAACATGATTGGGCATTGCTTTGTTCAGAGTTAAGTCTTGGTTGTAATAGTAAAAGTTGTTCTGGTTCTGCTCATTTCGCTCTATGTTTGATTTATACAAGTCTTCTCTGGTCTTTCTAAATTCATCTCTTTTTATAACTTACAGCCTAAGCATATTCTATTATATCTTTATGCCATAGTTTGTTTAGCTAGTCTCAAACTGATGGGTACCCTTTTGGTTTCCAGTTTTTTGCCCCCATAAAAAATGAGCTCCTAGAAATCGTTTTATACTTAGGGATTCTTTAGCTTTTTATTTTATGTCTTTGGGGCATAGGTCTAGTTAGTAATGGTATTGCTGGGTCAGAGGGTTCGTGTGGTTTAGTGACTTTTGGGGTACTGTTCCAAATTCTGTTCCAGATGTCTGGAACCCTCTACAGCTCCAATGTGTCATTGTGCCTATTTCCTTATAACCACTCCAACATTTGTCATCTTCCTTCTTGATCATCTTTGCCAATCTGATAGATATAAGGTAGAACTTGAAAGTTGTTTCAATTTTCATTTCTTTGATTTTTAGTGATTTTGAGTATTTTATCATGTTTGTTAATTGCCTGAATGACTTGCCCATTCATATTCCTTAATCATTTATCAATTAGAAAGCAAGTCTTATTCTTAGAAATTTAATCAGTTCTTTGAATATCTTGGAAATGAGATATTTATAAGAGAAACTTGGTACAAAGATTTTTTTCCCTCCAGTTAACTTTTTCTCTTCTAATTTAAGATACATTGTTTTCATTTGTAGTTTTATATAATCAAAATTGTTCGTTTTTTTGTCCTCTGTGATCTGATCTGCCCTAGGAAATTCTTTTCTTGTTCTTCTAATTCCCTTATAATGTGACCTTTTATATCTAGGTCACATATCAATTTGGAGCTTGTCTTGGCATATGGTATGAAATGTGGATCTAAAGTTAATTTCTACCAAACTGCTTTCTAGCTTTCGTAGCACGTTTTGTCGAACAGTGAATTGTTGTATGCAATAGTTGGGCTTTTCATTTAACAAACCATAGGCTACTAGGTTTCTTTGCTTCTTTCCGTATGGTATGGTACCTACCTCGTTAGTTCTACTGATTGACCCAATTTCTTTTATCCACTACCAAATCATTTTGATAATTATTGCTTTGTAGCACAATTTGAGATGTGGTATTACTAGACCCTCTTTCCATTTAAAAAATATTTCCTTTGATATTCTTGTAAATTTTGGTAGTTTGATTGGTAAAGCATTGAATAAGCCAATCAATTTAGGTAATGTTGTCATTTTTATTATATTGGCTCAGCCTATTCTTGAATAATTAATATTTCTCCATAAGTCTGTGTTTCCATGAAGTGTTTTACAGTTATCTTCATATAGTTTTGTAGTCTTAGTCAAATGGATGTACTGTTTTCAGTTCTGTGCTTCCATGAAAATACCTCTATAAATATTTGTACCATTTATTCTTTTTAAATTTTTTTGGTCTTTGATATTTATTTATTAAAAAAGTTCCCCCAATTACATGTAAAAACAATTTTTACATTCGTTTTAAAAATCTAGTTCCAAATTTTCTCCCTTCCCTTCCTCCTTTCCTCTCCCCCACCATTGAGAAGGCAAGCAGTTTGATATAGGTTATACATGTGTAGTCATGCAAAACATATCCATAATAGTCATGTTGTGAAAGAAAACATAGACAAAAAAAAACCTCAAGAAAAACAAAGAAAGTAAAAAAAGTATGCTTCAGTCTGTATTCAGATACCATTAGTTCTTTCTCTGGGGATTGATTCTCTCCTTTTTAAAAGGTAATATTTGTAACTGTTTACTCATTATACTTCTAATAGACATTTTCTCTAATCAGATATTCCTTACTTATGAAAATATTCCCAGATTAAATGAATTATCTAATCCAGTTGTCTTCTTTTTACAAAGAAAATTTAGATCTAGAGAGGATACATGACTTGGCCAATGTCACATACTAGCTAAGTAGCAGTAGGTAATGCATAAGTGATTACTTTGTACTTGCCACTGTAATCAAGTGTGCCATGTGTCTGTACTAGGTGCTCTTATACTTGTTAAATCATCCAATGAATATCTTGAGCAGGTTGCTTCAGGAGATGTGTTTGGAACAAGAAAAATATTCTCTCATTCTTCTATAAAATGCAGGAAGAGAGAACTGAGCCACTGTGCCATAGCTGAGAAGCAGCACCTGGCACTTTGAAATGGAAAAAAATTTCCTGGGTTCCAGTACTTCAGAAAGTGATAATTCTTCTAAACAAGTTTGAACTTAAATTACAAGGCCTTGTGGGTAATATGATATGGAGCAAAGCCACTTTAAAAAAAAAATTAGGATACTCAGGTTTGGCTTTCCTAGTTGGTGACTGTCTGAATTCTGGTCTTATTCTTATCGAATGGAAATATTGCATAGGCCATCGAGATCTTATTTTCCACATTCCTTTGCATTTCCAGACTTTAATTACATAAAGCAAGCTGCTGTGCAAAATTGAAACAGAAAAGAGGAAAAGATTTTCTGGTATTTGTAAAGCACTTTTCTTGAAGTTCAAACCCCATGAGAAGAGCCTCTTAGGGGGATATTAATGGTAAGCTCTACCCTGGACTTTTTTTTTTCTACTTTGTTTACATTAATCATTTTAAATTTTCTTGGCAGCATAAGCTTTGTTTTTTTCTAAAGAAGTAAGTACTCCAATGTGTTTGTGCCTCTTAGCTACTTGAATAGAAAAGTTCAGTTCCTAATCAAAATTTCCTCTTCCAGTTTGGCAAATATTGATGTTTTTGAAGTGTTCCTGAAAGGGGAATTTGTGAGACCTTTCAAATGTTTGGAATTTAGTGCAGACCCTCCCCTTACTCCTTTCCTTACTATTGTTCTACAGGCCTTTGAAATAGGGTCTATATGTGAACCCACTACAACAGAGGGTGTGTTAAAAATTAGCCAGGATAGCTCATTGTCAAACAGGGGAATTTGCTTTTAAAGATGACATGACCTTAAAAATCTTAAAACTAAAGAACTTATTGTTTGAGTTAAAAGTAATTTATAGATTTAGAAAGCTTGCCTGGTCTGAAACACCTTTTCTTAAGATCCACAACTCAGCTGTAATTTATAGTTTAAAAGAGTTATATGAGGATAAGTTGTATGTGTTAGAAGCAGGTCTTGGAATTTAGGCCTTTTTTTATCCCAAGGCCAGCCTGCTACCCAATATGGCTTATTGCCTGCTGCTGGTGGTGGTGGTGGTGATGACGGTGATGCTGATTACGATAGAAATTCTAAAAATTATTGCCAGTTTTGTATAAAGTGATGGACCTGGAGTAAAAAAACAAACCCAAAAAACCGAAAAACAAAAAACTTCCCTTCATTCAAATTATGCTTCATACCAGTTTTGAGATTTTTGAGCAAGTCACTTAACCTCTTTTGCCTCAGGCAAATTTCCTGTCATGGACTGGGTGCAATCTGCTTGAGAGGGGGCAGTTACCCTCATAGAAATTCCAGATCCTTCTCATATTCATGTATTATTCCAAGAACATTCTGCCTTGCTACTTTATTGGCGGCACCTTCTGAACACTACAGATCAGTGCTTTTCAGTGTTTGTGAATTGGTTTCAACTTTCAGTCTTTGGTGAACATTATATTGACGTTATTGCTGGCAGCTGGAGAAATTTCCATTATTTCAAGAGTTTCCAGGACTTTTCATTATAGAAATTCCAAAGTTGCAAGGCACACCAGGGAAACTCATTGTTGCAGCGCCCACTGGCTGAAAAGTACTACTGAAGAGCTATGAACCAGAGCCAATTTTAAGGAAGTTTAGCTGGTAAATTTTTTACTTGGAGAATTCACTCCCAGACTCTGTTAGAGATATTTAAGCAAAGCGTATTTTTAGGTTTTTTTTATTGTAACTCAAATCTGGGTTGTAACTTAAATTATAATTTTTGTACATTGCCTGGACACATAGCTGGCACTTTAAATGCTTGTGGTACAATTAACTGAATATTGTTTATAGACATTCAAGTTGAGAAAGTCACAATCTAAAATAGCAAATATAGCACTCAATCATGTATCATCTCTTCTTGTGAAAGTTATTCAATTGCTATTAATTAATTCCTTCATTTGGAGAGTCAGTATACCTTGACTGCCTTTTACAACTCAGTAGGCTGTTATTAACTATTAAAATATTAGCTTTAGGTTACTTTCATGCTTGGTATAAAAATCAAATGTTTTTATAAGGCTATCCATGTTGTTACACACCAAGTTGGGTGGGATATGTAAACCTGACCAACCATATTTGGTACATAAGCAGTAAAGTTTTTGATGAGCTGATTAAAGTATTGACTCATACAGTCATAGAACTGGAAGAGACCTTAGAAATCATCTTGTGTAGCCCATGATGTTACAGATGATGAAACTGAGGCCCAAAGAGCTATACAGTTTTTGAAGACATCTGTCTGAGTAGGAGCTTGGGCAGTTCAATGAAAAAAAAATCGCTGGGTTCAATTAAGAGACCTGGCTGGATTGTAGTTCTCCCCTTTGCCACTAATTAGCTGTGGAATTTTTTGCAAGTCTCTTAACCTCTGTGTCAGTGTTCTCCTCTATTTAATGAGAGAATTGGATGGGATGATCTTGAAGATTCCTTCCAGTGTTAACATTCTGATTTTTAGATTCCATTTAGCTATTTAGTCTCAAGAATCTAGACTGGAAGCCAAGTCCCTTGACTCTACGCCAGGACCATTTTCATTACTCACCATGAAACCCACTACCCTAACTTTGGCAAAGTCAAAAATCAAAGGTAATTCATCATCCATCCTTTCTCAGTGTTTAATAATGAAGGTGTCTAGGAGATGGGCAGGATTATTGTGTGGGGGAGAGTTTGGGAAAAAGCAACTGAAGAAAGTGAGTAGAATTTTCTTTTTTACTTTGATGTTAGGGGAAAAAAGGAAACCTTGATTGATGTGGAAAATAATGCTAAATGGGCCGAAGCTATTAAAGACACTTGATCTTTTATCTGGGGGGGCTACAGATGAGCAGCATATTGCCTAAGGCTGTTGCAGAGGTATCTTTGTTATTTCAGATTTCCATCCTGTAGGGAAGTGGGAGAAGAAAGTGTGCATTGGCAGGGCATCACCCTCCAGGCGCTTTGAGATTGAGAGAGATTTACTTTAGTATATCTGTTTATAACAGCTTTCCACTGAATTATTTTGGAAAGGAAATTATGTGCCTTAGAGAAGGTTGTAAAGAACTTGTGATTTGATTCTTTGGACAAATTACTAAGCCTGGGCTTCTTAGGCTAATCAGTATTAACTTAGGTTTTGTAGTTATCTTGGAAAGCTATTAGAAAATAAGTGCTTTTGGAATTTTATGACTGCCCTTGGATGTGGACATTGATGCAGTTCTCATTGTTTTAAGTTGATTTAGCTTTGAAGGCCACCTATTTTTAGCGTACCTAATAGGTGTGTGAGATAGAGAGGATTCTTTCCTCCTGTGAGCTGTATTATAATGGGATAAATTTCAGTTCTATACCCCTGTGAGAAAGGGAATGGGGGCGCATTTGTTACCTAGTGATTCAAGATAATTTTGTCTAACATGTAACTAACTATTCTGTGTTGGTAGCTAATGGTTACTGAGGAGAAACCACAAGGGGAGAGGTGGGAGTTAGGAGAATGTTTATGACTGAAAGATCAAAGTGGAGAGAAATTGTGTGTCTACTCTAAGTGGACAAGTTCAATGGAAGAGTTGGATGACAAGTTATTCCTTGGATTAAACGTGCCATGGAGGCAGAATAGAATTCTGAGGAGGGGCTTCTCTTATTGACATATTTGCTGGATATCTTTGTTTGTTAATACTCCCCCAAGTTAAGCAGTGGAGCTGATAAACATTTGCCTTGTATTGGTGATAATTTCATCTTGCAGAAAGCTGAGAAAAAAAAGGTGTATTGTAATCCTGGCTCTTTCTGAACAATGAGTTAGATGTGCATTTGGTGAAGCAGAGATAAGAACTTTTGGGGAGGCAGTGATAGTGCCATATTTGTGGTAACTAACAAAGGGAATGTTCCATCCAATCCAATAAACATTTATTAAGCACCTACTATGTGCCAGGCACTGTGCTAAGCGCTGGAGGTACAATTAATAAAAAGAAAGTCTCCTTCCCTCAAGAAACTTATAGTCTAATGGGGTAAGGGGACAACACACAAAAGGAAACAGAAGGGAGGGGGCGACATAGAGGGGATACCTGGTGGTAGTGGTGGTGGGGGTGCATCTTGTTTCCTAGAGTTGAAACCAAGCAGAGCAGCAGATGTAAAGTGGAGTGTGTTGAGAGTCCAGTTTTTGCCCACTAAAAAAATAAGGCATAGGGAAGAGTAGGGTATTCTGCCCTCCAGCCTTCCAATCAGAGGAGAGAAGAGCCTGAGGAAGAAGGTATTAATCAAAGTTTGAATTAACTGTGTGGTGATGAGATTAGAAGTCATGAGCTTGTCCTGAGGGGCATCTTGTTCCCTAGAGATGAAACCACACAGAACAGCAGATGGAAAGTGTTGAACTTTGTTAAGTGTTGACTTTGAGGTCACACACGATAGGTAAGATCCTTTGAGTTGGTATTCCATGAGGAATTCTACTCAACTGTCTTATCACTGATGACATCTTGGTGACACAATGATGTTTGATTTTCCTGAGGAAGAAAAGGGTGTGGGAAGTGTGGAAAATGGACCAAAGTAGCTCTGATCTTTAAAGGGTTTGGTTAAAAATTTTAACTGGAGAACAAAAAATGAAGAATACAAAAGAATGGCAAAGCAACAATAATGTTAGGGAGGCAAACAGGGCAAAACTCAATGTTGGATTGAGGTTTGCAGTGAGTGCTAGGCAATAAAAAGATCCTTTTTTTCAAAAAGGTTGGTCATGAAATGGAAGATCCAGGATGAGATTATGTTCTCTATGGCATGATCAGAACTGATGCAGCCTTAGTTTTGCTTCTGCTTTCTGCTAAAGAGAATGTTCTTCCTGCTGGGCTGCAGAAGGTGGAACAAAAACAAGCAGTTGGGAATTACAGCCCAAGATGTAAATGGGGAAGATGGTTGCCAGAGAGACCACGGAGCACTCAAGTGGCTTATACCATATGCCCTAGGTTAATGAAATAACTTGCCAGCATTAATTGTGGTCCTTTAGTAATTATGATACAGGAAAGAAAGGTGCCTAGGCACTATTCAGTACTCAAATGGATACCCTTCTAATCAGTGTGGATTTCTTCTCCAACAAGGCTGATCACAGTCCATTCATACCTACCCATCCTGTGGAAATCTTGTCCATGACTTTCCATTACATTCTATATCTTTCTCCCTTACAGTGGGGTCCACCCTTGGATTCCCTTATGATATCTGTTATGGGGATATCCATCAACTCTTTAGACTATATATGTCTAGCACTCACCAAATGCTAGATATTTTGTGATCGCACATTTCTTTGACATACTTTACTCCTGTTCTCCATAGTACCTTGTTTGTGTCACAGCCTGCTCACACCCACCATGTACCTCTACTTTGCCTTCTGAGTGATGATCATTTTTAGTTCTTCAGAGATGGTAGTGTTTCATGACTCACAGTCATACAGTGCTGGAAGAATATTGATATTAAAAAGATAAAGGTTTTGTTTCAGGGAGAAGATTGAGTTCATTAAAGGGTCTCTGCAACCCCCACCTCAAACATTCTTTTATAGTTGAATTCAAACATTTATTAAGCACTTCTCCTGTGAAGAACACTGTGCTAGGCACTGGGAAACAGTTTAAACACAGTTTAAGATGGGCATTATCCTGTCCTCAAGGAGCTTACATGACAGAAATTACTATTGTATAAATAATGTTGGGTCAATGACCTCCATACAAGTCTTATTTATTATTGGTCATCTTAGAAAAAAAGCAAACAAACAAACAAAACCCTGTCAATCCCACCACCCTTTATCACATAACAACATCTGCGCTTCTATTAACAGACTATCCCTTTTAATGACCCTTACTAGGCATTTCTGTCACTATTACTTCTTTATAAAAGAATTACTTGACCCAGGAACCCATGGAAGGTAGCCACTTCATTAATAAGATAATACTTGGAATTAGAGTAATCTGTGAAAGTGATCAATTCACCATACATTTGCAGAATGCTGATATGACTAATCCCTATACAACTAGACTGCAAGTTCTTGTGCCATTTCTCTATATTCCAGTATCCTAGACAGTCACTATGGCATTGATTTTAGCAATATTCCTAGTAGCCAACAACATCCGTGTGAGTCACATTCAGATCTTATTCAGCATCTGATTAACATCACATGCTCATTCACATCTTCAAGCATTTATTGACTTTTCCTACATGAAATTTACCTGCTTCACATAGTATGGCTTGTTTTTTTTTTTAAAGCCTATTCTGAAAGAGATATATGAGACCAAGGAATGTAAATAGAATAGCATCATGATTTTAATAATTTTCATTATGGGGGGGCAGAAATGAAGCATAGAACGGGATCAAGAAGACTCTGGAACTTCCATCAGCACCTGGGGTATTCTCATTTTGGAACATCCCTCTGTCATGTAAGTAAGTCAAGCTTCATTCCTCTCCTGTTTCTGCTTATGACCACATATCCCCAATTAGGTACCTTGCTTCCTCTCCCTCTCTCATCTTTTCTGCTCTCTCTTGTTCATTGACTTCTCCCATTCTGACATAAGTTTCTTGAAGGCAGGGATGTTCCCAGTGCTTAGCACTGTGCTTTATGTATAGTTAAGAGTGTAACGGTTACTTATTGCCTTTCCTTCTTGGCTTCTTCCAGTTCATAATGCCTACCTCTCTAAATTGACAACATCCTTTTTGATATTCAGTTGGGCTCAACACATTCAGGGGGACAGTTGCCTTCAAAAAGAAAAAGAAAAAACTACCATAGACTCTCTGCTTTTGATTGTATCACATTTTCCCTTTGAGCTTATAATAAGTACTTATATGTATGGATAATATGAAATAAGAAGGCAGAGCTACCTATTAGGTCACTGTTGGAATTTGAAAAGATAACTACCTGGAATGGTAGTTTGAAGCTAATGATGAAATTTAGTAAAGATAAAGGTACTTTACTTGGGCTTAAAAAAACAATGGTACCAAGTTCTACATGAAAGACTTGTCAGTAAAAAAGCATTTCAAATGGGGGGTGGGGTGGGGAGAGAGTGAGGCTTTAGGTATTCTAATGGATTACGAGGTGATTTGGTAGCCAAAGAAGCTAATGAATTGTTTTTGACTTTCTTTGAACAAAGTTGGGGTGGGATTAAAATGTAATTGGGAAATGTTTAACAAAATAAATAAAAATGCAATATAGTATAGATAATGTTAATATGTGGGTTTCTAAGTCAGTATTTGAGTCTGACACTTCTGCTTAAGAAGTGCACACTCTTAGGTAAAGGATTTCAGTTTTGTTGTCCTCTGACTTGATTGGACCACATCGAGAATATTTCCCAATTCTGGTTGCTATACTTTAGAAGGGAAGTTGATAAATTGAAGTTTGTGGAGAGAGAGAGAGAAAGTGTACCCAGAATGGAGAGGGGATAGAAAACCATGTCATGATCAGAGTTGAAGAATTCCAGCTATGTATTCTAACTATATTTCCTTTAGAGAAAGAGAAAAAGGGGAAAGGGAAATTGTAGAGTGGATAAGGACATGCTCAGTATCAGAGTTAATTAAGCATGTTGTTTGGACCAGTGGATGAAAATTACAAAAGAGTGTAACTCAGATGTTGGCTCAACACAAAGGAACAACAACTAATAATTCACATTCATGTAGCATTTTAAGGTTTACAAAGTCAGTAGTTAATAAATAAATGATCATTAGACATTTATTAAGCACCTAGTACATTCCAGGTACTCTGTAAGCTGGTGGTAATACAAATATGAAAAGAAAGACAGTCCCTGCCCTCATGAAACTTATTATCTAATGCAGGAAAAAAAACATACCAAAGAAAGATGAGAATGGGGGTAGGGAGGAAGAATGATGGGGAAGTCAAGGAAGATCAGAATAAGTGTAGCCTGTTGAGAAAATGAGATGTCATGCCTATTTCATCTTAAATGACAGAGTTTGTGGGTCCACACTGACAAGAGGGACAGATGATAAGGTGTGAATAATAAAGTTGATTGGATCTTGGAAGATGAGATTGCTAGATTCTCTTCTTGATAGTTGTAACTTCCCTGCCCCCCATCTTGTATTTATTTTCTAAATATCATATATTTACTTTTCTGTAGGTGTTTTAATCCTTTCCTAATATTCCTTTCCCCCCCAGTCCTCAAGCATCTTGAGAGTAAGGACTTGATCTTCAAGTACCCCAATACTCTGCCCTAAGGAACTTAAATTCTAAATAGGGGAAATGCATGTATGTAGAGGTTTGTATTTGTATCCCTAGAGCTTAGCAGATTGCTTAGCACATAGTAAATGAATAATAAATAGTATTGGTTTGATTGCTTATAAATTTGCCACAATTCCTATAATCTCTCTGATCTCTACCATTTCCTTGAGTTCTTTTGATCCATTGATAGGGGAAGCTACTGGGCTCAGGAGTCATAAATACCTCAATTTAAATCTAGCTCCAGACACTTACAAGCTATGTGACCTTGGGCAAGTCACTTAACCTGTTTGCCTCAGTTTCCTTGACTGTAAAATGAGATATTAACAGCATCTGTCCAATGAGATAATATTTGTAAAGCATTGTTCCTGGCATAGCTACTTGAATGCTTATTCCCTCCCTTCCATGACTTTTTTAAAAAACATAAATATAAAACTTTTTAAAAAGTGACTCAGACTTGAGGAAACCAAGGTGATTTTTACTTTTTGAGGTAGGGCTGATAATATGACAACTTTCTCAAAAGATTCATATTTAGAAGGAAAAAAATGAGTCCTATTACATTTTAATGTTACTTTATCAAAGTATAATACGCACCATTCTACCTAGTTGCCTCCTTTCTGGGAACATGTATTATTAATAAAAAATCAATACAGTTAGTTGAAAATTAACCACATACACCCACATAAAATTTAATATTGTTTTGTATTTCCTCCAAAGCTTCCACAAAAGATCGTGAGCTCCTGGGGCTTGTTGCTGTGGTCAATGGTAGAATAATACAACTAATAGAGAAAAATCATACCTTATAAACCTGGGCTGTCAAGGGTCTTTCAAATTTTTAATAGGCTGAATATGACCTTAATATATTTAACAGAATTTATCCATTTATTCTGCTTAGATATTTGATATTGCTGGCTATTATTATGCCATTGTAGCTAAGATACATCCTTTCTCTGTGAGGTCATTGAAACCAGCAGTACCTTGGGAATGAAGATGATCTTTGACATCTATGCCAGTGTGTGATATCAGGCGACATTTATTGGTGTCCTTGTCTACCTTCCTTTCTCCTTTACTTCACTCTTTTCTTCTAATATTCCCTTTAATTTTTTTCTTGTTTTTCCTCTCTTCTTGGAGTGGTGGGTATTTCTTAGGACTAATTACCAAAAGCAGTTGATAACCCAAACTGTAGAGATTGGGCACCTGGTTGGAACTGATCTCTATGGCGGTAAAATTGGAAAAAAATTCTTGGCTTTTTATGATTTCATAATGACAGTATTAAATGTTACAAAGAGAAGACTGAAGAAAAGTAAATGTTCAATGAGTCAAGTGTTTACTTGGAAGTCAACTACCTTTTTCCTCCTTGCTTCCAATATTTTACAGTACTGATCTGACCAGCTTTTTTCCATATATAAGAGGTCTGTGACCTTTTTTCTGTAGGGGGGTGGAGAGAGCACCTGTTCATTTCTGTGTTTCTTCTGCCCTCTGAAATCTTGTCAGTCTTTTTATTTTGTTTTATGTTGTGGTTACTTTCGCGTTAACCAATTCAACTTGCACACTGACCCCTGTGTACATGGCTCATTTTCATTCGAATGTTCATATTTATACTTTTGATGGATATATTTAAATGAACAGCTGTGGATTTGTTGAGTCATACCACAATTATCTGATTCTGCCTTAGCCTGAAATATGTTTTTGCCAGTCAAGCAGCTAAGTTGTGAGAGAATTCCATTAATCACATACTGACTTGGGGAAAGGAGTGGAAGAGCGTGGGGACAAGGAGAGTCTGGAAATGTTTTTATTTATAAAGAGTTTTTCCCTTTATTGTGGCTGTAAGCAATTGCCCCTTAAATTTATGGGCCTGGAAAAAAATAATCTAAAAAGGTTTAGTCCTTTTATCTTAGTCAGCAAAATCCTGCTGAGTTGATTGATTTGCAAATGAAGTTAGTTTCTGGTGCTAACTTATGTAAATAGATAAGGGCCTGTCTGAAGAGTTCTGTTTGTGTGGCTTGGGTACTTGTTGCCTGATTCTCGAAATTCATTTGCTAAGTATCCTGTTTAAGCTTATTTTACACTTTAAAGGTCCTTGAATATTTGCTAAATGTACTAATTAAGTACCTTCTCACTGCCATCTAATCCTGTGGTTTCCAATTCTGCATTTCTCTGACACTTCCTTTCAAGGTCCTTTCCGAAAGCTATTAATAGATGTTGTAAGTCTGGCCTTTTAAATAGTGTCAATACCTGTTAGGACTTCATGGATAGTATGTCAATATTAAGCTTGGGGAAATAGGTCTTTTCAGCCTGTATAGGATGAGGATCCTAGAGGTTACTTTGTATCATCCGCTAGGCATATGAGCTGAAGCCTCTTCTTGGAGAAACAACGTCCTTCATTTGCAGATAGGATGTTGTCTGTTGACATCCCTCTTCTCTCCTCCTATCTCTCCTTGCCTGTTACCTTTCAGAACTAGAATCTAGTTATTGATTATTAATCTGGTTATTGAAGTATATAACCGTAGCAGATTCTCTTAATTAACCTCAAATAGGGTAATAATATTACATCTTTAATTTAATAAATTGGGAGAACTTTCTCATGTCAACAAGCATCTATTAAACGCCTTTGTATTTAGCCATTGCATTAATAAAGGCTGCATTAATAGTGCCCAGAAAGGCAAAAGTAATCATTTCTTTTCCCACTTATGTAAAATTATTAGCCTGGGAAAAATCTATTTTCAATCAAAAATGTCAATTTTAATTTTTGTCTTAAAAAGTGTCTTGTTTGTTCAAGAATTTAAACTATAATTAGTATAATTGAGGAAGTGATTTTAGAATAGTTTTGTTTTGGATGACCAACATATTTTGCTAATTGGTGGCATACACATGTAATTGGGAGTGATTATATTTCACACATATTAGACAGTTCCTGCCATTTGAGTTGTTGTCCTGAATTGTTGAGTTGTTGTCCAAACTCAACAGAGGATGAATGAAGCTAAATTTTCCAAGATAAAACTTGTATTCCTGATGAAGTGCTTAGAAGATGATTTATTAAAGAGAAGTGAGTTTCGTTGCATCACTTGAAAAATAGAATTAAAACAAAGACCTTTGGAATGTTGAACTGTTTATCAGGGAAAGTGTAGCCACATTATGTGAATTCATAAGAACTGAGGGTAAAGAGATTATTATTATTGTATAATATTTTAAGGTTCTGTGATTTTTTTTCTGTATAGCTATTCCCTCCACAACCTGAACTGGAAACAGTATTAAAATTGGCCTTTTAAAATTTGGAATCATTTTCCCATATTGGGAGATGCTTGAATGTAGGGCAAGCATTAGTAAGGAAACCTCCTCACTCGCCAAGTGGGAAAAGACTACCTATAAATATACCTTAAAGTAACTATTTTTCGATTATAGAGACAGGGTAGCATGACTTAGGGAATAGAAAACATAGGTCTCTGAGGCAGGAGAACCTGAGTTCAATTTCAACTTATAATTGTGTTACATAATAAGAATAATTATATCTATTTAATCTCTCTCTATATATCTATATCTGTATATTGATATACATATATTCATATCTATATCTATATATTGATATACATATATTCATATCTATATCAATATACATATATATCCCATGCTTTAAGATTTGCAAAATGCTTTCCAAATATTATCTCATTTGGTCCTCACAACAACTCTGGAAGGCAGGTGTTGTTATACTCATTGTACAGATGAGGAAATTTGAGTCAAGAGAAGTTTAGTGACTTATTCAGGGTCACACAGGTGATCTGGAGTGTCTGAGTCTGAATTTGAACTCAATTGAGTCTTCCTGACTAGGGCTATTACCCTACCCTAGCTACCTATACTGAATACTGATCTAGTCACTCCTCCCAAAGCCTCCCTTTATAGAGGGCTTAGAATTTTCCAGCCAGCTCTTCATTTCCTGCCAGCTGCTCTTCTAGATTTGAACTCTGAGACCTGTATCATGTATGGTACACTCTTCCCAGACCTCTGACACCTTTTTGTGTATTCTGTTCCTCCATTAGATTGTAAGTTCCCTGAGGCAGAAACTTTCTTTTTCTTACCTGTATTTCTCACTTAACCTTCCATTGCTCAGACTATAAATTGTAAAACAAAAGCTAATCTGCATTTCCTGTACCAGAAATACAAGTTCAGCCCAATACCTCTTTCTTTCTGTTTTATCTTATCAGTGGAATGAGTTAAAAGACTAGGTCAGGAAAACAAAAGAAACTAGGAGAATGTATTTACTTTGAGGTAGGCCTGGGGTGTGTGTGTGTGTGTGTGTGTGTGTGTGTGTGTGTGTGTGTGTGTGTGTGTGTGTGTGTGTGTTTATGTTCTATTTTGTAGACCCTGTTCTTTAAAGGTAATTTGTTGTTCAGTCATGTTTATTCTTTGCGACTCCATATGGGATTTTCCTTGCAAACATATTGAAGTGGTTTGCCATTTCTTTCTCCAACTCATTTTACAGATGAGGAAACTGAGGCAAACAGGATTAAGTGACTTGCCCAAGATCACAGAGCTAGTTAGTCTCTGAGGCTAGATTTGAATTTGGGACGAGTCTTCCTGACTTTTAGTCAGGATAGAGTACCTGATTGGTACTCTATCTGTTGCACCTTAAAAGTAGCTGCCCTTAAAAGTAATTAGGTACTTATAGTATTTAATTGAATGAATTTGAATCAGTTTACTAAATTTAACATAGAAACCCATAGGATTTTCTAGGAAGTGCTTGATTTGGAAATTCTTTGAAAAAATCTCCTGGGAAGGAGAAAGAAAACTCTAATTTGTGGAAGCTGTCATACCCAACATGACAACTCTTTTTACAAATCTGTCCCCGCTGCCCTCCCCCCCACAAAAAAGAAGAAAACAATCACATTGAATATGAGTGGCCAGCTAGTCTCAGGATACAGATTTACCCAGACAAGAGACTCACATTATGGACCATGCTAAAACCTTCCCAGTTTGATAGAGCTTCTTGTTTTGAGTGTTCACTATATGTGCTAGTGAAGAGGTTTGTGGGAAAGATTATTGTGGGCATCCTGTTTTCACTGCCAGGAGACTAGAAGAAAAGGTTACATTAAACCAGGTGAGACCATAGTGCTTATCACCAAGTGATGTCTCCCTCCCCAGATCTCTGCCTGGACTTTGGGTGTTTTTTTAAAACTTTTTTATTCTTAACTTAGTAACTGTCAACAGAAACATTCAAATAAAATTATAAAAGGATTGTACCTAAAAGAATAAGCTCCAAACTATGTACAGTTTTTAAAAGTATTTTTAAAAATAACAAATGTTCTGTTTGCTTCCATACTCTCTTTTGATCTTTGTTTCTAAAAATAGTTTCATAGCTGCTGTTATATTTTTTTTCCTATGGCTAGAGTCAATGTTTTTATTCAGAGGCTGCTTCACTCTACATCACTTCATACAAAGTCTTTCCAACTTTCTTTCCGTTCATTTCTGGTACAAGGATATTCCAGTATATTAAGAAACTACCTCTCAGCCATTACCACATCATTGAGCATACAGGTTATTCTTCGTTCCATGCTATTACAAATACGGTTGTTAGAATCATAATTATAAAGATCCTTTTTTAATAGCCTCCCTAAAACAGGCATATATATATGTGTGTGTATATGTATTCATACACATGTATTTATGTATATTTACCATGTATGTATGCCTAGTCGTGAGATTTATTAGGTTAAAGTTAATGAATATTTTGTAGTTATTATGCGTTCATGCTTACCCTTTGGACCTCTCCTTTTGTACTGAATGTAGTTCGGATTAATTGTTTTCATATTCTGTTATTTTAAATCCTCTGAGGGAAGGATCAAATCAGTTAACAAGTATTTATCAACTGTGTATTAGCCATCGAACATGAAATACTTTTTGTCTTCAAAGAGTTTATATTCTGTGGGGCAGTGTTCATAAAACCATTATTACACATAAGTAAATGCAAAATATAATCAAAGCAAAAGCTGTATTTTATCTAATGCCTATTATGTGCCAGGCACTGTGCTAAATGCTTTGCAAATATCAAATCATTTGAAACTTAAAACAAGCCTGGGAAGTAGGTGCTATTATTTTCCTTATTTTACGGATGAGGAAACCGAGGAAAACAGCTGACTGGCCCTGGGTTACATAACTAGTAAGTGTCTAAGGCTGGTTTTAAATTTAGGTCTTCTTGACTGCAGGCCCTTTGCTCTCTGTTCATTGCTCCTGGGAGCTACTTCTGAAGCCAAGTGAGTGGTTGGGTATGGCAATACCTGGTGATATCTGGAAAAACCTGAAATAGGAACACTTATGCTGAGTTTTGAAGGAAACTTAGGATTTTGAGAGATGTGGGTGAGAGACAGTGCATCTGAGGGACCAAGGATAGACTGCCTGTACAAAGCAAAGGAGGGAGGGAAAAGATGAAATGCTGTATATGGCAACCGGAAATAGGAGAGTTTGACTGAAATGTGAATGTTTAAAGAACAGTAATATCTAAAAAACTAGCAAGGTTTAGAACTTTAAAAGTGAGGTTAACAGGGTTATATCTTCTTTTATTTTGTAAACCACATTGCCTGCCACCCCTACCCCTAGACAAATAGGGAAAAGGGGAAAGGTCCCTTATCTTGGTTTTATTTAAAATTATTATTTTTACAATTAAATTTTGTGTTTTAGTTTAATGTGTATTCTGAGACAGCTAGATGGTGCAGTGGATAGAGTATTAGACCTGGAGTCAGGAAGACCTGAGTTCAAATCCAGCCTTAGAAATTTAACTAGTATTATTTAACCTCTCTCAGCAAGTTACTTAACCTTGGTTTCCTCAGCTGTAAAAATGAGGATAAAAACAGCCCCTCTCAGAATTGTTGTGAGAACAAAAATTTTAAAATGCTTTATAAACCAAAAAGTGCTGTATATAAATGCTAGCTATTATTTCTGTCTTTTTTCCCCTTCTAACAAATGAGCTAGTCAGGCAAAACAAATTCCTACCTTTGTTGTATGCTAAAAATTCTTTTATTCTGCATCCTGAGTCCATCTCCCCTGTTCATTCTCTTATTGATATGAGCATTTAGAGATACAGAATACATTTTTTTCCTCAAGGACTACTGTGGCTCCATCTCAAAAATTTTAGCATGTTGTCACTGTTGTCATTATTTTTAATGAAATTATCCATTATTTCTGTAATGTTTTTCTTTAACCTACTAATTCTTTTTTTTATAATTAATTTATGTGTAAACCTAACAGTTACTTAGGATTAAATTACTTAATGTCCAATTAATTTTTAATCCTTTATTTGGGAGCCCTTTATTGACTATAATTGAGTATAATTTTACTGTATTATGATTGGTAAGGGTGGAAAGGAATAAGTGTTCAACACCTGGTGTGTGCCAGGCACTGTGCTAAACACTTTATAACTATTATATAAACATAAAAGATATGTTTAATATTTCTGCTTCTCTGCATTTGTTAAGTTTTGATACTCTAATATATAGTTTTTATGAAGGTGCCATGTACAACTGAGAATGATGTATTCTTTTTGTTGACAAAGGTTCCCTTATATTTCTACTTCATCTGCTGACCAGGGGTCTAGGGGAAGGGAAGGGAATTATGAGATAAAATATATTGTATTTTTCTGAAACAGCTGAGAGGCATGCAATGACAGGAATTGAGAAATTATCCTTCTAAATGTCACCCAGCTTCATAACCTTGGAACTCGCATGAGCCTTCGCTCTCCCCAGTCAGTTGCATAGTCTTTCCTGAATTAGTTCCTTAACCCTATTTTTGTTAGTTGAACAGTTAGCTCTCTTACTCTGAACCTTAATTCAGACTGTTATCATCTAGTTGGCCTCTTTTGAATGCCTCCTTTCCAATCTATCTCTCCATAATTGCCAAGTTATTTAATACATACTTCTGAATGTGTTATTCCTGTGCTAGAAAAAAATCTTCGGTGGCTCCCTATTACCTGTAGAATAAAATAAAAACTCCTTCTTGGCAGTAATAACCATATTACCACTCTTTCATGAGCTCTAGGTTTTGATCATGCTATCTTGTGCCTGAGCATTTGTGTGTAACCAAGTCTTCCCTTTCAATTAAAGTCCTCTCCTTCCCAAACACTCTTTCTTTACTTACCTCCTCTTCCCCACCCCATGTGAAATCCTTGAAGACAGGTATTATTTTAGGGACCTTAAATACTGTTTATCAATTATTTATTGAAATTAAAAATGGGAAATTAAGTAGAACAGGAATATAATTTGTAACTGTGACTAAGATATTTCAATATATAGAATATGGCATAATTGAATTATTTTCACAAAGACTTAACGGACTTTACATAAACAGTTAAGTTAATTAATTTCTTATGAGGCATAAGATGGATAACTCTTCCCTCAATGAAGTGAACTTTGTCATTTTTCTCCCTTTTTCCTGTTCTTGATGCTATTACTTTCTCTTCCAATTTAGATTTTTAATCTTTCAATCATTCTGTATTTAAGGGTGCTTGGATCACTTAAATCCTCCTCTTAGTGTGAAGGATATGGGGATGAGAGGTTGTCTAATCCAACACTTTATACTGTTCAGGAATCTCTTCCCCAAAGTACTTAAAATGTTTAATGATGAATAGTAGGCTCCTTATCAATGCTCATTGCTCCCCGCTTCAGTGTCCCCAATGGTGGTCTTTGTACAAGTGCTTAAACATACCTACTGAACTTATTACCTCACAAAATGTGCCTATCCCACCCACTTCTAATCTCCATAATATATTTGTATCCAATAAAAGCTAGATTGTATATGGTGTTTTAATGTTTTCAAAGCATTTTTACATTTCATTCTTACAACAATTCTGAGAAATAGGAGAAATTTTTGTCCCCTTTTTGCAGATGAGAAAACTGAGCCATTCAATTTAAATGACTTGCCTAGGTCCTATAGATAGTAAGTATTGGAGGCTAAATTTGAACTCAGATCTTTCTGACTCCAGAGCTCTATCCACTCTGCCACTTAGCTCTTTAATGTACATGTATGTTGTCTCCTCTATAGAATATAAACACTTTGAAAGTCTGGAACCCTCAAGGGTTACATGTGTAATCTCAAGGGTTATGCTCATTATACCTCAACAGTTTCACTTTTGCCTGTGTATACCAAGCAATCAGCACAATGCCTGTCCTATAATGTATGTGTTCATCCTTTGTTCCCAAAGAAGACCATGCCATCGGAGAAATGATGACATGACTTGCACTTTACTTTGTTTTGAGTGAAGGAGGGCTGTGCAGGTCACCAGCCTCATTTTTCCTCCAGAGCCATCTGAATTCAGTGACCAGATATTCACCAGGATGACTGGAGATGACCCAGGATGTAGCAATTGGGGTTAAGTGACTTGCCCAAGGTCACACAGCTAGTGAGTATCAAGCGTCTGAGGGGATATTTGAACTCAAGTCCTCCTGACTCCTCCTGCACTAGTGCTCCATCCACTGCACCACCTAGCTGCCCCTTGTCCTATAACAGCAGCTTAAAAAAACATAGATGGAGAATTGTGAGAAAGTTCTGTCTTGTATTGAACATGAATCCCCTTCTTGCAACTTCTACCTATTTCTTCTACTCTGTTCATGGGATGTCATCAAAACAAATCTTATCAACAGGCAATAGGAAATATTGGAAAGATGTGATAATTAGTCAGAAAAACTAGCTACTGACCTGAATTGATTCTTCTAGTTACTAGCTGTGTGTGTGTGTGTTTGTGTATATACTTGTATGTTTGTGTGACATACATAGAAGGGAAACCTGGGGCATAACTATGAAATTATCACATGTCCAAATCTGTAAAATAATGATGCCTGCCGCAAAGAAAAGCAAATGTGTAGGAAAGGGTCCTAGTTAATGTGATTTACTCATTGGTTCAGTTTCTTTTCCATGTTGGCTGCCCTTCAAATATTTGAAAACAGTTATCATGCTCCTCTTCCCCCTTTAATCTTTTTCCTAGGCTAAGCATCCCTAGTGTCTTCAACTGTCTTTCATGATATGGTTTGAATGTTTTATAATGTAACTCTTTCAGCTGAATCCTCCACTTCTCTGAAACAATCTGTAATCATTCTCGATAAGTGCAGGATGAGCGGATCCAAGGGCTGGATTTCAACACAGTAGAATGTGTCCAAGAAACCATTTGTATTCATCAATCATGTAAGATAAAATTATATGCTAATCCCCTGAAATTGTGGATACAAAGACCCTAGGCACTATTAAAGCCTGTATAAAACCAAGCAATGGCAATTTGAGAATCCACATTTCAACCATTAGAGTGTTAAGGAAAAAAATATATTATTTAGTGGGCCATTCCTGAGCCATTTGAAAGGTTTGGCATTTGTTTTTATGGTATGGTGCTTCCAGTTTGGAGTTTTCTTTGTGTCTATTACTGGTACATCTCCTTCTTACCTCATTTCAGCAGTGGCCAGTGTGTTGGAAACAAGCTGATGCTAAGGTCTGATTAAATATAACCTTGGCCTGCAGAGTCATTTTGGGAGCAGCTACTTTTGGTCACATGTAGGATGTGGCAGTTGTTTAGATGTTGTTTTTAAAACAGAAATTCAAGCTTTATCCTCAGAATATATCTCTCATCCTCTAACCTAACTTTAGCCTAAAAACTTGTTTACTTGGCCTGAAGTTACTGCTTTGTTTTTATTTTGGGGAAGGAAAATTATTGGGGCACTTTGGTCACATCAATGAAGGATGCTGGTTACTTTCCATCAAACATTCTTAAAAAGAGGAAAAAGGCAGTACACAAAAGACTGCATTTCACAGGAGAAAAATAGGATGTAGTACTCTAGAGAGATGAGTGTGTGTGAAAGAGGTGGGGAGAGAAGAGATACCTACAGCAAATATGTATATATGTGTATATATATATATATATATATATATATATATATACACACACACACATATATGTTTGTATGTATGCATGTATGGAAGCAAGGGGCACATGACTAAGAATGAAAACAGAAATGTATCAGAAACCTTTAAGTACTGAATTGGGAATGATAATGTTTAGAGTTAGTAGATATTTGTGGCAAATTGCCAAAAATAACAGAAAAGGCTTTTAAAAGTATTTTTGTAGCAATAAGATGATCAAAGGAAGAATTAGAATAGTATTTGGGGGAACATCAATTACTGTTTTAACATATCATAGAGAAAAGCTAAAAACACTGAATAATTCTGCCTATTGACATATATCCAAGGACAAAACATCTTCAAACTAGAAATTTTAGGAACCACAGAAAAAGAGATTGATAGGCAAAGATGGAGAAAGATTATAAGAGAACATATATTTGTCTTCAAAAGAGTTCAGATCTCCAGACATAGATGAATTATACATCTCAGGCTATGGCAAAACTGCTCTCAGTGATCTTTGAGAAATTTGAAGGACAGGAGAGATGCCAGAAGTTGGGTACCAAATGTTCTAAATTTCGAAAGGTAGGGCAAAGGGAATTATGGAACCTATAGACCACTAAAGCTTAATGTCAATCACTGGCAAAATTCAAGAGCAGATTATTAAACAGATGGTTCGTGAATGTCAAAAAGTAAGCCAGCATGGGTATATGAAGAAGTCATGCCAAACTAGCAATTTCTTTTTTTGATGGAGTTACTAAATAGTAGGACTATATAAAGGAATTTTGTACTAATGAGGTGAGACAGGATATAAAAAATGAAGTCTACTGGCTTTGGAATCAGAGGACAGATTCACACCTCCTCTGATATTTAACTCCCTCTGTAACCTTGGGCAAATCACCTCACCTGTATGGGTAGCAATTTACTGACTATAAGATAGGTCCAGTAAACTTAACTGAGGTCCAGTTAAGCTCTAGATTTATGATCCTATAAATTTATTGAAGAAGGTAGAGACTACTTCCTCTCCCTCCTTCCACCAGTGCCCTAGAGTAAATGATTAAAATTGGCTTAGCCAGCCAATGACAGAGATGCAGAAAAGGATGAGAAAAACATGATGTCTTCCTTCTTGTACCCTCCCTCATTTTCAATTGATTCATTTTGAGGTAAATGTGCCAGCAGAATTCTCAAGGTACAAGAGCTATAGCAGAAACTGAGGACTACTTGAAGTCTTACTTACTATCTCCCTTGGTGACCTTGGAATCAAGTGGTATGGTGTTAGAACCCTGAGTATTTCAAATGAATCAGTACAACTTAAATAGTCCAGTGTTTTCTAGTCCCACTGGAATGGTGAATAAAGGGAAGAATGTTTCCACAGTCTTTCATGATATGCTAGTGGATCAGATGACCTGACTATTAGTAGAATTTGGAGGTAGTAGAAGAACCATACCCATTGAATGTTAATAGGTTGATATAAGATTGCATCTTATTTTTTGAATTAGACACCCTTTTAAGAATAATTTGGAGAGAGATATGCCTAGAAGTAATGCTGATAAAATTTGTTTATGGGTAATTGAGTTAAATAGCTAGTACTTTTTAAAATTAAGATTCTTAAAAATGGATAGGTTGGCTAAATGGGCAGAAGTCAGATGAAATTTAAGAGGGACAAACATGATCTGCCCATGGCTAAAAGAACTTTCAAATATGGAGATTGCACAAGGACAGTTAACTTGACTAATTATGTGGGGCAAAAATACTCCAAAATAGATTTTGGGATTTTAGAGGACCTTACTCCCTAGTTGAGCCAAGAGGGTATTGTATCTACCAGAAAAATCTAACTCTTTCTTCATTTGAACTATCATGAAGCCCTTCTTTCCCTCTGTCTTGTGCAAAAAGATTAGAGTTGTGTCACTGGCATAGTCGAAAGGTTTGGAAACCATGTCATGTGAAGAATAGTTGAGAGATCTGGTTTTAGGTTAGAATAAACTTCTAGGAAGAGGGGTTCATATGAGGTGTGACAATGATAGCTGCGTTAAGATATTTGAAAGGTTGTCATGTGGAAGAGGAAATTGACTCATTTTGTATTCCTCTAAAACTAAAACTACAAATAATAGGTAAGGATTATTGAGTTACAATTTTTAAAGATGAGAATCTATTCCTTTTCCAAAGAAATTTCAATAACCTCTCCTGGAACTTCATTCCCCTCCTATATCTATATACTATATATTTTTGGCACAATAATAAAGATTGTGTAGAAGAACATAATTCTTAAGAAATGGAAACTTCATTAGGATTGAAATATTAACTCTTAGGAAAGAATCTGATCAGATAAAATTGATTTATTTAGTCCCAAGCAAAAGAGCTGAACCCTCAGATTGGGGGGCTAGTTTCACTTCTACTACCACTATAGCTTCTCAGTCCTTTCTTTGAGCTGTTATTAAGGGAAATATCTAGAGACAAAAAGAAGCTGACCATGTTCTTATCTTTAGGACTAGAGTTTGGTTCTTTCACTTAAACCATTGGGTGGGCATAACTGGGTAGGTTATAAATTGTGGTTCCATCCCTCCTCAAAGGAACTGAGTAAGGCACAAATGATATATATGCCTTCAGAGGAGGAAATGGCATAGATTTATCTGATCTTTCCTTATGCTAACACCAATATTCTCTGTCAACACTAACCTTTTTCATTATTCCAGGTCTAAATACAATGGATATTGGAGAGAATTATTTGATTCAATTATAGTGCTGTATCCGAGGTAGACTTCAGAGTAGCAGTTATTATCAGTCAATTGATAGACATTTATTGTCTCCTATATGCAAGACCCTGTGCTTCAAATACAATTACAAAATTGTTACTGTCCCTGCCCTCAGGGGGCTTATAGTCTACTGAACTGTGTAGGATCATAGGAGCATAGATCTAGAGCTGGGAGGGACCATCAAATACAACCCTTCCATTTTATAACTGATGAAACTGAGGCCCACGGAGGTAAGTGACTTGTCCCGTGTCACAAGCAATCCACCGTAAGGTGGGAGGGGGGGTGATAGTAAGTATGAAATTTAATTAGGAAGAGAAAATTGCTCTTTTCTACAAATTTTCAAATTAAGTAGAATAGTATTATATATGCATCTGTTATTCATTTCCTTTTAAAAATACTGACGCAAATTTTTTAAGAGATAAAAGCAATATTGTGTGTGTGTGTGTGTAAGTAAATGTAGTCAGGATGCATTTTTAAGTTTAATCTGCATTCTTAACATGCAACAATAAATCAAGCCATGATTTGTAGCACTTGCCATAAATGCTCACATGGAAAATTAACAATAGGCTTGAGCCAGCCCAAGCTGACTCCAGCACACCCCTGGATGTAAGCCAGTAGTCATCTGAGTGACAAGTAAGGCCATAGAATTTTAACAGGTGCTATATGGGAATGGAAAACAGGACCCTTGCTCATAAGAAGTATGGGTGAGATAGTCTTTGGGTCTTCGTTTGCTTATTCATAATGTCAAGGGATTGAGCTCTTTATGTAGTGCTCTGCAGTTACAGAGGGCTTTCCTTGCAGCAACTCCATTCCAGGAGGGAGCTCAAATATGACTATGCTTATTTTAAAAGTAGGTAACTGAAGTTCAGAAAGATTGTGACCAGCTTATGGTCAACTTGGACATATAAGGTTTTCTTTCCATCCATCCATCCATCCATCCATCCATCCATCCATCCGTTTGTCCATCCTCTATCTATATCTATCTGTCTGTCTGTCTGTCTATCTATTGTAATGCTTAATGATGTATAGGGTTTTTCATCTGTCTTAATATCTAATAATCTGTAGGTTTTTCATCTGTCTTAATATCTAATAATCTGTAGGGTTTTTCATCTGTCATATTGCTTAATAATCTATAGGGTTATGATTACAATAATTTATAGGGTTTTCTCTCTCTATCTATTATAATGTTTATCTAGGTCTACATCTAGACAGTCTAGGGTTCTCAGAATACCTGATAACTAAAGACACATGGGATGATTACAATGGGTGGCATTTTTATAATGATTCGTGATTCACAAAGCACTTTGTACATATTCTCTCACTTGGTCCTCACAACAACCTTCTCTTATTTTCCCCATTTTACGAATGGGGAAACTGAGACTGGGATTTTAAGGACCCAGCTATGATTAGTGTCTGAGCAGGCATAATCTGAGAATTATTACAATGTTGCCCAAGCATTGTAAAATAGAGGAGTCGAAAACTGAGTACTTAAGTGCTATAGGGATGCAACATAGTTGCATGATGAGAGAAAGGTCGAAAATAATCTAGGAAGTCTTCCCAGAGTAAATTAATTTTGAGTCCCTCTGTTTGGAGAAGAGAAATGCCAGGTAAGGGTATTATGTCAAAGCAAGTGGTGAGGAACCACCAAGAGGACTGGAGAGAAGAGGGTGGAGTTGGAGATGAGAGTTGGGGGGAGTCTTTCGCACATCCAAGTTTCAGGGACATCCTCCTGTATTCTGGTGGAGCCCCAGCATCCATCCTTTTGGCTGCTGCACTGAGTTCCAGAGATGATTGTAATGCTGCATACTCTGTGACCTGTATCAAAACGTGTGATGATTATTTAGTAATGTATGCGACGTATCTTGTGGCTTTATCCAGCTGTAAATTCTGACAAGTAAAAGAAGTGCCAAGCTTGGTCTCAAGCCCACACATGTTAGAAATTGAGCGAAATGTAAGTTCCTTAAACTGAGTATCAGTCTGATCTATAAATGGAGCATGAAGAGTACCATGGGATTTGGAAAGCAGCTTTATCTCTTCTGCCCTGGTAATGGATCTGTTTTTAGTGGAGTACCATGGGAGCATTATATCTCTCAAGAGAGTGTGACTGGAGCAATACAGGAAATAATACCATGTTGAAAAGGACACATTAAGTCCAGATGTCTCTATGCTTTCTCTGAGGAAGAACTACTTTTGATTTCTTAGAAATAGTTATGATCTTTTATTGGGAAGTTAACAATGCAAGGCACTAAGCATTTATTAAATACCTACCCTGTGATGAGTCCTAGGGATACAAATAGAGTTTTGCAAAAAGAAAGATAGTTCTTACCTTCAAGAGGCTTATATTCTAATGGAGAAGACAGCACAAAAATAGGGTAAAAAAGAGGGGGGAAAAAGAGTGGTGAAAGTACTAGCAGAATTGTGGTGTTGAGATCCTTTGGAAGTCAGAAGCACAGGTGGAAGGAAAATGAAGTTAGGCCTACCTAAGGCCTTCCCTAAGATGGAGATGCTGAGAGAAATTCTCTGATGAGGGAAGGGGGCCTGGCATAAAGACGGATGATTCACACTTAGGAGGATGCAACATGTTCACATAGATGTTCCAAGGTGAGAAGGCCCTACCCTCTAAGGGAGGTTCCAGGATTGAGACTACAGCTGAGCCATGGTGTTAAAGCCCTGAAGGTCAGAAAGGAGAAAGGGAGTGAAGTATTCTGATGTAGCACTGAGGGGAATTACTGCAGTATGGCAAAAACTATCTATACCAACCTCTCATCCACATAGTCCAGAGATTCAATTCAATAAATATTCATTAAGGGACTAACGTGTGCTGAATGAAAGAGGTATTTAAGGACAAAAATGAAACAATCCCTATTCTCAAGGAACTTATATTAGGGGAGGGGAAGTAATAGATATAAAAATATACATTAGGTGTTTCTCTTAAGTCATTTCAGTTGTTTCTGACTCTTCCTTTTTGGGTTTTTCTTGGTAAAGATACTGGAGTGACTTGCCGTTTTCTTATCCAACTCATTTTACAGATGATGAAACTGAGGCAAATAGGGTTAAGTGACTTGTCCAGGGTCACACAGTTACAGTCTGAGGCCAGATTTGAAGTCACGAAGATGAGTCTTCTTCATTCCAAGCCTAGTATTCTATGCCCTGCACCACTTAGCTGCCCTGTACACTTGGTAGCTAGGTCCAGATTAGTGTGATTAATGAATTCCCTGAAATGGTAGTATTTAGATTCATACTACATATTTCCAGTAAGCTGGAGCCAATTACCATATTTTACATAATTATAACGTTGAACAGTGAGAATTCAAATAAGTGAGACCACTTCAAGGGATTTGTTATTTGTACTCATCAGGACTTAGATTTAATAGAAAGTAATATTAAGTGATTTTAAGATTGTGTACTCTCATCTGGGGAGATGATTCAGGTGAGGTTTAGAGAGAGATTGATAGCTTGCGATCTTATAGTTCAGGATCCTATGCATTTTAGACCATGGCAAAATATATGGGTTAGATCATAAATAAGATAGGGTCTATAGATCTGCATTGGGAATAGGAAAATACAGAACACCTTCCAAGACAAATAGACTTTGTGCTAAGTACTATGGCCCAGGAAATTCAGTTTTTATTGACTCATGAAAGATATGTGCTTTAAGTACAGATGACTTGTCTTTTTCCTGCTGGTATTTGAAAAAATATTCATTGACACCTTCCCTTGCTTGACCAAGATACTGGTATTAATGAGCTTTCTGCCATGACCCCAGGTATATCTCTGTAATAGAAATTGCTTAATATCCAGTTTCAGGTAATTTTTCTGTGCCACTAGGTAGTGAAAGTGAAGAAACAGAAATCTGGAGTAGAAGGATTGAAGTGACAGGTAATTTGAATAGCCCTGAACTAATTGTAGACATCATGGAATATTGCCATTTCATCATGAACGGTTCCATTCAACTCATTTTTTCCTTTTTTGTTCATTTTATTTTACACCTTTATTACCAGAGTATGACTTTTCCTTGACTGTACACACCCTACAGAAATTGATCCCCTACTTGTAATAAGGAAAAGTATTTGATAGGCTATGACCTACCATTGTATTCTACTTTCTCTCTCTGTAGTGCTTTTCCCTACAACATCTCTAGAAGGCAGCTAGGTGGTACAGTATGTGTGATACAATGTTAAATTTAGAAGAACAGACGATTTCAAATCATACTTGAGCCACTTGCTAGTTTTATGACCTCATTCAAGTTACTTAACCTCTTCCTCAGTTTCCATGAAAAAAATAACATCTATCTTATAGGGTTGATATGAGCATCGGATGAGATGATGATGTCTACAGTGCTCTGTAAAATTCAAGGCTCATTATAAATTCCAGTGACTATTGGCTACTATTATGATTAATAATTATGAGAGTATGTTTTTTCTTTGTCTTATAATTTAGTAGCAAGATTGGTTATAACAGTTTCTCAGGGTTTGGGCTCCTTTTTAGTGGTCATCTCATTTTTGATATTGCAGTCATATATGTCGTTTATCTTGTTCTCATTGTTGTCATTTATAGAAATAGTACCATATTTCTCTGAATTTCTCAATTATTCGTAATACACAGAAATAGTCAGGTGCCAGTTTATTTCATGCACATCCACCCTGCTTCTGGTTCTTCATTGCCACAAAATTGCTGACATTAATATTTTGGTACTTAATGAGTCTTTCTGTTTTTGACCTCTTCGAGCCTATATGGCCAGCAGTGAAATCGCTGGGTAAAAGAGTATGAACTCTTTTTAATATTATAATTCCAAATGTCACTCCTCACTTGAAACCAGTCAGTAAGATGATGCTGGAGGGCAGAGGATTTTGGGAAAAATCAGATATTTTTAATGATTTGTTTTGTGTGGAAATAAAACCTTGCAGGTCAAAAGTTGGGACTTACGGGCAATGAGGATTTTGATTATAGTCTGATCAGGAAGTTTATTTCAAAATGCTTTTCCTTTTTGCAGGATTATTTTTAAACTAGCTGAATTACCCAGCTAACAGCAGCAACTCCATTCTCTAGAACAAAATGGCAACCAGCAAGAGATCCTGACATCTTTTCCAAAAATTTTGGCAGACTTTCAGCTATCTGAACACTGTAGATTAGACTGAGCTAGATAGCATAGGGGAGTAAAATCTGTATCTACTTTTGTCTTTGTTTTCAAGAGTCTAAATTAGTGTTTTATTTTTGGTTCTTTGGTAGAGCACAATAATAACTAACCAGCCTGATGGAAGGCATTTTGGGGGATGGGTTTTTATTGCATTTGTGGGTTTAAAAAATGTTGGTGGTTGATTCTTGCTTATCGTGAAACAATAATGTCCATCTCCTTCCCCTCCCCAATCTCTTTTTAGAAGGGATTTCTCTCCCTTCTAACATTGGGACTCCTCCCAACATTTCCCTTTCATTGACTGAAATAATAGAGACAAATAGCTAAGGCTGCAGAGGTTATGATAAATGGCTTAATTTTGTAACAGTTAATTTTAAAAGTTTTATCCTCAGCAGGTGTGTAGACTGTTCCAAGGGCCAAATGCTTTGGACATTGTTGCAGGGCTAAAGTTGGTCAAGTCAAAGTAAATCCTTTTCATTTGAAGGCTTCTAGCTCATAAAGTGTGTGTGTGTATGAAGAGTGAAAAATCAGCGCAGGGACACAGTAACAGAAACAATTCTTTTTAAAAATTATTGGAAATATTTAGAAGTATCAAAACGGGGGGACATTTATCGAAACTACAGCCAAGAAAGATAAGATTCTTTTTAAGAAATATAACAAATGGCAGAGCTTGGGTCTTCAGGTACATATTAAGGCTAGTTAAGTGATCTAGAGGGACAGAGGATGAAATAAAGGATAAGCTATCAGAGAGATCCAAACAGAGAGCAAACTGAGGGACTTAGATTAAGTACTTAGAGGAAGTACAGTTTTCACCTTTCATTGGGAAAATTTGGGGAAGGGTGACACATGAGTAATTGTGAACAAGATATCAATGCACCTGTGTTTTCAGGAGAGATCTTTCTAGTTTCTGATTTGTACAGTAGTTATATTTTAAAAATAAAGTACTTAGAGGATTATTGTTAGCAGGCTCACCAATTTCCTTACTCTTTGGCAGGCCAGTCATTTTAAATTGTACTTTCAAAATCCTAAATTAGAAAATTGAAGAAGTGACAGTAGAGGCTTACATCAACACCAATTCCAAAATTATTTCTACAAAGATTCCTTGAAGAACCCTGTAATCTCTTTTCCTTTTTGATAGACATGCAGTTTCATACTTTTAAAACATTAAGTTTTCATCTGTCCTTTGTTAATTTCCTTCTGGATAATCTCTGTTTAGGAGGGGAATAATAGTGAGCTGAAAAAAAACCTAGAAGCAGAAAGCCTTTTTTGCCTTGCCTCAGAAAAAGAAGTAAAATCATTTGATATAATATTAGTCATCTGATTTCTTTTTGAAGTTAGTGGAACTATCTAGTTTGGCTATTCAAGCTTTTCAATATTAATTTTTAATAAAAATAGACAATCATAATTAATTCATTATATTAATCATTGCATATGATTACATATAATTAAATAGATATATTAATTAGTAATTAATGTTAAAATATTAATCATTTTAACATAAAATAATATGTAATATTAATATAATATAAAAATATAAAATAATAAATAGAATAGATGGTACTAGGTGCTAGGACAGTCAATGTGCTTTTGGTATATGGTCTATGGAGGAAGTAAAAACTTGGGTTTGAATTCTGCCTTGAGATAACTTATTAGCTTGTATGATGGTGAGCAAGTAAAATGTAAATGGGGGATTATATCACCTTCCTCACTGGGTTATTACTAAACCACCCAGATGGATCTATGATCTCATTCATTTGGAACCTCCTTCCATTAATGCATTTTGCAACTCATCCATTTCTGCCTGTCCTGTGCCACTCTTGTCCATCCCACCCCACCCCCCCACTCCAAACATAATGTGTGTATCATTTTACAAACTTGAAAGGGCTATACAAGCACCAGCTCTTATTATTTGGGGATGTTTATCTAGTGGCTGAACACTTGGAAAAATTCAAAATCTTTCACACAAGAGAAAGAGAAGAGGGCAGGAGGGAGAGGGAGAAAAAAGGAGAAAATGGGAGAGACAGACATATCCATATATAAGTACATACAGAATAAATACAAAGTGAATTTGGAAGGGAGGGCGCCTCAAGCTGTGTTTGGAAGGAAACCAGGGATTTCCTGGTGGAGAGATGGAGATGAGAATGAGAGCATTCTTGAATTATTCAGATAATCTGTTAAGCCCTAGATCCAATGCAGGTGGACTAAAAGAAAACACTTTTTTTAGAAGCAGAGGGCATTTGTTTGGAAGTATGGGGTGATCACTGTGGGATGCATAAGGAAGGTTCCAAATGCCAGGTTGGGCACTTTGTACTTGATCCTTTCATGATGTAGAGTGCCTGAAAAATCTTAATAGCTTAAAACGACATTAAGACTTTTGGAATACATTGTATATAGTCAGGTCGAGAAAATACCCTTGTTATACCAGTAAGTTGGATTTGTGGTATATAAATTAGAAAATTAAAATTCAAAAGAGTACAATTTTTATCTGAGGTTCCAATGTGTCCATGCTTACATGTCTTTCTTTCTTCCTGCAGTTGTACGATGTTAGATGGAGTTATGATTCTGCCTGTTCTCATGATGATAACTTTCCCGTCACCTAGTGTGGAAGGTAAGGCATGGTTCCTACCTATTTCCCCCCACCTATAAGATAGAGAATAACTGTAAAAGTGAATAATATATAGGAAATATACTGCTTAAGTTTTCTTTGCCTGTATACACTTAGAAAATATTAATAGTGATGTCATTTTCCTGGAAGTTCAACGTTTGAGTGGCACATTGATCAATGAAAGAGGGAAGGGAAAAGAATAAACATTTTTATAGAGCCTACTATGTACCAGGCATTGTGATGACTACTTTGTATAAATAATACCTTATTTAACCATAATGATGATTAAATCAACCAAGGTATGTCTTGAGAAAAATGCTTTACCTTTGGATCACAGTTCTTCCAGGTAGGTGGTGCAGTGGGTAGAGCTCTGGTGTGGCGTCAGGAAGACCTGAGTTCAAATTTAGCCTTAGATACTTAGTGTTTGACTCTTGGCGAGTTACTTAACCTCTTTATCTCAGTTTCCTCAACTGTAAAATGGGAATAATAACACCACCTTCCTCACAGGATTGTTGTGAAGATTAAATGTTAACGTTATAAAATTTATAAAGCAAATAGCCCACTGCCTGATATATAGCAGGTGGTGTGTGTGTGTGTGTGTGTGTGTGTGTGTGTGTGTGTGTGTGTGTGTGTGTATATATATATGTTTTTTCTCTTCCCTTTCCCATTCCTTCAGGATACTGAATAACTTCATTCTTAATGTTCAGATCTAATTCAATTTGACATTTTAAAGGAAATGCTCTGGCATCTTTTATGGTACCAACAGTTTGCTATATTAAATCATGGACAATACACACACACATATACACTTATGTGTGTATACATATAGGCATGTAAATTTGTGTGTATATATGTATAAAAATTGGATTTGTTATGTAGAAATATTTAATCACAATCTTTTATTTCTATGCTATTTTGATAGCAAAGGACTTTTTTTATATTATGAATTATATTTTGAATTCCAGCTAAATAATATTCCCAAATATCTGGAATATTTATGGTGTATAATCATTAATTACAGTTTTGGGAACCTAGGATAGTAGATAATTATGGCTTTTAGCTCTGTGTGTGTGTGCATGTGTGCGTGCGTCTGTGCGTGTGTGCGCACTTGTTTTCTGTTCATAATATATCAGCATTCATATTTTTCCTTTCATTATATATATATAAAGTCCTAGAAAAGCTTGTGTGTTGTATGAGTTAGACTAAATGACTTCTGAATTTACTGCTAGCTCTTTAAGATTCAGAGCTTTAGGTTGTAATAAGACTTTACTTGATCCCCTACTAAAGAACAGCTAGAATACCTTCTGCTTTCTCCCCTCCCATTAGTCATTAATTGTACTATTATACAGAGGTGACACCATTGTAGAAAATCTCAGTGCTGTACTTGCATGGTTATTGATGGCTTTCTCTTTCTTCTTAGAAGCATATGCAGGCCATGTCTATTAGACTATATAGCATTAATAAAGAAAATATCTGTACAATGATGAATGCTTCTATTTCAAAAAAGTTTACATTATGAAATTTACTTTATTGAAGATCTTACTTCAGTGAAAAATTGGTGAGTTATATAACTGTTTTATTACAACAGAAACCTTTGACTCATCTGATGGTATTCATTGTTAGGTCCCCAAATAATTTCCAGGTTGACTATATAATAGAATTTCAAAAGCTGGCATTTGGACCCTCATACAGTGTTTATTGTTAGAGAACCAAGTAATTTTGACTGACTTAATAAAAAGAACTTCAAAAGCTATCATTTCTAAAAATGCCTTAGGCCAATTAGGGACAAGAGGGTACAAATCAAATAGAATTGTTGTTATGAACCACAAAAGGTTCTTTTTTTTAGTGGAAGGAAGATTAAGCCTTTCTTTGAATTTTTCTGTATTCTTGCTGAATAATCAAAAAGTTCTTTAAAGGAGGGGGGCAGTAATAGAAACGTTATGTATTTCTTTCTGTTCCTTTTTACTGTAAAATACTTTTAAAAAATATTCAGTGCTTATCCCTTATTTCATCGGGTCTATTATCAAGTGAGGGAATTTTTTTTCTTAGTAATAGGAGGTGGCATCTAATGCATCTGTTCCATTTAGGCAGTGATACAGCATTTATTTGTTGCTACTAAAAATATGAAATAAGTATGAGCATAGTAGACATTATGCCTTTAAGATTTTAGTGCTTGACCACCAAATGCATTTTTTTCTATTTCTAATGATGGAAACAAAAGGGATAAATGAAGAGAATTTTAGACAATGAGCCAATAGACTGGGATCTATCTAGTCTGCCACAAATCATCGACGTAACCTTGAACAAGTCACTTCATTGAAGGCAGTTAGACTAGGCTTTTTCAAGATCAAGCCTTCTATGAATGGGTGAAACATTTTAATTCAGATGTTTTCTTAGCTGACATAAAGATAATGGTAACCTTAATAATAGCTAGTATCTTTTTAACACTCAGGTTTACAAAGTGCTTTATAAATGATGCTTTATCCTCACAACAACTCTGAAAGATAGATGCTGTGATTAGCCCCATGTTACAGATGAGGAAATTGGAGCTAAAAGAGGTCAAGTGATTTGAACTCAAGAAGATGAGTCTTTATGACTTGAGACCTGTCACTCTATTTACGGGACCATCTAGTTCCCCATAGAACCTTAGATGGACTTAAATAAGAAGGACAAATTGCCTGCATTGACAAATGACCCACAGGAGGAGTAAGATATGTTTTGACGGGGTTGCATATAGAAGTGCAGTAAAATAGTCACCAGGAATTCTTTCCTTTAGTTATGTCTGAGAAAGTTACCTAAATCAAGAGAGTCCCTTGTTTTATGAGTGGGGCAAGTCTGAGTTTATAGATGAGGTAGTGAAGTCTGTTATGTGGGTGAGCCAAGTGATCTGTGGTTTCATTGTTGTGAGGTCTTCTTCTCATCAATACTTTAGCAGAGAGATGATTTCTCAAGTTGCTGTGATTTAAAAAAAACGATTAAAAAATTATTGCCTGGCAACCCATCTTCTGGTGAGTATTCTGCCTACTTTTAGTGAGTCTGCTCTTGAGACAACAGATCTAAAGTTCTCCAGATGTGGAGTTGTTAAGTAGGACCTGACATAGCCTTTGAGAACCCAGTTACCTCTATATTGCAGGATGAGGCATCAAAGGATTTGAGTGGAAGAGATTTATTAAAATTCCACCCATTTTCATCTTTTCCCAATAGGACAAAACAGCACCAGTTTCTTACCCATTCCTATTATTCCCCACACCCTTATTAAAAAAATAAAACATGACGAAAACCATCCACATGACCCCCAAAGAAATGAACAATTAAAAAAAATACGTCCCTAGTTTCTCAACATACAGCAACAGAAATTAGCAAACGAGGAAAATAGCCTCAGGCTAATGTTGATTTCAAGTTAGTTTGTGGGAATGAACGTTTCTCAAACTATTTTGCAGAATTCATCCTCTAGAGCAGGGATTCTTAACCTTTTGTGTTGAGGACATCTTTGGCAGTCCAAGGAAGCTTAAGTATGTTTCCACAGAACAATGTTTTTAATTGCTTAAAGTAAAATACACATGTTTACAAAGAATACTAATTATATTGAAATTTAAAAAAATTCTTGAAGTTCACAAACCCCAGGTTTATAACCCCTCAGGGCTAGAGAGAGTATTGTTTATTTTGACACCTGTGAAAGCTAAATGTGAGATTACCTAATGTAGGCGCAATCAAGAGGAACTGGAATCTGTATTTTATGTAGTGTTCCTGAACCTGTGATACATTTAGCAGGAGGACCTAAATTGGCAAATATACTTTAATCTCACTTAATCTAACTATTCATGTATTTCTTTATGGCACTATTTATCTGCTCATTCATTCATTCACTCATAGGCAGAAAAGTCTTACTTTAAGTTACAAGAATAGCCTCTACCAGAAGTTGGTCAGTGGGAGAGGGAGAGACCATAGGGGACTCACTATATGGTTCTGTACTTAGTGTGGCTACTTCTCCTCAGCCCTGCTGTGTTTCAGAACTCTTGAATTCAAGTGATCCACTTGCCTTAGCCTTCCCCAATACCAGAGATTACAGATGCGGGTTACCTCCCCTCCTCTGCTGGTATATGAACTTCTGCCTTGGTTATAAGACAGAACTAGTTATAATAAGCTAAAATTATGCTTTGTACAGACTTTTTTTAAAGGAACCATATCTTTTACTAGATCTCTTTTTCTTTCCTTTTGGCATTAAAACAGTATCTAGACTTCCCCAGGATAGTTTTTCTTTCTTTTCTTTATGGGAGATGGGAGAAAGAAGGGGAGAAATTTTGACTTTTGTGAATCCAGTCTGATTTGTATGTTCACCATGTCCAGTTCATCAATTTTTCTAATTTGTAATTGTTAATATTATTTTTCTTCTCCTTCATCCATGACATCTATTCAGCTACCAAAAAATATCTTCACATTACTATTCTCTCAGGGTATTGCAGCAGACTCAGAGGTCTTACCACGATTGTTCCCTCTTACTGCGACTTTCCCTTTCCCCCATCCCTCCTTCTTAGTCTCCTTTACTCATAGATAGGACCATATTTTTCCTGCTCAGAAATCTTCAACAGTTCTTTCTTGCCTGTCAAATACCTCTTAGATTTCTTTACCTAGAAAGCTGAAGTCTCCCACATTCTGGGGACATCCTCCTACCTTTCTGGCATATCTAAAACTACTTTCTGATAGATAATCTTGACCCTTCAGCCATTCTCAGCTACTCTGTGTCTCCCATACTGCCCTTGTGCCTCAGTCAGTAAGGCTCTTGTCAGTCCCTGAAATGCCCTTCCTCACCTGTTGAATTCCTACCTACTCTGTGAATCCCAACTTAAATGGAACTTCTACCATGAAACCCTTCCTGACCTTGCTAAAAATCATTTTTTACCTCTGATCACATTTAGGTCATGATAAAATGTTTCTCTAATGATCTTTTTTTATATTATTATTGTATTTTTGCATTATTTTTGTAGTTTTGTGTTATATATTATATTATTGTGTGATATAATAAGTTTGAAAGCTTACTGAGGGCAGAGCATGAGGCATTTTGATAAACTTTATTACTTAGGTAATGCCTTGCTCACAGCTAAAGGTGTAATATCACATTTGTGGCAAAAGCATTCTGTGAATTTGGGCTGCCTTTGTGAATTATGGTACTTTCACTTATGCTTTAATGCTTTGAAGGTAAAATTTCCTCCCAAGAGAGAAAGTTTTGGTCCAGTTAGTAAGGTTAATATAAAGAGCAGCATGAGAATATAGCCCTTGGGGCAGAATTTTGCTAGTGTATCTACAATATCATTGTAGTATCATCTATACATCACTGTGATTGAGTTTAAATGGTGAACACAGTTCATTCAGTTTATAATATGGACAGTATCATGTAGGAATTTTTTATTTAAAACCATATTTCAGTATTGTGCACAGGTTGTCAAGGATATTTTGACAGCAAGGAACATCAATCTGGGAAAGTCCCTTTGAAATATCAATTAAAAAAATATAACCATGGATTTCCTTTTTGTGTGTTTTGTTTGGTGTCCAGCTTCTATACTTTCAGCTCTCAATAGAGGACAACAACTGTGTTATCTGGCTTTCATTGGGAGAATAAGATTCTGTGTAGGAATCAATATTTCCTAAGAAGAGGCAGGTTCAAGGTTTCTCCCTAATCATCACCCTCTTTGTAACTGCTCTGTGGCTGGGAGTGTCTGTATATAGACACTGTTGTTCTGTTACAGGCCTTTTAGCAACTAACTTATGATTGTCTTTTCTTAGCTTTCGTAAAGAGAGGGTACTCATTGCAACTGGACTTGAATGAGCCTAAATGTTCAAATAATGTATTAGCATGGCAGGAACCCAAGTCTGAGTCAGGTTCATAGCAGCTGTGATCTCCTGTTTCTAACATAATAACTTCAGATTGGGTGGCTAGATAGTTCAATCAGTACCCTGGAACTTAGTAATCTCAACCATTATGAAGGATTCTGAATCTAGAAGTAAATATTAATAATGTTAATAATTTGAAGGAGTGGTTATCTCTTTCATGTGGGTATCTTGTCAACCAGTATAGCAAGAAACCTGTCCCATTGTGCCTTCTTGCCTTGTGCCCATGTCCTTTTATTAATCCTCCACATCCATTTGCTCATTGCATTGGGAACTTTCCCATGACCTACCTATTAAATTTCATGGATACCAGTGTAATGCTTTGGTATTTTTTTTATCCAGTACTATACTTAGACTATGCCCTTTGCCAGTCATGCATGATCCAGATGATGTTTTTGTCATTTCTCATGAAAATCATCACTGATAATGTAGATTCCTTATACTTACCATGCATCATTCCATTGCTGTTTGAGTCACCCATGATTCTCAATCTTCAGAAATCCTTTAATCAACAAACTTTTTTTAATTTTTCAAATTTATTTATTTGTTTTCAATTTTCAACAATCACTTCCATAAGTTTTAAATTTTCTCCTCCTTCCACTTCCCTCCCCCCAATACAACATGCAATCTTATACAGACTCTACACATGTATTCTTATTAAACACATTTTCATACTAGTCATGTTGCATAGAAGGATTAAAATGAATGGGAGAGAGCATGAGTAAAACTAAACAAAACCAAACATAACAAAAGAGAAAATAGCCTGCTTCATTCTGTGTTCTGACTCCACAATTCTTTCTCTGGATGTGGATGGCATTTTGCATCATAAGTCCTTTGGAAATGTTTTAGATCCTTGTGTTGCTATGGAGGACTAAGTCTATCAAAAACAGTCCCCACACACTGTGACTGTTACTGTGTATATTGTTTTTCTGGTTCTGCTCACTTCACTCAGCCTCAGTTAATATAAACTTATCCAGGTATTTCTGAAGTCTACCTGTGTATCATTTTTTATAGCACAATAGTATTCCATTAAATTCATGTACCACAACTTGCTCAGCCATTCCCCAATTGATCGACATTCCCTCAATTTCAAGTTCTTGGCCACAACAAAAAGAGCTGTTATAAATATTTTCAACAAATATTTATTAAGTGGCTACTATGTGCTAGGCAATAGCTTGGGTGCTGGGATACAAAAATCGCAGTTGAAGTGGTTCTGGAAAACTTTCATGTAGAAGGTAGCACTTGAGCTGTATCTTAAAGGAAGAGAGGGATTTTATGAGGTAGAGTTTGAGGAGGTAGAGTATTCCTCATATGGGGAGAGGGAGGAAGGATGATTACTGGAAAGCTAGAAAGACAGAAGTTGTAGTATTTTGTGTGAGGAACAGAAGACCAGGCTGGCTAGGTTACAAAAGGTAGGGAAGTCAAGTGTAATGAGGCTGGGGTTTCCCGCCATGTAGTATCATGGGGTGAACATTAGTTTTAAAATATGGGCTGTTTGTCAGTGTGAAACTTTTGCTATTGAAGGTGCCCCATAGTTTCTCATTTGACTAAAACTCACTTGATTCTTTTTTTTTCAGTTCTTTTTTTACCTCATTGGACTGGTTAAAATGCCCATTCCAGTAATAGGTACTTAAAGGTTAACAGTGGACTTTTAATCTAAGTGTGTGCTTGAATTTAGACAAAATCCATTTGTATTTTTCCATATGAAATAGTGGGCTTCTTCTCATTAGTGCCCCATATTTCATTGAGGATCAATTTCTGAGAGCACAGGGTTATCATAAAGGGGAAGTACCTTGAAAATTCCACTTGCTCAGGCAGTTGTTTCCATTTAGACTTTGTTTATGGCTATATGGTGGGGCAGCTAGGTGGTGCAATGGATAGAGCACCAGTGCAGGAGTCAGGAGGACCTGAGTTCAAATCTCACCTCAGACACTTGACACTCGCTAGCTGTGTGACTTCATCCTGGGTCACCTCCAGTCATCCTGATGAATATCTGGTCACTGAATTCAGATGACTCTGGAGAAGTGAGGCTGGTGACTTGCACAGCCCTCCATCACTGAAAACAAAGTCAAGTGCAAGTCATGTCATTATTTCTCTGGTGGCATGGTCTTCTTTGGTTAATGAAGAATGAACACACACACCATATAAAAATATATTTTATATTTTTATGAAATACATATTTATATTTGATTTATATTTATTATTTATATTCTATTTACTTTTATTTTATATATTTTTTCTATTCTTTTGGTCCCTTTCCCTCTGAGAACCCTTGAAAATCAGATCAATCCTGGAGCACATTGACAACGTTTCCAACCTAAATTTCCCCTATATGTCAGGGAACTTGACGAAACTTGCATTCAGTCAGTCAGCAAACATTTATTATATGTGTACTATGTGCCAGGCATTCTAGAAAGCACTGGGGATACATAAAGAGGTAAAAAATGGTCTATGACAGCCATCTGGCATAATCTTCAACAGCTATGGGTTAACAGTCACACCAAAATGAATATCAAGAGAAGCCTTCAGTAGAGGATTGGTCAAAAATACATATGAATTTCTAGAATATCATTTGATGAGGTAGGGTGTTGTTAATATATTTGAAGATTGATTCCTTGTTTATTCTGGAAGGACAAGCTGTGGAATAAAACAGTTGCCTTTGCTTACCTTGGAGGAACCTAGTATCGGCCTGGACCCACTATTCTTTGGCACATAATTACCTCTTTCTCCCCTGTGATTAAGAGGTACAGTGTGTTGAGGTAAAATGGCTTTTTTATTCCAGCTTCTACTTTTCTCCTCATTCCTAGCCCCATCTATCTCTGCCTTCCCATTCCACCATGTCCTCGTAAACCATCGTTTTATTGTTAACCTCCTTTTCATCTCTGGAGCTTTTTAAAATTAATTGCTTTAAGAGCAATTAAACTTGCTTTGTAGTGATTTACATTTAAATTAATTTCAACCTATAAAGGATAACTTAAAATTGCTTCTAAGTTGTCATCAGGGTTTTTTTTCCTCCATTCATTCTTATTGACTTTTCCCCATGGTTAGAGTTAATTATATATTCTTTCTTGCTTTGCTTTTTACTTTGCACTCTTTCATAAAGCTCTTTCCAGGTTTCTCTACGTTGCCTTCCTCATAGTTTTACTTAATTGCAGCATACTCTTCCTTTATTTCAGTGTAATGTGATTTATTTAGCTGTCCCTTGGTTATTAGACATGTAGGTTGCTTCCGTTTTTTTCTTCTCTAACATACTTCTTCTATGAAAATCTTTCAACAGATAAGCCTTTTTTTTTGTTATATTTGATAACATTGTCAGGTTCCCACCAATTGAATTATTATTTCAAATGTCCTAGATCTCTTCCATCTCAAACTGTTTCATCTTTTTTTGTTGTTGCTTAGTCATTTCCAACTCTTGGTGACCCCATTTTGAGTTTTCTTGGCAAAGATACTGGAGAGGTTTGCAATTTCCTTCTCCAGCTCATTTTACAGAAGAGAAAACCAAGGCAGACAGATTAAGTGACTTGCCCAGGGTCATTCAGCTACTAAGTGTTTGAGGCCAGATTTGAACTCAGGAAGACAGGTCTTCTGAACTCCAGACCTGGCCCTATATCCACAGTGCCACCTAGATGTCCCTTTCATCTTCTAGTTCTTATGGAACTTTGCTTCCTTCAAGAAATTTGCATCCCTGGCCTCCCCTTTCAGAGCAGGTTTCTTCTTGTTCCCTACATGCTAGGCATGGAAATGAAGTCATCCTATTCCATTTTTTGTTTGTTTGTTTCTACTTTAAGACCCTAGACTAGATGGATCCAAATGAATCATAGACATAGAACTGAAAGGGGTCTCAGAAGCTAAATGAGGAAATTAAGTTATCAGAAAGCGAAGTGACTTATCCAAGGGCATAAAAATTGCAAGCAACAGAGGCCAGATCTGAACCCAGGTCCTGTGTCTAGTATCAATCTTTTTCCCAGGATGCTAAATTGCGTCTTTGATCCTGTCATCCTTTAGAAGGAAACCCTCATTCTTGTATGTAGAAAAAAGAATTTGAAGTCCCTTAGTTGTTTACTGGTTCATCAGCTGACCAGCACGAATTATTTCCATTGCTCCTGTCTTGGGAGGAGTCAGAGGACAGCTGTATGGTACAGCAGCTGGGGAAAGGTGTATGAGTCTGAGGAAGTTTTAGTTGCAATTCAAAAGTCATGCAACCAGGAGCTGAGTGTGCTGCTCAGCTGCACGTTTAAATTGATAGCTACTGAAAATAGCCCATCCTGCACCTGTCCCTTTAACACCTCCACCTGTCCCTTTTGACACCAGCACCTGGCAGTTTGCCATCCTCCTGCACGACAATTTGGACTCGCCATCCAAAGAGATTTGGCATATGCTCTTGGGCAGAAAGGCGATGGGGATGGTCAGGGACAGGAGGCAGAGTCCAAGGTCTGCTGAGCAGTGAGTTTGTTCCATTTGGTCTTTCTACACTTAGCTGATGACTCCAGTGGCTGTGTATGTACAGCATGTGGCTGTGGATGCAGAATGGTTTCTCACTGTACAGCCAAACACTGTCAAAAAATCTAAGGTGGGGTGGGGAGAGGAGTGTGGGAAAGGGCTTTCCTGAAGAACTTTTATGATAATTCAGGCCATTGGTTCTTCCTTCATGACAAAGAAGAAGAAGTAAGGCTATTAAAAATCTGTTATTTTTAACCCTGTTCTTAGGCCATAGGGTCATCTACTTTATCAGTCTTCCAAATGATATTCTCTCTGGTCATTGAAACATTTTAGCTTCCTCAGTTCCTCTTAGAGGATTGGTCTTTTCATTATTTTTTTAACTGTGTAGCAGCAGGGTGTTGAAATTGGGCATGATGGGCACAGTAATGTGGATGGAGGCAGACGCTGGAAGGAAATACTTCTGAAATGAGCAGTGGTATTAAGGATACTATTTAAAAGTGACCCATTATAGTTGTGTGTTATCTTTAGTTCTGCCATGCGTTGCAGCTACCAAAGCCAAAGGCAGTCTATTGCCTCTCGTTGGACTGGATGTTCCGATAGCCTTTGCTCTTCTTAGTGGCCACATGAGGCTTAGATCTGGTCATCTTTATTCTTCCAAAGTCTAAGATTACTATGGAAAATGGCCCTTGTTTATACAACTCACTAAGTTCAATATAGTGTAAACTTGTCTGGAAATATTTATGTGTATGCATGTGTGTATGGAGGCCCACAATCTGTGCCAAAAAGCATTAATATTTTTAATAAAATTTTATTTAAAAAGAAAACTCCAAACTTTTAATTTGCCCTTTCCAGCCCTCCATTGAAGAAAGAAAAAAATCAAAATCCTTGCAACAAATATGCATAGTCAAACAAAAAAAAATCTCATATTGGTCCTATGAAAAATGTCATTGTTTTGTGTGTGTAGTCTATCATTTCTGTAATAGGAGATGGGTAGACTATTGCATTGATCAGAGTTCTTAAGACCTTTAAAACATGATTACAATGTTGTTATAGTGTAAATTGTTCTCCTGGCCTTGCTTACTTCACTGAATTATTTCATTCAAGCCTTCTCAGGTTTCTCCCAAACTGCTCTTTCTTCATTTCTTATAGCATAATAGTTTTCCATTGATGGATACTGCTGTTCTTTCCAGTTCTTTGCTATTATAAAAAAAAATACACTATAAATATATTTTTGTGTTTCTAGGCCCTTTTTCTCATTCTTTGAGCTTTTGGGGGCAGATATAGGGCTAGTTGTGGTATTGCTGGGTCAAAGGGCATACAGAATTTACTAATTTTGTAAGTGTGGCTCCAGATTGCTCTCCAGGGTGACCATGCAAATTCCTAACTCCACCAAGTGTTTATTAATCGCCAACTGTGTGCTTGATGGGGAGTGGAAGAGCAAGGGCGGGGTAGAGAAATAGGGAGAAAGAGGCTACAGACATGAAGCTAAAAACAAAGAAGGAACTTACTTGAGGGAGCTTGCATTCTACTAAAGGAAACACCATTTACTTACTCATTTAAGTAACAACAAAGTATATACAGTAAATAAATATCAGGTGATTTTTTTTGGAGAGGTAGGGGAGAAAGTTTAGGATTAGGAAGGCAATTGGGGTAAATCAGGAAAAATCTCATATTGGTAGCACTTGAATTAAATTTTGAAGAAAACTAGCTTCATGCAATATATTTCCAACTTGAGGAACTGTCTCTGCAAAGGTGTGGAGAGGGGAGGGACAACAGGTAGGCCAGTATGGCAGACTGTTTTTGTGGGAGAAGTGTAGTCATATGTAAGAAGTCGGCAAAGAAAGGCAAGAGTTGCTGCGGCCTCTGTGGAAACCGTGTGTTTATAATGACAGAATACAGAATCTAGAGATTTTGTTGGAGCCCAGGGCAGGTAGGCAGTACTCATCCTGGAATCGGGAAGACTTTTCTTCCTGAGGGCAAATCTGGCCTTAGATGCATGTTAACTGTGTGACCTTGAATAAGTCACTTTACCCTGTTTGCCTCTTCTGTAAAATAAGCTGGAAAAGGAAATGGCAAACCACTCCAATATCTCTGCCAAGAAACCTCCAAATGGGGTCATGGTGAGTCGACATGACTGAAAGAAGACAATTACATGGCAGTCTGAGCAATATGTTCATTTTCCCTCCTTTTGACCAAATAGAGAATCAGTCATCTTTTCTTCCTCATGTGCTTCCCATCACCTACAAATGTGGGCTGCATGTACCCTACTGTGACTACCCAGGATCTGCTCTTTTGGGGGTGGGTCCTGAGCTGGCCTTCGTGGTATGCAATTATCTACAAAGGATGGGGAGAGGGGAAGGGATGGGGTGGGGCCTGTAACTTGAAAGTCGAATATGAAGACTTCACCTCCCCCGACCCTGACTGAAAGACCTTTCCAAAACAATGGTGAAATTTTATTAAGATTTGGCCTTTGGGCAGGTGAAACTGCTGTTTGCCAACTATAGGAAATTTTTTGTCTTTTCATGAGAGTTGAGAGATGTTCTGTTAACATTTCACTGTACTATCACTATACAACTAATTAGTGTCTGGAAAAGAGGTGGAGGGTGTGTGTATGTGTGTGTGTGTCTGTGTCTGTGTGCCTGTGTGTGTGTGTGTGTCTGTGTATGTGTCTATGTCTGTGTGTGTGTCTGTGTTTTAAAATTTGCTTTGTTTTGCTTCTGTTGGGTTGGGACTAGAGGTAGACAGTATCCCATGTTCTGTCTTTGTCCTGAATCTTCAAATCACATCATAGATAGAAAAGAAGGAATGATGGACACTCTTGTCACTGACCTCCTTCCCTTTTGAGTTCATCATTTTGACCTATGTTATCTGCTCTTGACTCTTTCTGGACTCGTGGGTTATCATGGAAGAGTTGGTTGAGCCTCAGGTAAATTCTTTCCATTACATTTGAACCTCTCTAACATCCCCTCAGTAGTGATGGATGACCAGAGTCTATCCAGCATCCTTGAGGCTACGTTACATGTATCTTTTGCCAATAATTTCCCATAAGTGATTAAGGCAGTGCCAGTACACAAGGGCCTGGGGTCTAATATTTTGAAACAGCCAGGAATATGTGGCAAAGTCTTTTGCTAAGTGTATTGGAAGTTGATTTTATGGCCCCTGAAGGTGTTCCCTTACTCCCCAACCCTACTTCTCCCCCCTAAAATGACCCACCCCTCACCTAATCTGGTTGAATTGACTTTGAGGACCAGGCAGCAAATGGGAGTGGGAGAAAACTTCCTTAGGAAATGTCAACCTTCCTTCTTTCTGGTAATGACTTCTGGCTTTAGCTCAATTCAACAGATATTGCCTAGTGCCCACTATGTACAGAGAATTGTGCTTGCACTAGAGGAAATAGAAAGGTTAAATTAGTCAGAGACTGCCTTCATGGACCTTACAACATCCTGTGAGAATGGATGCTTCAGCTTGGAGCTAGAACAACTAGTGGAAATAAGAGCAAATTTCCAGGTAGCCTGGGAACTTGGAGCAAGCGTCAGCAAAATCATCACCTCTTTCTGAATTTTTACAGTCTGCCCACACAACATACAAGATCTCTCCAGTTCCAAACTGGGTGATTTCTCTGATGGATAATCTTCCCTCCCTGTATGCCTTCCTTCTCTTTCTTCTAACAAAACAACAAATGAATTTTCCAATCCCCCTTAAGGGGTATAATGGATAGAAAGCTGTCATTGGAATCAGAAGACCTTGGGTTCTTATATTGACTGTTTGAACCTTGGATGAATGACTTAACCTCTAGATACCCAGTGCAATTGTGGAAGGCTCTTAAGTTCCAGAGGGGTGGTGGGGGGTGGGGGGGGAGAGACTCATGTTGTTAGAGGGAATTTTCTCTCTCAGCAGTTCCCTAAATCATTTAATTTACAGGTCCAATCTCTCTCCCTGACCCTATTCAAACGAAAACAACACATAATTTTCTTATCAAAGATCAGGTGGTCTTTTTTCTCCCCAACTAAAACATAAGTGTTTGTTCTATGAGGGGATAAGACTTTTCCCAATTCCTTGAAGATCACTTGGTAACTGATTCTCATAGTCCTTTATGATCTTTCCTCTTTTTGGAAGCAAGGATTCCGTTCTGGAAGCATAAGGAGAAAGTGAAGGAAGAAGACTTTCCATTATTAACTGTTTCTCAGGGATGCATGTTGTAAAAAGTAAAGTCAAGGACTTTTACTTCAGTAAAGATCAAATGAAAAATGGAAAAGTTAGTGTTATTTGACCTTAATTCTAGTCCCCTCACTGGTTCTTTATTTAATGGAGCAGTTAAAACCACCCTTTCAATATGAAGTTTGAAGTGAAAAAACCTCCACTTTAGGAGACCTTTCCTCTTCCTAGATTCTCCATTTTAAGGGGTGATGCTCAGGACAGCTTTGGCTAGATTCCAGAACTTCCTCTCATTCTCCCATGCGACCCATTCCCACCTTTTTAGCTTCTTTATATGTAATACCTTTCCTCATTAGGATATAAACTCCTTCAGGGTAGGGGACTGTCTTTGTATTCCCAGTGCTTCTACTGTGCCTGATACTTAGTAAACTCTTTGACTGAAGGGACATGAGAATGTGAAGGTTAGAGACTGGGAGCTGGATTACCCAAGGTTTGACTTGATGGAATTGAGAACCTAGACTAACCCAAAGTGAAAAACACAACATTCTCACCCACCCCTACCACCACACCCCCTTTCTGGAATTTCTACCAGAGGGTGACTAGAGGTTTGGTTTTTTTTTTTTAATTACTTGAGGCAAAGCAAGAAGGGAAATGTGATGTAATTCCTTCCCAACCCGTAGATAACTGTGCCAATCTTTTCAATCATAGGAAAAATGGCTACAAGGATCTTGAATCTTAATTAGGCATTTTTTAAGGCTTTTAGTTTAAGGTAATTGTTGGGATTTTAGGATATTTGTATTTTGAACCTAGTTTCCACTGAAAGCAAGAAAATCCCAAATTTAGACTGCTATGAAAAGACAGGACCAAGAGACAGTCATTGTGTTAGCATATTAATATTCAGTTAACAGAAATATGTCGCATATTACAGGTCCTGTTATTGCTTCTGCCACCCAAATATGAGAGAATAACAGACAAAAACATATTCTCCCTCCCTTTTTTATCCATTGGATAATGTGAATAAGCGGATGGGAACCCTCTGTACACCTCTCCCCTCCCCCCATCCCATCCCCCTTCTAAACAGGAAGAAATGGGTCTGCACAGACATGCTGCTTGGTGACTAAGCATTGCCTTAAGATCTATGCTGACATTTAAAGTCTTTATGGCTTTGCTCTGCCCAGAACACAGGCAGTATCTCTCCTGCCTTCTCTTAAAACCCTTTTTGAGGCAAAGAAAGCTTCCATAGGCTTTAGAAATGTCTACATCCCAAGACTTTTCTAGCTGTTGTGTGATTTAATGTGAATACTTTGCTTTTTTCAGAGTGTGCAAATGTCCTGGAATTTTAAAAGCTCATCGACAGGAACCCATTTACCCCCAGTGATGAGTGACAGTTGTATCAAGTGACAACTCCTTGATCAACAGAAATATGTGCGATTTATCCAGAGACCTGGTTATCTCAGAGTGGGTGTTTACTCCATGGTGTCTAAAAAGCTAGAATGTTGTTGCATCCATACACTGATATTTTCTCTCTTCTTACTTGGATGGCTGATGCCTTTCATATTAAATTTGAGGGACATTTTGTGCCTCTTGCTTGCTGATCCTGATGGTCGGTCCCCCTGCACCACTGGCAAGCCCAAGTCAACATATTGCATTGATTCCAAATTTCAGTCTTGGATTAAGAGACCATAGGACAATTTATAATCTTAAATCCTAATATGTCACCAACTGCCATTTCAAATGAGCAAATGGAACAAGCCAGTAGAAGACAGTAGTAATCTCAGGTGCTTGTTTTGTAGCTTGCTCGTTTCAGGACTTTGGATTTTTTTATAGTATTCTAATTACTCTGACTCCTCTAAAATGAGCTTATATCACAAATTATGAGTCTATAGGTACATTTATTCCATTGGATTTAATATAGCAACTTTCCCATTTCTTTGTACCATTTTTCCATCTGGTTTTGTCACCCTAGTGGAGCCACAAAATTTGACACTTGAAAGGGATCCTAGGACATCTAATCCAGCCAAAGTAGAAATTCTATGAAAGTATACTGAACACGTTTCTTCTGCTTGAAGATCTCCAAGAAGGAGTAATCCGCTATCTCCCAAGGTCGCCTACTCTACTTTTGGATATCTCTAATTGAGGTTTGGAGGCTTTTTCTGAAATCAGACCTAAATTTGCTTCCTTTTCAAGAGGGACCACAGTCATACTCACTTTACTTCTGGTTAGACTGGCTCTCTGGACTTTTTCTGTACCACCTTGCCAGCTGCCTGCCAACCCTAAAGAGATTTTCACCGTGAGGACTTAATCCCATCATTGGTGATTCTACCTTCATTCAAAAGGGACTTTGACTATGTTCATTTCATCCGTGCTCAATCTGACTCACTGTTTGGACTGCTTCTCCTCCTTCTTGCCAGCTGTGCATCTACTGTGTGGGTATCTCCCCCTCCCTTTCTCAATTCCCATGAATTTCTTGTTTACTTCCATTAGCACGTAACTTCCTTCAGGTTAAGGATTGTCTTGTTTGCTTGTGTTTCTATTTCCATCACTTAGCTTAGTGACTGGCACATAGTTAGCACTTAATTAATCCTCTGTCTGTCTATCCATGTATCCTTTGTGACATCAACCCATTCCTCCTCTATCTTCAAAAAAGAACAAGTCTAACCCTTCTTCTATTTAACAATACTTCCTGTACAGCACAGTTAACATTTGTGTCCTCACCTGGTCATTTGTCATTCATTTCTCTTCTCTTTAGGTTAATTATTCTAAGTTCTTTCCCAGATCCAAATGACATGGATGCTTATCACCATCTTGGCTTTTCCCCCTTGGGTATCTTATCAATGCCTTCTTGAGTTTATTAGTTAGTGTCCTTTCTCAACTGCCTCATTCAAAATTGAACCCAAAGGGTGGTTGTGTTAGGAGGTCTGGATTATGTTTTGACACATCAGTATAGATTCAGAAGGACTATGTTTGAGAGTCTAAGAGCAAGAACAATGGAAAGGAGATTGTAGTTAGTGTAGAATCCTGATCTTACTACAATCAGTGGGGTGAAGTAGTTGATCTGTGGAGTAAGAAAGGAGCAGATGTTGCCTATAACTCTAAGGTGAAGTCAACAGCCCAGCTCCTTGATCACCCTCAATACAGCAAGAAGGACCACGACCTCTGGACTGGTCTTCATGTTGGTGTTTTTAGGTAATGGAGATTGAGCTAGGTGTTTGGGAAGGAGTAAGAAGCAGGAGAACCAGGTAAAAGACTCCTTTGCGACAGAAGAATATCTATCTGTATCGATTTACTTCTTCTAGGGTATGTATTCCTCTCAGGAACATCTTAGTCATTAGACTGTACTGTAGGCTGCTTGAGTTTTTAGGCACAATTATACCAAAGGACTGAACAGTGATGACTGTGTCACAAGGTCAGCTACAGGTATCACTTTCTGAGCCCTTCTATATTTTTTCTTGGTGTGTCTGTCAGAAATTGTTGAACCTTGCGGAGATCTTGAGACTAGATTGTTAAATCTCACTTTATCCATCTCAATTGTGGACAACAAAGCCGAAATCTGTTATTCTCTCTGCCATTCTAGTCATCAGTTTTATTTCTCTGACATCCTACCATTATACTTTTAGGGAATCTGCCTTGGATGGGACACTTGCCAGGAAAAGTCATCTTTCAGAATTCCGGCCATGGTAAAACTGGAAATCCTTGTCAGTGAACGAGAAAAAGAACTTAAATGCTATTTAAATACTCCAACCTACAATTTAAACCTGTTTTATCTCGTTCTCTCCCAAGTAGACATGGATTTTATAAACTGGTGGATATTTTAAAGTGCATTCTATATATTCCTTCAGTTTTATGGACCCCCTTCATCTCCCCAGTCTCCCTCCCTCATGAGTTTAAAAGAAATAAAATAGAGTTTAAAAGAAATAAAACTAATTTACTTGAAGACAATGCTGCAAATAATGGTGATCTAAATCCTTCTCTCCAATTCAGATTGAGATGCCAAGATTATAATCTTATTGCTTCCTTTAGTCAGTCTTTTGTACCCTTCCATCATATGAAAGGATTACTTGTAACAGACTCTCCTGTCCCTGACCACACACAGTCCATAAATATTTTCACATGGACCTAGTCTTGATGCCAGACAAGTTATATAGTAACAGTCATAACATTGAGTAATACTGGAGGGCCACCTTGCAGATACTGGTTGTGTACATAGACAACAAGCAAACAGAATGGGGATGAGATAATCTAAGGGAAAAGAGGTCATTTTCCTTGCTTAATATTCAGATTACTGATTAATTTAACTAACTTGTCATCCTTGCTTAGTGGACTTAACTCTCTGCTTAGGTTCTTCCTGTTTTATTTCTGCAACCTGCAATAAAATAGGTTATCAGACTTTTATTGTTTCATATGCATGCAAGTAGTCCTAGGAAGTAATCTGTAATCAAGTATTCTGTATCCTAAGAACCTGGAAGATAAGGTATCTTATAGTACCTTGAAAGCAGTTTGAAGACAATCTCCCTTTTCCCTCTGCCGAAGCCCCCAACCCTAATTTCGTATCCTAAACTTCATCACGTTGTTACTTTTAAAAATTGAGGAGATTGCTAAAGGTGACTCATGGATATTTTGGGTCCTATTTTTTCTTGGAATTGTCAATATCAAGATCTGAGAACTCTGTCTTGCTTGTAACTCTGCTTGTTGAATTAATAACCCTGGCTTAGAAAATCCCTTTGGCATCACTTAGAACCAAACCAGTCTGCCAGGGAAGTTGGCAGGGTGGGACTCAGGGATATGTGTGTGTGTGTGTGTGTGTGTGTGTGTGTGTGTGTGTGTGTGTGTGAGAGAGAGAGAGAGAGAGAGAGAGAGAGAGAGAGAGAGAGAATGAGAGAGAGAGAATACGAGGAGGGTGGGGTGAGCTGGGAAGTCTTTTTCCCCTAGTGAATTTCTATAGAATTGACATTTATTTTGCATATCTTTGTATATCTGGGGCACATTTCTTCTAACCATTTTTTGTGGTTAGATTGGGTTAAAGTGTATGGACTATTAAACCTTATAAGTTTGGGTGGAAGATAGGAAACAAGAGGAGAAGGATGTCGCTTGCTTTCCAAAATGAGGAATAGTAGGCATGAATTTGCCAAATGTGCCCTAACTTGCTTTTCAGCATTAGTTGTTTGGCCACTTTCTATATTAGATATTTGACTAAGCACTACAGATGCTTACTAGCCACCCTCTTTCATCTCTTTGCTTTTCTCTAGCTAGGAAAGGAAAGTGATAGACAGATCTTTGACACCGGCATCACAGAACAAGAATAATTTATTACTTCAGATAGTTATCTCTATTCAGCTACAGAAGAAAGGTGAATAATTTCTAGATAAAGACTTTTAATTTATTCAGCAACCATTTATTAAGTGCCTACTTACAATTTGTAAAGCAACCAGAGCAGCATGGTAGAGTGGATCTAAATCCCATCCTTAAAGGCATGAGAACCTAGGTTCAAATCCCATTTGATATAGACTGGTTGTGTGACCCAGGGCATGTCATTTAACCCGGCAATACTCTGGCGGTCCTATAACAGTATGAAGTTGCAGCGAAGGTGCCAACCTACATTGGAAGAAGAAATTTCCTCTTATTAGTAGTTCCCTACGTCAATGAAATCACAAGTCCAAGTCCCTATCTCTATCCCTATCTCTGTGTATATGTGAAGCACTTTGCTAGGCACTGGAGAAAGATGCAAATACACATAAGATATAGTCCCTATCCTTTTGGTGGTTTATAATTTAGTAAGGGGGATATGACATGAATAAATAACTATCATGCAGAGTAGGACATTAGACAGGTAGAAGCAGAGTGTTGTGCAAGGACTCTGTTGAATAACAACTTGTGTAGTACTCTACAGACCACAGGAATGAAGGCTCTAGAGGAACTGAAAATTTCTTAAATGTGACTGAGATTCCTTTCCTCCATACTTGGGTATGCAGAACAAAAGAGTCCACATGGTATTTATTTGAACCTTAGCAGATACCTGTCTGTGGCTTCATTTCCATGTGAACTGCAGGCTATTTATAGATCCCTTAAGGCACTAAGGACCTGGGGAAGAACTATCTACCCAGAGCACCCAGTAGAGAAACTGAGGACTAAGGGAAAATGACTTCACTGTGTTGGGATCCCTGGGTTTCTTGGAAGTAGGGCTGTTGGAGGCTTTCTGATCCTTTAGCTGGGTTTATAATGGATAAAGTGATGTAGTAGAAAGATCATTTTATTTGTAGTCAGAAGTCCTGTCCTTGATTCCCTGCCCTACCACTGAGATACATATATCTGCTGTGCTAAAATGCTGGGTATACAAAGAGACAAAAGACAGTCCATGGCCTGAGGCAGTTCACAGTCTAATGGAGGAGACAATAAGCAAATGTATACAAATGAGCTGTTTTGTTGTTGTACAGTCCTCTCCAATTCTTTGTGACCCTGTGGACCATACTGTCCATGGGGTTAGCTTGGCAACGATATTGGAATAGTTTGCCTTTTTCTTCTCCGGTAGATTGAGGCAAACAGGTTAAGTGACTTGCCCAGGATCATGTAGCTCGTAATTATCTACAGATTTGAACTCAGATCTTCCCTGATCCTAACTGCCACAAGCTGTATAAAGGATAAATTAGGAATAATTGAAAGAGGGGTTGGGAAAACCTTCCTGTAAGAGTGATAGTTAGCATTTCTATAATACCTTCACTTTGCCAGGCACTGGGTTAAGTGGTTTACAAATATTATCTAATTTGTTACTCACAACAACCTTGGGAAATAGGTGCTATTAATATCCTTGTTATACAGTGAGAAAAACTGTGGCAAACAGAAGTTAAGTGACTTGTTCAGAATCACACTATATGCAGGTCTTCCTGACTCCAGATCCAGCACTGCATCACTTAGCTGCCTCATTTGTAATGTCAAGGTTAGATTAGATGATTTCCACCTATCCCCACTAATGCCCTGTCCCTAACATGCACACAATACTAAGCCATCAGTTTCTCTTAATACTTACTTACCATCATGTGGAATAGTTGGGATTCCTCTTCTCTGTCTAGCTCCTTATTGGAAACTGGTGATCTACTCTTGACTTGCCATAAAGATTATATACCTGCATTGCTAGTGTTCATATGATCTAAAGCTAGAAAAGACTCCATAGATAATCTGGACCAAATTCCCCCAATGTCCATTTTGCATAAGGCTGATAGAGATTTAACTGTTTCAGCTTTTCCAGAAAGCAATTTGAAAAAATGTGGGAAAAGGTGACAGACTATAAACTATTCATCCCATGGTGCTAGGTTCAACACTAACCATCACATGGTATATTGCAGGATTATAGAGTGAGAAGGGATATAGGACTTTGAAAGTCAACTAGTACAAAAACACGACTTATTTTATAGTTGAGAAAACCTGCAAAGTCCAGGGAGAAGGCTCAGGTCCTACAGAACTAGAATTCAAACCCAGGTCAAGTTATGTTATTCCAAATTCATCTGTTTCAAGAGTTTTATGCTCCAGTTACCAAAGATGCCATCTATATGGAATTAAAAAGCAAAGTAGTATTTTTCTTACCTTATTTGTTAATAGCTAATATTAATGTAGCACCATACCTCAAGGAGGTCAATGATAGAAAGATCTCCTATGTAACAAGATTCATTGTAGTTCTCTTTGCGAGGAAATAAAAATAGGAAGCAGATTAGATGCTTACCGCCTAATTTGGGGAATAGCTAAACAAATTGGTATATTAACATAAGAGGATCCTGTTGCCATATAAAAAAACAACAAATATAAGGAATCTGAGAAATGAATTTGGAAAGGCCCATATGAACTGAGACCGAATAGAAGGCACCAAATATAATGATACATGGGTAACATCACTAAAAGACAACTAATTTAGATTGAATAATAGTCTTGCTTTTACAGAACAAAGGGTGAAATAACATCCTTCCTTTTAGTTTTTTGGGGGGATTACTCAGATGTGGCTGCTGTGCATGCTACAGCTTCTTGGAGGTAGGTGGACGAGCAGGTCTTGAAAAAGGTCTAAACCAGGTTAAGGGTAACCTACAGGTCTTAAGCCCATTGGTAGTTAGGGAGATAGCTACCCTAGATATGTGATGACTTCCCCTTGGTGGAATGGACAGATGAGAACAATTTGTTTCAATGGCTGTGAAGGCAGTTGAAAAAAGTACTATGGAACTCCTAGAGCTTGGTCAGTCACTGGAGAGCCAAGTCATCACCAATTGTCTTGACTTTTGTCTTCTTTATTTTTCGGAGGGGCAGGTGAAACAGTCAGGGTGAAGTGACTTGCCCAAGATCACATAGCCAATAAATGTCCAGTGATTGAGGCCGAATTTGTACTCAGGTCCTCCTGACTTCAGGACTCATGTTCTAGTCGCTGCACCCCTTAGATGCTTCTCTGACTTTTATCTTGCCAACAGGACTGTAGAAGAGAGGGTGAGGCTGACGACTGTGCTCCTGTGCCTCACTTAAATCCATATCATGTGTAAATCAAGACATCAACCCTTGATGTCACTGTCCTCTTTGAAAAAAAAGGATAAACAATTTTGGGAAGGGTAGGAGGATAGTTATGAATGGGAAGTATTGAAAAGTCAGATGTAGTTGATCTTTTTTGTTTAACTTTGTTTCAAGAAAGGGTCTGATGGTTGGAGATTACTGGGGAATGATTGACATTAAAAACACGCACATACACATATATACATACACATACATGCCTAAAATAGGGGGAAATTTCTATGAACCTTGAAATTCATCCCTGATCTTTTGGGGATAGTGGAATCAATTTATAGTATGTTTTTGAAGGGAAAAGAATAAAGGAATACTTTCTTCGTTGTGAGAATTGTTCCTCATTAATAACAGTCTGTGAGTTCTGGATTTTGGATAGTGAGACCGGTGACATACATAGCTCTGTCAGTGGCTAGTCTGGATGTTATCCCAAGCTCGTTTGCTATTGGAAGACTCTCTTCAGTTTTCCAAAAGAGCTATCACATTGATTATAAATAGAGTGTATCCCCTTCATGGGGTGGTGCCTGTGGAAATGTGATGTTTGTGTTGTAGCAGGCAATTTGTTTTTGTTTTACCTCTTTTCAAAGTGGGAAGAGAGAAAGTGAATGATCTCTTTTTCTGCCATTTCTGAGTCTTTCTGCACTCCCTCTCTGCGGCTTCTTCCTTCCAAGACCCCTGCTGTATCTCTGAGTATTTTAATACCTCTCATTGGGGTCATCTCTTAAAAGCACACAGTCACCCCAAACTGCCTTTTAAAAGATAGATTCAAAATAGATTGAGGTAGCTGTACCACAGAGTCTACTACAAAGCCTTCAACAAAAGACAGAAACTCAACCCCTTTCTAATTTAGGACTTGGGAGTGAGCTCTGAAAGTTGAATTTCCTTATTTGAACAGGGTTTCAACTTAGCAGCTTCCAAAGATTTGGCCTCTTGCAGTCTTCTCTGTCTCTGTGTGTCTGTGTCTCTGTGATTATCTCTTTTTGTCTCTCTGTCCCTGTCTCTCATCTCTGTCGCGCTGTCTTTTTTGTTCTCTTTCTTTGTCTCTATCTCTCTGTCTGTTTCTTTCTCTCCCCCTTCCCCCTCTCATGCTCACATTTCTATATAACTCTTTTCTTCCCTCTTCCTCCCTCCCTCTTGCTCTTTTCCTCTGCCATCTGCACCCAAAGCTGTTAGTACTAGCAAATCTGAACTACTCACTTAACTAGGAAAAAATGATGCAGTGATTTGAAAAAACTGAATCTGAAAACCAATCTTTGAAAGAACAATTAATTAAAAGGTCTTATTGGATTTGGCATCCCACTTTTTTCCCACCCTTCTTCCACACCAGATGCAACTGCTCTTTAGCTCTCACTTGGGTCACTGTTCATGGTTCCTCCTCATCTCTGTCTCTCCTTGTCAAAATCCCATCTTCAAGGTTCTATTCAGATGTCACCTCCTCTATGAAATCTTACCTAATGATTCTGATTAGTATGATCATCTCCTTTCTTGTTGAGTTTCTTGGCGTTATTCCAATCTTACACACACACACACACACACACACACACACACACACACACACACACGTGCACATGCACACACACATTTTATCTTCCCCATAATAATAGCCCATATTTAAATGTTCCTCCTCCATGCCAGACACAGAGCTAAGTGCTTTCCAAATATCTCATTTCCTTCTCACAACAATCCTGGGAGGTAGGTGCTGTTATTTGCCCCCATTGTATAGAAGAGGAAACTGAGTGAAGTAGAGGTTAAGTAACTTGTCCAAGCTTACACATCTAGTAAATGTCAGGTATTTCTGATTTCAGGCCCAGTGTATTCCATCCTCTATGCCACCTAGCTGCTGTAGAACTTAACTTGGAAGTCTATGGATAGATTTCGGGAGGTCATTGAATGTGAATGAGAAAAATTTACATCTTTGTTTTTACTAACCTCTAGCATTTTCTTCCATTGTAAATAAAAACAATTCTGAGAAGGTCTGCTTTAGGTCTCACCAGGCTACAAAAGTGTTCCATGACACAAAAAATTTTTTAAATCCTCTTGCAGAAAAGAAGCATTTTGATGGAAGAGGCAGTTTTACTTTTGCCTTTCTATCTTCAGCATCCGTCCCAAAGGCACTTAAATGTTTGTTGAATTGAATTAGCCAATGATTTGGAATTTCATGCCCAGGTCTTCTAAATGTGGGTATTAGTATCTTCAGGTGATGTTTGTTGTGACTTTCCCCACGGGTAATTGCCTAGGTGTGTTAAATTGAGCAAAAGGAGAAGATACAATGAAACTATATCATGCAGATGATTGAAGAAACTTTTCAATGCCCATATGACAGAAATGACCATTTTGTTTTTTCTTCTCTCCCTTCTGCAGATGAGGAACCAAAGTTGAATTCAAATCTATATATGTGTGTGTGTGAAGGCATATCCTGTGGGAATCAGGATCACTGTGAGGGACAACAGTGTTTTGCCTCATTGAGCATAAATGATGGCATTCAAGTCTACCAGAAAGGATGCTTCCAAGTATATGAGCAGGGGAAGATGACGTGTAAAACACCACCATCCCCTGACCAAGCTGTGGAGTGCTGTCAGGGAAACTGGTGCAACGGAAACATCACGGCGCAACTACCAACTTCTAAAGGTAATGGTCCTACCTATGTCTCCCCACCCCCCATGCATAGCCACTTCCCCTACACTGTCCTCCCTTTGATTCCTGTGATGGAAAGTTGAGATCAAAGTCAAGGACTGGAAATGGGGAAGAAGAATCACTCAGCATCTGAAGAAAGGTAGAAGTTAGGAGAACATGAAGCAATGTAAAAATACTTGAAAAAAGTTAGAATGTGTCCAATTCTCTCATACCCAAGATATCTATCTGCCTTAGGGAATGTTTTCTGTTGAGGTGGGATTATTCTACCAAGTGCTGTCAACTTTATTTAATCTGCTCCTTTCTTTTTTGTTCTTACAAGTTGAAACAGTGGCTATCACAAACACCTTCCCTACCCCTCTGCCCCACCAAGAAAACCAAACTTATTCACATCAAGTATATATATTGAGGAGAAAGGTTAAGATGAAGAGAGAGGGCCTGGAACTCTGGCTGAGTGGCGCACATACGTTACTAGGAAAGAAAGAAAAGCTTAGATGCATTTTCCCCTCTTCCTGTTATCTACTGTCTGGTTGTATCTCTCTCTAAGCTTGAAGCATGATGGGATTTTTCACATGTAACTTGAATGACTCCTTTATAGGAGCATCTTATACAAATGGTTCCTTAATATGTGAAGATTCTACTGCTTTGGAGCAAGGCAGTTTTGAAGCTGCCTCCATGCTTGGGAACACTCTCACTTCCCAAGAAACCCTAGAGTGCCTGCACTAAAAAAACCTAGACAATCCAGTGAACTATTATTAAGGGCTTGCTATGTTCAAACTCTGTTTTGAGGATACAAAGGCAACGTGAAAAACAAATCTTTGCCTTTTTAAGGATTAAGCTTACATTTTACTGAGGCAAATGTACCATATGCACAGACAAGAATATACATGGTAATTTGAAAAGGGAGCAAGCATTAAAAACCAGGGGAGGGGATTGAAAAAGGCTTCCCTTGACAGTTGGTACATAACTTTAGCTCACAAACTTGAAGGAAGCTTGGAATTCCAAGAAGCAGGGGCAAGAAGGGGAGTACCCATTGTGCAATGGTGCAGTGGTGGGAGATGGGTGTTTAAGAGAAAAATGTGTTGGAAAATTTAGTTAGAATATTGAAGAAATGAAAGAGAGTGATGTGAAATCAGTCTGGAATGGGACAGTAGATTAGATCCAGAATGTGCGGGACCATAAATGCTTAGCTGAAGAGTTTCTTTTATGCTAAAGGAAATAGAGAGCTAGCAAAAATTCTTGAGCCAGACAATGATATGGGCACTTAATCGTAAATCTTCAATCACGTAACCCTAGATCTTTAAATTTTCACTAAAAGTCTCATTGACTCTTGGTTTTTATTGGATCTATGATTTTACTGATAGGGAACCCATTAGAGAATTGCCTATGTCGGTGATAGTTTAACTGCTTTGCTCACAGTCACAGGTCTAGTATGTGTCTGAAGCCAAATAAATTCTAGGTCTTCTTGACCTGTAAATATTTTAAGTAGGGCATGGTATTCAATATTAGAAGCAGAAGTAGTGTAACTAGAAAAAATGACAAAGTAGAAAGAGGATTGTACTTTGTAAGATACATTATAATAATGGTGTTCATGTAAAATAGTGTTGTCAAATTCTCATAGAGATGGTGGCCACTAAATCATACATAAGGATCCCTGCGGGCTACATATTGACTTAGAAAAGTATCTATATCCATTCATCATCTATATACCTATTTATTTAGATATAAATGTATACATATATATGGGAAAAACATGCCGCCCATGGGGAAGACACAGGTTAGTAGTGAACTGAATCGTCAGAGACATGGGAAAATTCTTACCATGAAGGAATACCCTGTCTATATATAGACATAGATATCTATGTATCTGCATGTCTACATCTAGAGATAGATATATGTGCATATCTACGCGTATATCTTTTGTGATTGTTGTTGTGCCTTTTCAGTCATATCTAACTCTTTATGATCCTTTTTTGGGGTTTTCTTGGTAAAGATACTGGAGTAGTTTGCCATTCCTTCTCCAGCTCATTTTACAGATGAGGAAACTGAGGCAAATAGCATTGTGACTTGCCCAAGATCACACAGTTAGCAAACAGATGTCTGAGTCTGCATTTGAACTCATGAAGATGAGTCTTCCTGGCACTCTATCCACTGCATCATCTAGCTGCCCCACATAGATATCTATATCTATCTATCTGTATCTAATCTAGATATCCAGATATCTAGATATAGGTATGTCAACACATTAAAGTTAGATAGGAACCACATTTTAATCTGGTTTGGACTATACTTGGGAAGGTTGGGGTGTCATGGACTGAATGTTTGATGACCCTTAGTCATCATCAATAAAAAGCTGAATTTTATTAATCAATTTCTAGTCAAAAAGTATATAATACATTTCAGATAGATTTCCATCAAAAATAGTTAAAAGAAAAATAATTGGCATATGTGTATGTATAGAAATACACACACATGCACACACACATAAGTTTCAGTTACATGCAAAATAAGCCTAAGGTGAATGAATAAGTTCTTAGTATATATTGACTTGTATTTGAGGAAATGTCTTCCTCATGCAAATAGACAGCTTAGCAAATTCTTCATGCCTGCTAAGTGCCCATGCAGAATATAAAGATGTGGTGATAAGACTGTACCCTTTCCGTAACATATTACCTTTTATGAAGGGCTGCCACATATATAAGTTGTTCTGATCCTCAGGACAATCCTGTGAATTAGGCATGGTATGGAAGCTGAAATCTAAGAGTTTAAGTGACTCTGCTAAATGAAACAGAGCTGGTTAAGTGACTAGAGCCAGCTCTTCTGATTTAATCCTGTGAATGCTCTTCTTGCTACATCACATTCCTTCTCAGGAGAAAAGACATGATTGTGGAGTTTCTAGTCATGGAGACAAAATTAGACTCATGCAACACTACTAGAGAAATGTATGGTCCAATATAATATTGTCCTTCTATTCTCTTCACTTTTTCTTCTCTTTTCTGGCTGCTCTAGACTTATTCTTTGGTTCATGACCCTTATATTTATTTCATTCTTCTTTAGTCTCTGTATTCCTTGCAGAACTAAAACTGCTAAGGGACCTAATATGGGTTCCTTCTTATAAAAAGTTTCTATGTTTAGTTTTTCAGATTTTGCCCCCAGCCTCCTTTTTTTGTTGTGCCATACTCTTTAGAAATATCACTTTCTACTAGTGACAGAAAGGGTATTTCTTCATGGTAGGAATTTTCATATGTCCCTGATTGTTCAGTTCATTACTAACCTTTGTCCTCCTCATGCGCATGTTTTTTCCATTTGCCATGAAATCTCTTCCTATTTCATTGCCCTCCCACTCCTTAGGCTTTCAGATGCTCCTAGAATTTCTGATTCTCTTTCTCCTGGGGTAGGATATATGGTCTAAAGCATAAGATCTTTGTAGATCACACCCATTTGCAAAGTGCCCATCTCTCTTTATAGAAGTTCTCTCATGGAAGCATTCTTCAGTGGTATCCTTTACCAAATCTGAGATAAGATTTCCTCCTTTTCTTAACCTCTTTTTGCATCCATACCCATTCTCCTGGAGGCTTTTTTCCTGAGGGAATATGTTATTTTCTTTTCATTGTTAATTTTGACTTAATTTGAGAATATCACGTTTCTCTCTATCTTGCCTACCTTATCTGCCTTTTTTTCTCCTTTCCTTACATTTAGTCCTTTAAGACTATCATTCATTCATATGAAGGGTGGTTGTTATGAGACTTGATCCATGATGTTTCAGTCCTATTTCTACATTATCTCTACCATTTGGCTTTTGCTTTTACTCTTGTGTACTTTTAGAAAGAAATCTCTTTATGGGTCCTCTGTTTTATTTTGTTCTTATTGTCTTGCTTGCTGTATTTGTTTACCTTCCTTATATTTCTGTTGTTTGAGGTATTTGAAAAGCAAATGGTTTACCTTGGCATAGTTTTCTTTCTGGGAATGTTTTGAATGCCTCTTTTTAGGGGATGTCCTTTTTAAACTTCCAACCCTTCCCCGCTGTGTCCCAAGTTTGCAGGATAGGTCATTTTGGATTGCGTCTTGAGCTCCTTTTTACTTCAAAATACATTATTCTGTTGCCTCCTGCAATTTCTTGTGATTGCAGAAAAATATGTTATTTGAATTTCCTTTCCTTTATACTTGTAGGTCTTTTTCTTGGTTCCTCACAGAATTTGTAGTTTGTCATGAGAACTGATAAATTTAATCACTATGTATTTTGGATATTGCAGCACAGATTTTGGGGGGTTTTTTTGTGGAGACAATCTATAGATTCTTTCAATTAGTACATTTTCTTTGTTCAGAATTTCTAGGCAGTTTTCTTGCTTTATGATGTTTAACTTTTTTGACTTGTGTTTTTCTGGGAAATCTGTAACCCAAAGTTGTCTCTACATATCCTGCTTTAAGATCAATGTTTTGCTTGGAGATTGTTTCCTTTTAACATTATTGCTTTTCTTCTAGATTGTCCTTCTGTTATGTGTATTTGCATTCCAGTAAGTTATTTTCTCTTTTGTTTATTTGTTTGAGATTGCTATTGTGGATTCAGGTTTTTCCATTCTGCTAATTATTTCAGCCTTGTAGGCCATAAATTCTGCTTTCACAATTCTGTTTCTCTTAACCATTCAGAAACTTCCTGCAGTAGTTCTATGCCCTCTTGACAATTCACAAGGCCTTTTGCCTCATCAAGCATTGATTTGACTTTTCCTTTGTCTTGAAATATTTATTCATAGATATCTGGATTCTTTTCACTCATTTGGAGACCATGTTCCCTTCTTAATCTGCTTAAACCAAGGTCTTTAATAGAATTTTCTTACTCCTGAAATCTTTGGTCATTTCACTCTTTTTTCCTTTTGTCTTCATTTAACTCACTTTGCAATTCCTTTCGCTTTGATGAGGGCTTTCCAGAGAAGTTAGACCACAAAGCCTTCTCAGCTCCTTCGATGTTTTACCAACTTTTATTTTTGTCTCAAGTGACTTCTAGAAGGGGAAGACCCTGGCCCCAGTTGGATGCTTGGCTCTTTACTTCAGGCTGAATGGAGTGCCATTAAGAGTGCCCCCTATTAGGGTCCTACCCTAGTTCCCATTACTTTCTGACAGCACCAAGCCTATGATCATGCTACTGTCTCAGCCAGGACTAACTTCTTTGCATTTTGTTTTTCTGCCTCCTTAGGAGGGTAGAGGGGTAGTTAAGTTTGTTTGCAAGTTCATAGATCATTTATGGAACTCTACCCTCATAGGAAATGAGAGGTGGAGGTGATATTGAGTGAATGATTTTAAAAGGTAAGGATTAGCCTGTTTTTTCTTTTTTTTGCTAGAGTGGCTAGGTAGCAGAGTAAATAGAGTTCCAGGTCTGGAGTCAGCAAGACAGATCCAAGTTCCAGCCTGGCCCCAGGTACTTCCTAGCTGTGTGACTCTGGGTGAATCATTTAACCCTATTTGCCTCAGTTTCCCCATCTGTAAAATGTACTGGAGAAGGAAATGGCAAATCACTCCAAGATCTTTGCAAAAAAAAAAAATCCAAAAGGGGTCATAAGCATTCAGACATGTTGAAAAATGACTAAACAACAACAATAAAGCTAGATTTTTTACCTTATTACAGTTCTTAGTGTTCTCAACTACTAAGGAAGTGGAAATCACTTTAACTCTTATGCAGAATTCCTGTTTTGGAGATGTTTAAAAGGTCCTGAGGATCAGAGAAAATGTCCAGACCACTATCTTGTTGGTCATGTGACCTGAAAGTCTGCTCCGGTATTTTATCAAGTGAAGGAACACAAAGCACTGATTTTTATAGGGTTGCAAATAAGTGAAACGAGATAAACAGTTTTAGAGGTGGAAAAGATCTTTGAGATTATGTAGCTCAAATGATTTCATTGTGGGTTGAATAATTAGGGAATAAACTGCATGAAGGAATTTGGCTCCAGATGGATTTGGTATAGTGGAAAGCGATAAGAAAAGAATGAAGACAAGGAAGAGTTATAAACAGCAGTTATGGAGAGGGCACAAAATATAGGACCAGACTAGAGCAGAGCATTCAGGGAAGTGAAGTGATAGGACTTGAGGATAAATAGTTTTAGGTTGAACTTGATAAAGTAGACAAGTGGGAAGCTTTTGTAGGCTCTTAAGCGGAGAGAGAAATAGTCTCAAAGATACGTTGTCTGAGGAAGGTTTGAGTGGCAATGTGAATCTGTGATATATTTGAAGCTGGAGAGAAACTTCCACAGTGAAGTCGAAGGTGGGGAAGAAAACCTGCCGCAGATTTAATTTATTTGCTTCAGATAACCACCTTTGTCATAGTTATTGCAGACTGGTGTTTTGCAAGGCTCTGAAGGTGAAAAGTGTTGCAGGTCAAATTCTGTCATTAACAACAATTGTTTTTGTTTTGTCAAGTTGAAAAGTGTTTTCTTGCTTATTATTCAATTTGGAGTATATATATATGTATATACACACACACACACATTTATATACAAAACACACACATGCATACATATATATGTATACACACATGCACATATGTGTTGCAAACTAGAATTTTGTTCTTACTGATTGGGTTGCTGAATGTTAGAATTTGGAATGGCTTTTCCCTCTTGTGATGTTTTACGATGAAAGCAGGACATATCTTGTGTTTTTTAAAATAAAGTTTATTATCATTAAGAACTCTCCTTTGTATACCATACAAACAGTGATCTTTTTGGCTAATTAATTACCTTTTTCTCTCTAGGGAAATCCTTCCCAGGAGAGTATTCACGATTCAGCTTGGATTATATGGCCATTTTTATAGGCCTCTCTATAGCAGCATGCCTTTTTGTCATCCTACTGGTTGTGGGCATTCGGAAATTCAAAAAACGGAATCAGGAGCGACTTAACCCTAGAGAAGTGGAGTATGGCACCATTGATGGACTCATCACTACAAATGTTGGCGATAGCACCTTAGCAGTGAGTTTTAAATGGGGCTGGAAATAAAAACAAAATCCACAAGGGCTGGCTGATACAAAAAAAAAAAAAAGAGGTCCATTATATGTACTATTTTACTTCAAGTATGAAATACCAAGTACTTGGCTAGTAACTAACTATACTTGACAGAGTTCATATATATCTATATATGAAAAAATAGATTGGCTATCCAGAGCTGTGCATGCTGTACAAGTCACTCACGTTGTGAGCTTATGCTCCTGTTCACATTACTGCTTTGCAGTTTTGTGACATTAAAACATGGATAGATGTTTATAGTTAACTGAGGGGAGAGTTTCATTTTTCTTCTAAATAGACTTCTTCTTTTAGGGTTATTTTTTCCCCCTTTGGTTGTATATGCTTGTCTACCATTTAAAATTCCCACTCTCGCATTTGAGTGCAAATGATTTTGTCTTTCATTTATTGCAACATAATCTCTAAATGTTGAGCTGTTCAAAACTTCTCTAGAAGAGAAAGTTTTCCGTATCCCTGTGCTGCCACCTTGTGGAGTGATGAAACTTTTTGAATGGTTTAAAAAAGGATAATTTAAAAGAATTTAAAATATTTTGGAATTCTCTTTTTCATGTTTTTATGATGAAGGCATTTTGAAAGAATTATCAATATCTTCCAGGTACTTTTTTAAAAAACACAGATTAGAACTAGTGATAACAATGTTAATAGTAAGTAAGCCAGTTCGTCCTTGCTTAGCTCATTTTGGTACTAAAATGTCTAATGCATTGTTTTGTATTCTGTGCTCTATAAGAAGTCATTGTAGCATGTCCACTGTGTGCAAATAGTGGGATTTATACAACACATGAATTTTGTTTTAAGAAATTCAGATACAGGGCTGCATTTTCATGTTTTAAATTCTCCTCTGCATCTTTTTTTTTTTTAAATCCTGGGCCTAGGTTTATCCCTAAAATTCAACTTTTCTGAAGCAGAACCTTTTTTTTTTCAAGAGCTTCTCAGATAATTTTTTTAAAGGCACCAATGTGTTAAAACTTAGGTAGATTTCCTCAGTTTTTCTAGATTGTGATTGTTCTCATTAAGAAAACTATGGAAAATGAAATGTATTCCTTCAGAGGAATACTTAAAATTGTCTTACTCCAAGGAATATGGGGTAAATGAACAAGTAATGAGTTATTGAAGGGTTTCAAGATAATTAAATTAGAATGAACTAGTGAGAAGCCTTTAGGAAGAAATTATTTGAATGTTATTTCAGGAATTGTTTTTTTCCTAAAGTGGAATATCAGCTAACTTAGTATTATCAAAAAAAGAAAAGCTTTTGCTGCATTCACCAAACAGACTAGACTGGACAAGACCCTGAAGTCCTGGTGCTAGGGCATTCCACCTTTGAGAGTAAATAAGGCTAGGCCTAGAGTCACCTTGTCCAGCTGTCTGCTCCCTTCTCTCTTGCCTATCTTGGACATATTTCCATTCATCTACTTAGTCTGTGCCTGGAAGCACCGTGGAAAGAGGATGTATTCAATTTCAAGACAGAGGATTGTATTCTTCAAAGAAAATGCACTTAAGACCTCTCAAGTTCTAAGGGAAATTAGATGAATTTATCAAGTTAGTGAAAACAGAAGGGGCAAGGGGGAATTCTTACAAAGCTTAGGCAAAGTAGGGTGCTAAAATAAATTAGACAGAGCTTCATTCCTCAGAGCTGCTAACGTAGAACTAATTACCAAGGGCAGTGATAGGAACAGCTAGTGTAAATTACTGTTTAAATAGCTTTTACAATTTAAGAAGAAGGATGGAAGTGTGTCCCAAAATAGTCTCTTAAAGTCAATCAGATGAAATGACAGTATAAAATCATGCTATGATACCAGTTTGACAAATACTCTTAAAAATGAGATAGAGAAACTGTCATGAATTGCAGTCTGTTGATTTGTTCGTTTAAATGAGATATCCATTTGCAAATTCTTGACCAAAATTATATTTACCCACTTACAAATTGCCTTACAAAACTAAAATGTGTGCCTTATTCCTGGGATGAGAGTAGGTGTAGCTCCTGTTTGACAGATTACAAAGTTTGATTATTTAAAAGAAAGCTAGTAACTTCAAGAAGAATCTCTTAGCTGTGTTAGAAAGGTAGCTGTGTGGAAAGGTTAAACACATAAGGAATAATAATAGAAAGAGAGAAAAATGGATAGCAAGTTATTTATGAAGCAGAAGACTTCAAAATAAGCCTTTTGAACTCTAGGTAACCCCTGATTATCCATTTTATGGTTTATCTAGTCCCTTAAGTCCCTCATTTTTCTACCCCTTGGATCATTGCTTGCCTTTTTATAAGTTTGGTGATTGCTAGTGTATCACAGTGGTATAGAGGACATGAAAGAAGATGAAATGTAAACAAAATAATGTTTTTGGGGTTTTTTGTAACATTTTTGTAAACAAAACAAGTTTGCCCATTCACTAAAGTATTTTTGAAAAACAATTATGTTTTTGGAATGCTGCCTTCTTTCATGGCATCATTACCACCATTTACATGGTTCCACAATTGGCTATGTAAGGATACAATGTCCCTGCTTCAAATGAGAGATTTTCCACCATCTTGTCACTGTGTTTAGGAAGACGTCTCTCCTTGGCTGACTCTATGAGTGAAAAGAAAAACTCTCAGCAACTGGTAACCAAGAAAATATATACATATATATTTTTTGACTACATATTTCATCTGTAGAAGCAGATTTGGGTTGGCTTTTTTTTTTTAAGGGAAATTTTATTATGTTATTTCTCGTTCATGAGTACATCACGTCAGCAAGTGATAACATGCATGCTTGTGTCCTTGTATCCTTTTATTAAATAAAGAAAAATTACTCTTAGCTATTTCCCAATGGTCCTCCTTTCTCTTTGTTTCAAACCACAGGATTTAATGGATCATTCTTGTACATCAGGAAGTGGCTCTGGTCTTCCTTTTCTCGTACAAAGAACCGTGGCTCGTCAGATTACGCTATTGGAGTGTGTAGGTTGGTAATAGTTTTTTTTTTTCCCCTTTTTTCCTTTGTGCTCCTCTGAGAATAGATAATGGAATGGGAGGTAGAAAATTTGGCTCTCATCTTTGCTTATTACAATTGTGGCAGGAGACAAGTTGTGATCCTTTAGCATAACATGGACTTTTGGTCCTCTTTGAGAGTAAAGGACAACATTTAGCATGGACTTGTCTGAATCCAAAAAGTCCTTGTGTAATTTCTTGTAAGATTGAATTACCATTTTGGATTTGCTGGGGTTCATGCATTCCCTAGCTATATCTTTAACCATCCATGATAATAGATATTCATGTAGCTTTGAGTAAGGAAGGTTCAGGATTTTAAATATCCTTTAGATTCTTTACTGGTTATGAGTATCTTGACAAATCATCTAACTTTTGTAGCTTCATTTTGCATGTCTGTAAGATGGACATAGTAGCATGTATCTCCCAGGGGTTTGGGTAAGCATTTAATAAATGCTGATTATCTTATGTGTGATATATGTAAAAGTACTTGGTAAGTTTTATCGTGCTAGATAAATTCTATGTCATTGTTATTTTTTTTAATTTTCAGAAACATCTTCTGAATAGAAAATATTCTTGAGATTCCTGACTTAAAGTTTGTTGATTTTCAGTAGGTTTTATGGAACATGTTATTTTTGTTTTTAATTATGTTCAGTGTTTCATGGATTCCTCTTTGATATGAGGGCTATCATAAATAAGGACATGACAAAGTAGTTTGGTCAGAATAAAACTCTCTATACTCCTGAGTTAGAAGCTTTTTTGGGTGAAAGAATGGGAATTGTATCACAGGAATTTAGAAATAGAAATGAAAAATTGAGTTTGTTTTTTAGGAAAAAACCCAGAAGAATTCTTCATCCAGGAGATTGCTGTTTATAAGCAGATTTCCAAATTGTGCTTGAAAGGTTTTTAGGCTGGTCACTGTTTGTCCCCTGAAAAGTCTGCTGAGATTTTAAGACCTCAGAGAAATCAGAAGAATCAGCGTTATACTGAATGGACTGAATATCTGATAGAGAACAATGCCAAATGTTTGTGATTTTCATTCCATATTTCAAATTACATGGGAATATTGCCAACTGTTTTCTCCTAAGCTTTGAGAGTAACACGGTCGATCTTGGTTACTTCTTTGGTGTGTGCTCTACAGAACTGGTTCTCCTGCCATAGATCATGTCCTACAGCTCAGGAAAAGTGTGTAAGGCATCTTAAAAATGGTATTGGCTCTCCACCAGGATGCTAGAGGCTTTAAAAATAACTGCAGGAGCAGCGGACTTCATTTTTTAAATTGCATAGCTCCTAAAAGTACTTGGCTCCAAATACATTTGGTACAGACATTTCAATAGAAAATCCAAAGGAGGAGTGGGGATTGAGGCATGTTCTAAGAGTCTTGGCAGTATTCTTGCTGACAGAAGCAAAAAAAAAAAAAATCTTAGATATTGAGTCCTTCCTTCCTTCCTTATGACTGTACTCTTACAGGCCAAAACTTAAATTCTGAGATGTGGATCCGTTAGCAGATGATAATTTAAACCAAGATTAGGGAACCTGAGGCCTCAAGGTCACATATAGTCTGCTAGGTCCTCATATGTGGCCCTTTGACTGAATCTTTGGATTCACATGTGGCCTTGAGGCCAGAGATTCCCTACCCCTGAACTGATCGCTCGTAAATAGCAACTGAAAATTCAATTCAACAGACATTGAGTTTAGCAAACATTCTCTGAGGCTACAAACCATCGTGCCCTAGAAAACTTAGCTGTAGTCTTGCTAAAGAGGCAAAGATGACCAAAGTATTAGCACATAGTTGAATAAGTTACCCTACGCAGGGTAAACGAGATTACTGTACATACAATTATAAATGGGGGTGATGGGAGGACTGGAAAGAGGGTAGAGATTATGAGACATTTCATGTCTTAGATCACAGTTAATCCTTCAGTTATACATGCTCCATCATATAAGTATGCCTCTCATGGCAAGGTTATTTTAATTGTGTTAAATGGATAAGGGGCATTCCCTAGTTAAGAGTCAGCAGACTATTATGAGCCATTTTAGCTCTGGCAGTTTCCATTGTGTGGGTACTTAAGAAATAAGGAGGTGCTGTTCAACTAGTAGTCCTAGTAATGTGTACCCTGGTGGCAATACACCTACATTTATCTCTTCCACATCATGCTTTTACCCCATCATGATTTCAGTATAGTACAGGTTGGCATAAGAAATTAAATAGGAATTTTGGGGGGAGTTCTGCAGTAGCTGCAGATGACATGTGAAATTCAGTGGATGACACATAGCCTACTTATGACAAAACAATCCAAATTTTACGATAAGGTAGTGTAAATACCCCATTAAAAAAAAAGAAAAGAATTCAGACTTCTTTGGTATGAAGGGAGGGTCAAAAAGTTTTACGTAAGTTCTCCAGTGCTGTGGCCCTAAATCCTGTGATGTGGAAAGGATAACTGTATTTTTGAAAAGTTAGAATCAAGTACCAGAATCTTTGGGAGAAATCCTACAGCACTAAAGAAAGGAAGAACACTCGTTTCAAATTATCTCTCTAACAAGGACATGATGCTAGATTGAGTATTGAATGTATAAGCATGTGTTTTTCTGTACTTGTGCACATAGGTATGAGTTTTCACTCTTGATATATGCTTGTTGTTAATTCATAAGGTGAATATATTGCTTTTAATTAAATTATGGAAAAGAGACCCTGTGGTGGGTAAAGATGGGTATATTGATTCTGCCGGACTGGGTTATATACTATTAGTGTCAAGTCACAACTGTACAGTGCAGATGTTCAGAAACTTCAGAGTTTATGACCTTCCAGTGTTGCATGTGATGCACTGTTCATGACTAGGCTCCATCAGTGCTGTCAAGAAAACAAATAGTTGTAGCAGTTTTCAATATCAGACTATTTTGGGGAACATGCAGTTGAAAGCATTTCAAAAATTCTTATTCTTCCTCATCAGTGAAGGTTTCTTCTCTCTCCAGCCTCCAATTTAAACTTCAATGTGCTGTAATCTTATTTCCCTTTGTCACAGTGAACTCTTCAACCATGTATGAACACTTGAGTAACTTTTGCCTCCTGCTACTCCAACAATTGGAGTAGAATTTTCCCCTTTTCTTCACTTAGAGCTTCCCAAACTTCTGCTGATTTGCATATCTTAAGGTGTCAGAATGAGAGGCAGTGTGATGTAATTTTTAGAGAGCTGACCTGGAAGCCTGGAATACCGGTTATGTGAACCTGGGAAAAATCATGTAATGTTTTAGTGCCGTAGGCAAGTCTCTAGGATTGTAAATTGCAGAGAAGGTACAGATCTGCTTTGGTAGGAATTAACTCCCTTAGGATTTCCCTATCTCTTAATCATTAGGTCCAGGCCCTAGTCCTATAAGGTGCTATATAAATGTCAGTCATAACATATATATTTTTATTAGTATCTGTGTTTTCAATTAGTGTTTAGAGTTCCTTTTGGGAAGATACCCTTTACTGATGCAGCTATTCTGTACCATATCCACAAGTCATGTCATCATCTTGATGTCATGGTCTTTTTCGAAAATGAAGGACAAACACAACATCAACCTGTTCTGTATGGTATCAACTTCGCTGTGCAGGGGTACTGAGAGGTTAAATGACTTGTCCAGGTTTACAAGGCCAGCATGTCATAGAGACAAGACTAGAATAGAATTCTTCATGATTCTAAATGATGGCTCATTATTCAGTTCCCTCAACCTTGATGATAGTAATTATTGTCTTACACTTTTAAAATTGAATAACAGTTCATGACTATGCAGGGCTTCAAAGACTGAGGAGGGGTGAATGTTTCCTGTCTTATTACATGCGTTATAGGCAAAGGCTTACAGTAACTGGTGAAATTGGTTTTCAAGGTAAATAACCAGGAGTTGCAAACATTAATTTTATTGACTTGTTTTTAAAGTTTAATTTAGTTTGTAGCCACTCAGGACCTTTGAGAGCTAATTGGAGTTGGCTTTCTCTAATGGAACCCATTGATCAAAATCACCTTTGCTTTGCCTTCATCAGGAAAAGGCCGATACGGAGAGGTGTGGCGAGGCCATTGGCAAGGAGAAAATGTTGCTGTGAAGATATTCTCCTCGCGTGATGAGAAATCTTGGTTCAGAGAAACAGAATTATATAACACTGTATTGCTAAGGCATGAAAATATTCTAGGTAAGTAAGAGGAGTAACCTATTAGCTAATTGCATTAATCAACTGAAATAAATATCAATCAAATACATTGATAATTTTCTGATTTTCTGATCTTATTTTTGTGAAAGTAAACTGAAGAGCATAATCTAAAATAAGAGAAATGGAAATAACCAACACTTGCTTATTAACATAGGGCAGTTAGGTGGTGTAATGGACAGAAAGCCCTGGGCCTAGAGTCAGGAAGATCTGAGTACAAATCTCACCTCAGGCACTTACTAGCTGTTATCTTGTTCAAGTCACTAAAAAAAAAAAATCTCTATTTGCCTCAATTTCCCCAACTGTAAAATGGGGATGATAGCATATACTTTACTTTGGCATTGCGAGGATTAAATGAGATATTTGCAAAGTGCTTAACACAATGCCTAGCACATAGCAGGTACTGTATAAAAACCAGTAAGTATGATTGTGTGATGATTGTGATGTTTTTAAATTTGAAAGATGGTGACTGAAATTCAAGTCTAGAAATTCATTTTTCTCCTTATTTCTGCTTGAAGTTGTGTTTTTAAAACTGATTCTATTATTTCATTAGTGTAGTTCTGCATATTCTCTTTAGCCTGGTCTTAGAGAGGGATAATGAGCTGCCCAGGGTCATACAACTTATATATGACAGAGAGGAGACTTGAACCAGAGTTTCCTGAATCTGAGGTCAGCTCTGTTTTCATTCATGCTAAACCAACTCTCTTACTTACAATTCTTTAAACTCTCTTCTGAATTTTTAATATATATACATTTGTAGATAATGGGAGAACATCTGAGTAACATTTTCTTATTCCTGCATCCATAAATGTTCCTTCTTAAAAAAAAAAAAACAACTTTTTCCTGTTTTTTTCTTTAAAGCTTGACTGATTTTTTTTTTATCAAACCACTTAGTGGAATTAAACTGTATTTTCTTTCATTGTGCACATTGCTTTTACCAAATTTAAATAGAACATTTTTGCTATTTTATAAGAATTCATCAGGGACATCTGATTTTAAAGTCAAGAATCAATCAAAATTTTTCTTAACTGTTGCTTAGTCTACAAAGCAATTTAAAAAAAATTATAGCAATTGTTGAAGAAAGATACACTGTTATTATAAATTGCAGGAAATATTGGAAGTTGGCATTAAGGTAATTTTTAAGTTTGTAAATCTATGCAAAAATATCTGACATGCTAATTTCAGTACTGCTATAATAATATCCAGGGGCCAAGCGTCCATGAGCAGAAGCGGGGGGAGGGTAGAAAAAAAGAAATTCATGATAGTTTTGTTGTATATTTGAAAGAAATAGCAAGTTGTGCCTTAGTAGATTTGCAGTTTCATGTACAATCATCTTTTTGTTGTACTATGTTATGGAAATGCTCATTTTATTCCATAAATATGTATCAATGTACAAAAAAAAAGGAAAAAAAGGAGGAAAAAGAATCTCTTTTAGGCACCCTAATACAAAGTAACTCCTCCAAACACATGAGTTGGCATTTTGCCATCCACTTCCAGAGTACTGAAGGTATGTGTTATCATGTTCAAAGCCTGATCAGGGTAGTCATACATACATAGGAGATTTTAAAAGTCACTTTTGTGATGTGATTCATTACACTAGGTTTTATACAGTGCAGCGCAGTGCTTGTTCTTACTGTCTTTATCTGTGATGATAGAAAAACTCAATTTTTTATTCTTTTTCCACCCTTCTCATAATCTTTGTCATAATTTTGTCTATGGATTCCCTTGACATTGACTCTCTCCCTCCCTTCCTCTCTCTCTGTCTCTCTCTCTCTCCCCCTCTCTCCTTCTCTTCCTCTCTGTCTCTCTCTCTCTCTCTCACTCTCTTCCTCTCTCTCTCTCTTGAATGTTATTTTTTGTTTGCTTTAACGTTTGGCACATTTTTGCAAGTTTTCTGTGTCTCTCAAGCTTTGTGATTCAGAGTTTCCTTTCTTTTCCTTTGTTATTACTAAAATAATACTTGAAGCTAGCAACACATGGCTTTTTCTACCTTGAGAATGTTACTGTAGCAAAATTCCCATTCTGTACTGCCTACCATTTCCTATTGTTCAATCATTCAGTATGTCTGACTCTTCATGACCCCGTGAGCCCCATAACACATCAGTGTTGTCCATGGGGTTTTCTTAGCAAAGATACTGGAGTGGTTTGCCACTTCTTTCTCCAGTGAATTAAGGCAAACAGATGTTAAGTGATTTGCCCAGAGTCACATAGCTAGTAAGCACTTGAGGTCATATTTGAACTCAGGTCTTTCTGACTCCAGGCCCAACACTGAGCCACGTAGCTGCCTCCCATAGTCCCCTGTCATTGAATTTGTCTCTCTTTCTTACTGGTAAAGCCTGATAGAGATTTATAACTTTGCAATTTCTTGAGGCCAAATTGTAAATACAATTGTATTTTAAAAGTGTTGTTGGAAGTTGTTTTTTTTAAATACATATATGCATTTAGGTCTGTACAAACACTACTTTGGAATGATACTGTTTCTATTTTCAGAAGAGATATTTTTTTGAAATGTAATTTTTAACACTTTGAACTTAGAATAACTGAACAGCTCCCATGGAGAGAAGGTAGTGAAGGGGCTGATAAGGGATTCTACCCTTTTTGGTTGAGGGTGCTTAGATCATTTTCTGTCTCTTCAGGTCTCTATTTCATCATCATATTCTAGAGAAAACTACTATCTACTGTTCAGAAAATGCCTATTTGGAGACAACTCTTTCACTAACAGAGGATTTATTTTTGACAGTGAAAATGAATGCTACAGTTATTCCAACAAATATGAAACTCCACTCCCAAACTTGAACACTAGATAAAGTTTTTTAACAATGTTCTATTTAAGTAGTTTTTTTTTAAAGCTTTAATGAAAATAGTGCAGGCAACCCATCCCCACAAGTATTGGGATGTAGTAAGGAGTACTATGAAAAGAAGAAATTGAGAATCATGTGGAAATTTAAAGTAATGTAACTTGGAAATGATTCTTTGAAAGACAGGGACATGCATATTTGAAAATATGAATATTTGAAAATTATGAATAGTTAACATAAAACTCGTTAAACATTTTAAAAATTCAAAATATATTTCTCCATATCTCAGTCTGATGAAAAGAGACAGAGAGAAAGAAAAATTGGGGGAAAAGAGGAAAGGCGCAAAGGAGAGCAGGTAATTGTTTATTAAGATGAAAATGGAAATACAGAAATAGAAAGGACAAAAAGATGGTAAAGAAAGACTGTATGGATAGTGATGCATCCTCTATCCCTCTAGTTTAGAAAGGCCCAGGAGTACGGTTTTGATTGAATAAAATGAAACCATTGAAACTAAAATTAGAAGGGAAACAGGTAATTGGGAGAAACAAATGTAACAAGTTTCTCTGATAAAGAATTTGTTTCCAAAATATTTTTATAAGAATAAGAGCCAATCCCTAATTGATAAATGGTTAGATGATATGAATAGGCAGTTTCAGTGAAAGAATGGCAAGCTATTACATACTATTTAAAAAAAATTAAAGTTACTGAAAATTAGAGAAATATAAATTAAAGAAACTTAGAGATTCCACCTATCATATTGGCAAAATTGACAAGAATGGAGAATGACAAGATTACCAGACAACTGGCACATGAATGCACAGTTGCTGGTGCCATTCTGAAAAGCAATTTGGAATTGTGCCCTCAAAGTCATTAAACAGTACTTACACTTCAACTCAGCAAAAGTAGACCTATACCCCCAAGAAATCAAAGAAAAGGACCGGTATATACACAAATAATTGTAGCAGTCCTTTTGTAGTAACAAAGAACTGAAAACTAAGGAGATGTCTATCAACTGAGGAAGGGCTTAACAAAATATGAATGTAATGCAATGAAATGAAATGCTAAATGCTGGAAAAACTTAAAGAGATCCCTGGGAAGATTCATATGAACTAATATAAAAGAAACTTAGCAGGACTAGGAAAACAATTTATACAAGAAGAACATTATATAAAACTAAATGACCAAACATGTTTCCAGAGGACCAATTACAAAGCACGCCACCTACCTCCTGACAGAAATGTGTGTGTATACCATCCCTACCCACCCACACCCTTACCAATATGGGAATATATGTTGCTTAACTCTGTGTATTTATTACAAGAGTTTTGTTTTTTCTTTTCCAGTGGTAAGAGGATGGGGGTGTGTGGTGAAAGAAAATAGATTTTTGTTAATTGGAAAAAAATAATTAAAATGAAAAAAGAAATGCTCTGGGGCATATCATCATAGGTTACTCTGATTTACAGTCAGGTTATCTTAGGGAAATAGTGAGCCTTGGTAGTTAGTAGTAGGCACTGTCTGATCCAGTGTCATTTCTATACCATTTCCTTTCTAAGTTCTCAGGAAGATCCTTTATAAATTATATATTCTTCTTCTTGCCTCTTCCCTCCTACTTTGTCTTTTGTGACTCACGCTCCTTGAACTATAGCCATCCCTACCATGGTGGCATACCCTTTTCTTTTCCATTTAGCACTTCTTCTCCCCGCCCCAACTTTGCTCTTCAGTATGCGTTTGTGTATTGTATAATACATTATGTAGCTATTTTTAAAAAATGGAAATCCCTTACAAATATGTATAGTCAATCAAAGCACAATTCCACAATGGCATGTCTGAAAAGATTTTATCTCCTTCTGCACTGAGTCCTTCCGCTCTCTATCAAAGGGTAAGCAACTTGGTTCATTGTAAGTCCTCTAGAATTGTAATTGATCAGTATATTTACAAGATTTTCTAATTCTTTCCAAGTTGTTTACCTTTGCCAGACTGCACTTACTGTATATGTTGTTCTGGATCTCTTTGCTTCATTTAGCATCAGTTCGTACAAGTCTTAACAGGTTTTTCTGAAACTGTCTCTTTCTCGTAGCACAATAGTGTTTCATCTCATCTCCATGTCATAGCCTATTCATGCATTCCTCAGTTTATGAATTATATTTTTATGCTTTTAAAGTATTCCATATTTGTTTAAAAACTAATGATGATACCCAACATTTATATGCCTTTTTTATATTTCATTTGAACCTTACAATCTGTGAAGTAGAACCACCACCACCACCATCACCATCACCATCAACTGCTACCTACCCACAAAGTTAGGGGATATAAGCAAAGAGCATTCCCATCTTTAAAGTGCCATATAAATATAAATATGCTATGTAAGTAAAAAATCCATCATTGTTATTATATTCTCATCTTCACATAATTCTGTGATTTACAGATGGAAATTGGAAAGTGGAAGGAGAGAAACATAAAGTACTTGTCTCATAGCCAGTCATCTCGGATTTCATCTCAGATCCCCTATTACACTAAACTGCCACCTCCCTATGACAGATATTTTTCTTTGTGGAGGAATCCTCTTGAGTATATTGTACAGATAACCCTACTTTAAAATAACAATGCTTTCTTAAAATTCCTGCTTCTTTCATTTCCCCTCCTAAGTTGGAGGAAGAACAGTTTACTTAAGAAATGATTTGATCCTTCTCAGAAATAAAGGGGTAGAGGAAAGAAAACACATATCAGGGTTCTTAACTTTTTTGTGGCATGGACCCTCTGGCAGTTTGCTGACCCTTTCTCAGACTATTGTTTTTAAATGCATAAAATAAAATACTAGCTTAACAAAGAAAACTAGTTATTGATATAAAGTTATCAAAACATGAAGTAAATTCATGAACCTCAGTTTAAGAACCCTCTGCCAAATATCTGTAAAATGCTTTTTTTATGGAACAAGAGAAAAACACTGGTTAGAAACAATTAATTACCCAGAGGGCAGCTAGATAAAAAGCAGTTTGAAACTATGCCAAAGGACTATAAAACTGTGCACAACTCCACCAACAATGCATTAGTATCCCAGTTTTCTCATATTTTCTCTAACATTTATTATTTTCCTTTTCTGTCATATTAGCCAGTCTGATTGGTCTAAAGTGGTACCTCAGAATTGTTTGAATTTTCATTACTCTAATTAATAGCAATTTAGGGCATTTTTATATTACTATAGATAGCTTTGATTTCTTCTTCTGAAAACTGCTTGTTCACATCATTGGACCATTTATCAATTGTGGAATGACTTATGTTCTTATAAATTTGACTCATTTGTCTGTATATTTGAGAAATGAGGCCTTTATCAGAGAAACTTGCTGTAAAATTTTTTCGTAATTACACTTGTTATGTATTTGCCTCCATCTTATTTTTCCTCTGTATATCCTTTTCTCTCACCTTATCCCTCCTCAAAAGTGTATTCTTTGTGACTTCCTTCAGTCTGTCCCCACGCTTATAGTAGCCCCTTCCTTCTTTAATTCTCTTCCCCTCCCACTTCTCTGTAGGGTAGGCTAGAATTCCATACCCAACTGAATATCTGTGTCAGCCCCTCCTTGAGTCAATTCTGATGAGAGCTCCAAGCATTGTCAGCCACCTCTTCTCCATATTCCATTCCATTGTAAAAGTCACTTTTTATATAAGATGATTTTTCCCCTTTCTTTTTCTCTCTTCTCCCTTCTCCAAGTGTATCCCTGTTTCTCATCCCTTAATTGAATTGTTTTTGGATATCACCCCATCATAGTCAACTCACACCCATGACCTCTGTCTATGTAGAATGCTTCTAACTGCCATAATAATGAGAAAGTTCTTAGGAGTTATAGTACCATTTTCCCATGGAGGAATGTAAACAGTTTAACCTTGTTTAATTTCTTATGATTTTTCTTTCCTGTTTACCTTTTTATGCTTTCTTGAATCTTATATTAGAAAGTCAGATTTTTCTATTCAGTTCTTATCTTTTCATCAGGAATGTTTGAAAGTCCTTTATTTCATTAAAAATACATTTTTTTTCCTTTGAAGGAATATATTCAATTTTACTGAGTAGGTAAATTTTGGTTATAATCCTTGATTTTTTACCCTCTGGAATATTATATTCCAAGCTGCTTAATACTTGCAATCCTGACAGCAGCTCTTTGATATTTGAATTGTTTCTTTCTCTCTGCTTACAATGTTTTCTCCTTGACCTATCTCTGCAATTTGACTATATTATTCTTGGAAGTTTTCATTTTGGCATCTCCTTCAGGAGATAATCAGTGGATCCTGTTAGCTTTTTTGAAATATGATGGTTCTTTTTTTATGGCTTTCAGGTTGTCAATTCTTAAATTATCTCTCCTTGATCTGTTTTCCAGGTCAATGAGATGTTTTGCATTTTTTTCTTTCTTGACTTTATTATATTACTTTTTGATGTCTCATGACATCCTGCCCATTCTAATATTTAGGAATTATTTTTTTTCAGTGAACTTTTGTACCTCCTTTTCTATTTGGCCAGTTCTATTTTTAAGGACTTAAAAATAGTTAATTAATTTTGCTACATGGTTTTTTTTCTCATTTGGTCCTTTTTAAGGAGTTTTTTATATCTTTTCAGTGAGTTTTTGTATATATTTTTCTATTTGGATGATTCTGTTTTTTAAGGAGTTTTTCTTTTTAATGAATTTTTATATATCTCTTCTCATTTGTCCAGTTCTTCTTTTTAAGGCATTCTTCTCTTCATTGGATTTTTGTACTTTTTAATTAAATTTTTTTTTCCATTGAGCCTATTCTGTTTTTAAGGTGTTATTTTCTTCTGTATTCTTTTTTTGTGCCTCCTTGATTGAGCTGTTGACACTTTTTTTTTAAAAAGAAATTATATTCTTGCATCGTTCTCATTTTTTTCCTTCAATTTTTCCTCTACCTCTCTTACTTGTTTTTGAAAGACCTTTTTGAGCTCTTCCAGGAATTTTTTTTTTTTTTGGTTCTGAGACCATATCACGTTTTTCTTAGAGGTTTTGGATGTAGCAGTTTTGATTTTTATGTTTTCTGAGTTTTTTTTATCTTTCTTGTCACCATAGTAAATTTGTGTGATCAGTTTCCTTTTTTGTTATTTGCTCATTTTTCCAGCCTATTTCTTGACTTTTAACTTTATGTTAAAGTTGGACTGTACTCCCTAGTGTGGAGACAGCACTGTCCTAGGTTTAAGTTTCTTTTTGCTGCTGTTTTTCAGAGCTAGTTCTGGAGGGCTCCAAGTTTTCAGGTTTTTCAAAATGGCATAATAGTAGGAGAGGTATCATCACTGCTCTTCTGGCTTGTGCTCTCTTTTGTGAGTGACTGCAAGTATTCTTTTCTGCCCTGTGAATGTAACCAAGGACCTCAAGTTCCTGCAGACCCAAGTTCTAGTCTGGTAATGCTTCTCCTTGTCCTGGGACTATGATCACCTGTGGGCAATGCAACAGAGTCCTTTACCCCATTGCCTGCAAAGAGTACCCTTCTGACAAGTTGTCCTACTACCTTACCATTTATGGCTGTCAATTCAGTCACCCCTAAGGCTTGCTGCTGGCTTGCCAGTGTGGCCTCTGCTGGGCCACACTGCATTCTCATCCCAGTGAAACAGACTTTTCCTGCTGACCTGATAAGTTACCTTGGGCTGGAAAATTGTTTCACTCTATCTTTTTGTTGGTTTTTTCACTTCAGAATTTGTTTTGGGGCATTATTTTTAAGTTGTTTGGAGGGCAATTTGGGAGAGCTCAGGCTAATTCCTGTCTTTACTCTGCCATCTAGGCTTTGCCCTCCAAAGTTCCTCTTTTTTAAAAAAATGTTTTTGGATTCTTTAGCAGTTTTGAAGAAGGAGTAGAGATTACCCTGATTTTTGGTTTTGCTGATGGGTGGGGCATATGTAGCTTTAAGGGAGGCACATTGGAACAGTTTTAGTCATCATTCATATTCACAATTAGCAAAGTTTTAGACTCTATTCAAACAACAAATGTTTTAGGAAAATTACCTTATGGAGCAGATAACTAATACTTCCTATTTAATTTTACTTGTAAGCCTATAAGAAACTAAGGTCAAAAGTATCTTGTGATCTGCCTTTTATTTTTATTAATGAAGTACCAGATAAGCCAAAGATAAAATGGATAAGCTAAAATAATTTGATATCAAGGAAACTTGTTTTAGAGAGACTTTACTAGATGCTTCTAGGCAAATTGTTCTCTTAGTAGAATTTATTTCACAATAGACATTTAAATTGTAGATGCCATCTCAGGGTTCATACACATGTTTTCTTTCAATTAGATAGGGAAAAACATTGCTTCTTCCTCATCATAGACATAGATATAGATAGAATCATAACATATTTCACACAATGTAGAGAATGTTACAGAATTAGAGTTCATGTAATATAATTCCCTTATTTTACATAGGAAATGGAGATATACAGAAAGATATAGCCTGTTTAATGTGGTGCACTAAAAGAGCAAAGAGTTTAGAGTAAGAAATTGGGTAAAAAAAAAATATAAGCTTTACTACTTATTATCTTTGTAACCTTAGGCAGATCTGTTAAGCCCCTGGACCTCTGTTTCCTCATCTGTAAAATGTGGGACTAGGAAATCTTTAAAGTATATTCTAGGTGTAAAATTATGGGCACAGCTAGGTTGTGTAGTGGGTAGAGTGCTAGACCTGGAGTCAGGAAGAGTCATCTTCCTGAGTTCAAATCTGGCCTCAGACACTTTGTGTTGTGTGACTCTGGACAAGTCACTTAATCCTGTTTGCTTCAGTTTCCTTACCTATAAAGTGAGCTGGAGAAGGAAATAGCAAATTTCTCCAGTATTTTTGTCAAGAAAACCCCAAATGGAGTCAAAAGAATCAGACATGACTGAAAAATGATTGAACACAACAGTTGTAAATTTACCAGTTCTTGAAGGTCATCTGTATATATAAGAAATCAGGTCATCCAATCCCCCTAGCCCAGTTCCTATTCTACCATATTCTCAAGGAATTTCTTTCTACACAGCAATGTTCATGAATATTCATAGGCTTATTTATCAATAATTTGTGAATTACTAACACATTTGTGCTTTCAAACAAAGTTCTTGACTCTTCATTAACTCTTTACAGTGTGCAACTTTAAAGAAAATTCCATATATGCTAGTTGACTTAACTCTATTACATCTTTGCATCGTATTTTATTCCAGAGACAATATCAGGTTATTTCTTCTTGGAAAAACTAAAGTGGATGAATAGATAGACATAGAGATGAATAGAAAGATTGATAAGTGCTTATTATGTGACAGGCTCATATTGTGCTAACAATATAAGCAAGCAAGACAGCTCCTACCCTCAAGGAATTCACATCCTAATCAGGGGGAGGATAACCCACAAAAAGGAGCTGTAAGTTAGAGCTAGAGGAGAGTAGAAGTCCCTGTGATCAAAGTGCAAATGATCAGAGGTATGACTGGACAGGATGTGATTGAAGGTCCAAGGTAGTTTTAGCAGGCAAGTGAGTTCAAAGTCCCTATAGAAAGGAAATAGTGGTAATATCATTGAATGGAGGAGATGTGTTATGGTTTGGCATGGGTGGCTGGAAAGTTAGGTGGAGGCTTCATTCCAGCCCAGTTGAGCTGAATGGTCACCTATCAATGCCTTGGTTGGTTCCAAGGGTTTAGAGTTCATCCTGCTTAATTGCTTCATCTTGTGGTGCTGAAAATATTATGATACTACTGCTGCTGCTACTACTACTTTTAGCTACAGTTTATATAGGGTTTTAAGCTTTGCAAAATGCTTAACAAATATCTTATTATCTTCTAAGAAACTTACGATATTGTAGTTAACATAATAATATTTCAATGGAAATTATATTTTTAAAGAACATTTTAAACATTGAAACTATTATGCTTTCCTTTCTGTCACCTTTTGAGATGTTCATGTTTTAGAGTAATATATCCCAGAACACTGAATTTTGTTGAAACCAACCTAAAATTATCATTTTTTGTCGTTAATAAGTCTCCTGTTGTACTGATTGATTATATTATGTTATGCAAATTATCCATCGATCAATAAAGCACCTTATTAAGCACCTATTTATTATGTGGTAGACACTGCACTAAGCACTTATCTTTGGTTCAGGTGAAGCACCAAAAAAAATTAATGCAGAGCTTTCTTTGGTATCTTATGGTTATTTTTCCTCTTTTCTCTCTCCTCAGGGTTTATTGCCTCAGATATGACATCAAGACACTCAAGTACTCAGTTGTGGTTAATTACACATTATCATGAAATGGGATCCTTGTATGACTACCTACAGCTCACTACTCTGGACACAGTTAGCTGTCTTCGAATTGTGCTGTCTATAGCTAGTGGTCTAGCACATTTGCATATAGAGATATTTGGAACTCAAGGAAAGCCAGCTATATCCCACCGGGATTTAAAGAGCAAAAATATCCTTGTTAAGAAGAATGGACAATGCTGTATAGCAGATTTGGGTAACTTATTCTCATTTGTTGAAACTTTTTAATGTTCTTAACACTTTCTTCTTTACCTTTATAGTAAATTCTTTTATTATGTAAAGAGTTGTCACAAAGCCTTCCACTAGAGGGCACTATTCTAAAATGTTTAATTTTTTTTTTTAAAGAAACACAGGAAAAGAATTAAAAACCCAAGTAATAAGACCCCACCCTTTCCAACAAATATATTTTTGGAATATGACTGTTTTATATTGGCTTTCTGCCCTCAATTATTCTGTGGTTAAAATCTGGCCATCATTCATGCCCTTAAAATCAAGTATTTGTCAAATAATTATGTTAGTCAGAATTGTATTCTAATTCAATTGGTGGGATTCATATGTGTGGAAGGTTGAAAGAGATTACTAATTCCTGGCTCAATCATTCAGTGATTTCTCAATGAGTTTATTAAGCATCTGCAATATACTAGGCTCTGTCCTAGACATTGGAGAAACAATGGCATAAATGAAATGTTACCTATTTTCTAGGGCCTTACATTAATTTAACCAAGGATAGATTAAGGCAAAGAACTGAGTTATTAAATTTATATATGTAATATATCTATATCTATCTATCTATCTATTTATGTATATGTATGTATACATGTGTTAGGTAGAGTTGGAAGAATCTAAATACCAGTTTACTTGGTAGTTTTAAACGTCATTTCTAAGAAATATTCTTAGTGAGTGACACTATGATTGTTTTTAAAGAGACAGTTTAAAAGTTATTTTTAAAGTTGAGATTATTGATATTCATTTGTCAATGAACATTTTATTAAGCACTTACTATGTCCTGGGCAATATGCTAAGCTCTGGGGAAAGGAAGCAAGGTAAAAGACATCTTTGCCCTAAATAGGTATGGGGTGAGGGTGAGCAGTGGGAGAGGGGAGGAAATGATGAGGTGGCAGTCCTGGGACCCTCTTTTAATGAATGATCTAGGAGGACATCCTAATCCACCTTTCATCTTCCCCAGTCACCAGGAAGGAGGATTCTTAGCTTGATGATAGTAATGAAGAAGGGTAAATTTCAAAGCTGATTCAGACTTGCTGAAAGATGAGTTACTAGAAACAATGGTGAGATCCAGGAGATCAGCCCAGGAGGGAGAGGAGGAAAATCTTCTTCTTCATTGACATCTGCCCTCTTTTTAGTATATAATGAAAGACTTTGGCCCAACTTTAATTTTGAAGATGGATGCTGCTTTTTTTGGATTTGGATCTGGGATATCATTGGTGAAGGAATATTCCATTGAGGAACTTCTTTTACCAGTGTAGATGGGTACTTAACCTGCTCTTTATAATCGCAGATTCTTAATCTGGGTCCCTAATTTAGTTTTTTTTTAAAAAATATTTTGATAACTTCCATAATGAAGTTGGTTTCCTTTGTAATCCTATATATTTTATGCTTTGTAAAACATTATTCTAAGAAAGAGTCTGTTTAGGCTTCATCAGACTATCAAAGAAAGAAGTCCATGACAAGAAAAAGGCAAAGAATCTCAGATTATAGAGAATTATTTAACTTCACAGAATTAGACAAACCTTCATAATCATTTACCTTATCTACATAAATTGTAACTTTTTTTTGAGTTAGGAAAAATTGAGTTTCAGATAGTAATTATTCCAGATGTATTGTTCAAACTTATTAGCTGACTGACTACTTTTTACCTTGGTAGTTCGCAGTAATGATAGCATATTCTGTAATTTTCAGTGGGGTTGGAGAATCACAGAAAATATTGTTGCAGAGATAATTCACCATATTCCTTGTCTCTATTCTGTTACTTCATGCAAGTAATTATAGCTCATGGATGAGAGTTAATAAGCCTGTGCCTAGGGAACGTTGACAACACAATGTAAAAGTCTAGATCTCTTGCTTTCCCAAATTTCCTTGTATGCTTTCCTTGCCTTTTCCTTGACTCAGCTTTTGTTGTCTCTCTGTTGGCTTTTCCAGTACTCTACTATACCAGTTCCTAATGTTTGAAAAAGTGTTAATGATTTGGGCAACACATTAGGGTAGGGCAGGGTTTGAAATAGGTTTCTGGAACTAAATAAGTGAGGACGGGCAGCAGTAGTGAATATGAAAGATAGTCTGTTTCTTTGGTATTTAACTTACGAGTAATCTCAAGAGTGAATGTCAAATCAGTTAAATCCTGATGATAAGGAAGGTTGCTCATCTTTGTTATTGTAGTGAAATCAGTACCTTGTGTATTACTATGTTCCTAGTAATAATTTTTTTGTTTCATTATTAATTAATTGAAGAATTATTTGGAGGCTATAGTTGCCTTATATATCTTTTACAATACTAACTTTAAACCCATAGTCATTTTGGACAGATTTATTTTATAGGGATATGTGAAATGTTTTTTTAACTGATACATTATACCATCCTTGCAAGTGCTCTTAACATGTACTGTTGAACATTTTATAAGGACCTTTAGTCTATCAAAACATGCTAAATCCTCATACACACATACACATATAGAAGAATAAACACTTCTTCCATGAATCAGAAGAAAATTTTGGAAGATCATGGTTGTTTGGAGTTCTATGAAAAAGTTCTATAAAGACAGAAAACAAATTGTTGATATATTCCTTCTAGATTAGGGGTTGCTAACCTTTTTGTGTCATAGATCCTATTGGCATTCTGATGAAACCTGTAGACCTTTTCTCAGAGTAACATTTTTAAACTCATAAATTATAACACATAGAATAATAAAAGAAGCCAATTATATTGAAATAGTGGTCAATTTTTTTAAGAGCACAAGTTCATCAGCCCCAGGTTAAGACCTCCGCTCTTGATGAACACAAACAAATGAGCCCCTGTGTATGCACAACAGTGAACTAGCAGTGGAATTCTATGGGGCAGGTAAAGTCATAGATTCACCCAATTTTAAACCCAAGAGAAACCATCTAGAATGTCCAACATCTTAATTTTCCAGTTTAGGAAACTCAGACCTGTTTTTAACTGAAAGAATTTGACATGTCAGGCCAATTGACTCCCTATAAAGTTGTTTGATGGCCTTGATTTCATATAGCAGAGAAACTATTTTGCCAAGTGTTCCAAATGCCAATGGAAAATATTTATGATAAAGGTAACAAAAGTCAAGTTGCTTCTCTCTTCTTTGGGTAGATCTCAGAGGTCCTGGAATAGAAAAGGTTCAGTGGACTGAGGAAGTTCTCAGGGATGTATGATACGAGTCACTTTCTTAAATCCACTGATTCTGTAGTTACACTAACCTCCTTTCCCAGTCCTAGTTCTACCAGCCCAATATTTACAGTAGTACTAGTAGTCATTTCCACCTTTACCCCCATACCAATATATGGATGAATCAAGGCACACTTGTAAGTGGAAGAATTTTGCTTTCTATCTCAAGAAAAGAAATTAGAAACTCTCTCTCTCTCTCTGTTTTGTTTTAATAACCCAGAAACATTATACATACCTGAATTAGTGATCTTCCAGAAATGAAAAGGGTTCCTTGCAAGGTAGTAGCTTGAGGTCACTTGAAGTTCTCAAGCAATAGCTCATGATCATTTTTTTGAGTATCATGGAGGACAGATTTCAGTCTGGAAAACGTTTCCCTCAAACTGATGAGGTTCTATGATTTTATGGCTATCATTCATGTGGAACTTGGTTCGTCATGTATATAGGATAGAAGATCTTATTGTCCTGTCTCCTTTTCCTCTGGAAGCTATGTATGGGATTAGGTATCTAAACAGGCAGTTAAATGCAGAATTATTAAAGAATTCCTAGCAAACTTATAATCATTCATAAGAAAATTTAGTATTCAACTTATCTACCTTGTGATTTTTTTTTGGCTATTTTACATGTGTGGAGAAGAACTCTATGGAAGGGGAAAGCTTCAGAGTAGGATTATAAATCTGGTGAGGGTTTAATAAAACCTGGTTTGTGGTTTGCAAGGAGATTGGATTTCATCACTTGTTGCATCACCAAGTTCCCCAGCTTACTAAAACTGTAAGGATTTGCATATGTACACCTTCCTCTGCATTAAATTGAGAGATCATCCCGGCAAATGCTCAGGGAGATCATGGGAGGAAAAGTTTTCTGCAGATGTCTTGCAGGATCCCTGAGGGAATGAACATTCATCTACAGGAGATTTGAAAGCAGTCTTGCAGCACTTCTTGTTAATTTGAACATTGCAGTGTTCACTTCGACTAATTTTTTTAAATGAATACATGCATTGATGTGAATATTTAGTCCCTCAATTAAAAAACTCAACACCTGCTTCTAGTTTCTTGCAAGTAGTTTGGCAGAAATAATTCATGGTACTAACAAGAAAGTTTTGCTTTAAATAGGGGTTCAATTTAGATGCTGTCTGAGCCATAGAAATTGAATGGAGTTAGGGGTACATCCGTGTATTTCTCCTTATTGCTCAGATGAGTGAGTCTGCACCTGAACCCTTTGAAAGTTAGAACAGTAGTCAGCTCACCATGGCAACACAGGCCCTTTCTAAGTGGTGCCAAATTTCCTCAAGTTTTCCAAGTCATACAATGTTCTCCATTTAAACTTTTAGAGTAATGGGTGCCTTGGTGTAGGATGGGAGCTTGATTTGTCTCCTTCTGGGCCCCTTTTTATAATTCCTAATGTAAGACTACCTTTCTTCAGGAGTTGAAATATATATATATATATATATATATATATATATATATGCCCATAGCTTACTTTGGGTTAGAGTGGCACATTAATATGTCATATATCCACCATTTACCTTTTTTCCCCCCTCTCTTGCCATCTTTTTATTTCTTTCTCTACCCTATCTCCACACATAGTTTCCTAACTCCTAAGATTTCAAAAGGTCCTCCCCACCCCCTGCTGTATCTATTCCTTAAGGTCCAATACAGGCATTTTTTAATATATCCTAGCAGTGGCACCTTAGAACCACAAGATGGCATTTTGGGATGGAGATTCAATGGTGTAATCACAAATGATTTGGCAGCCACCCAAGAACAAATGGGTGCCCTTGAGGTAGAAATGATCTTGTTCTCTTTCCTTTGTCACAGGACTTGCAGTAATCCACTCCCAGACCAACAATCACCTAGACGTTGGAAACAACCCTCGCGTGGGCACCAAGCGCTACATGGCCCCTGAAGTCTTAGATGAAACCATCCAAGTGAACTGTTTTGACTCTTATAAAAGAGTTGACATTTGGGCCTTTGGACTGGTCCTTTGGGAGGTGGCCAGGCGAATGGTGAGCAATGGTACGTATTCTGTATACAGGTTAAAAGAAAATTTTGGTCCATAATTGAATGAATGCTTAAAAAAGTTATGTACATAATAGGCACACTCCTGGAAAGTTGTATTTAAAATAAATCCATGATTTAAATGAACAAGAATTTTAAGGATTCTCATAGCACTTATTTTTTCTAATTTAAATAAAGATTTTTCTTCTGTATAAACTTGGATATTAATATATTTAATTTGATTAAAGTCAAGTGCACTCATATTTGAGACTTGAGGTAGATATGTTAAAGATCGGTTGGAGTGTATATTGGGAAGGATATGGTTTCAGCCTAAATCTTAGGTTTAAATCTCAGTTCTGCTTACTCTCTGTGTGACCCTGGGAAGCTACTCCTCTGGGGGGGCCTTAAGTTTCCTCATCTGTCAAATTGGGCTTTCCAATGCCAAATCCTATGATGCTATTAGAATTTGCTCAGACATTTTCTGTCATTTCTAACTCAGATTTTTAAACCATATGTCATAATGCATCTTGTTAATATTCTGATGGAACTAATATTTTTCTTTTTGCTAATTTGGTCTTTATACCAGACTTTTCAAAGTTTTTGAGTCATCAAAATTGTTGATTTTTTTAAAAAAAATTTTGAAGCTTATCCATCAGAAAGTTATATATTAAATTTAGACTCAAATCGAAGGCATATACTTGAATCTCCCATAAGGGTAATCAACTTGATGTTGATTAAGTGAGATAGCTTCAGGGATATCTGGTCCTCTCTTACATGAGGAGTGAGGTGCATTAGATGAAAAATGTTTAGAAGAACTAGTTTCCTCCACACTGTGCTTGTAGAATCTCTGTCTTAATGAGCATGGACTTTGCTACCTCTCTTTTAGGAAAACACAAACAACAATGACAACAGCAGTCATAGCTAGCATTTATAAAGCATTTTAGGGATTGTAAAGCATTTTATGTATATTAGATCATTTGATATGCCCAATATCCCTGCAGAAGGAATTGCTCTTACTTCTGTTTTACAGATGAACAAATGAGAGCTTGAGAGATGTTAAGTGACTTACCTGTAGCCTCACAGTTAGTAAGAATCTGAGAGAGGATTTGAATTCATGTCTTTGTGACTCCATGTCCAACGCTCTCTACTATGCCATCTACCTGCAACCCAAAGAATGGTATAAATTTATGAGCATTTGGACATCAACTTTCAGGGTTTAAAAATAATATAGCTTCCTCCCTTCAGACTCCTTGGTCAAGTTTAGTTAGTAAGCATTTATTGAATGCCTACTATTTGCTGGATACTAGAGATACAAAGAAAATTTAAAAACAGAATGAAAGAGTCTGGAGACCTTGGGCTTCTCTTAATTTGCATAGTGCTGTAGGAAAACTAGTTGCTGTTGTTGTTGTTTTGAGGGAAGTTTATGTGGGGTGATTTTTATTGTGTTAGAGCCAAGAAATAGTCACTAGTTAATTAAGGCAGGCGTACTATGTTGGCATACAAATTTCTAACTGGAAATCTGTCCAGTTTAAAGAAACATTCAGAGAATATCAAAATTGTGTGGAGCAGATTAAATGTAAACAAACAGGAACATTACTTGACAACCTTGTTTTTTAAGAGTAACTTTTTTAAAAGGAAGTTATGAAGATTTTCTTGGTAATTGGTATTTCTCAATCAGTGTTTGGAAGTTTTAGAGTTGCAATTCGTATCACTTAGGTATCTTGAGAATTGTTTGCAACAAGGGCTTGTTTTGCGGAGCTTTTAAACTCTGAACTTTGTCTCTAATTGCACATTGACTTGATTTCCATCCCCTCTTCTCCCCAAGTGATTTTGGAGTGCCATTGGCACTGGAAACCTTATACCAGTTCACTGGTCCTAGTGGGAGGGTTTGTTGAAAGGATAGTGTCATAACACACTGTGTGACAGGTAAACTAACTCTCCCCAAGACTGAAAGGAAGTTACATTTTCAAGACTAGCATTCTGGGTTTTCTAACTATTGATGTTTAGCTTTTATTCTAGTCGAGCATTTCTTCTGGAAGCTCGATGGAAATAATTTTGGATTTCATGCTTTCTGTGAACTCAAGTCATCAGCCCTGCTCCTGTGGGGCAGGCAGGGGGAAACCTCAAACATATTAGAAGTTTTGCTGTTGTTAATTCCCATGAATTTGAAATACAGCTCTTTGTATCTAGATGACCTGAATTTTTAAGATAATTTCAAACAAAATTTGTATGATGAATATTTTATTTATTTTTATTTTTCTTTTGAGGGAGAGTGGAAAACAAAGGTGTAGCTAAAAGATTCTTTTTCTTCATTTAGATTTCTTTTTTGCACCCATAATTTTGTGGAATGTTACCTTGCCTATGATTCAACTTGTGAGAGGAAAAGAAGGGGGTCTCTTAAAGAGGTTATTTAAATCAAGCCATTGTGTTTTTGTGTTTATTAATATAGTTTTGTGCTTCACATGGATAAATTTTGTGTAGATATAATAATCATTTAGTCGTGATAACATAAGGAAAAAGAATTTGACTTGACTTGTCACGTTCATCCTCACTTAAGCCAAATCCACAGACCAAAGGCCTTTCTAGTCAGGATTCTTATTTTGATTCTCCTAGATAATCAAGTGGCTCTTTCCATGTCATTCACAAACATAAAAAGAAGAGAAATTGACCATGCAAACTTCTCCCCTACTCCTACCTATTTTGTTTCTGTCCATTGTTTTCCACCAGCTAATCATCATAGAGGGCCTCCTTTGTTCTCAGACAACTAGGAAGTTATATTCCCCCCCATTTCCTGCAAAGATCCTTTATTACCTTACAACTGACATCAGTTGATCAGTTATTTATACTTTTACTAAAATTCATGAGCTGTCTCTCCTAAGAATTTGTATTTTAAGTTATTTATTTCCAGTTGTGGAATAAAATGAAAGACATATCATTAAATCCAACAAATATTTATTAAACACATGCAGAAAACAGCCTGGCTATACAAAGGCAAAAACTACAGAGTTTTTGTCTTGTATGAAACATTTCAGTTAACAAGCAGCCTGGTGTGGGGGTGGCACAGGGGTCTTAACATCTTCCCTTAATCCCAGAATCTTAACCAAGGCCAGCCCTTTGAAGCAGTGCTAACAAGGGTGCAGATCACAACCCCTCTCTGTTTACCCATTCTGGACGATGCTTCTTCCTGACCTCTCATAAGTTTCCCATAGAGCATTTATCCAACATGATGGAGCCTTTCCTTGCTTCCCCCTGATGTCATCAGGTTGATTAAATCATTTTAGGTTTCTTTGAGATGGAGGAGAAAGAGATTAATGTTTAGCCTTTACCTACCAACTTCCTTCCATACAATTTCTAGTGTGAATCAAGAAACATTTATTATGTACTTAGGCTGTGCTCATTGATGGGGGAGAAAAGAGTTCAGATAAGAAGTACATACATACATATATACATATATATGTATGTGTATAAATACACAAATAACATATATGCTCTCTATAACCAGATTTTGTGGGGAAACACATTTAGAAGTGTTGTGTATAAAGGGTAAGAGTTCCTATATAATACAGTACTTTTAAGATAAAATCTTTGAGAAGTTGAATATTATTTTCTGTCATTTCATCGTTAGTTGGAGAAGATAGAAGAATTTTAATAGCTAAATACCATCTCAGTATTATTATGAAAACAATTTTGACCTCACAGATTCCGCCCTCTCCGTAAAACAACAAAAAATAGAGTCTCTAGGGTCCTGAGGGATCCTCAGATCTACTTTGAGAAGCTCTAATGTAGTAGATAGAGAGCTGATCTAAAACCAGGAAAACTTGGATTCAATCCCAGCTTCTATCACCTATGGATTGTGTGATCCTATATAAGTCACTTAATCTCTCACTACCATAGGCAACTCTAAGATTTAAGAATCTTAAGAGGAGGTAGCTAAAGGAAATTTGTTCATCTGAGAGCTCCCAATACCAGTGAAATCACAAGTATAGCCCACAATCCTTCTCTTTCTCCCCAATAATATGCGATGCCCAGAAGTATTCCAGGTGCTGTTCTCTGACCTGTACAGTTAACAATTTGATTATCACTTCCTTTCTTCTGAATTTCTATTTATGGGACTTATTCATTCTATTGACTTCTACATCATGCTAATTCATATGGAGCTTTCAATTAATTATAGTCTCCAAGTGTATTTCATGTGAATTATTTATTTGTATTCTCTACCCCCAACAATAATTTTATATTTGATTTTATGAACCAAGGTAAAAGAATCTATTTATAATTCTATTAAGTAACTATTTGTCATCTTTGATCATATATTCCATATAACCCTCAGCCACTTATACTGTACTGCTATTGGGAGCCTAGACAAATCAGAGCATATCTAGGAATGTTGCATAGGATTGAGGAAAAATCTCAAAACCATGTCAGTAGGAACTTTTTGCTTTCTAAAGCCCTTAGGTAAAAGATGATGGGGGTGAATGTGTCAAACCAACATATTTTTATCTGTGGCATTGATGAAGATGCTGTAACATTGTAGATGACTTGAAGCTGTGTTGGTATGGCCTACATCCAATTAACAGAATATTATAGAATATTCTTTGGAACCTATGTCAAGCTCACTCATCTGAATTTTCAGAAATCACTTCTGTCACTCATCTTTGAGTCTGATCCATTACTGTTATCTCTTCTTTGACCATTGTGACACTAAGTCTATTTTAATTGGTTTCACCTTTCTTGATTTTTGGTTCAACTTATAAATTTTTTTTGGAGGGGGCAGGTATTGTCTCACTTTTGTAGTTGTATAATCATTGCCAGGTACATTGAAGGATATAGAAAGTGTATGACCAGTTCTGATTAACGGTTTTTAAAAAATGATTTCCCTGGAAAAAATCTACATTACCAAACCTTTCCTCTTGTGGGGCAGATACTTAGAAAAAAATAAGTACAAAGAGGGTATTTATTAAACCCTTACTAGTCCAAGGCACTGTCCTAAGTGCTGAGAATATAAATACAACGAAGAAGAAAAATAGCTAGATGAGGCAGTTAGATGGTGCAGTGGATAGGACCTGGAGTCAGGAAACACTGAATTCAAATCCAACCTCAGTCACTTACTACTATGGGCAAGTCCCTTCACCATTTTCTGTCTCAGTTTCCTCAATTGTAAAGTAAGGGTAACGATAACACCACTTTACAGAGATGTCATGAGGATCCGATGAAATAATATTGCTAACATGGTTAGGACCGTCTCTGGTACATAGTAGGTGCTTAATAAATGGTTGTTTCCTTTCTTCCCTCAAGGAACTTAAATTTTAAAGAGAAAAAAACCCCAAAGGATCTGAAAAGTAGTGTTGGGGTGGGGTAGGGATAGGAAAATTTTTCATAGTGTTAGGAGATGAACTGGTTTTAAGTAAAGTAAACGTGGCCAGCCTGGGTACTTCCTAAAGGCAATAACTTAGTCACCAGAAAAGGAAGTCTAGAGCTGAAGGCAATGCCTGTCATTGAACCGAGATACCACTGAGAAATTTAATGGAGAGAAGATGGAAAACTACTCTAGGAAGAATATGTATCTGGAATAGGAATGAGGCTATTTATTTGCAGATATATAGTATTTTATATAGTTTGCAAAATATGTCAACCTTTTGAGGGAGGCATTGCGGGTATTTGTTATTCCCATTTTACATAGGGTTGGCTTTGGCACAGGAGCTTGTGAAAACCCATTTCTAATTAACCTTTGATTTTGACTGAGAACTGCTGGTCCTTCCCATTCCCCAGCACAATGAGTTGAGTTATGGAAACCATGACAACTCTTATTTCCTCTTCAGCAAGTTACTATCCAATATGTTATGCTGGTTTAGCTCAATCATGTTTCATTTTTTAAAAAACCAATTCAAGGAAAGAATTGTGCCAGGAACATTCCATTTAAAGTATTTAGAGTAGCTATTTTGGTTCATTCAATTATTTATACTTGGGGGTAAACATTCAGCTATAGGAATTAATTTCAAAGTCACCATAACCTTAACAGAATTGGCTGTGATTTTGTGATGAGATATGCAGTTATATGTAACCATGAGTGATATCCTAAAACCTGTAGTCTGTCCTCAATCATTTATTAAGTACCTACTATGTTTTGGATGCTGTGTTAAGAGCTGGGATACAAAAAGAAACGAAAACAAACCCAGTCTCTGCTCTCAAGCTTACAGCCTAATTGGGGAGACATCATGCAAACAACCTTGGGCAAAGAACATATAAATGAATAAATTGGGGAGAAGAGAATCTCAGGAGGAAGGCAGTAGCATTCTTGTAGAAAATAGGATTTTCACAGGGGTTTGGAGGAGGCCAGGGAAGCTATAAGGTAGAGATGAGAAGGGAGAGCATTCCAGCCATAGGAGATAGCCAGGGGAAATGATCAGTTAGAATATGGAGTGTTATCACTGCATTGCAGAGTACTGAGAGGGGAGTAAGGTATAAGAAGACTAGGAAGGTAGGAAGGGGCCAGGTGGTAAGGGTCTTTGAAAGCCAAACTGAGGATTTGAATATTTGATCCTGGTGGTAATAGGGACCCATTATTGTTTGCATAGCCGTTCTCTCATTTGATCTTTACAGCTAGCTTGTGAAAGAGTACAAATATTATTCCCATTTGTAGATGAAGGAGCTGTGGATCAGGGTATTAAGTGACTTGTCTAAAGTTCCATTGCTCGTATTTTTGTGAGTCATTGAAAAACATTTATTAAATGCTCATTATGGACTAGGGATGTAAACAAAAGCAAAAACATGGCCTTCAGCCTCAAGGAGTTCAATTCTAATATTAATGATGGAATTCATTATGTGCCTTACCTGGCAGGTAGCAGAGTAGAATGCCTCCTGTTGGGTAGTTCATTCAGGGTAATTTCATAGTATGTGATTCTTTAGATCCTATCTCACCAGTGTCATCATTGATCCAGGGGCTCTCAACAGAAGCATGGGATGAGTCATTTCTCTCTCCATCTGTTTTAGTGAAGGCATTACTGTAACACCCATTGTGTTCTTAGAGACAGAATGAGTCTCCTAATTATTTTGATGTACCTTACTCATCATCTTACTACTTTGTAACTGAGTAAAGACATCACAAGAATTAAGACCAATACATTTTAATAGTAGTCTAATTATCTTTACCTTTGTTTCCAAGAGAATTCTATTTTTAAGGAGATACTAGAAAGGTGATTGCATCCACAATTTATTAAAACCACAGAGAAGCAAATAAAAAAATCAGTCGATGATAATAGCTGATTGTCACTGATGTTATTTTGTTTATTCATTTTTTTATGGTAATATTTTTCTTTCTCCTTCCTGTTCAGATTTCGAAATGTAAAAAATGTCAGCATGTCCCAGTAAACATTCAGTAGTTCCTTTTCTAGCATCCAATTAAATTTATAGATGTTTTTCCCCCAGAATGTTTTTATTCCCTTCCCCTGGTTTATAAAATTTCAGTAACTCATTGCAGTACTGTCTCCTTCCACAAATAATTGTTATATTTTCTCTTCAAGCTATACCTCTGTTCTCCATTTTACAAACATTCTATGTTCTTCCTATCTCAACTGTATCTGTTTGTTGAGATATGGAGATGTCTTTTGGGGTGAATGAAAGGAGTGGGATAAAAAGGACTAAATAATAGAGGTAATGTGGGTAATTGGAATCCTTATGCAATCCCCAAACAACAGTCCTGCCCCCTACCTTTTAGCTTTTATACAGAAACATCCAAATGAATAGGAGAATTATTTGGTGTTCACTTTCTTCTCTCTTGGGGAGATCTTGGTGATCTCTGACTGAAATAGAACGAGGGTGGAAAACCAAGAAAGACAATGAAGAAAAATAGACCTATAACTTCACCAGCTGATTATTCATTTCCTGAAAAATTGAGAGTGACTGTGTGTATTTGATTTTAAAACTACTGCTGGATGTGACTCCTGAGGATCCCAGGAGTATTCTGAGTCCTGCCTTGCTTGGAGTTCCATATTACAAAAAACTTAAAAGAAAACATTGGTAATAGTTTCTGTCTACACTCTCCATACAATGACAAAATATATAATGACAAAACAGAGATAGAAGCACAAATAAGATAATTTCTTGTGATGGAAATGGTTGCCCAGTATAGCTCAATTGGGACAAGGAAATAGAACTCCATTTCAGCCCAAACCCAAAGCCAGGCTTTTGATGAGCTCTTTTGATTTCACATATTGTAGTCAAATAGTGAAAGCCTTCTCAGAAGGCTCTTGACATCTGGAGCTATTAGTACTTAATGTGCTAGCTGCTGTAGATAAATATAACAGGATCATGGGTATGTTCTGAATACACTGCCTGGAAGGTACATTAAGGTCTTGGTCATTCAAGAAGCCTTTATTTAGCTACAAGTTCAAATAAAGAGTTTTAAATAATCCATGTCCTTGGTTTTTCTGCCATTTTATTTCCAGGGCATTTACATCTAAGTCAGCAATGAAGAATTAGAAAAGAGATTTTTTTTTTTTAGAGCTACTCAGGTTCTGTTGCTCTGGCAACGATAAAGAAGTCCAGATTTGAGTTCCTCATTGTTGACTGCCCCTCAGTCTTTGGGTTCAATCTTAAGCTTTCTGTCCAAGTCACTTAAAGGGACTGCTAAGGATGCCTTGACAACATTGTCCTGGCCATGGACTTGCTTGAGGCTCAGTTAAATCATTCCTCATTTTGCTATTGTGGAGACATCTCTAGGATGTAAGCCACCACTGGGTGATCTAAGTCAACTCTTCACTCACCAACTAGTAGTCAGACTGCTTTTTTTATTATGTAGTTTATTGTAGTTTTTACAGTCCTTTCACTCTTATATAACTCAGAAACCCTGGAGGTAGGGTGACTGCCACAAGGAAATTGATAGAGATATTTCCAGGGATTTGGAGCTTCAGACCAGGATTTGTTCTGTGAAGTTTAGCTTCAGTCAAAGGGCTGCACGTCAGGACCTAGAGGGTCTCAAGGCCTCAGGTTCCCCACCCCTGGACCAGGCCCTTGATTTCTATCTTTTATTTCAAGTTCTAGAAGGAACAGGATCTATAGTACTTTTATCTTAGAAGGATTAGCCTTTTCCAGTTACGACCATTTGCTAATATTTTGCCCTGGTTTCGTTTTCACGCCAGAGAAGCAAACTGAAGTAATCAGCAACTCTCTAATAATAGGAGAGGGAGGTGCGGGAACTATGAGGGGTAGTCAACTTATTTGCAAGTTTTTCATTTATAAGTTTGACTTTATGAAAGAGTTTTGAAGTGTACAAAGTATGGGAGATTGAAAAGAGACAAAGAAATTGTGTTTTAATAGTTTTTCCACGTAAGCTATCTCATTTGTGAACATTGTGTAAAGCACTTTGCAAATCTTAAAGAACTAATTCATAGAATTAATAAATTCTAGGCCTATATAATTTGACACTGTAGCCTTGTACATAGGGTATCTACTATAAAAAAAACTGTGACACAGAGATAACACAACAAATAGTGTTTCTGAGTTTCGACTTGGTGTATACAGCAGACCATTTCTGGATGTTATCAAATCCAGTTTCCAAAATCCAACTACATCATTTTGTGCATTTGATATCTTTTATCAGATGTAAACTGATATAACCATCTTTCCTATGTCAAAGAATCTCTATGTCAAAGTAAATGAATTCCCATGATACCTAGTCTTTAGGCCAATTTTCCAAGAGGCACTATGGCACTGGTCTTTTTGCCCTAGCCATACAACATCTGGATCACCACAAAAACCCATCTGATCTTTTTTTTTGAGAGAAAATTACATGTTTTAATATACATCCAGACTCCATAGTTTTTTTCTTTGGATAACATTTTCTTTTTATTGTTATTGTTAATTTATTTGTTTTCAGCGTTCTGCAATCACTTCCATAAGTCTTAGATTTTCTTCCCTTCCCTCCCTCTCCCTTCCCTGAGACAGCATGCAAACTTATATGGGTTCTAATATACATTCTTGTTAAATACATTTTCACATTAGTTTCACATAAACATGATTTCACATCATGTTACATAGAAGAATTAAAATGAATAGGAGAAACTATGAGAAAAACTCAAACAAAACAAAACATAACACAAGGGAAAATATTCTGTTTCATTCTGTGTTCCAATTCTATAGTTCTTTCTCTGGATGTGGATGGTATTTTGCCTCAAGAGTCCTTTGGGAATATTTTAGGTCCTTGCATTGCTGTGAAGGGCTGTCTACCAGAGAAATTCCTCGTACACTGTGGTTGTTAGGTTCTGCTCCTTTCACTCAGCATCTAGGTATAAAGACTGATACTACAAGGAATAATGTATGTGTCAGATTTATGGAGAATGGAGAAGTTTATGATCAAACAAGAGATAGAAAACATTATGAAATGAAAAATAATTAAATTATCCATTTTGCATATTAAAACCAAGATTAGGAGGGAAGCAGAAAGCTGGAAAAGAACTTTTGCAACTGTTGTCTATGATAAAGGCCTCATTTCTAAAATATATAGAGAACTGAGTCAGATTTACAAGAATACAGGTCATTCCCCTATTGATAAATGGTCAAAGGATATGAACAGGCAGTTCTCAGAGGAAGTAAGCAAAGCTATCTATAGTCATATAATAAAATGCTCTAAATCACTATTGATTAGAGAGATGCAAATCAAAACAACTTTGAGCTACCACATCACACCTCTCAGATTGGCTAACATGACAAAATAGGAAGATGATAAATGTTGGAGAAGATGTGGGAGAGTTGGAACACTAATTCATTGTTGGTGGAGCTGTGAGTTGAGTTGATCCAACGATTCTGGAGAGCAATTTGGAACTATGCCCAAAGGGATACAAAAATGTGCATACCCTTTGATCCAGCAATATCGCTTCTAGAATTGTATCTCAAAGAGATCATTAAAATGGGAAATGGTCCCACATGTACAAAAATATTTATGGCAGTTCTCTTTGTGGTGGCCAAGAACTGGAAATTGAGGGGATGCCCATCAATTGGGGAATAGCTGAATAAATTGTGACATATGAATGTAATGGAATACTATTGTGCTATAAGAAATGATGAACAGGAAGACTTCAGAGAGGCCTGGAAGGACTTATATGAACCCATTTGATCTTTTGGATCGTTCAGTTATGATGTTGACCTGGGCTTCATAACATCACCTAACTATTAACTGTTCCCCTAGAGGCCTGTCATATGTATTTAATTGATTTCTCTCTGTGTTATTCTTTAATTACAGCTTCAGTTTGTAGAAATTTTCCAAGCACTTCAGAAATTTATAGAAGCAGGATATCCAGATTAGATGGTTTGACAGTTTTAGCTAAAATGTAGCTTGTACTTTTCCATTATAATCTATTAATGATTTGTTGAGAAAGGCTTTTTAATCAACGTATTAGGGGTTATATAAATGGATATTGATTGGACCTGATAAGACAGATAACTGATCAGAGGAAAATCAGAAGACAGAAATAACCAGATTTCATGCACCATTCAGGTTTTTTTCAGCTTTAAGAATATGTGGTGACACAATGGATAGATGGTATTGACTTTGGAGTCAGGAAGATCAGAACTCAAATTCTGCTCCAGCACATAAGATACTTTTATTAGTTTTGTGACCCTGGACAAGTCACTTAACCTTTCTCAGCCTCAATTTCCTCACTGGTAAAATGGGCATGAAAAGCAGCACTGTTATTGACATCTTTTTTAGGTGACAGAGTTTATCACACCTCGCTTTTTCTTTTTTATTTCTTTTTTTGGGGGGATGTCATGGAAGAACAATAAAATAAAATTTAAATGAAATGTATAGTAATGGTTATGAGCATTAAAACTTATTTATTTGGCAAATGAAAAACAGACTAAGAATTTCAAGTTGTTTGGAGAAATAAGTGCAACTTTAGAATCTGTTGCCATGCACATTAGACTGTGAGATTCTCGGGGACTTAATTGACATTTTTTTTGGTATCCTCAGCTCTTAACACAACATCTGAAATACGATACTAAATGCTTGTTAATATACTATCATAGGCCCACTTGTACAGTTTACTATTTTCTTTTTTTTCAATTTTTTAGTAATTCAACCATACCAACTTCTAAAGGCCAATTACTTTCTTGAGAGGCAGTGAGATATAGTAGATGGAAGGGAGGAAAGAGGGAGGGAAAGAAGGATAATTATTATTAATATACTGTGTTAATGCTTATTCTAACATGTATTTATTTATTAAAGTATATTTAAACTTTATAAAGCAAGACTTTGTGGGTGGGGAGAGTCTTAGCTCCATTGATGCAAAAAAGAGCCTAGGTTGTTGTGATTGTGTACTAGTAATAACACTTTTAGTACTGGTTCTAGTTGCAGATATCATCACAGCTGTAGCAAGAGAAGTAGCAGCAATATTAGTAGTAGCGGTGGTGGTGGTGGTAGTAGTAAGTAATAGAAACTTGAGATGGTAGTAGTTTAGCACTAGTAGTTATAGTATTAGTACTAGTAAGTACTTGCAGATATCATCATAGTGGTTGTAGTAAGAGAAGTAGTGGTCATAATGTAGGATGTAATAGTATTAGTACTAGTAGTCGTTCTGGAAAGGGAAATAGTAGTAGCAGTACTAGTAAGTAATAGGAACTTGGGATGGTAGTAGTAGTAGTACTAGTAGTCATCATCATAGTAGTTGTAGTATGAGTAGTAGGGGGTAGGATGTGTTCAGGGAGGACCAGTACCTTTGGTGTGTTGGCTGCTGAGCCCTTTTCAGGACTGCTTTCCACCTTCAGTGTCCACCTATTCCACCCAACTCTCACCTGTGGCTCCAAGAAGCTACATCATGATTCCTGGCTCAGTGAAAAGGCGGATGAAATTCAGTTTATGCTGAAAGTAACAATCCAAAGTGCTTTTATGACTCCCTGGAACCTATTTATGGACCAAAAACCTGTGGTGTATCACAACTACTCAATGCTGATAGAGTCACATTGATTAGTGATAAGGGCAAGATCCTAGAGAGATGGGCTGAACACTTTCATAGTGTTCTCAACAGACCATCATCAATCAATGCTGAGGCCATTGACCGTTTACCTCATGTTGAAGTCAATCCCTCCTTAGCTGAACCTCCAACTTAAAAAGAAGTTTTGAGGTCATTAGGCTTCTTTCATGTGACAAAGCACCTAGTGCTAATTCTATTCCAGCTGAGATTTACAAGGTAGGGGGACCATTGTTCATACAAAAACTGACTGAAATTTTCCGGGTTATATGGCAAGAGGTATTAGACTGACTACCATACTAAATATCTACAGAGCCATTGTGCTAACCTTGTTGTATGCTTGTGAAATATGGACAGTGTACCAGCATCGTACCAGGAAACCTATCACTTCCATTTGCATTGTCTTAGGAAAATCTGAAGATCACCTGGCAGGATAAGGTACCAGACACTGAGGTGCTTACTCAAACTAAACTGCCAAGCATTCAAACATGTGTCAGAGAGGGCAACCCTGATGGACTGACCACGTTTGATTGCAAAACATATACTTGCCAAAAAGACTATTTTAAGGAGAACTCACATGGGGCAGGCGATCACATGGTGGTCAGAAAAGGTGATACAGGGACATCCTCAAGGTCTCTCTCAAGAACTTTGGAATTGATTGCATGACATGGGAGACACTGGCACAGGACCACTCAGCATGGTGTGCCCACATCAGAAAGGGTGCTATGCTTTATGAGTAAAGCAGAATTGAAACAGCTCAAAGGAAAGGTGGAATGCACAAATTTCGAGCATCCACCCCAAATATTTATGTGGCCTATCTGTGCCCAGTCTGTGGTAGAGCATTCTGAGCCACAGTCAGACACATTGACACTTGACTTTGTCATGGTGATGTCATTTTGATCTGCCTCAAGAACAAAGGATAATAAGCACATTCACCACCACCACCACCAGTAAGAAAAGTAGTAGTAGTTAGTAACAGAATCTTGGGATAGTAGCATGGTAACACTAATTATCATAATTGTAGAAACTGTAGCAGTAGCAGAAACTTACACATCACATCACACATTATCTTATCCTGGCTTCACAGTAGTCATGTGAGGGAGTCATGACAGGTATATGAAAAGTCTTGGTTTACTTTTATGCTATTTAAGCTTTAAAATGATTTAATAAGGTTTTAAAGCTTATTTCAAGCTTACTACCATTACTATGACTTTACTACTGCTGCTACTCCTACTGAACCCCCCCCCCCCAACAACAAAAACATGGAACCTTGAAGTCTTGAAGTAGTGTGGAGAATGTTCTGAGGAGGTAGTAAGGAGAGCAGGAATGGAATCTGTTGATATTGCTGCTTAAGCTCAGCCCCTAGATTCAGAAACCCTATTCAACTTCAAACTGGTTTACCTTACTCTTCTTGAATGAAGGTTATCTGTAAGAAAGGTAGGTGAGTTTGTTTTGGAATCTGAAACTTCTTGATTCCTGAGGCATTTGAAAGCTTTCCAGCTGCTACCTCCTAGGCTCCTAATTCTTTGAGCCCTAGATTGGAGCAAGCAATAAGTTCTTCATGTTCACTAGGTTCTCTTCATCTCTTTCTGAGACAAAACAATCCAAGAGCTGATGTGGTCATTCCTTTACATACTTGTAATCAATGAGAAGCAAATAGAGTAGATCTCAGAACCCCAGGCAGATAGAATTGCCTTTTCCAACTTGTGTTTCCTCCCCTCCCCTTTGCTATTTTTGTGAATTTTCCAGCATGAAGGATGGGTCATCACTTGTTTTGGCTTCACTTTATCAACCTCATCTCAGAGCAGACTTCTGATTCCTTTACTTTAGCATTTCATTCCAAAAATGAAATGTTTCAGCAATATACAATAACCTGGTCAAGGATTCTGGCTTATTCTTGGTACAGTGGAATGAACTTTCAGAGGACCTATGGTCAAATCCTGCTTCTTGTCTCTACCTGTGTGACCATCATTGGAGTCACTTAAGTTCTGAGCCTCCATTGTTTATCAGTAAAATAAGTGAGATTGCCTGTAAGGTCCTTTCTCACTCTCACACTGTGTTTCCATGATCTTTTGACTAGCCTGAACTTGTTCATGTATACCTCTTGCCTTGTGGCTCATTGTTACTATGTGAATGATCTAGGCTGCTTTTAGCCTTATGATAGTGATTAAGTGCTAGGTGTAGAGTCAAAGACACCTATCTTCCTGAGTTCAAATCCATCCTCAGACACTTAATAGTTGTGTGATCCTGGACAAACTACATAACCCTGGTTTGCCTCAGTTTCCTCATCAGTAAAATGAGCTGGATAAGGAAATAGCAAACCATTCATTATCTGTGCCAAGAAAATCCCAAATGGGGGTCACAAAGGTTTGGATATGGATGAAACAACTAAACAACAGCAAGTAACTAGCCCAGCAGAAGTAGTGATAAAAATAAATGACAACAATTACTCTTTTCCCCAAACCTTGTGCATATTTTCCACACCAATCAAATTGACCACCAGCTTATGTCAGAGTCAAGTTTGAGTCATGCACAAGTTCATCACTTTGTTCTAGCTTATACCTGCATATTATAAAGTGATCGAAAAAAAATCACTAGCTATTGTTATCTTCTAGAGGCAACTGACAGCCCATCTCAGGAACTCAACTAATTATACTGATGAACTCGTTATCTTCCTTGGATGTTGAATCTATTTCTTGCTTATGTGTAGGTATTGTAGAAGATTATAAGCCACCTTTCTACGATGTAGTTCCAAATGATCCAAGTTTTGAAGATATGAGAAAGGTGGTCTGTGTGGATCAGCAGAGGCCAAACATTCCCAACAGATGGTTCTCAGACCCGGTAAGTATAAGGAGTTTCTTACCCATCCTTTTCTCAATTTTGAAGGTAATCTCAGTTATTTATTGGATACTCATCAAATGTAGGTCCAAGGTATCAAGAGGATCCTCTTTTTTCCCCTTCCCTAGTATTTCATAAATGTATATTATTTGAATAGGGTTTTGGACCCGCTGAGAAGGAACAGAAAATGACCTATGTTCATGAAAACTAAGTTCATATTAGTATTTGTTTGGTGGGGGGAGGGTGTTGGATTTTTTTCTTTTTGTATAATGAGCAGTGAGAGCAGGCAGACAGATGGCTGAGTGGATTGAGTGTTGGACTTGGAGTCAGGAGACACCCGAATTTCTCACTCAGAAATAATTATTAACTGTGTGACGCTGGGCAAGTCATATCTGTAAGCTGAAAATAATAATGAAACCTTCCTCCTAGTGTTTGCAAAGAGGGTTAATTGACATAATACACAGAAAGCCTTTGCAAAACTAAAAGCACTTAGTAATAATAGTAAGTGCTTACTATTATTTTGATAAGGCAAAAGATTTATAAGAATGTCCATGTATTGGATAGGATGGCATCCTCCATTCTACCCACATTATTTGACCTTGAACAAGGTGTCAATTTCTTATCTATAAAATAAGGGGATTGGATTAGATCATCTCTAAAGAGCTGTACCAGCACTGATTCTCAAAGATTCTTCACCTGTGGTACTAAGCTTTAAAGGTTATATGGTTTTATCAGAGCTAGGTAATTGAGACATGGTCCTGTTTGCTGTTGGGTTTTAGGATTTTCTTTCTTTGTTAGTCTTGCTAATAGGACACATAAAACCATGAAAAGCATGGCACGTGTTATGTGGTTTATAAGATAAACCTGGCCTCTGCTGTTGAGAGGCCAAAGGACAGAGTACATGCAATATGAGCCTGGCTGCTTTATCAGTTCACAAGAAGTTTGTTTATATATTTAAGGAGTACAGCAATAACATCATCCTGACTTTATGTTAGAACCCCTTAAGTGCCGCAAAAAGCATAGCTACATGTTCTATCCTCTGAGCTAACAAGTGATTAAAGAGGAGTTTGTGACTCTGGTGTTTGTATTTTTTCTTCCCTTAGACGTTAACCTCTTTGGCTAAGCTTATGAAAGAATGTTGGTATCAAAATTCATCCGCAAGACTAACAGCTCTGCGTATCAAAAAGACTTTGACCAAAATTGATAATTCCTTAGATAAATTGAAAGCTGACTGTTGACGTTTTTGTGGTGCTGTCAAGATGGAAGATTTTTTTGTTATTGTTGCTGTCATTGTCCAGTCTGGAAATATGCTGACCTGACGATTTGTCAGAACTGATCCCTTCCGCCCCCCAAAAAATGGCATCTTAGTCGAAACAGACATCTTATCTAGCCATCTCTTTGGGAGACGTTAAAACCACCTGAACCTCGCTCAATGACTAAAAATGGGCATTTCACAAACTGTTCAGACTTCAGACACTTGATGCTGGATGTACTGTTGCAAAAGATGTGACCTGAAGGAACACAGAGAAATCCGAAGACAAGATCTGGGCATTATGAGGATGGCTTGGAGCTCTTCTCACAGAGCTCTTAGACACTCCCCCCGGGGAACGCGAGGATGTGGTAAATTTTTAATCAGCAATATTGCCTGTGCTTCTCTCCTTTATTGCACTAGGAATTCTTTGCATTCCTTACTTGCACTGTTACTATTAATTTTAAAACCCAACTTGCCAAAAAAAAAAATTGGCTCTGTACTCCACTGATCCGTCTGAATAATAGGAATTCAATTTGGCAAAATGAAATGTAACTGTCAGACTTCGCTGCATTTTACACGTGCTGATGTTTACAATAATGCCGAACATTAGGAATTGTTTATAAGCGACTTGGCAAATTATTTATTACTAGTGCACTTAGCAGTTTTCACAAAACTGACTAGTGCATGTTAAAGCTTATTTTTATGTGGTCTCATGATTTTATTACACAAATGTTTTTAACACTATTATCTGAAATGGACATTTTCTGTATTATCAGTTAAGAGTCACATTTTAAGTGCTTCACATTTGTACGTGTGTAGTCTGTAATATATATTTTTTTCAGTTCGTACGCAGAACATATTTAGCCATTACCCACGAGACATCACCGAATATCTTACTGATTTAGAAACAATTAAAGATTTCAGTAGAACTTTAGTCCTGAATGCTGTGGGGAGGGGGGAAATGCATTTTCTTCTGAATTATACATTATGTGCATTTAAACTCTGCCAGAAAAAAAATAACTATTTTGTTTTAATCTACTTTTTGTATTTAGTAGTTATTTGTATAAATTAAATAAAATGTTTTCAAGTCAAACAATGAAATGCTTTTTTCTGCTCTTTGAAAGGTTTGTGTCACATGATGCATTTTCTTTTCTTTTTGGATGTGAGTTATAAAAAGTGCTGTAATCTGAAAATGACCTTTTAATTCTCTATAACTTGGGATCAGATTGAGAAAAACACTCTCATTTGTGACCAAGATCTTAGACTTTCAGAATTAGAAGAGGCTTCAGAGGCATTTGTCTAATCTGTAGCAGACCAAGATTCCCTTTAACAACATAGCACAACAGGTTACTTACTTTCTACGTAAACCATAACACTACCTCACTTAAGGAAACCTGTTCAGCATTTTTTTTTCAGCTTCAGAAAGTTTTTCTTATATTTAGGCTAGAAAAACCTCCCTGTAACTTTGCTGCCTGCCCTTAACTCATGGCCCTACCCTTTAAGATTGAGAACCAATCTATTCCCTTTTCAGCATAAAAACCTTTCACATACTTGAAGTCAGTTAACTTCTCTCTCTTCCCTACCCACACCCCTACTCTGCAAACACAACCCATATTCCCTTCTCTAGGCAAAATGTCCCCAGTTCCTTAAACTGATGTTTATATAACATGGCCTCTAGGACCCTCATTAGCCTAGCTGTCCTTCTCTGGATCCTTTCTAGCATACCACATGTCCTTCCCCAAATGGAGTAGATAGGACATTGTATTCCTGACACTGACCCTTGTTCTGAGAGTGCAAAAAAGGCTCTGTGATTTGGGATTCTTTGAGACTGTTAAGGCTCATAGTGTCTATTTGACTTTGCTCTGGACACATTCCCTTCTCCTGACTTCTGTTTATGCCCTGCCCTTTTCTGGAGACTTCATATATCATTCATGTATAAATAGGGTTTTCTGGCATCTTCCTACCTGTGATATCAGAAATTGGAAACAAATCAGATGCTCCTGAATGGTAACATATCTCTTCCCTGTAGATCCATGTTTTGTGCCTATTACACTGAGCTGAGCTGGTGGAGAGAAGACCAAGGAATCATGTATTTCACGCACTGAAAACGTTGGCATAGTTGAGTATCCTAAACCCTTCTAAGGGCAAAGTATCCAAAGGATCATTGCTAGTCTCCATCCCTTTTCCCAAAGTATACTTTGGGATCTTCATCCCTTAGCCCAGAAGTGTCCTTCTATAGTGACTGAATTCACTGCCCTCTGGCAGCTGAGACTCCAATGTAGCCTTTGTTTTGAACTCTTCTCTTCATGCTGGTATTACTTCCATGTTCCTGCCTCTGGGTGTCTCAGTTTAGTCCCATGCATCCTTTTGGGTGAGTTGAAAAAATATGGAAAATAAAGGTCTTTAGCTTTACTCATTACTGGCCTGTATGACATTTCAAGAAAGAGAATTTCTCTACTTCCAAAAACTGTTGAAATGAACTAAGACAACAGCCTGAAATAGCATGAGGTTTTTGTGTCTACTTGTATGCAACAGGTCTTATTGTTTGATGATAGTAGAAGAGTCTCTGTATCTCCTTAAAGGGACAAGAATAGTGCTGCATTTGAATTTTGAAACTGTCCCAAAGGAGAAAAAGAGATAGTGACTCTTTTGCAGTCTAAGGGGACTGCAATTAGTGGTAAGTGAATAGTTAAAAGTTTAGCACTGTGTTCCATAATTGATACATACAGGTATACCTGTCCACCAGGAAGAGTAATGGGAAGCCAGCTTTTCCTAATAGTAGAAAGGACCTTAAGGATCATAGAATCCAGGCATTCTCAAATTTACTTGTGGCATAGACCCTTTGGCCATGTTTCTGTAGAGGCTTTTCAGAATGCTTTAAATATGCAAACTAACATAAAAAGGACTATAAAGGCCAAAAGTTAGTGAAAATAAAGATCTCACTATATCTCTTTAGGTAACATAATATTCAGATACCTACATTTTTTAAAAAAATTAAATAGATGGTGATGCCTTTATCAAATACTTTAAAACATTTTCCTTAGTCTTTGCTGTGGTTATTTAGTTGTTTCAGTCATGCCCTACTCTTCATGACCATATTTGGCTTTTCCTTGGCAAAGATACTGGAGTATTTTGCCATTTCCTTCTCCAGTTCACTTTACATTTGTAAACTACGGAACTAAGGCAGACTGGGTTAAGTGACTTGCCCAGGGTCACATGGCTTGTTGGTGTCTAAGGTGAGATTTCAACTCAGATCTTCTTGACTCCAAATCTAGTGCTCTGTCTACTGTGCCGCCTGACTTCCCTTTTGAGACTTAGGCTTGTCCTAATTTCTCACACTCACTACTATATCATATTCCCTTTTGAAAAATAATACATGACTTCTGCACTTGACTTTAACAATGTCACCTTTCATTTCAGTATTGAAGACCCTTTATGTTCAAGGCACCATGGGTCAGGCAGCTAGGTGACACAGTGGGTAGAGTTCTGATTCTGAAATGAGGGAGACATGACTTCAGATCTGGCCTCAGAAACTTAAATAGCTGTGTGACTCTGGCCAGTCATTTGATATCTTCTGCCTCAATTTCCTCTTCTGTAAAATGAAGATTATAACTTCTATTTCCCAGGGCTATTATGTGGACCAAATGAGTTAATATTGTAAAAATCTTTGCCAAACTTAAAGTTTAAAATAGAGTTATGCATGTAGAAATGAATAACTGAAACCATGATCTTATTAAAGGAGAGAGTAGAGAAAAGGCAAAGAAGGGAACCTAAGGTATTCTTAAGGAAAACCCATACTTAAGGAATGTACTAAGATCTGGGGCTGGTAAAGGGACTGCGAGAAATGGCTTCTTAGCCAATTCAACTACATAGCTTCCCTTCTATAATCTGAGATAATGATGGTGACGGAGGGAAAACAAGGCTGTTTAGCTTTACTCTGAATTTAATTAACTGACTTTAAAGTAATTTTCATTTATTTCACCCAAAACAAGCTATGATGCAGAAGTCAAACCTAAGAATGGAAACATCATTTAATGACATCTTTTTACTCTTCTATGTTGAATTTCCAAAACTGAATGTGCTATTAATGTAGGCAAAAAGATATAAAATACTTTTGCTTTTGATTCATTTTAATTGGTTTGCTTTGGAAGGGAAGAAGAGTGCTAAAGATAAGACTCTTTTGGTGCTTTGAGATCCATCATGGTCCCTATGCTTTAGTTTACTTCAGGCCTTGAACATCATGATTTCCTGTGGTTATTATTTTCTGTTTACTTGTTTTATATGATATTTTAGTTTAGTATTTGGTTGTGCTTGTTTATGCCCAGACTTCCTTTCAGGATGGTTATACAGCTGGACTGAGGTCCTTAGCTCCTTTTGGATTGATGAATCAATCAACTGCCCTCTCCCCAGAGGATAGCCTGCAGGAAAGCGGCTGTCTTATTGTTGTTATTTGTAGCTTCATGTGGATCATTTTATTAGTTTTCCTCCAGCTTTACCTCCCTGCTGATGTAATCACAGGAGGCAAATGTCCTGTTTGAGCCAGGGGAAATGAGCTAAATTTGTTTTTTCTCAATACCATGTTATTAGCAAGTTAAGCAATAATGAAAGTGACTCGTCTGTTCTTTTCCAGTCACTCTGTGTAGAAACCTAGGATATCAAGTGAAAAGAGTTCAACCTCTTTATTTTACAGGTGAGGAGGATGAGTGACTAACCTGAGGTCTTATGATTGGTAGGTGACATTTCCGGCAGATCTTTTGACTGCAAGGTACCGGTGGTCTTCCTACTTCCCTACCCTTGTCATCTATCCCCAGAGACTTCCCTGTTTCTGATGGACAAGCTCTTCTGATAGCATCCTCATGGATGGGAGGAATGTCTCTTCCATTTTTTCTACCACTAGGCATTGTCAGAGTTTAAAGAGCTCCCATAGATACAATCTAATAAGCTAATCAATCTATCACTTAAAAAGCATAGTTTAGGAAGTGCCTACTCTGTACCAGGCACTATACAAATGGTCGATATTTCTCAGGCAACATCCAAATTCCTCTCAGGTCTCAGGTTTTCTTAAGGCAGGTTAAAAAAAGACCTCACTATTTATGGACTGATCTGCTTCTGAGAGAATGAGGAATTCATACAACAGAACAACAACTGATTGCGTTAAGTTACTGACCAGTATCCGGATTAATACAAAATACTAGTTCTTTCGAAAAGTTTTTTAAAAAGTACTTAGTAAACAAGGTAAAAGAACAGTAACATTAAAAAGAAACTGAAAGTTGAGTAATATAACAATCAAAAAACTTGAAACCACAGAATACTTGAGAAAATGCCCTTCCTTCTTGCCCATCACCTTCCTTGGTGATTATGAGTGTGGTTTCATTTAGTGCCAAATTTGGCATATTGGTTGGTTGTGATGACTATTTGTAATCTTTTATTCTTTATTACAAAGGTTGATTTGTTGGGTAGGTAAGAGGAGAAGAGATAGTAATAAATGTTTGTAAGAACAAAAATCACAAATACAAATAAAATGAAGGAATCTAAAAAATATTTAATAAAAAATGAGTTACCATTATGTGTACCATGGACATTAGCAGGCTGGGACATGAGATACATGAAGACTTGTGCAAGAGAACAGTAAAGGTTATCATCAGAGAAATACATGAGTGGGGAAGTGGAAGGTGGAACCAAGCTTGGTTTCGTCATTCAAAGGATAACAGATGGACAGCCTGTGCTCTCTATTGGTATCCTTGTGTTGTGCAAAGAACTAGAGGAAGATCTCCTGGACTGAGGAGAGATGGGCAATCTTCTGAATAACATGGACAAGGTCTGAGTTAGGGCACAGGAGAGTCAAGCATGAAAGGGTCATGATGAGAATGGTTAGAAGGAAGGACCCACTTCAAAGAGATCACAGGTACCTTGAAGTTTCGAAGATACTCCATGATGGCCAGAAGCAGACCTGAGTCCTCTGGAAAACATGTTTCTCCAAGGTTTCCTCCTTTGGCCAGAGAAGGGCAGAAGACCCTTGTAATAGCATTCTAGCGGCACACTCTTAGTAAACTTGACTGGCCTGTTTGGCTTCTCATTTTTTGAGTTAACGTGAGGAATAAGGAAGGAAGAGTCCTTTCTGAGGAACTAAGACAGTCAGCTGCAGGGAGAGAAAACTGTACTAAGCTCTGAGAAGCTTACCAATAGCTGTCAGTGCCACATATTATCTTAAGATGGTAGCTTAGTAGTATAATTTAGTTGGGTTAATTAACCAGTTCTTTCCTCTATATCTCTACTCATCCCTTGGTCAAACTGAGAATGGTTGAAACTGACTCAGCTTGAATACCCTCACCTCAGGACCGAAGGTGTCATTTCGTTACCCTGATCAGTTAATGCCAATAAGATGCCTTCACTGTTTGGATTATTTTGTTTAATTATTTTTTCCCATTATATAAAAAAAAAAAACAGGAGCGGGGTAGAATAGCCAGAAATGATTACGATATAAAAACAAAAGTAGCAGGAAAACTTGCTTAGCAAAAGAAAGGAAAGAAGAAAATATTGCAAATTATTAGAATCAGTGCCAGAGTTTCAACTCGCCAGAGTAGCCTTCAAATCTATTTCTGCTCTAAACGCAGAGGCAATGTGAAAGCATTTTCTAAAAGTGTCTTTCACGAGTGTGCTGAAGCTAGCTTCTGCTAGCTAGTGAATTGATTACTAAATTGGCACCATGAACATTTATACCTTAGCAGCATCTACTATGGCCTTCTGAGAGGAGACAGTTTTTCTAACTTTTTAATTTAAACCTTGGGGACTCTAGGAGATCATTTTAGGCAAGTGTAGGAAAGATTTAAGAGCAAACAAGACTATTGGTAGCTTCTCAGGTCTCACCATACCACTTCCTCTCCCTGCAGTTGACTGCCTTGATTTCCCAGAAAGGATTCTTCCTTTCTTAATTAGTGTAAGATAGAATATTATGATAAGGCCAAGTCAGTCCTAGGAATAACTTAAGTCTTCTCCCTCTCCAAGCCTCTGTTCCCTCACCTGTAAAAAAGAGGGAATTGAACTTTCTGATTCTCTTCCAACTATTGTGGAGGAAGTAGCTAGATTTTTTCCTTTTCTCTCAAAAATACTATTCTTAGCAATCTCAAGTTTAAAAAGAAACTTTAAGCAATTGTAGGTTAGAAAATGTTTGACAACCAGATCTCCAGGGAGAAAAATGTGTACGGGACAAACTTTTAAATTTAATCTGCATTTTAAACATTTCCTCCATTACTTTCTTAAATCTAGACAATCGATAGCACAATAAATCAGGCCCTGATCCTTATCATATGCTGATTTCCAAGGTATAAATGCTCACATTGTCCATTTAAGAATTAATTCATTACCTGGTAAAAAAAAATCCAGCATACTCCTGAAAGACACTTTTAGAAAATACTTTCATGTTGCCTTTACACTGATAACAGAAGTACCTTTGAAGACTACTTTGAATCCTTGAAATCCTGTTATCAACTGATCCAAATGAATACATCGGTTTTCTTTTTTTTATAAAAAATAAGTTTTGTTGCTATCTTTGTTTCCCTATCACAATTTTTTTTTGCTATTCTGCTCTCTCTCCATTTTTAATTAAAACTATAAGTAAAAACAATCCAAACAGTGCCTGAACATGCAGCATTATTCCCCATTAATCCCTCATCTCTACTTAAGTATGAAGGTATGTTTCCTTCATTAGTTCTCCAGGATTATTATTGGTTTTTTAGTTACTCAGAATTCATCTTCCTTTTAGTGATCTTTTTATTTGCATTTTCGGAGTAATTGAAAATACTTTCTTTTGGCTCTGCTTGGTTCACTCTACATCAGTTCATAAAAATCTCCCCAAATTTCTCCAACATTCTCATATTTATTTTAGTTTAATTTAACAAGCATTTATTAAGCCCAATACTATGTGCCTAGTCACTGTCATAGGGGCAGAGATACAAAAAGAAAAATGAAACAGTCTCTGTCTTCAAGGAACTTAACATTTGGGGCGGGGGGCATGTCCACAGACAAGTAAATAGAAAGAGGTAAACAAATTTATAATATTAGGAGGAGAGCACTGCCAACTCTTGGGATCAGGAGAGGCTTCCAATGGGAGGTACCATATGAGTTGAACTTGGAAGCTAGGGATGATTTGAGGAGTCTGCGACATGCAAAGTCAAAGAAGCAGGAAGTGAAATTCCATGTGTGGAGAACAACTAGAGGGCCTGTTTGGCTAGAATGTAAAGTATGTGAAAGAGGAGAAGGTACAATAAGCTTGGAGGTAAGTTGGACCTGAATTGCAAAGGACTTCAAAAGGCTAAGTCGTCCATTCCATGATGATTGGTTGGGTGGTTGTTGTCCTTCCTTCTCGAAGAGGACCCTTGTGAATGACATCACCGTGATAAAGTGAAGTTTCAATGTGTACAACTGTGGCTGATCAGACCAATAGGAGCCCGGAACGTGTACCACAGATTGGGCACAAATTGTCCGTGTGAACATTTGAGGTGGTTACTCCAAATTTGCACATCCCATAATTATATTTCATCAATTCGTATATACAGTATGTTGAACCATATCCATATCAGTGGGCAACTACTTTGTTTCCAGTTCTTTGCTACCATAAAAAGTACCATTTCATGAATATTTTAGTATATATTGGTTTTTTGTTTATGTCTTGGATCTTCTGAGGGTTGTATGCCCAGTAATGTAATTTTTGGGTCTAAGGATATATACAATTTAGTCAGTTTTCTTACACAATTCCAAATTTGTTTAATTAGCAGTTTCACTAAGAATATATTATTAGCATATAGATTTTCAAAGCAAAATATAGCTTTATGCCCTTTGTTTTTGGTAACTCTTGGTCCTTGTCACCATGTCTGATAAATGCGCTGTCAGGCTGAAGAGAAAATTGGCAAGATCAGTGGAAGGCAAGGAAGGGTTACAATGTAGGACGATGAGCTGAATGTTGGGCAAAACTGTTGCACTGGAGTGCAATGTCATCTCAACAGCATCAGAATTGGTTCCCTGGGGAAATTTCTCCTGCTACCTTTCCTGCCTCCCCTTCCAGCCAACTCCAAAGAAAAGGGGGATGGGGGAATTGAATGGGAGAGTAGGATGGAAATGAAGTTTCTGTAACTTTTTTTAAGGCAATGCATTCTCTTCTTTCATACTATATATATATTTCTCTCAGATGTAAATAAGTGCACATTCCCAGTGAAAACACTGGGTTAGGAAGTGAGAACATCTTAAATAGTGAAGAAAATATCTTAGTTGGGTGAAAACAGGAAAGACTTGCACAAAATAATGAAAAGCAAAATGAGAAGAACCAAGAGAACATTGCATAAAATAACAGCAATACTGTTTTCAGAACAACTTTGAATCACTTATTTTGACTCTTATAAATACCCAAGTTCGCTATAAAGGACAAATGAAGAAAGATGCTATCTATATCCAGGGAAAGAACTGAGAAATAGTAGTACATATAGAGTAATTATACACACATATATACCTATATACCTATTTGTGTCTAATGGTAGCCATCTCTAGGGTTGGAAGGGTAGAGAAGAAAAAAAGAAATTCACATGATAATTTTCATGTATATTTGAAAAGAATAGCAAATTGTGCATTGTAGATTTGCTGTTTTGCATTCAATTATCTTTTTTATTTATTTTTATTTTTTATTGTACTATGTTATAGAAATGCTTAAATTTAAAAGAAAATATAGAAAGAAAGAAAATCTGAACAGTAAGTAGTGTGGTAATTAAAACTTCTTTAACTTTTAGACATGAGCTTAATAAATGTAATCTATTACAATTATTTTAAAAAGCCAAAAAGCTACACATGAATAGTTGAGTAAGCTAGATGAAAACAACCAATGTTTATTAAATATCTCCACTGTGTAACTCAATCTACTCAGGTTGTTAACTTGAAAAGCTTATGTAACAAGGCAGAAAAATGTGTTGTACTAAATGGTGAACTTTTAAATTTTAGGGGTTGGAATGAGGAAGTTGGCTAGCCAGGAAAGGAGACCGAGGTAATAAAATGTCAGTTATAGGCTTTGAGGAATTTCTGTTCACATGTCTCCAGTTGAAATTTTTGTCAACCTGATGTCTAGGTTTTCTAAAGGTAAGAGCTCTGTAATGATCAACATTGTCAGAAGGGCACCTCAGAGGCCCTAGTCCCACCCTCTAATTTTAAAAATGAGCAACTGAGGCCCAGAAAGGTTAAGCACCTTAAGGAAGTAGCAAGCATCAAAAGTGGGATTTGAACCCTGTTCCATTGCATCAAACTGCTTCCCTAGGTCCCAAGAACAAGAACCTAGTTTATTTCTTCTCTCCTTACATCTAATTGTACATGGAGAAGGACCTCATCCTACTATGCTATGGCAGTCTACAAATTTGGTTCAGCAGCTGTTTCTTATTCTTTGCCAATAGACTTCACTAGCTATGATGATGTGTGCCAAAGCTATAAAGATTCTATTGCAGGACAAATCCTGTGTAGTAGAATTGACCCCATGTCCTTGTTCCTTTACTGGTCTGTGTTTATAGTAAAAATAATGTGCTATGGTATTCCTGCAACTATGTTTAAATGTAATGTAAAGTAGGATTAAAATATGTTGGATTTTTTTTAAAGTATAAGGTTTTATTTTGTGCTTTTTTTGCAGGCAAGCTTATAGAGAAGGATAGTCAAAAGTATTTCTTTTGGAAAATAGAAGCTGCTAGTAGTTGAATTTAATTTGACAAACATTTATGAGTCAGTGACAACTAAACAGTCCCTGCCTCACTGCAGCCTACATTCTGTTAATGGGATATAGCATGTATGCCACTGAGTAAAAGTAACTCGGGAAGGTAACATCAAGGAAGAAATGGATCAAGTGCTTCTTTAAAGGTCCAAATATCAGAGGAAATTCAAGGACTAGAAGCCTAGGCAGGTGAGTGAATGAGATGGGTCCATTCAGGAAGTTGATCTTCACAAGGAGTAGGGAGAGCTTGTCTATTGGTTGCAGGAAATTTAGTGAATTTGTATGCAAGCAGTGGTAACTTATGTAGGGTAGAGAAGAAAGAGCCTTAGAGTTGGAGAAACTGAGTTTGAATGCTGGTTCTGCTACTTACTACCTGTTTTATCTTGGAAAAATGACTTAACCCCTTTTGACCTCATTTTGTCATCATTAGGCATTTGACCTAATGACCTCTGAGAGGCCCTTTTTGGGACTAATGCTATGATCTCAGGTGCCATAATGCAGATCTTTTGAATGATGATGCAATATTTAAGTCAATGAATTAGCATATGCTAAGTCAACTATCAATCAATCAATATTTATTAAGCACCTACTATGTGCCACACTTTGTGCTAACTGCAGGGGGGTACAAAAAAAAGAAAAAAATAGTCCCTGCCCTTAAGGAGCTCACAGGCTATTGGGGGAGATAGAATACAACCAATTATGTATAAAAAAGATAGTTACAGTATAAATCAGAGATAATAAACAGAGAGAGAAGTTATAGCATTAAGTGGGGGAGAGGCCAGTAGATACTTCTTGTAGAAGGTAAGAATTTAACTGGGACTTGAAGGAAGTCAGAAGATAGAGATGAGAAGGGTAAGCATTCCATATATGGGGCACAGTACAATGAAAACAGGCATTCAAGAGATAGAGTGTCACGTGGGAGGGACTGCAAAGAGGCCACTGCTGTTGGAATACACATGGTGACATGGAAGCGAGTGACTTGTAAGAATGTGTGTATGTGTTCGTCTTTCGTTGCCGAAGAAGACCATGCCATCAGAGAAATAATGACATGACTTGCACTTGATTTTGTTTTGAGTGAGGGAGGGCTGTGCAGGTCACCAGCCTCACTTCTCCTCCAGAGCCATCTGAATCCAGTGACCAGATGTTCATCAGGATGACTGGAGGTGACCCAAGATGAGGCAACTGGGGTTAAGTGACTTGCCCAAGGTCACACAGCTAGTGAACGTCAAGTGTCTGAGGTGAGATTTGAACTCAGGTTCTCCTGACTCCTGTGCTGGAGTTCTATCCACTGTACCACCTAGTTTCCCCTGTTGTAAAAATACTGAAAAGATAGGAATGGATAAGGTTATGGAGTACTTTATGAGTCTCCTACAAAATATGTCAAAATTTTCACTCTAAAATATGTTCTAGGCATTAGTAGATGAGCTGCAGCCTACCTTCTGAAGACACGATGGGCATATAAAAACTCAGATGAAAACTTAGTCCAATATGGGAGGAGTGATTCAGAAGAAAATACTCAACTGAGAAAACTCTCAACAGTGTTGCAAAATGGGGGCAGGTGGGGGAGGGACACTTTGACTTTTGACTGAGAATGATTCTGCCAATTTCTCTTTGTGAAGATTTATTAGTTACGCTTAGCGACTCTTGCAATCTTCAGTATTGCAAAATAGAGATTTTAAAAACAACATCCCTTTTCTCTTCAAGTGGTTGTCTTAAAATTTAATGAGATCCATGGCTTTCTTAACTTTTTACCAACTGCTGCAACCCCGTAATATGGCCTGGGAATGGCGTCATTACCAGACCATATGGCCAGTTGTGAAGACTGTGGTGAAAGGTCAGAGGATAAAATGTTGACTCCTTGGAAACAGAACATTATGGCAGAAAAATACATTATGGAGGATACCCTTCAACTCATTGCCATATCTTGTCAATTTTAAATATTCAAATGGGATCATAAACTTTAGATCAGGAAAGATTCTAAGAAATCACCTAGTCTGAGGGTCCTTTTTTTGTGTCATGGATAGTCTGCTGAAGTCTGTGGACCTCTTCCCCAATAGATAGATAAATCTAGCATTTACTGCATGCTAGGTACTGTGATAGACATGGGGAGTAAAAATACAGTTATCCCTTTCATATCTTGAATTTCCCCTCATGGTTTCAATATATTGTGGATCAGAATAAGAAATTAAATAAGAATATGGGGGGAGTTCTGTGGAAGCTGCAGACAACACATGAAGTAGCCTGTAGGCAGCACAGAACCTATGACCAAATAGTTAACACAAATTTTATAGTAAGGTACTGTAAACATCCTATAAAAGAAAAAAATTTCAGACTTCTTGGCACAAAGGTACAAAAAATTTTATGTGGATTTTCCAGGTTGTGGATACTCCACACCCTTAACTCCACAATGTGGAAGGGATAACAGTATAGGCAGAAAGAAAGACAGTCCAGGAGCTTACATCCTAATGGGGAAGACAACTTGGAAAAGTGAGGGGCCAAGTTTGAGTGTAGGGTTGTGGGAGAGGTCATCAGGTTGAGCAGTGTCAAAGTCTGGGGAGGCAGGCAAGGCAGGTGGGGAGTGAACCTAACTTAAGTGAACATTTCCTCAAGTGGAAATTCCATCTGAAACTCACCAATCAGAGGAGAGATTGCTGGAGCAAAGGCATCTCCAGCTTGAGAAGGCAACAGGAATGGAGGTATAAAAGTTGGGAGAGTCAGGAGTGGAGCTGGATTAGAAGTTCTCAAAATAATTAATTAAGTGCATAAAATAAAATAGATAGGATTGCAAAAAAAAAAAAAACCCAGTAAGAGTATTTTTAAAAATTTTTAAAGAAGTCCTCAGATCCTAGGTTAAAATCCTCTGGTCTAGTCTAACCCCACCATATTGCAGATAAGTAAAATTGAGGTCAAGAGTACTTAATCTGCTCCTTGAGGGAAGGGAGTGTCTTTTTGTTTATTTGTTTATTTTTTAATGTAAATGGAATTTTAATTTTTTCAATTACATGTAAAGAAAAATTTCAATATTCATTTTTAATAAAATTCTGAGTTCCAAATTTTTCTCCCTCTCTCCTTTTCCTTCCCCCTCCACAAGACAGTAAGCTATCTGATATAGGTTATACATGTGCAATCATGTAAAACATATTTCCACAGTATTCATACTATGAAAGAAGAAACAAAAGGAAAAAAAACCACAAAGAAAACAAAGAAAGTGAAAACAGAATGGCTTGATCTGCATTCAGACTCCATCCAGTGACTGGCTTTTGCCTATTTTTGTATTCCTAGTGCTTAACATAGTGCCTAGCACATGGCATATACATTGATAGCTCCTTAAATACTTGGCTTCCAAGTTCATCCATATTTTCAACTTCCATGACTTATCCTTTCATTCCATTGCAACTTTCCAGGATGGTTATATTATAGATTTCACCATCACAAATAGTTGTGTTATTTCCCTGATGCTGAACTCTGAAATTCCTTTCTCACCATAACCTCCTATTCTTCCATCTTGCTTTCTGCCTTTCACCTTGTAAATCTGTTTTTATTTCTCGTTCCACTTCTTTTTTTTTCCTCGTTCCACTTCTTGCATTTATTCATATAAATGATGTATTCCTACCCAAACCCCTAGAATATATGCTTCTAGAGGGTCAAAATATTTTTTATTTTTGTGTTTGAATTTCCAGAACCTAATACAACACCTTGCATATTAGTATGCATATATGGAAGCAACCAGGTGGCACACCTAATTTGAATTTGGAGTCAGGAAGACCTAAGCTCAAATATTCCCATAAAAACAAGCTTCTGGAGGGCAGGGACTGTCTTTTTGCTTGTATTTGTAAAAGACACTAGGATGGGGGGAGAAGTCTCTTTCAGAAGAAGATGCTTAAGCTGAGTCTTAAATGAATGTCTTTTAAGTGCAGAAGATTAGAAGGGAGAGTGTTTCAGGCATGGGAGACAATCAGTATAAAAGCATATATGAATGTGAGAAAGAGAATTGAATGGCAAGTAGATCAATATGGCTGGTACAGAGAATGCATGGAAAGAGGTAATGTGTAAGAAGCTTGGAAAGGTTTAGAGCAGATTGAAATGCCAAACAGGAGCCTATATTCACTCCTCAAAGTAAAAGGGAGCCAATGAAGTTTATTGAGTGCATGTGTGCATATACAGTGGAAAGATGATATGGTCAGATTGTGGTTTAGGAAAATCATTTTCCTAACATTTTCTGACACAGTAGCCATTTGGTTGCAATTTGGAGACTGAATTGTAGTGGGATAGTCACTCCATAATATTGCTTCCACTTACCTTGCTGGTCTCATTTCATATTACCCCCTTTAATGCTCTCTCCACTCTAGCCAAATTGGCCTGCTAGCTGTTCCTTATATGTGACAGTCCAGCTCTCACTTTGCAAAGGAAGGTGTCCCACAGCCAGAACACACTCTCTTCTCCCCTCTACCTCTTGAAATCTCTTGCATCAAAACACAAGTCAGGTGCCACCTCCCCCATGAGGCCCTCCATGAAAACCTTAAGTTTTCACTGTTTCTCTCTACTGAAATTACTTTGTACAATTTTGGGCATACTCTTTACTATACTTTTGTGTCCGTTTTATATCCAAGTACAATCCACACTCCTTAAAGTCAGGGATTAGATCTCAATAGTCTTTGTATTCCCAGGGGGATATTGGAACCAGCCCCAAACAGTTTGAGAGAGCCTGTTGTTAAATTGTCAGTATGAGCATTTATACCTCAGAAACTGACAAACACTACTAATCAGTCCTTGGTTTATTACTTTAGTAATTGTCTAGACAAGAAAGCAATGTAAAAAATGTTAATAATGCAGATTAAAGTTAAGTGGGATTTGTATTCCCCCTTCAAAGAACTGGTTGTTAACTATTTTAGCAGCACATCACTGCTAATAACAAAAAAATCTTTCACATAGTAGTCACTTAATATTTAATTGAATGATTTGTGTTGCATTTTCAAAGAATTTGGTTCATTATTGAAAACGAATGTACTTTACAAAAGTAATGAGCTCAGTTTTTTGATGTCCTCTCCAGATCAGAAGTCTAGGTATCCTGACCAGGAAGTTGTCTACCTTTGTGGTACGGTGTCTGCAGAAAGAAGATGCAGCCCAAAGGGAAGGAGTCAGATTGAACTCAGGGACAGTCCCAAAAAGGGAACCAGCAAAGCAGCCTTTCTTATCATTTTTTGTGTTTTGGTGAATCCAGGGTGCAGGATTGATTACATGGCTTCCCTGGCTGCCAAAACCTTTTAGCTCGTCTTCTTATTCAAATATACGCTTAGAATCACAGACTCACAGAAGATTAAAGGTAGAAGAAACCTTGAAAATTAATGAGGCCAATTTCCTCATTATTTAAAATTAGATTTTTTGAAAATTGTCAAGCATTTATCTTTTCTCCCTTCCTCCTCTTCTCCCCAAGTCTCCTTCCCCCCCACCAAAAGGAAAGAAAGAAACAAGGAAAGCAAAATCCTTCTGATTAATAAGCATGGTCAAGCAAAACAAATTTCCACATTGGTCACATCCCAAATACATGTCTAATTCTGCACATTAGTCTATTTTTTCTGTCAGGAGCTGAGTAACATTTTTCATCACTAGGCACCTGGAATTAGAGTTGCTAAGAGTTTTTAAGTCAGTCACATCTTTCCAGTTATCTTACACATTAAACAACCCCCAAGTACTCTACAATCCAAAGACACTGGCCACATTTCAGTTCCTCCCACACAAAATTTTCTCTCCTGACTCTGGAAGTTTTACTGACTGACCCCCCATGTCTAGAATTCTCTTCCTCTTCATCACTGCCTCCTGACTGCCTTAGCTTCCTTCAAGTCCCAAATAAAATCGCATCTTCTACAGGGGTTGAGAAAACCCCTCTTAATTCTGGTGCCTTCCATCTATTTTTATCTCTAATGCATCCTGTATACAGTTTGCTTGTACATAGTTGTTTGTAATTCTTCTCTCCCATTAAATTGTCAGCTACTTTGAGAGTAGGGACTACTTTTTTTTTGCCTTTCTTTGTTTCCCCAGGGCTTAGTACACGCAACACTGACACTCAGTAGGTGCTTAATAAATCTTTGTTGACTGACTGGCATATAATGAGCTAAGAGCCAAACCAATCCCTGACCTCAAAAGAGCTTGTATTATAAAAGGTTCACCCCTATTAGGGGAGAAAGCTGGAAAAGAGGAAGAAGGGGGAAATTCCTAAATTCTGGAAGGGAGGTGCTGAGAGGTCTGATCAGAAGCCCAGGCATTTTCAGCAGGGGATTTCAAGGTCCCTCAGGAAAGAAGGTGATAATTGAGTGTGTGGGGGGGCATAGTGTGGTTTGGAGTGTTGTAACTGGGAGTTAGTTTAACTAATGGCTTTCAAAGCGTTCAATCTCCTCACTTTCAGAGGCAGAAACTGAGGCCCAGAGAAGGAAGTGACATTCTCTTGTGTGCTTTTAACACTTGTCTTCTATCTTTTTAAGCTAGGTTATATGATTAATAGCAGGGCATAAAGGAAAGCGCTTGGTCTTGGAAATCAGGAAACCTAAGGTCGAATCCCCACTCCGATTATGAGCTTTGTGACTGGAAAAAATCAGTTAACCTCAGATTACTCAAAAGAAATGAAGATTACAATACAATCCCTAATTCATAAGGCTGTGAAGGAAGCGCTTTGTAAACTTTTGAAGCTTCATTGCACATTGGTGCCATGAAAAGAAGGCTTAATTTGGAATTATGGGACTAGAGTTCAAATGGTGTCTAAGATGGCTTCCAATTTTAATTGATGATCCTATACCAAGAAGTATTGGTGCTCTACAAATGCCAAATGTGAGTCATTGATGTCGTAAGAGGCTCAATGTCAAGGAACATTTTTTTCCCACTGTACCCCCTAGATACCATTTCTTCACTGGGTTTCATGGATCCCCAAGTGTTCTTTAGATAGATTTCAGGAATGGGGAAAATTACATATTTTCCCTAATGTCTAACTGAAACTTAACATTTCCTTTAATTATTTAAAAACATGGGCCCTATGAAAGGCTCCATAGACTTTAGCACACTAAATGTGTGTATGTGATGTAAGAAAGGTTATGAATTCTTGATCTAGTACAAAAATACTGATTGCCTGATGATATCTGCTTTATGTGTTTCATGGAATTTCCTGGGTAACTTTGTGAGTGTGTGTGTGTGTGTGTGTGTGTGTGTGTGTGTGTGTGTGTGTGTCTGTGTCTGTGTCTGTGTCTGTGTTTAGGGGAGGGGAGAAAGGAAGATGGTAGAAAAGTGCTTAGCACAATGACTGGCCCATTAGTAAAACTTCATTGATTGACTAGAAAAGTACTTATGATCTTCCATTTTGTTTTATTCTCTGCTTTTTCACAACACACATTCACTGATTATGTGTGATTTGTGTATGTTCAAATTTAAGTGTTTGAGAACAAGCAATTCTCTACCAATATCAAATATAATTCAAAGTTCCTGTTTTGTTTTTTAAAAGAGAACCATTTAACTCTTCTGGTTTGAAAGTAAAGATATTGACACACTGAGGTCCCCATCATGAAAATTTTGTCCGTATTTACCTCTTCAAACTATCTTAATACATTTCTTCTCCATGTCATTGCCAAACTTCTGAAAAGAGTCTTCATGATCTATTTGCCTTTCAAACACTTGTTGTCCAACCTCATAACTCTCCTGAAATCATTCTTTTTAAGGTCACTAATCAACTGTTTATGATCCAGCCCAATTGCCATTTTTCAGTCTTTATCCTTTTGCACATCTCTGTAGCACTGGCTGCTCTTGGTCATCCTCTCTCTTTTTGTAGTGTCTCTGACCTTTGATTCACAGACACAGTCTTTTCCCAGATTTTTTCTTTGTACTCTGCTCTCTCTTACTGGTTCATTATCTTCCTTCCTCTTAAGTGTGGGCTTTCTCCAAGGTTCTATTCTTAGCCTTCTTTTCTTCTCTCCCTTTGCTCTTCCCTTGTGGTCTCATCCACTGCCATGACTTCAGTTATGACCTCTATGCAGAGGATTCCCAACCTACATTTTCACTCCTGACCACAGTTTATTTCCATGTGCTTCTGGATGACCTGTGGATACCTCAAACTCAGTGTGATCAACATTGAACCTATTATCTTATCTCTCAGATCCCAGCCCCATTTTCTATGAATGGCTTTATCTATAAAAAGAAATCTAGTTGTATTTTGCTTGGCTTTAGATGGCAGGAGTTGTTGTTTGTCCTTCATTCTTGAGGATGATCAATGACATCGGGGGGTGATGTCTCAACCTGCAAGTGAATTGGATTTGAGTGAGGCAGAGTCATCAGCCTCACTCTTTCTTCCAGAGTCACTGGAATACAGTGGCAACATATAAGTCAAGATGACTGGTGATGAACCAGGATGTAAGGGAGGACAGAGGTAGTACCAATAGGTGAAAGCTATGGAGGGGTTTATTTCAGGTCATTATGAAGAAAAACTTCCCAGTAATTAGAGTTATTCAAAATAGAACAGGCTACCTCAGGGAAATGGTGAATTTCCATCAATGGAAGTCTTCAGTCAGAAGTTGAGTGGCCACTTGTCAAAGACTATATAATTTTTATAATTTTGTGATAGCTTTCTTGAAGGACTAGGGTGGAGGTCAAAAAATACAATTGAGATTTGTACTAATGGACATTAAGAGGTACTTAAAATGTCAAGATGTTGGTTAAGATCAGTCAACACTTTTTATTAAGCTCCTCCTATTGAAAGAACATTCATTGATGGGGAGTATTTATGAAGACCCTGGACTTTACTCTCTATTGAGCATTTGCTAAATAATTTCAGAATGTCTACTGAACTGATGTGTCTAGAAAAAAACATCTTCATGTGATTCTTATAGCTGGCAAAGTCAGCTCAGTAGCTGAAGCAATGACTGTTAGTGGGTGCATGAGTTTCATTTTAATGTGTGTGTGCACTTAATGAGTGTACAGTGATCATGTGAGGTAGTTATATATTTACCTAACTTTTATTGCAGGGTTGTGGGGGGGAATTAAGTGCCCAATGAATGATCCTTTGACCAGCTGAAAGCTCCTTAAAGAGAATATTATTCTAATATATCGTCATTATAATAGTGATTATTTATTAGCGATTTTATTACATGCTTTGGCTAAATTTTCTGCAAAGGTCACAAGTGTCTCAAATAATAATGCAAATGTTCTTGAAAGAAGAAAAGCCAATTAACCACCTGAAAACTGTTTCAACCCTCTAATAATCAGAGAAATGCCAATTTCAACAACTTTAGTATTGCCACCTTACACCCATCAACTTGGCAAAGACAAACACTATAAAATTCAGCGCTGACGGGTTGTGGAGAAACAGACAAAACTATTACAGGGCTGAAAGAGCTGTGAACTGGTGCAATCTTTTCAGGAAGTAATATGGACTTTTAAAACAAATGCTACAGAATTGTGGATGCCCTTTGTCCTGGTGATCCTATTTCTAGGAATATTTCCTAGGGATATTCCTAACTGTAAAAAAAAAAAAAAGACTAGTTATACAAATGCATTCATTATTCATAATAGCACAAACTAGAAATAATTCCTTATATGTCGTGTGTGGCAATGCAGGTAGAAAACCATTCAATGCATTTCTTTGACATTTATTAAGTGCTTACTGTATGCATTGTTCTAAATATGGGGAGAAATACAAAGATAATTAAGGTATTCCCACTTCAGGGAAGGGGATGATGTAATACAGTTTAACAACACTGCTTAGGTGTGTGACCTAAGTGTGATAAGCTACATACATTAGTTATTTTCAGTTTCCTCATTTGTAAAATGCAGATAAAAATGTAACCCCACAGGTTAGTGATAAAAATCCTCAGTGAGTACTGAAATATTGTACATTTATTCTATACAAATAAGTGATTTTACACTATATGATTAAAGTTGACCCACCATGAAGGATTGAAAGTTGCCTTGAAAGTAAGCTCTTTGAGGGCAGGAATTCTTCCTTCCTTCCTTCCTTCCTTCCTTCCTTCCTTCCTTCCTTCTTTCCTTCCTTCTTTCCTTTCTTTCTTGCTTTCTCTCTTCTTTTCTTTCTTTGTTTCTTTCTTTCTTATTTCCAGCACCCACCATAGTGCCTGGCACATAATAGATACCTAATAAACATTTGGTTTTTTTGTTGATTGAGTTGTCTTCTCACAACCAAGCTATTTGTGAGCTGAAGGCAAGGAATTCAGCTTTGATTGCCTTTCTGAAAAATCTCCTCTCCCTAAGATCAAATAAGGAGAACCAGTCTCTTCAATGTGACTTACCTTGAGGACTTTCCTAATTAAGGACTGAGGTGGCTGATGTGAAATAGAGCTTGACCTTGCTTTATGAATTAGAGGCATCCCCAAAAAATGAAATAAAATGGCATATAGTTGTGTCGCATCAATAGTCAATTAATCAGTCAATGTTAAACTGCTTCCATATACTAGGTATAAGGAAGCAATGAGAATAGGATCTGTGCCCTTGTGAAATTGTCCTTCTTCTTCCAGGGTTGTATTGACAGCTCTTCCTTGGGCAGAAGTTGAATTTTGTAGTTTTGTGGGTGGATAGAAGAGTATCCTCCCTGATACAGACTTAACTTTTCTGTGCAATATTTTTGTTGGGCAGAAATGATTATTTTAAAGTTTTTAAAATAATTTTTTAAATAGTTAAATTTATCCAATGAGTTGCTGAATAATTTTGAAGGGATTTGTTTAGTGTGTTGTGGAGACACATGGCTATTTGCTTCAATTTCTTCTATTTCCAATTAACAAGCATTTAGACATGGTCAATGTGGGAATCAGTTTTGCTTTACTATGCATACCTGTCACAAGTAAAACTCTATGTCTCCTTCTGTACCCTGAGTTTCTCATTTCTCTGTCAGAAGGTGGGTACCTTGATTCATCATTCGACCTACAGAATCATAGTTGGTCACAGCCTTGATCAAAGTTCTTAAGTCTTTTAAAGTTGTTCATTTTTACAATGTTGTTATAATATAAATTTTTCTGGTTTTTCTGACTTTATTCTGTATCAGGTATTCCCAGTTTTCTCTGAAATTGTCTCTTTCATAATGTTTTATTGCATAGCAGTATTATATTACATCCATATAGTATAATTTGTTGAACCATTCCCCTAAGTGATGGGCACCCCCATCTATTTATGGGTCCTTTTCTTCTTTATGCAAAGCATACAGGTCTAGTAATGGTATACTTCAATTTCTTATTGCAATGGAAACTGTCACTACCTGTCAGGTAATATCAGACCTGACAAATAGGTTCAACTATGGTATACTGGGAGGAAAAAATGTACTGAATAGAAAAGAAGGAAGGCCAAAAGGAATCACAGACAAGCTGAATGACATGCTGAATTTACAATATACTTAAAAAGAAAAGCAAGCCTTACATAAGAGATTCTCAATTTCATGTACAATCTTCTGTTCTCTGTTGTATATGGAAATGTTTGCTTTATTTGGTGTTTAAGTTCAGGATAAAAAAGTTTTTAAAAATACTGGACAGAAGTCAGAAGTCTTAGGTTGGAGTCCTGTTTCTGCTACTTAGGCAAGTCCCCTGGGAGAGGAGCCTCACAGATTGAGATTAAACAAATATCAACAATTTCTTTTAAAAGATATCTGCTTTATACAAGGCACTGTACCAAACACAGGAAATACAAAGACCCAAAACAAAATCTGTCCTCAAGGAGCATTTGTTTTACTGATAGCATCCATCATGTACACCGAAAAGCAAATACAAGGCAATCTGAGAAGTGAGAACATTAACAGGAAATGATATGGGAAGGTTTCTTGGTAGAAGGAGTATCTGAGGCAGAAAGATTAGAATTCTTAACGCAGAGAGAAGAAGGGAGTATATTTCAGGTATTTAGGGGTAGCTTATGCAAACACACAGGGCTAGGTAATAGTCTAGTTAGAATTTGGAAAGAATGGTAACAGGAAGTAAAACTGAAAAAGCTGTTTGGAGCCCTATTGTGAAGAGCCTTAAAGACCAAGATAAAAAGAAAAAGAATTTAATTATGGAGGCAATAGGGAGATACTAAAGATTTTTGAACTGTATAGTGACATGGTAAAATCTGCCTTATGACTTTGAAACGTTATTTTGGCAACAGGATTGAAAAGCCTATAGAAACAGGGAGACTAGACAGGAGGTTATTAGATCAGGCAAGAGGTGATAGAGGTATGGCAATCGTATGTGCAGAGAAAAGAAGAGGAACGAGAGATATTTTGGTGATAGAATCAGCAGGCTATGGCTGCTGATTGATTCTAGGAAGCGGTGAGGAATGGAGGGAAATAAAAGATAACTCTAAGATTATAAACCTGTGTAACAAGGATAACAATAGTGGTCTTGACCAAAAGAGAGAAGTTTAGAGAAGCGTCTACTTGTGTGATCTCATCCAAGTCACCTAACCTCTTGGGACCTCAGTTTCCTCATCTGTAAAATGAGGAGCTTTGACAAAATGTCTTCTAAGAATGCTTCCAACTTTTAATCTTTTTCATTTCAGAAATGTTGAGGTTGAGATAATAACTGAAAATTAAACAGTGCTTTAAAGTTTGCAAAGCATTTTAATACATTGTTTCTGAGATTATTTCAATTGAAGCTCACAACAGTCCTGTGAGCTGGATATTATGAAGTAGTATCTTTATGTACCTTCATGTAGTAGGTAGTTTGCCCCTGTGGTTCTCAGGTGGAGATGCTAAGCAGCTATTTGGTAATTCAGGACTGGAGTTCAGTAGAAAGATTAGATTAGATATACAAAACTGGGAATTATTAGCAAAGAGAGCATACTTTGTCTCATGGAAGTGGCTAAGATCAGCAAAGACAGAATGCAGAGAGAAAGAAAGGACGAGGACAAAGCCTTGGAGGATATTGATTAGATGACTAGGTTATGGAGAAAAACCTTGGCAAATACCCATTAGGTGAGCAGGTGATGGAAGAGGAATAATTATTTGAAGAAAGAGACTGCAAAAGAGTGATCAGACAGGTAGGAGGAGAACCAGGAGAAAATGGCAACACAATTGTAACCAATTTAAAATGTTGCAATTTAAAGTCAGAAAATACCTCTTCCATCAGATTCTAAAAGCCAGTACTTGATTTTGGTTTCCTAGAGCTGAGTTGGAGTTTGTTATAACAAGTAAGTTTCCCAGAATAATGTAATATGCCTTCCATAGAATTATACTGTCCTCTTGAATTACTAGAGTTTTTCTTATAACAAACTCCAAGAAGTACTTGACATAAACCAAGACATCCACAAGAAAGCCCTATCAGGAAAATAACCAAAGTGAACATTAGAGTCAGTCGTCCGTTAGTGGTACAATAGAGGAGAGCAGCAGCTTGAGTGTGAAATCAGAGAAGGGAGGCAGAGAGAGGAAGGGAAAAATGGGGTGATGCAGAAAATAAGAAATGGAATAGGATTTGGATCTGAAGGGGATCTTAGCATCTAGCCTATCTCCTTCATTTTTACAGATGCGGCAACTGCAAATCAGCTAAGGGACTCAAAATCATAGGTAGAAGTCATGGTATAGGAACGTGCAGAGATCCATGCTATGATGTCTTAATTTTTGAGAAATTGGACATGGGGACTTGGGAGAAGAAGGCTAACAGTAGGGTAAAGGAGTGTTATAGGTCTGGTGGGGTCATTTTAAAGTGGGAAATGCAAAGGAGATAGGTACAGTTTGGGTAGTCTTGTCATAGGCAAAAAAAAGTGACTATTTGTAGCTCCAGGTTAAAAAAATAGTATCTTTTTATTATTATGAATTTGACAAACATGAACATTTTCCTGGTTCACTTCTTAAACTTTTTGGTATCCCTTTGGAAGTCTGGTGAAGCCATGGGACCCATGGGACATTTTTATATGCATAAAATACAGTACGTAGAATTACAAAAGAAATAAATTTTATTGAAATAGGGATATATATTTTTCTTATCCAAGTTCACTGAACTTCTGAAATTCATCCCTGGAACCCAGAAAAAAAGATTGCATATGAAACTGTGAATCTCCACTATATTCATTTTGGTTTTTTTTTAAAAAGTGTATTTTAAATTACACATGGTAGTTTCAGCACTGCTCTATCCTCTTCTAAACTTCCCTTTGCTGTCTTCTGTATGTGAGATCATTCATTGATGTGCTTTTCTTTTTTCAGTTCTGTATTATTGAAGGATAGACCTAGTGGAACTGAGCTTATGTATGTATAGAATAAATGGCTCTTAAAAGGGGATGAAGGGCACAGAAAGGGGAAAAACTATCAAATCTCTCCCTTAAAGACCTGACACAGTTTTTAAAAATCTCCATTATTATCATTTGGGTAAAGTTTTCTAGAATTTCCTATTTATAGATTACATCAAGATCCAGGATACTCCTTGGCAAGATCAGCAATCAGTCAGGAGCCTGATCTAACTATCCACATAGGAAAACCCAAATGGACGAAAAAAGTAGTTTGTAGAGTTTGCGACGTACAGTTGGATGGGTAGCTCATAGTTCATTATTTAGCACAGTTAATGTAGTTGGACCGATGAAGTGGGTTTTGAGTTGAATAGAAGACAGAATATGCTGGACTACATTTCAGAAATGATGTATTTTTGGACAATTCTGAATTGATCCTTAAAAAAACACACACTTAAAAAATTCCAATATTCTCCTGGTGATGCTATATGGCTATGATGCAGGGACCAATAATATCTGAATAATCAAATTACAGCTGACATCAAGGGGAACGAGTAAGACTCATGGTGTGAGCATAAGTAGGTGGCAGCATATTACCGATAGTGGACACATCTGCAAAATGAAGAGGATTTGGGATCTGCTGTACTTTCAACTGCAAAATTCTATTTTAATTATAAATAATGGGAAGGAAAAGAATTAAATACTGAGGCAACACTGGAAAGACCTGGTGAAATCAGAGGCCCTGGATTCAAATGTGTCCTCCGATGCATCCTACCTGTGAGATTTTGGATAAATGACATGATCTTCCTGTGTTTCGGTTTCCTCATCTATAGAATGAGGGAGTTGTGCTGAATGGCCTATTAGATCCCTTTCCTCTTGAAATGTATGATCCTGTGAACCTGGACACTTCTTTAAAACTTTGAAAGTTGATCTTCCACAATTCTGGATATGATACTGGGTTTAAATCAGACAAAAGCTCATAGGCTTTTCAATTTGGCTGCCACTTCTCTTTGGTTCAGCAGGGAAAGCTAACTTTTGTGAGCATGGTGTGGGGATGTGATTTGAAGCCTGAGATGAGAAAATGGAAATGTACCTCTCCAGGGAAGATCAGGAATTTTCAGTATGTCTTAGCCAATAAAATGATGTCCATAGGAAGTTATCTGACTTGCTTCAAACAACACAGGGAGTCAAATGTATACCTCCTTCTGCCTTCCATCAGACCTCAGAATGTCTGAATTTTAACCACTTTTGCTCATTATATATTTATAAAAGTGTCTGAGTTTCTTCTAGCTCAAAATTTCTCATCCTAGGATTCATGAACTTTATCATATGCAAAGGGTACATAAGGGTTATGAAGCTTCCTGAATTCATGTTTACCTTCACCAATGGCTCAGTCTGCCACATCAACGAGCCCATGAGTTTTTCTTGTCCATAAGCC